>CM076580.1:243635335-244379964 GCA_034641835.2 Pinus albicaulis | reverse complement strand
ATTAATAAATATATAATAATAAAATAATATAAATATTAATATATATTTCAGCTAATTATATACTCTCTATATATAATTAATATTATATATATATATAATTGATAATTATATTAATGTATTAAATAATATATATTAATCATTAACCATAAAAAATAATGATAAAATATAACTAACTATTATTAATAATAACCTTATATGTTATTATTATATTATATGTTAATTATGTTATAGTTTAAAATATAGATATCAATATATTAATATAATATTATACAATAACATAATATTATATTAATATATAATATAATAATAATAATATTATGGTGCTTGCTATTATATTATTATTATTAATTAGTATTTTTAAAATTTTCTTTTTCCAAAAAAATTTGCATACTTGTTATTTCATGTAATTAAAGTGCACATATTACTGTTCAAATACATCCTTTTGGACATGTCTTCTAAACTAGAACAAAATGAGTCAAAACATAAAATGGACAAGATCCCATCAATCATAGTATCTTTAATTTAGAAAAATGTTGTTGACATTAATCCTGAGAACATCAACGTCTTTTTCTGTTATCATTAAAAGGGCAACAAATTGGAGTAATGCTTCCTTTGATCTTTTATTCACGTCAACATCGTGTTCCCTGTGAATATGTGATACCTCCATCTCCTCAAAAGATTCTTGAAGTTAGATAATTCTTTGTTTTCGAGGATTAAGGGGCAAACTATATAATGTGTCAATTCCCAAAAACCAATCAATAACCACTCAAGAATCACCAAAGATTTGAAGGCACTTCACATTCCTAGATATTGCAAAATCGAGGATGAGCTAAAGCCCTATTAATTATGCTTTATTATTAGATCCAACCCTTAACCCAAGCTAATAAAGAAAGAATAATGGTTATTTAGGTGAAATGCAACTCCTTGTCTGCAAAAAATTCCATGACATGGCTCTTGGATCCATTAAAAAAATCCCAAAATTTTGAAGAAGCAAACCTAGGCCCAATCGAAATTCTATTCTTTTTCTTTACGCCTTTGTACTTAGCTCTTTCAATGTTATTTTTTATATATGCACCACATAGTTTATGGGCATATATCAAATACAATTATTAATGTGGTTGTGCATTTACTTAATATAGACCTATAAATGTATATCAACCATATTGGTTGTACTAGTTTATTATGAATTGATATATATAGAAAATTTAATTTAAATAACTAAACTCTTGTTTTATAAAAATTAAATAATAATGGCATAAAAGTAGTATTTAAGTGCAACTTTTTGAAAACATTTCAGGTTTATTCAGTAGGGATTCATTGAAATCACAAGTTTTACGAGTGAAATTTTTACAATAGAAGTACCCCAAGGGTTTTTGAGGGTATTGTATCCATAAATGTAGTGAAAAACCAGTTTAAACAACATAAATAAAAATTTGGCTACAAGTTTTCCCCATGGGTTTTTGAGGATGTTGTATCCATAAATGTAGTGAAAAAAACAGTTTAAACCACGCAAATAAAGATTTGGCTACAAATATTTTTGCCATATTCTAGCAAAAAAATCCACAGGAAACTCTAAAAAATCACATTTAAAGGCTACTCATAATGAAATAAAAAAATTAATCAATTAAAATTTAATGACCGAAGGTATGCACTGATGGATCCAAAGTAATGTGTGCTTAGTGCTCATTGTTGGCGTCACAAAAAAACAACCAGAGAAATTTGTTACACTGACCTCCTCTTCTGATATAAATCGGAGAAATTTGTTACACTAATTGCCTCTTCTTATATAAGCCAGATAAATTTTTTACACTGGCCTCCTATTCTGTCACCCAAAGAAAACTGAAAATGATTTTACTGGGAGAAGGTGGTGAACAAATATTTCGCATTAAAATTTAAACATTACACTACGTTGTGCTTGTTGGGAGCCATTGAAGGTTGATGAATGCTAATGGGAGAGAAAAAATTGGGGGAGAGGAGTGATCCATTAAGAAGTTTAAAGAGATAAGCATCCATTGCGGTTCCAATGGATCTAGTTATTTCACTATATAACACTAATTCATGGCTTCGTAGTTCTTGACAACGAAAAATTATTCTGTCACGCCTCGATTTTATCAGAAGTTTTTGTTTATATTGATCATAGTCATTAACAGTATAAGCATGAGAAATTATAACCATTTAAAGGTGGGAGGGTAGAATCTTGCAGTGCTCATGTTAAAGGTGGGACAAAGGCACTTTACATTTATGATTTATCACGTTAATTTCAATGACACGGGGAGTCATGCTTTATGTTTATGGCATTAAATTTCAATGAAAGGGGAAGTCCAACATGAGGCATATTGGAAATAGGGCTTGTGAAAGACAGGTCATAAATGCGAGTACATTTTGAAATTATTGTGTATGAATGATTTTCGCAATCTGTAAAACGCAACCTGAAAACACTCTGGTTTTTTAAATCTTATTGCTGACCACTCTGAATCTTCCTATTTATAGAAGGCATAACACAGGGAAATTCACTACAGGAGGACCATTATTTTCCCTTATGTATTCAAAGATTATTGCGTCAACAATCCATCTATTCTTAAATAAATTATACTTTAATTGTGATAGAACTGTTTTTATTTATTAACCTCCATAATATCATATTTGTCCTTTGTTTGTGAATATATGTATATCCCCAATAAGATATAATTCACTGGAATGTTCTTTCCAATATAACCCTTAACTGTGGGTATTCGTGTGAGACATATAGATGGAAAAAATCCCATTCAAAGAGTTTCAACTCTCTCGAGACTCAATATTGGGCCACAATATTGAAACCTGTCTATTTATGGTAAATAATTGTTGGAATTATGGCTAATGTGTTGTGCTTGATGGAAATTTGCTTGATAAATATGTACTTGATGTCAACATTGATGGTAATATGGTGATTGTGAAACTAATGCAAATATGAGGAATATTGGTACAAATGCTACAAATTCTACAGACACAGAATTGACAGTTAAGTGACAGATGGTTGATAAAAGTGAAGTTTGAGAAAGTATACACGAATCCTATGAAGAAGGGTCGTGTACATACACAGGTCTTGTAAGTTAAAGTCACATACAAACTTCGAACCATGGTAATCTGGATACCGGGGGTATTTACCATGGTATTGGCCCATAGTAATTGGAGCGGCAATGATTAATTGTTCCCGTCAAAGAATACTACGACATTACCAATGGATTTACCTAAGGTATTAGATAAGGCTAAACACTATAAAAGGAGATGGATATCAAGGTGTTAAGTGTGCAAGTAAAGGATTGTTGATGAATGATTTGATCTGGAATAGGTGTGCATCAGGGAGTAAGAAGAAGACTCATATCGGAAAGATCCGAAGATATGTTGACATATATACTTGATTGATTTACTTGTTGCAAATTTCTAAGTATCTAAAAATGATAAATTTGTGATTGAATTATTCAGAAGTCTATAGCTGTGATAGTGAATATTGCAGAGTGTGAAGTTATGTTTGTAGCGAAAATTTTCAGATCTATATGCAAGTTTTTTTTATGGCTAATCATGTACATATGCAGATCTATTTCTGCTGTGTAGCGTACATATTCTGAGATTTATTCTTCAGTTTGTTGAGATCTGTACGCATTTGTTGCACATGGTAAACATGTACATACACTAGTCTGTCTCATATAAAGCGTACATATGTACTAGGGTTTGCAGTGCTGCTTAATGATGTCATTTGATTAGTTATGTTATAATTATTGTTGTCTATCAATGATGTCTCTATCATGATGATCTATGTTTGATAATGTTGATTGGGTTGATTGGAATATTGGTTAGTAAGGATGCTACAGTGTGGTAATCCATGATTGGTTCATTGATATGTGATTCAATGTTATAATGATTCAATAATTCAATGTTTAGTAATCTCAGATCTGTATGTAGGTGTTATAAATAGGAAGCACGTATATAGGCGGGTATGCTTCATAATAGAAACGTATACATTATTAAGTAAATCTAATTAGGGTTTGCAATGATAATAATTTATTTCTATGATGATTGACATTGTATGGCTTGGTATATTTATGAGTGGTTGTGAATTGGTATGATATGGTTATGATGGTTTATATTTGTTATGGATTGGTTTGATCTGGTTGTAACAATTGACTGAGATTCAGTTTGGTGATTGGTTTCTAATGATATAATGATTCAGTTGGTTCTGTGATTGAAGTTCATATTCAATATTCAACTTGGTATTGGGCTTATTGTTGGGTGTGGGTCCAATTTGAAAATATGATGAAATGTGGCCTATAGGTTTTGATGTTTTGAGTCAGGCTGATCTAATCTAAAATATTATGAAACGTGGTCCACGTGAGGTGCTGAGGGTTGGAGCCTTCACTAAGGGAGTCAGATCTTCCTTCCAGTGGTAGCTAGTAAACTTGTTTAGGGGGTAGGTGCTCCCTTTCGGCAGGAGCTAGTAAACGAGATGAGGGGGTTGTAGCTCGCTTCCAGTGGGTGCTAGAGAACAAGAGGAGGTTATAGCCTTTGGAAGGTGGGTGCCTGCGTGGTGGTAAGATTCTGCGCTAGTACAAGATGTAATGAAGTTTTCTTAATAATAAAAGAAGAAGAAAAAGATGAAGACAATGGTGGTTTTCTCCCACATTTGGTTTCCCCCTAAAATCCTGGTGTTCTATGTGTGTTGCTTATGTGTTGTGATTTATATTTTCTTTACTGCACACTGAATGGTTAATTAATTAATAATGCAATGGTTAAGCTAACTCACTGATGGATGTTATGATAAATTAAGTAATATGGATATACAATGTTTTCATTCACTAGTGTCATGTACATATTTTGGTTGCATAAAGAACAATAACATACATAATTTAGAATATGAAATGAAACGTTAAAGTGGATTAAAAATATTGATTCTTCCCCCCCTCTCAGTATTTTTCCTAACAATTGGTGTCAGAGTAGGTCCCTTAAAAGAAGCTTGATTGCTTAAAGGGAGATCCATCAATATGGGCATTCAAGAGGGAGTATCTTCTATCAGGCCACCTCTATTTAAATTAACTAAATTTGTATTTTGGAAGGTCATAATGAGAGCATATTTTCAGAAAATAAGAGTTGATGTATGAGAAATGATTGAAGGAGGATATCTATTAAGGGAATTTTGAGGTCTAAAATGGGCCTCCTAAGGAAATTATAAAATAATAGTGGAAATAATAAAATAAGATTAGATTACATCATCAAATTTTAAAGGGAAAAAAGATAAACTGCTTTTTCAACTCATATTTTCAACTTATCTCCCTAATGGTTTACTCAAATTTTGAGCGGGAACACCCATTGGATGCAGAATTTGATTCCTCATCCAAGAAGTACCAATGTTGGATACTTTTTATGGACCCTGCTACATGAAAAATTATAAATACATGAAAAACATGATTGCAATGACATTTTTTCATGTATTTCTCATTTTTCATTTAGCAAGGTCCATCAAAAGTATGCAACATTGAGTTCATTAAGAGCTAGGAATTTTATGGTTGAGGGGCATAGGTGCCCCCAAGCATATTATGGTCACGCCAAATGTATTTAGAAAAGGGGAATCTAAACACATTTTTATGATCTGGTTTGCCATTTGTTTACGTTATGGTTATCTTCTGTGGGAAGAATGGAAAGATGCAGTTCGAGAAAGGGAATGGAGTATTACCAATCTCTTTTGGTACTGCATATATGAAGAAAATGGACTATATTTCTGGGTCCACATATATGGTGTCACTATCCCAAAGAGTGGATTTGGATATAATGAACTAGTGCTCACCTAAAAAACCCACAGGTTGGTCAACAACAATGTCTAGGGGACTGGGTTGTTGATGTAAGATGAAGGAAAGTTGAGGGAGATCATTCCTAGAGTGATCTAAAGTGATATGGGGCTCTAAAGGTTCTTATAAATGGGGAAGAATGATGGTACTAGAGTCGACATGACCAGATGTATTATGAGGGTTGTGGAGAATTTCTTCTCCTGGACTCTCAAATATGGATGCCCCATTACCAAAAAATTGTGTGCCAATGTAATGACCACAACGTGTATGTGGTTCGAATGTATGGTTTCAATGTAAGGGGGGATAGATAAAGTCAAGGGTGGTCAATGATTCCATAATGTCATCATCACAATAGAAGTCGGGTGACTGGTGGAAGGAATACCATGTGGTGCAGCGAAGCTACCTAACTCATCATCATGAAGAACAAGTAGATGAATGATCCACTGATGTTGAGCCCAAGGTGATCGCTGAAGGGAGGTCAAGCGAAAAAGAAGGGGAAGTCCTAGAGGGGTCTTCCACCATGGATCTCATAGATTTTGATAGGTAGAGGATAGTGGCCAAAGGCTCCGTCATCTCGACATTAAGAGGGGGGATGTCAATGGGAGTGGATGTTTCCTTCGGTTTCATCGAAGCATAACACGCAAGTAAGGGAGAGGTGGACTCGTTGTGCTCGGTCTCGTATTGGTGAACTTCCGCTAGAGTGGTGCGGAAGTCAGTGAGGTACAGATAGAGGTGAGAATAGTGGCCATAGAAATCACACAAAGCACATGGGTGTTTTGTGCACAAGGTCTTGAGTTTCTTGGTTGAATCAGGTAAAGTGACATGGACTTATAGGATATCAGACTCAAGAAACGCTTCATTTTACATGGGCTTGAGACAAGGCAATTCAGGACAATTATGGGTGGCATGATCGACAAAATCACACAAAGCACACATAGGTGTATGCTTTTTAGGCTTAGGAGGAGGAGGTGTTGTTTGGGCAGCGTTGTCCTTAGGTTCCTTTTTGCGGGCTGATGCATAGAAGAAAAGGGAGGGGTCATGGCGACCGGTTGGACCGGGGTCAAAGCAGTGTATGGTTTGGGCTGACAGGTAGGGTATTGGCTGGGGATCAATGCACCAGACTGGGATCCCCAGGATCATGTTAAGAAGGGTCAAGGTAGCCATAACAGGTACCGAAAATACTCCAATAGGGGGAGCAAGCAACGGTATCTTACCGGAGGAGTAATGGCTAGGCGGAATAGCTCCCTAATGGTTAAGGCCAGGGGGAACCGTTCCAGGAGAAAAAAGATGATCGGGAACACCAGCTACAAATGAAGTGCCTTGGGGAGGAGGTCCCGAAGGCTAAGTCGAAGTACTAGGAGTAGGTTGCGGAGGGCAGGGCTGCTAACTAGTCGAACCGAACCATTTGATGTTGGACCGAGACAATTGCATCATGCAAACATTCGATGAGCTAGGGTAAGAGATAGGATGAGGGAGACCATGGAATGAACCAAGCAAAGAGGAATATTTATAGACTCTGGGTGAGACATTGGTCTGAGGTTCGACTATTTGTTTTTTGGCCACCAAAGAGATAATGGACTCGGGAGAGGTTTGAGACTTCAGTTCATAATATGTCAATTGATCGATGGTGACGATCTTTCCATTGTGAGGAAAGAAAATCTTATGGTGAACCGCAGATGGGACAACATACATCGCATAAGTGTAGCTACGACCCAATAGAATGTTGTAGTCTAAGGGGGCATCAATGACTTCAATGTCAACACAAACATTCTTGCCCGCAAGAGTAATAGTGATCAGGAGTTTATAAATTTTTCTCAAGATTCAAAGTTACAGGATTGGGTTGAAACCAGGATGGTTGCATGGATCTCGTCTTCCTAATTCTAGCATAGTGAACGGTTTGAAAAATCGATGTCCTATGAGGGAGATATCGTGTTCTAATCGAAATTCCAAACATGTAAAATTTGCAACAGGGTTGACTGAGATGCCCAGTCAGCAAGGTGGATTGCATAGTCAGCAAAAGGAATATTCCTTTCCTCAGAACTAATAAATGGTTTATAAGTGGTGGAATCTTATTGGATAGTTGGTTGTACATTGCTATTTTTGGGCCAATCAAGGGGTGACACGTGGTGAGCCCTGAGGCTGCCACGTGTCCCCCAAATGGCATAGTAAAATTTTGGGTTGAGGTCTGCAGGGTTCGACCCCACGACCTCCGGTAGAGCACCCCATGCCATACCGCCCGAGCCACATGTGTTACTTAACAACTGTAGGCTTCAGGTTATATTTCAAGTTTAATACAATATGCATTGGGGGTTGGGGACCACAGGTGGTCCCAACCTGCTAGTGGTACCCGCGGGTGGTCACACGAAAATAAACATGTTACAACCGACAGCTAACGTAACCGAAGTCTCTACCATTTCAAATCATTTTCACATGCCAAGTTTAATGCTATCTCCAATGGTTCCGCTGACCACAGCGTGTCAACCAGAGTTTAAAACCTTATCCCATGGTTTAAGCTAATTTCTGCCCCATCGTTAATGTTAAACGCGAGTTTTGGGGTTGGCATGTGGCCACCCCCAATCGAAAATTTAAATGCGACGGTTAAGACTTGTGGATTTCTAGCAGCACGCCTAAATTTGGGTGGATTTGGCTATTTTGACTTGAGTTAAGTGGAGTTCTCCACATTTAGTGGAGCTTTTCTAGGTGTAACTGGGAAAATGAGTAGGAGACTCAATTTTCGACCATTCAGGGTGAATGAAGAGTCATTATTGACTAATTGGAGCATTCTGGAGCCATTGGGGCAGAGAAAAAAACCATTAGATGCATGTAACTACATGTAATTGAATTTTTTTTAGAATAATGAAATATGGACATGCCGTTGGGAGCTGGACCAATAGATGTATCCCAGGAGGGGTGAACTGCTTAATCATGCTTGCTATGTAAATGTTATGTGGTGACTTATTTCTCTGTTATACATTGTTGTTCAGTGTTATTTGTGCTTATTTTCATGCTTCTAATTCACTGAAATCATCTATAATTCATGGTTAAAATCCTCATTCCTTAAGCAAACTAATGATATAAGTATTCACATGTTTATAAACTGAAAAGACACTTAGCATAGAAAAAGCAATACAGTCCTTTCAAATCAGATTGGCATCAAAGCTAAAGTTTATTCTCTAGTGTTGTTTTGTGCAAATAATTGTTTAATTGTTTGCAAGTTTTTAGATGCTTACTAGGCTCAAGCTCAAAAGAGGAGAAGGAAAATTGGTCGAAGCAGAAGGGTCTCAAGAAGAGCCAAATAAAAGGAAAGAAATATTGCCACAATCTCCACCACCTAGTTCACCTCCTAAAGGAGCAGAAGCTGCATTAAGTATGCCTTCAGAGGAAGGAGAAATCCATGAAGAAGTTGATCCCAAAGAGGAAGAGTGTTCAGGAAAGCATTCCTTGACATGACTGAGATGGTTAGAATCCTTTATAAAGAAAGGAATGAGAGACTGGAAGGAGAAGGATCCAAACTTCATAAGGAACAACATGGATATTTAGGAGGTTACAATGATGAAGATAATTCAAAGAAGGGAAATGGAGGAAATGGAGGCAATGGAGAGTCATCATCCTCACCCTCATCATCATCATCCTCTACTTCTACTTTAGTACATCAGCCACACAAGTCAAAGAACACCAGTAAAATTCCTTTTTTAAAACTTGATGTTAAAATTGAATTGCCAATGTTTAATGGTGAAGTCAATGTAGAAAAGATTTCTAATTGGATTAGGAAATTGGAGGTCTATTTGAGAATCCATAACCTTCAATATGGTGATACCAAAATCCAATTAGCTTCATTGATAATGGAAGGTGCAACACTTGTTTGGTGGGAAGCCAAGACAAAGGAGGAGATCAAAAAACATGGTCAAATTATTCTATCATGGTCAGATTTCATTACTGCAATAAAACAACAGTTTTATCCATTAGCTCACACTCAGAAAGCCATAATGAATTGGAAAAAATTTAGGCAATTGAAGGGACAAAATGTGCAAGAATACGCCCACGAATTTAGGAGAAGAGCTCTCTTATTAGGGGTATATTTGCACAGCCAATATACTTTTCTCAAGTACATAGGAGGCTTACATAGCTACCTAAAACATAATATTCTCATCTTTAACCCCACAAGTCTAGATGAAGTATGTGTTCAGGCCACACATCTAGAAGCTAGAGGGAAAAACATTTGTGAAGAGGGTAGAAAGAAACCTTTTAAGGGTAAAAACAAAGAGAATACCTCAAAAGGTAAAATATAAAAGAATGCATCTGTTAAGAAAGAGGGAGAAAAAGTGGTTTGTAAACATTGTTCAAAAGAAGGCCATGATGAAACTCATTGTTGGAAATTACATCGTGAAATGAGGCCCAAGAAATACAATAACAAAGGGAAGCAAAAAACTGCAGCTCCAACTCGACATGATTTAGGATATGATTTAGGTGATGAATCTAAGATTACAGCTATGGGATTGAAAAACATGAAAGGAAAAGAAATTGAAGCTAAACCCAGTACTAGTACATAAAACTGTCACATACATGATCCAAATGAAGAAGAAAGAATTTAACTATTTCATGTGAGGGTCATATCCAAACATAACAAGATTGACACATTGTTTGACAGTGGGTCACAAGCAAACTTAATCTCTGAAGATTTGGTCAAGAAAATTAACCTTGAGACGATAACACATCCAAAACCATATCCATTAGGTTGGATTTGTAAGGATGAAAATTTATAGGTTTCAAAGAAGTGTATATTGTAGTTTGAAATCACTGCACATTTGGTTGACACAGATGAATTAGATGTGGTTCTGCTTGACATAATAGGTATTGTGTTGGGGAGTCCTTACTTGGATGACAGGAAAGTGATAGTCCATCGCCATGAGAAAAAATATCATTTATTCAAATATGGCAAGGAGTACATTGTTAGAGCACATCACAAGAAGACAAATGTTGCTATGGTAAATTCTGGACAGGTAAAAAGGCTGGTAAATTCAAGTAAGAATTTTGTTCTTCTTATGATTAAGCCTAAAGCTGATGTTAATCATGAATCATTTGAGGGATGTGATCCTAAGTTGAAATCAGATTTATATGATGTAGTTAATGCATATCATGAGATGTTTCAGGAGCCAACAAGATTGCTTCCAAAAAGAGAGATTCAACATGAGATTCAGTTGCAGCAAGATTGACCTCTTCAAAACATCATTATGTATCACATCTCGATAATGGAGAATGTTGAAATAAAGAGGCAAATCAAAGAGATGTTGGACAAAGGAATCATAAGGCCAAGCACTTCACCATGCAGTTCACACATAGTCTTGATTCCAAAGAAAGATGGGACTTGGCGCATGTGTGTAGACTTCATAGCTTTGAACAAGATTACAGTAAATAATAATTACCCACTCCCAAGGATAGATGATTTGCTTGATCAGATGAAAGAAGCAAATTTTTTCACTAAGTTAGATTTATGAAGTGGATATCATGAGGTAAGAATTGCACTGGTTAGTTATACCATTTGGTTTGTGTAATGCACTGGAAAATTTCATGCGTGTTATGGATAGTGTTTTGCATCCATTCCTTGATGAATTTGTGATTGTGTACTTAGATGACATATTGATTTTTAGCAAAACAAGAGAGGAACATGTCTTGCATGTGAATAGAGTGCTTGATGTTTTGAAGAAAGAGAAATTGTTTCTTAAGATGTCAAAGTGTGAGTTTGGAAAGAATTATTTGGTTTATTTGGGACACATTGTAGGAGGAAGAGAGTTGAGAATTGATCCTTATAAAGTCGAAGCCATTGTGAACTAGCACACACCCAAAACAATAACCGAGGTAAGAAGTTTCTTAGGTGCAACTCAATATTGGAGAAATTTTATTGCTATATTTTCTACCATCAACTCCTATGCATGCAGTGACAAGTGTGAAGAAAGGCTTCTAATGGGGAGGCAAGCAACAACAATATTTCGAAGCTTTAAAAGACAAGATCATTTCAGCTACAGTCTTTGCATTACCAAATTTGAGACAACCATTCGAGATTCAAACTGATGCTAGTGATTATGCCATGGGCGTAGTTCTTTTGCAACATTTTAAGCCTATCGATTTTCATTCTGAAACATTCAATGGTGCTGTAACTAATTATCCTACATATGAAAAAGAACTATATGCATTGGTACAAAGTGTCAAGAAGTGGAAACACTACTTGATGGGTAAAGAGATGATTGTACATACCGATCACCAACCATTACAGTATTTGCAGCCACAAACAAAATTGCAACAATCAAGACATTTTAGGTGGATGGGATTTCTTCAACAGTTTCACTTGGTTATAAGTTATAAGAAAGGTATTTTCAATAAAGTTGCTGATATGCTTTCAAGAAAAATCATTAGTGCATCTAAATTACTCAAAAATGATTGTATTGTACATGAGAGTTACATAGAACAATATGCACATGATGTTGATCTTCCAGATGTGTATGCTATTTTGAGTGAAGGGAATCAAGTTGAAGAAAAAGATTATCACATGCATAACAATTTGTTGTTTCATTTGGGTAAGCTGTGTATACCACAAGGAGAGAGGCTAAGTGTCATGAGAGAAGCTCATTCAACTCTTATTGCTAGACACTTTGGGGTAAGAAAAACAATGGCACATCTACAGAGGTATTACTATTGGCCTCACATGATAGATAGTGTGTCACATTTTATAATAGGTTGTTCTATGTGTGCAACAAGTAAGCCTAGTAATAGGAAGATTGGGTTGTGCATGCCACTACCGGTACCATCAAGGCCATGGGAGAGTGTCTCCATGGACCTTGTTGGAGGTCTACCTATGTCAAGAAAACAACATGATTATATTTATGTAGTTGTTGATAGATTCAGTAAAATGTGTATAGTTATGCCATGTAAGAAAACCATTACTGTTGAACAAACTGCTGAACTTTATTTTCAACATGTTTGGGTTCATTTTGGATTGCCAACTTCTACTGTTAGTGACAGGGATTCCATATTCATCGGGAATTTTTGGTCCAATCTATGGAAGATGATGGACACAAAGTTGAAAAAGAGTACCAATTTTCATCCGCAAACTGATGGGCAAACCAAGGTGGTGAAAAAAACCGTTGTGCATCTATTGAGAGGATATTGCGGCAAACATCCTAAGTTGTGGGATGAACAACTACATTACATTCAACACGCTTACAACCAGGCAAAGCACTCTTCTACAAATACATCACCTTTTGAAGTATGCTTTGGGTATTTCCCAAAATCGCCATTAGACTTCATCTTTGAGAAGGATGTTGCAATTGATGGCCATACTGATATTGACAAGGCTCGAAAGTTCATTGAGAAAATTCAGATTATACATCAAAAAGTTCAAGAACAGCGTGAGAAAAGTCAAAGCAAGTACAAAGAGAGGCATGAAAAACATAGAGTTGATCACAAGTTTCAAGAGGGAGATGAGGTATGGTTGGACATTAGAAAAGAAAGGATGCAAGGGGAAGGTAAAAAGCTCAAACCCATTCGCTATGGTCCATTAAAGATCATAAAGCAAGTTGGTAACAATGCATTTCAACTTGACTTGCCTTCATATATGCAAATGTATTTAGTTGTTAATGTTGAAAACTTATGTTTGTATGAACCACCTTTGATCGATGATAAAGGAATTGATGTTTAGCTACCTTTTATTGAATATTTATTGCTAGAATTTCTGGATGAGCTCAAGGAAGATACAATTCTTGACAAGAGGACAAGAGCATCTAAGAGGGGAAGTGTTGACCACCTTCGAGTTGGGCTCAAAGGCACTAAACCAAGCAAGGAAAAGTGGATGGAGGTTGGAAAGGTGAGGGAGCTGTACCCTCATCTATTGAACATGTAATTAAGTCTCTTGGGGTCCAAAATCTTCCCAATGGGGAGGAGTGATCAAGAGTTCATAAATTTTTCTCAAGATTCATAGTTATAGGATTGGGTTGAAACCAGGTTGGTTGCATAGATCTCATATTCCTAATTCGAATGCCGTAAACGATTCAAAAAACCGATGTCATATGAGGGAGATATCACATTCTGATCGAAATCCCAAATAGGTAAAATTTACGACAGGGTTGACTGGGATGCCCAATCAGCAAGGTGGATTACACAATCAGCAAAAGGAATATATGAGGTATATTCCTTTCCTCATAACTAATCAGTGGTTGATAAGTGGAAAAATCTTATTGGACAACTGGTTGTACATTGTTATTTTTGGGCCAATTAGGGGATGACACATGGCCAGCCTTAAGGCCACCATGTGTCCCCCAAATGGCATAGTAAAATTTTGGGTTGAGGTCTACACGGTTCGACCCCAGGACCTCTGGTACAGCATGCTCACGCCATACCACCCGAGCCACAAATGTTAGTTAACAACTATAGGCTTCAGGTTATATTTCAAGTTTAATACAATATGCATTGGGGGTTGGGGACCATCGATGGTCACAACCTGCCAGCGGTCCCCCCAGGTGGTAACACGAAAAAAACATGTTACAATCAGCAATTAACGTAACCTCAGTCTTTGTTGTTTCAAAGCCTTGTCACATTCCAATTTTAATTCTATCTCCGACGGTTCCACTGACCACAGCGTGTCAACTAGAGTTTAAAACCTTATCCCATGGTTTAAGCTAGGAGCCGAGTTCCACCCCACCATTAACGTTAACCATGGGTTTTGGGGGTTGGCATGTGGCCACCCCCAACCACAACTTTAAATGCGACGCTTAAGACTAGCGGATTTCTGGCAGCACGCCTAAATTTGGGCAGAGTTGGCTATTTTGACTCCAGTTGGGTCCTCCACATTTAGTGGAGCTTTTCTAGGTGTAACTGGGAAAATGAGTAGGAGACTCAATTTTCGCCCATTCAGGGTGAATAAAGAGTCATTATTGACTAATTGGAGCATTCTGGAGCAATTGGGGCAGAGAAAACAACCATTATAGGCTTGTAACTACATGTATTTGCAATATTTTGAGCATAATGAAGGATGGACATGCCATTGGGAGTTGGACCAGCAGATGTAGCCCAAGAGGGGTGAACTGCTTCATCTTGCCTGCTGTGTAAATGTTATGTGGTGACTTATTTATCTGTTATACACTGTTGTTTAGTGTTATTTGTGCTTATTTTCATGCTTCTAATTCACTAAAATCATCTATCATTGACGCTTAAAATCCTCATTCCTTAAGTAGATTAATGATACAAGTATGCAAATGTTTATAAACTGAAAAAGACACTTAGCACAAAAAAAATAATACAGTCCTTTGAAATAAAATAGGACAATTACGGAACATGCCAAGGGGTTGGGAAGAGTGGCCATCCCATGCATGGAGGATGATAGTGGAAGGGGCTAACTCGAGTGATCTGAGCTGCTTCCAATCAGAAGCGGACATCACGCAGGTGGATGCCCCCTCGTCAATGATACAATGGGAGACATTTTCATTTCGGATCTTGACATGTATTTGGAAGGCGAAGAATGCATGAAGGGGGGGATGCTCTGATTGGTCAACATCGAAGATAATCAAATGATCATTTGAAGGATCCACAATGACCATAGCAGTTAGTAGAGATTTTCATTGTGAAGGGCACGAATAGAGGACTTCTAGCGTTGACATGGTGGGAGGGGATTGCGCCAAGTCATCTACTATACTATAGGGGTGGGCAGCTTTACCAGAAGCAGCATTTCGGTGTAATGGTCCCTTAGGGATCCTAGTATGAACCTCTGCCTTAGGCTGAGGGATCAATAAAGGACCATTGGGTGTTGAAAGAGGCTCTATGGGACTTGAAGACAAAGGATTGATGGCAGACATAGCAGGGGCTTGTTGTACTGACGAGACTGAGTCTTAAGGTTGAGGTTAGTCTTCAGGTCCCATAGAGCCTCTTTTAGGTTGAGGCTCTAAGGTCAGGTTGCATCATAAGGATATGGTAATAAGAGGTACCAGATGGAATAGGTTGGGTGGCCGCTTGAATTTCATGGGGTTGGGTAGCCACATATCCTTGCTGGGGGAAAGGATTGGTAAACACAGCCGGTTGAGTAGGGGCATCATAGGGAGGAACCGAAGCAGAGGCTTTTTATCCTTGAGATGTTGCTTGAGCTTCCCATAGTTGATGCATCTGAGGTAAAAGTGGACAATCATGGGTATAGTGACCATGGACACTACAACAAGAACAAGGCTTATTCATGCGAAGAGGCCTATTCTATTAGAAAATTAAATATTACAGAGAAATGCAACACATAAAATATGTGGAAAACACAAGCACATAAAACACATAAAACTAGAGAGACACAGATATACGTGATTCACCCATTTTGGGCTACGTCCACCCGGAACAACCAGTCCTTCCTTTCTATTATCCAACAAAATGAAGAGATACAACCTACAACAGATCCGTTGTAATATCCTCTGTTCTCTCTCACAGTCTTCCTATCTGTTTCTCACTCTAAGAATACACATATAATATACATCCACAATACAATACCCTCATACAAGCGAGGGGTTTCATTCTAGGGAAAAAAACCCTAAACTAAACATAACTTCTACCATCAGATCATCTGCCTAATGAATGGTCCAGATTGACTAAAAATTACTATACTTTTACAAGGAAATTTTACATCTGTTTTTAGCTTCAGGGGTGTTTCCCCCGAAACCGCCCACCAGGGGGGGGGGGGGCTCCATAAATTCGCAGCCGCCCCCTAGACCCCCCAGGAAGTGTTTAATTTCAGTTGTGATAAAAAATAAACAAGATAATCAGGCTCCACACCCAACATATCCTGCTTGGGCTGATCGCCTACTGCTGGGTTGCAGTGTTAGATATATGCCCTTAGGGATTGTTTCCTGGATTACCTAGAGCTTGAGAAGGCATGGGAGGTGGAGGTGTTTGTGCTGGAGGAGCTGGAGCACTTAGTTGTGGATACGGATAATAAGGAGGTGGAGAAAAATTGGGGTAGATAGGCGGGGAAAAAGCAGGCCCTGGCATCAGAGGATGCAGTTGGGAAAAAGCGTGAGGTATGTCATGTCCTGGATACATGCTGACGGGAGGGGGAAAAGTGCTAGAGTAGCTGGCCCCTTCCTGAGGGAAAACGTAACCCATAGGAGGATGGGTGTACAGATGTGAAAGGGATCTTAACGGAAAACGAGGATGTAGGCCATGGAGTCTCCAGGATGAAAGTCTTGGGGGCACAATGATGGAAAAGAGACACAAAACGCAATAAGGAAGAGAGGCGAACAAGGGCAAGGAGGTGCAGGATCAATTGATTACAATGTTTTAGGAAGATAGGTAAACAAGGGTAGCGAGGTGCAGGATCATTTGATTACAATGTTTAAGTCTTGGCCTGGAGGTGTAAACCATGCGCTCTTCGCTTAGGGTGCGTGTATGTGATAAGTGTGTTCATTTTAATTATGCCCATACATGTGTAGAGAAAAAAGAAAAAAATATGATGTATAACTGTAAATAAATCTGAATATGACAGTAAAGTAAAATGAATGAGACAGAAAAATAAACAGCTAAATATGCATCAATTTAAACCCGAGGAGGAGGGCTTCCCAATAACTAGTCTATGGGTGGGCGAAATCTAGTCAAAACACACAAAATGGCCAATGGATCTAAAGTTGGGAGGGACAAGGATCTGAAGGTCAAATCTATCGTAAAGAGGGGCAGAAAAAAACAAAAAACCAGAGGGAAAAATGCTGCAAAAAAGGTGGCGAAAGGCTACAACCCTAAGGGAAACGGAGGGGACCCTAAAGAAGGACCAAAAAAAAATAAAAATAGGTGTTTAATTGGATGGATAAATAACCAATATGAAATGTATCTGAAAGTATAGGTTTAGATCTGAAAAATGGCTAAAAACACTGAAATCTCAGAGGACTTGCTTCAGCTAAACTCCTCCTAAAAAGGTGGAATTGTACTGAATCCCTAAGGGGCTTGGTTCCTACTTCAATGAGTAAAAATAAGCAAGAACAGGTCCAATATGGATGAAGAGGAAGGTGAAACAACCCTAAATAGTGGCCCAGACAAACCTAAAAAAATCACTGAAAAAATCCCACAAAAAGTACATGTCGCATGTTTTGACTTGTTTTCCGTTGAGGTCGCAATTTTCAAGCTGTTTTCCGCTACCTAAGAGTTGACGTCACATTTTTTGGCATAAAAAGTGTGACTAGCACTTCTGACTGTTTCGCGGATAGATTTCAGAAAAAAAAAGTGTGTCTCAGCTGCGGCTGATACCTGCCACCTGCGCAAATGGCCCAGAAACACACAGAAGTAAGAATATTTACTATTTTAGGGTTTTAAAGGTTAAAAACAACATCAAGAAATGCAAAATAAGAAGCTAAAGAAAAACCCTAGGGGTTGAAGAATCTAGTCATGCAGGGATCTGGAAAACGACAGAGGTCATAATTATAATCCCCAGTGGAGTCGTCAGTTGTTAGTATGAATTTTAATCACAAGCGGATGAAAAAAACTCACTTTAGCTGTGCATAACAAACAAACCTAACATCAAAGATGGCTGTCAATTTCCTTAGACCTGTAGTTAGTGATCAGAATAAATGCTACAAAAATCCAAATCTATGCAGTTAAAGACATTAAACAACAGATAATAAGTAAGAGTTGCTCCATGCATCCAATGAAAAAGACAAGAATTTTTAAAGAATTTTTTGTATTATGACACCTGGGAAGGGAACATAGAAAGATGTTACTAGTCCCCCTCAATGGGATGGGTTCTTGTATGTCCTCAGCACTTCAAATCTAAGATATGTCTCTCTTGATGGTGCAAAAATCCCAGACAAAATGGAACTCAAAGGGAGCTCACAAGCAAAAGGTAGAAAAATGTGACAATGATGGAGGATCAAAGTCAGACCAAAAGTATAGATCCAGAGTGATCTTTAGGCAACAAAATGTAGTGAATGAATGGAAAAACCCTTCTATTTACACTACAAGAAAAAATCACATTGGTGAGGGTCATGTTTGTGACGAACCTTTAAGGTCCGTCACCAATGTCACATATGGTGACGGTCATTAAAAAATCGTCATTGTAAGTGTATATAGTGATGGTCCTTTATGGTCCGTCACCAAAGACATTTTCAATGACACTTTTGGTGAGGGTCGTTAAAGGCCCATCACTAATTCTCTCTTTGGTGACACTTCTAGTGACGAACTTTTAATGACCCTCACCAATGCTCTTTTTGTTACTTTTGGTGATAGTCAAAAAATGTCCATCATCATTGATCACTAAAAACCGTCACTGTAAGTGTATATAGTAATGGTCCTTTATGGTCCGTCACCAAATATATTTCACTTTTGGTGAGGGTCGTTAAAGGCCCATCACTAATTCTCTCTTTGGTGATACTTCTAGTGACAAACTTTTAATGACCCTCACCAATGCTCTTTTTGTTACTTTTGGTGACAGTCCAAAAATGTCTGTCGTCATTGATCACTAAAAACCATCACTGTAAGTGTATATAGTGATGGTCCTTTATGGTCCGTCACCAAAGACATTTCACTTTTGGTGAGGGTCGTTAAAGGCCCATCACTAATTCTCTCTTTGGTGACACTTCTAGTGACGAACTTTTATTGACCCTCACCAATGCTCTTTTTGTTACTTTTGGTGACGATCAAAAATGTCTGTCATCATTGATTATTCCAATGAGTTTTTGATGATGCTATTTGCCTGTTAATATATTTTTTGTCAAAAGATAACGATTTAGTACCATTATTGTGGAGCATTTTTTATAATATGTCCAAGGCCATAGTGGTTAGGGTCAGTCAATTTTTTAAGAAGTAATAAGCGTGTATCATTTCCCTCAAGTAATGTATAGTTGAATAGAGATTTCTTATGAGTCAACACATGATTCATATCTATTAAGTTTATTATCTAGAAAATTCCATTTAGATAAAGTTCCATTGTTGTGTGTAGGAAATATATTATTTAATACATAATCGAGCTCTGACAATTCTATTAATGAGAAAGACCTAACAATCCTCAACAATATGGGCACACCTTAAATTAATGCTTTGGCACACACTAAAATTTCTTAGAACCCCACATGTCTTGGAACATATTTGTACCTAGAACATCTTGTGATGACATTGACGCCCAAGCACATGGTGGCATGCGCTAGCACAACATGGAACTCTCCTAGCATGTGTTGGCATGCTGCATATAGTCCCTAGCATGCCCTGGAACACCTTGGTTGAATGCATTGACATACATTAGCACTTGGCACACAATGCCGCTTAGCATGTATTGGGACCTATTATTAGTGTGCCTGGCATGCCCCTTTTCAAAAAGATAAATTCTTGACTTATTAACCCTCTTATTGGTTCTTCCTTTTGTTGCCTTGACACATATTGATATACCCTAGCAGCCTGTGCCACATCCTTAGCACCTAGCATGTATTGGCATATCTTGGCACTATTATTTGGCACATGATATAATTAGCACACCCTGGAACTCCCAAGCACACTTTGGGAATTCTTAACATGCCTTGATATTCCCTAGCATGCCTTACCAATGCTTAGCATACCTTGTCACTCCCTCCTTGGCATGACAAATAACACTGATCATTAACACTAGTCTCTGGCAGTACACGCTCCTCATATTCATTAACTTCCATGAATTTTTACCTAGTGCTCCCTTAATGTTTTTTCCTATTACTCCTTAACACTCATCAACATGTGTTATCACTCTCTAGGACACCTTAGCACTCTTCAACATTCCCTTCCACTTCATAACATGCATAACACTAGTCCCTGACACATATTGGCGCTTGGCACGTGTTGGCGCTTGGAAAGTCTTAGCATTTATGGAATACGTTGAGATGCCTTGGTATGATTTAGCATGGTTTAATATTAAATTTATTTGTGATGATCAATTGTTGGAAAGTAGATGAGAAGCAACAAAGGAATACTTGGCACTTATAATGCACTAAGACTTTGCACTTGGCACCTATTGCCGCCTAGTGTTAGTGTGCCTAGCATGCCCCTCTTGGAAAAGGTAAATTGATGACTTATTAACCCTCTTATGTGTTCATTTCGTTGTAGTTTAACTTTTTTCTCCATTTTTTTGTCTTGAAAGTCCCTGAAATGCATTGAAACACCCTTGCACATCTTGGCATGCCTTATCACTTGGCACATCTTAGCATGTCTAGCATGTATTCCCACTATCTGGCACATCAAGGGGGTGAAGAGAGATGTAGTCCTAAAGTAGGTTGAGTACGAGGGCCGAGTAAGGGTTGCTAAAGGGAGTTCATGATCATCCTCCAAGAGCAAGATCATCATGTGAGGGTTCAGAAGAATGTTGCATACCTTAATGGTCGGTTTGCGCTAGGAAGTAGGATGGCATATTGTTGATTCTCTTCTGGCAGATGAAGCTTAAGAGAGGTTTCTCATGATAATTTGGGCATGTGATTTCAATGGTGTCTTTGTGTGAAGGCCGCATCAAATTTTGAAATGTTGAAATTTGCAACAAGAAACAGTGAGATTGGAAACCAGAAAGGAAAAAAAAAATGCACCCACACTGGTGAGGAATTTTGATGCACTGGGAGTGAGGAATATGGGGCGTCTAATTTATTTTTCCCTTAAATAAATTGGACAATAAATTGTAATTTCATCTCATAACAACTTGTGTCAATTAATTAAGTCATGATGACTGAGTTAGCTCAAGAAATTCGAGTTGAGGGTCTAAAATGAGGCATCTAGAGGGATTCTAATATTTTTGGGGTCCAGTGAATTAAATTAGATTTAATTCACAATGAGTGATCAATCAAATAAATAATAATTCACTATTAATAGTTGCATGCATGTCAGTTTCGAGGAATACCCAATTGAGACAGAGGTTAAAGGGAACATAACTATCAGTTTTATTCAGAGAAAGTTTCCCATGTGCAATTATAAAGTCATTGGGATGCCATGATGGATTGCACAATCTAGGAAGACTGATTTTCCTAATTAATAAGGAGTTAATTCCCTAGGAATTGCATGAGCAAGGCAGGCTGAAGTAAGGATGAGAATTGGCTAAGTACTAGACCAAGTTTTCCTAGATCAACGAGAGACAATTGACAGAGTGTTGGAGAATCTCATGAGAGATTAAGCAATGTATTGTGTCATGATTCCTTGACTTAATACACAATAGAGATAGAGGGGTTTTCATTAGTTTCATTCCCCAAATACATCATGTTGTTGTGCGATTGATAATTTATTTATCTTACTTATATATGATTGTGCGATCATGTTTTGTTTCGGTAAATTGTAGGAAGGATTCAGTATCTTGTTTTAGTAGATTACAAGATCAGATTGAATCTCGTTGGTTAGATTTTCTACATGGTATCATAGCAGGAATTTTTTGGTCAGCGAGTTTGTAGAGAATATTTGAATATTTTGGTGTAAAATTTTTGAAAACAAATAGAATATTTGGATTCCTTGCGAAAATCTACCCAAATGGAAAAAAAAATCGGCTAAATCGGAGCTCGGATAAGGGAGATATCATCGATTTAAAATCAACTCTTTTTTAGAAACTTTTTGTAACTTCGGGACAATTACACTATGCGCGAGTCAAGAACCTATATGAACTTGAGGTACCAGATGCATGCAAAGCTTTGAGGGGAAAGGCAAAAGTTAGGGACTTGGTGGTTTAGAGGGAGCATAAATTACCTCTCAACATGCATCCTCATGAGAAGCAGTCTCAGAAGGATGTGGAGTAGCTGCCACAATTGGAGAAGCAAAGAGGAGACCGAGTGGAAGCATCCACTCAAGAAGAGACCTCCATGAGGGGGAAATTTCGAGCTAGATGGGAAGAGGGAGCAGCCATACCTCGAGGTGTAAGGTGGGGTTATGTGTAGACATAATCCCAAGATAATAAATTTGGGCAAGGTCCATTGAGATGGCGTGTCTCATGGATCGAACCTGGCTACGAGGAGCCCATAGTACAACAGTAGTAGGAAGGATCAGTTAGATTGATGTAGTCATATGTCAGCAAGACAGAAATCATAGTGACAAATATAAAATACCGGAGCACAAATAGAGTTAGCAATAGTTCAAAGGGCACGGATGCAGATGTCAGCAACAATGTAGAGAATCCAGTACTAGACAGGTGCAGTAGCTAGCAACAGTCAGAAGACTCTGATGATAGATGCATTATACTGATTCAGTTGTTCAGAGGCTATTCAGTTTTAGGATTTGCAGGTGCAAACAACACTAGAGAAGTGTAGCATGTAGAACATTCCAAAGGTACCGGATGGGGATAGATTGAATTCCTTTATTGTTGAGAGGGAGTGTTGAAATTTGCAACAAGAAACAGTGAAATTGGCGACTAGAAAGGACAAAAAAAAAAATTCACCCACACTGGTGAGGAATTTTGATGTACCAGGAGTGAGGAATGTGAGGCGTCTAATTTATTTTTCCCTTAAATAAATTGGACAATAAATTGTAATTTTTTCTCATAACAACTTGTGTCAATTAACTAAGTCACGATGATTGAGTTAGCTAAAGAAATTCGATTTAAGGTGATCGAGGTGGATATTGGTGGCCACTCGCCTATTCCACTTGGGCCCTCACCCTTGTCTCTTTCAGTTTTTTAGTTTCCTTAATTATAGCACAATTTACTATTTTTGTCAGTTTTTTGGGTCCTAAACTTTCGAAGCCGTTTTGAGGCCCCAAATGATGTTTTTTTGGCATTAAAGGTTTGGTGATTTCATAGAAATCGTATTAGAAGTTGTAGTCCTCAGAGAGATCTTTCTAACGAGGTATCATGTGCGTTAAACAAAGATCATATGACCAAGTTACGACCCTGGGAAGTTGGTTGCCCAAATAACCCCAATGGGGCCCATAAACTCTTGGTGTTACATCTCCTCAGGATAGGGTTTTGGTTGTTTAGGGTTTTATATTATTTTAAATAATAAAAATACCCTTGATCTTTATTGTAACACAGTTCAGAGGAACATAACTATCAGTTGTATTTATAGAAAATTTCCCATGCGCAATTATAAAGTCATTGGGATGCCATGATGGATTGCACAATCAAGGAAGGTTGATTTTCCTAATTAATATGGAGATAATTCCATAGGAATTGCGTGTGTAAGGCAGGCTAAAGGAAGGCTGAGAATTGGCTAAGTACTAGACCGATTTTTCCTAGATCAGCAGGAGACAATCAACAAAGTGCTAGAGAATCTCAAGAGAGATTAAGCATTGTGTTGTTTCATGATTCCTTGACTTAATACAAAATAGAGATAGAGGGTTTTGAGCAGTTGCTTCCCCAAATACATCTTGTGTTGTGCGATTGATAACTTGTTTCTCTTACTTATATGTGATTGTGCAATTGTGTTTTGTTTCCACAAATTGTAGGAAGGATTTGGTATCTTGTTTTAGTACATGATTACAAGATCATATTGAATCCCGTTTGTTAGATTTTCTACATGAAATAGAAGAGAGGGTTGATACCATATAATTGCCTAGTGGTGGTTAGTAGGCCACAAGATCTGTGATAAAGACCAACATAAATGGAGGAGGGCTTGCACTGTAATTTAGAGCCATAACAGAAGTCGACGCAAGCGTAATATTGACTGAGTTAACCCTAGTTTGAGGGTCAACATTGAGATCTAAAGTTCATGTCAAGATTCAGTCAAAGAAATGGCCAAAATATATGGATCCATATGAGCTAGGACGAGTCTCTTATGGAGGCAAGAGTCTTTTGTTCTACAACAATTAGAAGTACATAAGTATAATGCCCTAGTTAGGACAATTTTATAGCATGTTTAGTTCATAAGGTATGACCTTAAGACTGTGACAATTTTGTGTAGAAGAAGATGGGTTGTGACTCTTAGAGCGAGGTTTATTTTTGCAATAAAGACCACAGATCTGGAAGATGGTTTGCAGATTCAGTATGTGTGGAGACAACAGATCCAAAGGAGGGTGGAACCTGAGCAGAAGATTGAGCATGCAGAAGAAATGTGCCATATGAAGAATGGATTGACATGCAGAGGAGTTGATTTTGGTGGACTTTCCATAGAGTTTTAGACAAATATTTGAAGAAACCTATAAACAATTAGTAAATGGACTGTTAGTGGCTGATTTGTGACCCTAGTTTAGTCATCTACAGATTGTTAGAAGTATGATAAGAGGAGTAGTTCATATTTTTTCATAGATTGGACAACAAAGATCAAATTGTCGACACATAAGAACAATGATCTTGAGAGGACTCAAACAATTGTTAGGTGGCAGATTTGAAGAGCCCTAGATGAAGACAATATTGTGGGCTCTAGATCAGCAAAAAGAATTGATTGTGGTTGGGTAGATTGATGGTAGGCCAAGTACAGTTGGAGGGTTGTTAGGTTACTGTCAAAGAAGAGCCTTGACTCTTGTTCTGGTGAAGGACAACAAAATTGGTAGAAGGGAAGGTGTATAGGGCCTAAGGATGTGCAGACTTTGAAGGCCTAAAGTAACATTCAAGTGGGCCAACCAACTAGCCCTAGTTCACTATATTGTAGAGGATTGATTCAGTGAGAAGAAGGGTAGCCTCCATAGCCCTGGACTCCTCATCTTGGAGCTATAGTATGGAAAAAGTGGGCATACCAAAGAGTTATTCACAATGGAATTGTGAACAACTTGTTACCACTCAAACTAGTAGTGGATCTAAAAGGGGTTCCTAAGAGGGAAACTGTTAGGACAAGGGAAACGATGGAGGCTTAGCCCATTGTCACCACAGCTAAGGCTCCTTGCTCTTCACAGACTTTCACTAATGGGTGGAGTCCCAGTAGTTTAGGAAGTCACTTGTAGAGTATAGGTCAATGAATAGGTGGGAAGTGACCCTCGAAACCCTTTCCCTAAGATAAAATAAAGAGTGGGACTTGCTTTCCTTTTAATCAAGGGAATTATCTTCTAGGGAGAGAGGAGGGGGATTGAAGGGTTGAGGGAGAAGAATAAGACTTATGAAAAAATTTCTCAATCCCTAAAATCCTTTGGAAACTTGGATTCCCAAATGGACCTTCATGAAATGCCTTTGACACCAAATGGGACCACACGGGGCCAAGTGGACCCAGCCCAGGTTCGGGGATGGAATTTAGCAACCAATGATGTTCCTATCCTGGACAAGGTGATGGGAAAGGATCAGAAAAGTGTTTTTACTTCGATAGGTCAAATTGATCCTACTAGGTTCTATCCTTGGGAACACCTAGGAAAAACTTGATCCTAGAGCTAGGGCTTGAGGTATCCGGAGATTCCACCATCGGAATTGGCCCAATTTCTGAGGAGAGTGAGGGCACCCAGCAACGCAACTGCCTCTAGGAGATAGAAGTTTTCCTCTAGCTAGATTCTTGGGAAATTGTTGCCCTAGGTGACCTAAAGGGGCTAGACCTAGGGAATGTAAAAATTTCTTAATATAAGAAACCCTATTGCAATATCTTGATTTACTTCTCCTACTTGAATTAAGTTACAAGTTAATTTCTGAAATATTCAATAAATTAGTGAATTAAATAGTAAATACAACTAGCAACCTACACATACAGATCAAATACTGAATAACATGCTCATAGAAAAAGTGACACACGGATTTTCTGGACAACTATCCCCGAAAAAACCCCAATGTGGGAAAACCAGTGCAGCTAGCTCTGGAGGGTTTTCATTATTATGCAGAATCTAAGTACAACAATCGTGGGCACCAAAACTGGTTCACCCAACAGAGAAATAAAAACGGCAGTAATACGCTGCTCTGAATCCCTCTATGTCAGCCTAACTGGCCTGCATCAGCCTCTGCGCTACTCAGTAAGGGCATGCATCACACCTGAAGAGCCCACACTACCCCTGCACTGCTTTGACTGGGCCTGCATCAGCCCTGCGTGGCTCCTGCTACCTCTGCGCTGCCCTTGCTGGGCTCTGGCTGGACTACGTGGCTCCTGCTGCCCCTGTTGCTCTAGCTGGCTGGAATGCTTAAGAAGAAAAATCATAGGTAAGAAAGGCACTGGCCAAAAGCAACGCATAACAGTCAGAAAAATTGAAGAAATAAAATGAAAATAGATCAATGTCCACAATTAACTGAAATAGCTCAATGGGACTAGAGAGTAAGAGATTTGACAACAGCAATAAGTGCTTATAGAATCAACTAAGAGAACAGAGGAGACTAATTCATGTGGTTAAAATGTTGTAGAATTGTTAGCACAAGAAAATTGTAGAATTGTTAGAGTAAATCTCTGCAGGTACCATTAGTTGGTGATCATCGATAATCATTTCAGTTCATCAAATACCCTGATGAATGGGCCTTACAAGCTATTTGCGTAGACAAACCCCACAGAAGCTGTGTGATGGAAAAATATTCACACTATATTGAAGAAAACACCCACCAAATAAGGATGACATTTCAAATGGGGCAAGAAACAATAGAGAGATAGACATCGAAAAAGTTAAAATGTTAGGGAAACAGGAAAGTAACTAGGTAGCATGGTAGAAAGCACAACAAAGAAAATTATAAAAATGGAAAACCCTACAAATTAGCACCCATCCAAACATCACCACAATTTTTTCTTCAACTCTAAGTCTCCAAATTCATCAAATTATATCCTGTATTCAAACCTGATCCTCTCTGTTAGCCATTTTGAAGATAAGGCTGAGAACTTACTACAGAACCATCACCTACATGTAGTGATCTTATTCTGTGACAAACAACCTACTTTCGTGAATACATGGAAAGGTAAACACTCTCTGCCAAGATTTTCCATACAGCCCAGGTTGAGCAACCACATATACATCACCAATTTTTTCTCTTTAGATTTGTAACTTAGAAGAGCTTTGTCTGACCACCTCCGGGTTGCTCCCAAAGTCACCCATGCAAGCCCTCTCAACATCATCCTCTTTCTGTAGTACCTAATTATTTATTTAATTAACCATAACAATTTCTTGATCATGCAGGTATTTCAAATATATAGCCAATAAGCATAAAGCTTTCATGTTAAACAATCAGGTCAAAAGACTTTAGACTATGATGCAAAAAATACAAAGAAACCTCACCAACACTCAAAGGACAAACAAAGTCAAACCTCTACAAAGTATAAATAGATATCTGATAAACTTCATTCCACCACAAAAAATGTGCTTAACTAAAGAAAATTCTAATTACTGTGCTTTCAAGAAAAAGATTTCAAGGGCAGTGACGTTATAAACATACCCCTACACCTCGTGAACAATCAATGTGTATAAATAGACCATCATAAGGCTCATTTTAAACATCATTATTATCATTTTATAAATCATTTTTATTAAATCAACAAGAAGAAAGCAACAATTGCATTCAATTCATGTAAGGGCACAGTAATAACAATATGGGGGCGAGAGCGCTCTGCAACTTTCTAGGTTAGGGTTTCTAGCCTTCTTGCAATGGCGCCGCTCTCTGTTTTGTCCCCTGCAAAATACGTTCGAGCTCGGCTTTCTTCAGGCTCTATCACCTGCTGATCCTCTCCAATGGCTTCGTCAAAGGGGGGGGGCTCATTCAGCCTCCCCCACTGTCAGTACGACTGTCGTCATGCCAAAAACCTCAACTGACACAAAGCTTCCAGATTCTGGCACTGCACAGTGCTTTGTCATGGGGAAAGCCTGCTGGGTAATAATACGCAGACTCCACCCCCAGGAGACACGCCGGGAGGGAAAGCAAACAAAACGACAGATGCAAAGGACACTACGGCAGCACCAAAAGTCTCCTCTGCTACTTGCAAGCCGATTGCTACAGAACGCCCCAAAATCGAGCTCCCAAGTCACAGGATCAATGCCCAGATCCAATACATGAGAGACCATGCGTTGATTGGCAAGTTCGTTGGGTTTTGGCCAACTGAGAAGGTCCTACATGGATGGATCAATTCCAAATGGAAGCCGAAAGGTCAGGTCACACTGCGGCTAGGACCCAAAGGGTTTTTCACTGCCATTTTCAACTGTCTCAAGGACAGAAACCGAGTCATGGACGAGGGCACCTATTTTTTCAACTCCTCAGGCCTCTACCTACAGGCCTGGATCGAAAGATTTAACCCAGACAAAGAGGACTTTAGCTGGGCACCAGTCTGGATCAGACTTTACTCCCTGCCTCTGAAATATTGGGATGAAGAATCACTAAAGGATATTGGTAACGGCCTTGGCGAATTCATAAAAATCGCAAAGGAAGCAAAGCTTAGGCATTACACTTCCTATGCTCGCATCTGCGTCTTCATGCATCTTTCCCAAGCTCTTCCAGACTCGGTCAGTCTCTATCATGATGATTTTGAATGGGTGAAGACCATTGACTATGAACACGTGCCTTTTCGCTATCGGAAATGCCACACCCACAGCCATCTCTTCCGTGATTGCCCTCTGAATGCGCCTCCCAACAAATCCTCTGATGCTTCCTCTCCACCTAATTCTGATGGCTTTAATAAAGTCCAGAACCGTCGCCGACATAACAAGAAAACCCCTCCCTCGAGCTCTAAGCCCCACTCTCAAACCCCGAATCCCCCCTCCACCAGTAATAGCTTCGGCACCCTCGCTAATCCTGACTCTGAAACCATGCAAACGGAAGCCTTGACCAATCCTCTGCCTAACTCGGTGCCTGAATCCAGTTCTGGCCCTCTTATTAACATGGAGGTCGACAATGCTGGTGCTAATGAGAGTCAGATCAGTCTTATGGAGGACGAAACTGAAATGGTTGATATCGGAGAACTGGATATCTTTACACTGGAGCAAGCTTGCAAAAGGAAGGAGTTTGACCAGATCTCGGAAAAACAGATCGAGAACCTCACTGTTGCCCTCTCTTGAGCGCAGCAGCACCAAAAATCTATGGGCATTCAGCAGGGAAGCACATGGGATGGGAAGAAAATCTTTAAAGACTCAAAGAAAAGAGGAAGGAAATCTGACCTTCAAAGGGATATCCTCCTTGGGCAGTTGCTTGTTGAATCTGGTAGGTATCCTAAACTTACCAAGTTTTTCCCACCTCATGAAGGTAGTTCCCAATGAAGCTCATCTCCTGGAACATAAGGGGTCTCAACAGCCCCTCAAAAGTCTGAATGATCAAGAACATGATACAGAGGGAAAGACCTCAAGTTTTTTTCCTGCAGGAAACCAAATGCACGAGCAATACCCTAGGTCCTATTCTCTCATGGGCCTGGCCAGGCTATCATTCTGTTGCGGTTGATGCCTCCGGAGCCTCAGGCGGGCTAGAAATTTATTGGGATCCGAGAGCAGTCTCTATAAGCGATGCGCATGCTTCTCACAACTTAATCCAGGCATCCTTCCACATCCATGGCACCAATCTACACGAGCATCTTTCTAATGCCTATTTTCCTTAGGAGATAGCAAGAAAAATCGATCTGCTAAATACGGTAGAGCTGCTCAACTCGACCAGAGCCTACCCTTTGTGGATAATGGGGGGCGAATTCAATATGAAAACCAACTTGGACGAGAAAAGAGGTGGCAGAGAAAAACTCGAGGCAGACAGTGACCACTTCAAAGACTTCATACAACGAAATTGGTTGATTGACCTTCCCTTTGCCAATGGCAATCACACATGGAATAACAAGAGAAAGGGCTCACAACAAATCACCTCCAAATTGGATAGATTTCTTCTATCTGATAATGCCATACACATTGGGTGGGACTTCCACGCCGCTATTCTTCCTTACTCTGGTTCAGACCACTGTCCCATCTCCCTCCAATGGTCTAGACCGGGAGATCATATCAAACGACCTTTTCACTTTGAAGCTTTCTGGCTCACCCACCCAGGCTTCAAGGAAATGGTCCATGCTACCTGGCGTGCCTTCTCTCCTCCTCCAGGCTCCAAAATGTTTCAATTCCAATAGCATCTCAAAAATATTAAAGCTCGTATCAAAGACTGGAATCATTCCACCTTCGGCAACATTTTCCAACAGCAAAAGCTCATTGAAAAGGAAATGGCAGAAATCCAGCTTCGTATCATACAAGAAGGACACAATGACGAACTGGATATGAAAGAGCAGTCCTTACTCAAAAAACTGGAGGAAAGAAGGTAGCAAGAGGAAATTTTTTGGAAACAAAAATCCAGGATCAGATGGCTAAAGGAAGGGGAACGAAATACAAAATTTTTCCATCATTCCACCATTCAATGACGGATGAATAACAAAATTAGCTTCCTCCATTTGCCTTCAGGGGAAAGACTGGAGAGCCATCAGGACATCGAAGTGGAACTAGTCGCTCACTTCAAATCAGTGCTGCAAGAAGACCAGATCGACAGGTAGCCAGCCATCAACAAAGTTCTGCAACATATACCGAAACTCATCACGGAGGAGCATAATCAACTTTTACTGCGCCCCTTCACTCTTCTGGAAATTGAATAGATAGTTACCCAAAAAAAGGAAGGAAAAGATCCAGGGCCTGATGGCTTCACTTCTAATTTCTTCCATCACTTCTGGGATCTGATAAAAAATGATGTCTGGAAACTAGTGGAGGAATCCAGATCCATGCACTGGCTTCTCCCGTCAATCAATGCCACTTTTATAACTTTGGTCCCTAAGGAAGACCAAGCTGTCACGCCTGAAAAATTCTGACCTATTGCACTGTGTAACGTCATCTACAATATCATCTCAAAGGTCATCACCAACAGGCTCAAGCCGTTGCTTCCTCTGCTCATCTCACTAGAGCAAACTGGGTACGTGGAGGGCCGACAAATATTGGATGGCATTATCCTCACGCATGAGGTCATTCACTCGTTGAAGCAAACCAAAAAGCCAAGTATGCTCCTCAAAATTGACTTATCTAAAGCCTTTGATAAACTAAACTGGAATTATATTCATCAGATGCTTGCTGCTTTCGGATTCAGCCCTCCATGGATCAGATGGGTCATGAGCCTTATCTCCTCTTCCTTCTTCTCAGTCCTTGTCAATGGCTTCCCCTCTAATCCTTTCTCCCCGTCTCGAGGCATCCGTCAGGGTGATCCCCTGTCCCCCTTCCTCTTTGTGCTTATGGCTGAGGGTCTTGGTCGCTCTATCAATCATGCTCTTCATTTACATCGGCTCCGTGGCATTGCCGTCCATGACTCGCCTGCTTTTACACATCAGCAATTTGTGGACGACAACATGCTCTTTGGGAATCCTTCTGCTCAAGAAGCCTCCACATTTAAAGGATTGATGGAATTGTTTGCAGAAGCCTCAGGTATGACTGTTAATGCCTCCAAGTCGCAAATGTTCTTTTTCAACACCGCTCTTCCCATTCAGCACTGCATTGCCAGAATCCTTGGATTTTCCATCGCCAAATTGCCAGCTAAATACCTTGGTGCTCCCTTGATCGATTCGGCCCTCAAGCACTCTTCATGGAGAACCCTCCTGGACAAGCTTGCAGCCAGATTATCCTCCTGGACTTTTCACCCCCTTAACCTCCCTAGTAGACTCATTCTGGTCAAATCTATCCTGCAATCCATGCCTCTATACCTTTTCTCTGTTTTAGCGGCCCCCAAATGAGTCCTCAAGCAAATCAAGTCTCTTCAGCGCAAATTCCTGTGGGGGGCATCAGGACAGAACAGAAAATGGGCCTTGGTCAAGTGGACCATGATCTGCAAGCCAAAGATCGCTGGGGGTTTGGGACTCCGCGATCCTCAGCACAATAATGCAATAATGGGGGCTAAGATTTGGTAGCAGTGGCTATCTTCCCCTCCTAACCCCTGGGTGAGACTTTGGATGGCCAAATATGCAAACCATAGGCCCTCTACAGAGCTCATTAGATTGACCATCGCTAAAGCTAGCTCGCTGAACTGAAATGCTGCCAAACAGCACCGGCTCCTTATTCAAGAACGTAGCTTTTGGGAAGTATGCAACAGACGCACTGCTTGCTTCTGGACAGATTCTTGGCAACAGCAGCCCAATTTATTGTCTGTCATCAAGCCTCCCCTCCAGCTTGACATGATAGCTCCTCTAGAGGCCACGGTTCACCACTTTTGGGAATAAAACCACGAGCAGGGATACAGGCAATGGAAAACGGCAGCTTACTGTCTGAACAAACAGCAGGTACAGGCTCATCCCGCTTTGGATGCAGAATTAATAAGCAGGAAAATCAGATTCTCTGATAAGCAGGACATCCTTCGATGGGGGCACACCTCTAAAGGAAAGTTCACCACTCAGGAAGCCTATGCTCTGATGACCCAGTCTCAAGATCCCATTGATACCTACTGGAAAGAGCTATGGTTAGCACGACTATGGCCGAAGGTGACCACTTTCTTGTGGCTTCTCTGTCATAAAAAATTTCTTACCTGGGATAATATAATGAAAAGAGGCTTCACTGGGCCTTCCCGATGCCCCAATTGTTATAGCCAGGAGGAAACCACCCAACATCTCATGATAACATGCACATTGGCTACCTTCTTTTGGGAGAACATAAGCACCAAGTGCAGGAGGGATGGTCGTAATTTGAGGGACTTGAACTACATCATACGCAATTGGCCCGTTGCGCCTTACAAATGCCATCTTCTAAACTCTCTTTGGAGGATCATCCCAGGGCTTACCTTGTGGAATATCTGGAAGGAGAGGAACAAGCATATCTTTAAAAATCATTCCACTCCACCGGACATACTTTGGAGCAATTTTTGCAGTAATCTTCAGGAAACGCTGGCTCTTCAAAAATGGAAGTAGGAAGACTTCCCGACTCTGCCTCTTGAGCAACAAATTGGCATAATTGGCAGTTTGAGATTCATCTTGAACCTAGGCCAATTGGCTCTAGGGGGCCACAGAAAGAAATTCATGATACTTGGGTCCCCCCCCCAGCTGGCTTCCTGAAGCTTAACTTTGACGGAGCCTCCAAGGGCAATCCAGGGGAAGCGGGCTTTGGAGGAATATTCCGTGACCATAAAGGTAACCCTTTACTTATATTCTTTGGATCTATAGGGTGGGATACCAATAATTCTGCTGAGCTAGAAGGTCTTTGGCAAGGCATGCAGCTTGCCCAGCTCCACAACTTCTTCCCTATTGAGATTGAGGGCGACTCTCAAATTCTTATCAATATGGTAAGCAGGCTTCTCTCTGGCTCCCCTCCATCTCGAATAGCTGACAGCTGGAGGCTCATGGCTTGACTGGAGCTCATCGCTGGGTGGTTGCAAGAGCACAGAGCCGTACTTCTCAAACATACTAAAAGATCAGGCAACAAAGTGGCAGACCTTCTGGCTAACAAAGGTGTGTTGTGTGCTCAACCTCTTTCAGCAGGGCCCCTCTCCAGTCTCCATGACAGTAAACTCATTCAGGAATGCACTCTGTTGTTGCACCAGGACTGCAACTTCTCGGATGCGGGTGGTTATTAAGGAATTGACAGTTATGAATCTGCGAGCGGGCGCGTGGCTAGCCCACATGGCCACCCGAGGCTCGCATTTACTCTCCCTGGGTTTCTTAAATCTTGTAGGCCGTCACCCTACACGGCATTTATGCCGGTGGGGAGGCCGAGACATCGCTTGCTTCAAAATGACCTGCTCTAGTCCTTCGTCCCTGCATTCAAATGTGGTTTCGGCGTTTTTGGTTTGGATGTGCATTGGCTTGCAGGTCTCCATGTCGCTGCAGCTCTTACCCGTGGGTTCCAATTGCTCTCCTAAGGTTGACGTTCACAGCCTCCGCACTGCTTTGGGTAAGCGTTGCCCTCTGGGCTGTTGCGTTAGTTTTTCCCCTGGTTTTCATTACACTCACAGTCCTTTATGCACTCTGCATTTTGCTTCGCCTAGCTTGTTCACTCCGTTTCACCCGCCTGTGCTGCCCGATTTCTCCGCCTTCTCTCATCATACCACCGCTGCTATGCCGCGCTTAAGGCACCGCCTGTGTTGTCGTAGGGGAACTTCTCACCCCAGCTCCTCCAGACGTGACCGCTCCCCTTCCTCTGATTCCCTTTTGTCCTCGCATAGTCTTTGTGAAAGCCTTCCTCCCTCGCGCAATCTTCGCAGCAGGGGTCGTGTGCATCGTTTTCCTCCCTCCACGTGGCTTGGCACCACTGCCTCTCAGCAATCCCTTAATCCCCAGCCTGCTATCTCTGCTCCCGCACACAATCCATCCACTGCCATCTTCCACTTTCAATGTAATTCCTCTCACCCCTTGGTTATTGCTACAGTTGCGGTCTCTTTCAAGGAAATCCCTAAAGCTGCCCATGACCCCCATCCTTCAGCGTCTCCTGTCATTCCACCGGCCCCTCCTGCCTGTTAGCATGCTTCTCAGATGATGGACATTGGTTCCTCTCAGAAAGAGGTCGATGGTGGCTCAAGTCTCCTCCAGAACCTGGTGCCGCCGACTGATGGTTGCGATGCAGAAGCCACCGCCAGTCAAAATGTCCCAGTTCCTGACGACGATGGAGATGGCTGGTGCAGAATAGTGGAGGAATCTCCCTCGAGTGACTATGGGCTCTAGCGTTTCAGTTTGTGCTCCAGTTTCTATGTCTAATTTTTGTGAAATTTTGTTAGGTTTGTCTGCTACAATTCTCAGTCTATCCAAGATGATGTCCTATGTTGAGTCTGTTCACAATCATGGTGTGAGCCAGTTTCCCCACGCGGGCGTCTCTATTTTTAGCTCAATTTTGGCATGTAAAAGCTGGTTTCCTCTCCTGAGGCAGCTCTCAAACGATTCTTAGACCAGTTTCCCCCAAAGGGTGGTTCAATTTTTTGATATTTTGCTGACTGTATGGTGCTCCTGACGCCCTGATCCCGCTGTATTATATGTTTTATTAATAGAGTTAAGCTTACTTAGAAAAAAAAACAATTGCATTTAGTTCCACTGAAGCAAAGTATATGGCAATTTCATACACTTATTATGAAGCTATCTAGATTTGCAACTTGATTGTAGAGTCAACCAATCAGTTGTTGAAGCCTAATATTGTCTCTTGTGAGAATCAAAGTTACATCAAGCTCTATGAAAATCCAATGTGTCATGACCATTTCAAACACATTGATATTCAATACAATTTCCTAAGATTCCAACTTCATTAGGGAGTTAGTAGTGTTGGACCACATTCTGAAAAAGTTTCATATGGTTAATAGTTTGACAAAGCTCCTAACAAAGGGGAAGTTTGACAAGTTGGGGGAGAATCTTGGGTTATTGGAAAAAAAAAAATTTCTCAAGAGTGTTAGATTACCTAGTTGGTCTCACCTCAGCCTTGAGAATTTGAACAACACCAGGATTGCAGAGCTAGATTGTGGTACACCAGTCATAAAGATTCTTAAATACAAATAGAAGCTTATAATGACACCTTCGAGGATAGACGAATTAGTTGTTGGGTCACACCCACCAAGTATGGCACACTAGTTGAGGAGATTAACACCATCATCTCAGGTGCATTCATGAGTGCACACTTATGGAATGAGGCACCTTTAGGAGAGGAGTTATATCTATTATGATAATGCACTACTCTAAAAGAAAAGCCTTGCATACAAGGCAAAGTTATGAGGGAGTTGCTCATGCTCAAGGGAGATGCACCACTAACGCTATCATTAGCCTGTTTTCTAACAACACCTTCTCTTAACTTATAAATGAAAAGGATGGGCACAGTAGTTAGACATTTGCAGAACTAGATAATAAGAGTGAGTACTATTAGCTTGTAGGTTTTAGTAGGAGATTTTGTGAGATGACAACTTGCTGTGACATTCTTCTATTTGACTAATAAAGACTTCTATGCAATTGTTGTTGGAGCCTACTCTTTTTATCCTGAATTCTCAGATTACAGATTTGTGTAGAGTGGGCCTAATATATTTGTTGTTTTAATCCATTGTACTTCTTCTCTCTCCCTTTCTCTCCTACCTCGCTCTCTCTTCCCCTCTCTCTCTCTCTCGAACCCCCAATCCTCTCACTATATCCCTCCCTCTATCCTTATTTCTGCCCCCCTTCCATCTTTGTGTCACTATCTCCCTCTCTTACCCTTCTCTACCTCTCTCACTGCTATCCCTCTCTCTCTCTCTCTCCATTCCTTCTCTCCCCTCTCCTCTTGAACATATCGGCGACACTGTGATGAGTTGGCAACGTTGACCCAAAACCGAAGTGAAGGTATGATGAACCATAGGTGATGAATGAACTGTCAAGATGATTACCCAACCCAAACAGTCACAGAAATGGAGTGAAGGAAGTGTCATTTTCAAGAGCGACTTGCTACCATAAAGAAAATATTGTTCGTTCTTCCCAAATTTTTCCCTGGTCATTTTTTGACCAGTACCTCATTATTTTTTAACAAGCTTGAAGAGGATAGCATTTGCTTGATCTATAATTCAACCCTTCGGGAAAATAAAGAATGAAGTATCGCTAATTAGTAATTTAACGAGTCTAGCGATGAATGAAACTCGATTCTTGCCATGATTGAGAAGCCTATCACTATTTTATGATTTAACGAGCTTAACGATAGTGACAGCTTGGTCCTTTTCATATTTAGAGAGTCTGAAAAAGAGGACGAAAGAGAACTCCATAATTACTTTTTCGTAAATTTGTCTCTCAGATCTGAAAAAGTGTAAAATAATATCTAAAAGAACCTCTTTGGTCATGTTTAACCAATGGTATTCCTTTTTCGTAAATAATCTATCTCAGTCCGGAAAAGGGTTAAACTTATACTGAGTAGATATCAATTCATTTAATTTAACGAGCTCGAAATGACAAGTTCTCGGCAATCTTTTCACATTATCGGAGTCTGAAAAGAGCTGAAAGAAGACTCCAGGGATTCCTTTTTCGTTGTTATGGAAACTCGAAAAAGAGATAAAAGTGCGCTTAAAATCCATTTTCGTTTTTAACAAAGCTCAAAAAAAAAGGAGAAAAAGCATGCTTTGTGGTCAAGTCATTCTTAATAAATTTGCACGACTAATCTGTTCATCAGTTGTATTTCCTGTTCAGAGCAACATCAAACGGATTAAAAATCCCTGTTTCATGATAAAAACATAATAAAACTATAGTCACAACAATGAATTTAACTTGCAAATAATTAAATGACTATTTAAAAGTAGTTTTACTATTCATTTTTACCATTCCATAGTTACCATTTACATTTTGGAGCTCTGAACCTGATTTTTCCCCCAAACTTCAGTCGTTGATTGCGGTCGTATCTGTGGACGGATTTCGTCACCGTTTCTTCCAAGTTAGTGCCATGAACCTTCTCTTTCTATTGGTAATCATTTCATTTTCATTTCTTACAATTTTTCAGGGTTTTAAGACCCCTAGGTTAAATTTTCCCCAAAAAGAGGGCAACGCACCCTTAGGCATCGAAACCTGCATTGCATAGCAGGTACAGTGAAAGGTACCTGCATGTGCAACGCACTGTCTCAAGCCTAAGCCTGCGTTGGGTGCATTTCAATTTTTTTGTTTTGATGTTTAGCTCAAAATTGACCTAGTTTTTTGCAATGGATGGTTTCTAATGGATCTCTTACTTATGTTTCAGGTTTCCATCGAATAACAATGACGATTACATGGCGAGAAAGAGAACATGAAGAAAAAGACATGATTGCCCTAAATGACCCGGGTACTATAAGAGCCCTGAGGGATTGTGGACTTTTAAAGTACTTCAAGTTATCTAGAATGAGGCAACAGATTGAGCTTCTTGAGTTCTTGGGTCGTGCATGGGATCCGACAATAGAGGCATTTCACATTAAGAACCAAGTGGTTCCTATCACTATTGAGGATGTGTACTTTCTCACAGGTTTGTTGAGGAGGGGTTTGCCCATTTCTCTTTCAGGGTCTACCATTGGAGGAGAGTCGGTGAGAGATTATATTTTGCAGTATTGTTATGCAGGGGCAGAACCGAGCAAAGATGGGAAGATTAACATCCGTATAGTGAGAGATTTGCCTTTGAGAACCATCCTGTTCACAATAAAAAAACTTGCTGGCACGGTGACACTACATGTGGCTAACAGATCTTATATGCAGTATGCATTAGAGTGTCTTGAGCCAACAGTCTTCAACTGGTCTGAAGCTGTTCTTTCTCAGATAAAGGAACAACAGAATAAAGCAAAAGGAGGAAGGAAAAACAATTTTAGTTATGGTTCGATTCTCATATCTTTCACTTTGGAACGGATTCCATTGATGCAGCCACAGCATGTGACGCTGGATATCGCTAGTCCTAGAGAGCCTCAGATGCAGAGATGGGTGGAACTTATGGGTCGACATGCAGGGCAGTCGACAGTTGTATTTTCTACCGCATTCTTCTCCTAGTTCCGGTGATAAATCATCACCATCGATGATTATGCATACACATCGAGGGCGCCCGTATCAGTTTTGCTAAGTTGTGTCGCCAGGGTGCCTTGTGCACATTCAGGTGGCCCATTTGTCGTTTGATCCCTCGTGGCATCATTCGTTTGGGCGCATTGTGTCGTGTTGTGAGAGGTCGCCCGACCGTTCGAGTCGGGCCATTTCGTTCGAGGGCGCCCGAATCAGTTTTGCTAAGTTGTGACCACCCGGGTGCCTTGTGCACGTTCGGGTGGCTCGTTTGCTGTTTGATCCCTTGTGGCATCGTTTGTTTGGGCGCGTCGTGTCGCGCCGTGTGAGGTCGCCCGACTGGGTGCATTTGGTTCTGGTCGTTTCATTCGAGGGCGCCCGTATAAGTTTTGCTAAGTTGTGACGGGGTGCCTTATGCACGTTCGGGCGGCCCGTTTACCATTTTATCCCTTATGGCATCGTTCGGTTGGGCGTGTCGTGTCACACCATGTGAGGTTGCCTAATCAGGCGCGTTCAGGTCGGGCCATTTCGTTCAAGGGCGCCCGTATCAGTTTGCTAAGTTGTGACCATTTGGATGCCTTGTGCATGTTCGAGCGGCCTGTTTTCCGTTTTCTCCCTTGTGTCATCGTTCGATCGGGCGCACTGTGTGAGGTCGCCCGACCGGGCACGTTCAGGTCGGGTCATTTCATTCGAGGGTGCCCGTATCAGTTTTTCTAAGTTGTGACCGCCTGGGTGCCTTTTTCATGTTCGGGTGTCACGTTTTCCATTTGCTCCCTTGTGGCATCGTTCGTTGGGTGCGCCATGTGAGGTCACCCGACTAGCCGTGTTCAGGTTGGACCGTTTCGTTCAAGGGCGCCTGTATTAGTTTTGCTAAGTTGTGACCGCCCGGGTGCCTTGTGCACGTTCGGGTGGCCCGTTTTCCATTTGATCCCTTGTGGCATCGTTCGTTTGGGCGCGTCGTGTGAGGTCGCTCGACCGGGCGCGTTCAAGTCGAGCCATTTCGTTCGAGGGCGCCCGTATTATTTTGCTAAGTTGTGACCGCCTGGGTGCCTTGTGCATATTTGGGTGGCCCGTTTTCTGTTTGATCCCTTGTGGAATCGTTCGTTTGGGCGCGTCATGTCGCGCCGTGTGAGGTCACCCGACTGGACGCGTTCTAGTCGAGTTGTTTCGTTCGAGGGCGCCCGTATCAATTTTGCTAAGTTGTGTCCGCCCGGATGCCTTGTGCACGTTCGGGCGGCTCGTTTGCCGTTTGCTCCCTTATGGCATCGTTTGGTCAGGCGCGGCGTGTCGCGGTGTGTGAGGTCACCCGAATGGGCTTGTTTAGGTCGGGTTGTTTCATTTGAGGGTGCTTGTATCAGTTTTGCTAAGTTGTGACTGCCCGAGTGCCTTGTGCATGATGTTCGGGTGGCTCGTTTGTCGTTTGCTCCCTTGTGGCATCGTTCGTTAGGCGCGTCATGTCGCGCTGTGTGAGGTCCCCCGACCGGGCACGTTCGGGTCGAGCCGTTTCGTTCGAAGACGCCCATATTAGTTTCGCTAAGTTGTGACCGCCCGAATGCCTTGTGCACGTTCAGGCGACTCGTTCGCTGTTTGCTCCCTTGTGGCATCGTTAGGTCAGATACAACATAGAAAACAAGGAAATTAGAGATACACAAAAACTCATATTAAAATTAAGATAACTTTAAACAAAAAATTACACATACACAGAAACTCATATTAAAATTAAAATATTATAGAAAATAATGTGAAACTTAAATTAATATTAAAATAACATCAAAACAAAAAGATTAAAAATAAATTTAAATGATTGTGAAAGCTTAAATTAAAATTAACATAATCTAAAAAAATATATAGAAATTAAAATTAAGAAAAAAATTCAAATTACAACAATAATAAAAAAACCATAAAAATTAAAAACAATACCTAAATTAAAATTAAAACAATTTAAAAAATATGAAAGTTAAATCTTAAAATAAAATTAAAAGCTTAAACCAAATTAATAATAGTTAATAAATCATCGTATTAATAACAATAATGCGCTCTGCCAAAGACTGACGTGGCCAAAACAAGAAAAGGAGGCATTCGTTAAAGGCAGCATATGTCGTGCACACAAATATTTACGCCGAAGGCGTTTTTTTTTGTTGGTTTGAGGTGAACAAACATTATTCACTTCTTTTTTATCTCTCTTCTACTCAGTCTTCCATTTGGCCTTCTTAATAGCTGTTATTTGGCACGGACTTTCAACCATGCACGAAACATACAAGTTTGAGGAGGCAGCTCCAGATTAAAAGTAAGTAATTTCTGCCCAGAAGAGGCAGCTCCAGTTAGTAGACCAACTGAGACTCTAGCTCTCTGTACAGAAAAGAAGCTAAAATGCGAGAGTTTTGTTAGGGTTTGCATGTGATCGTGCGGGTTTTTCATTGTTTTGGGTAGGTTTTCTTCTGGTTAGGATAAGATACTGACTCCCAAGAGGAGGGGCTGGTCTGGATGGTCTCCCAAGACGCCTTCTCCTCCTCCTCTGGCCGAAGACATGGTAGGTTTGAGTCACGTCCCGATGGCTGCGGCCACAGCGGGAGGGAGCAGCAAGGGCTGGCCTGGATGGTCTCCCAAGATGCCTTCTCCTCCTCCGACTGAAGACGTGGCAGGTTTGAGTCACGTCGCGACTCCCACGGCCACAGCAGGAGGGAGCAGCGGAGGTAGGGCTTTAGTAGAGGCTCCACTGCGGAATTTTCTGGACAATAATGGCGAAATCATGGCCAGACGAGGCCAACCCGAGATCTGGAGGCGTTTCAAGGAGGCCGGATCTCTGGACCAGGAACCCCTCGAGAGAAAATATCGAGTCGCTTTGGTTGTGCACGTTACCAAACTTGAAGGTGAGTCGGTCTCTCTCTTTTATTTAAATCCTTGTTTGGCCTCTGTAGTGCCCTGCAACATGGATTACATGCAGAAGGGTTGGTTTTACAATGAATATGGACCCAGAGTGGTGTTGCAGTATGGTGACTTCCCTGTGCCCCAAATGGGGGATAATCAGGTGCTTCTAAGAGTCTGTGCTGTTGCGCTCAACCCTGTAGACTTAAAACTGCGCAATGGAGTGTTTAAGGACACTGGTTTGGAATTCCTTGTGAGAACCCAACCTCTCTTATGAATTTTGTAACAACCCATCATTTTATTTTATATAGAGATCAAATTCAATAAATTAGGTTCTCAAAGCTATTTTATGTGTCACAGAACCCTATTGCCCAAATGAAGGATTCAGATGATGATCCACTGCTCTGTTTTTTTATGATCTTTGCAACACATTTATCAATTTTGCAGAGACCTCTTTGATGGATTTAACCTAAAGTTTTTATCAGACTCTTGGCTTGTACCTATTATTATGTTAGCTTCCAGGTCCATTACATGGTCTGTAGAATGGGCATAATCTTGTCTTTGTAATCTCCATTTACTGCATATTCTACCCATATGCCTGAATGGCAATAGAGCGAACGACCAGGCTCGGGCGACAGGTGAAACTACTAGTCACGATAACAGCGAGGGAGAGGCTAAAACACGTTCGTTGTACTTGACCTGCCATTGGTTCTCAGATAGAATTTAGGCTAACGATGCCAGATGTGGCAAATTCCAGAAGGCGATCGCGACAGAGGCTAAAACACGTTCGTTGTACTTGACTTGCCATTGGTTCTTAGATAGAATTTAGGCTAACGATGCCAGATGTGGAAAATTCCAGAAGGCGATCGTGACACAATCATGCCACTCCTGATCAAAATATACATTAATTATTATATGTTAATTCGTGACACAATCATGCTAAAACCCTGTTCTCAAAGAAATATTTATCGAAAATTTCTATTTCTAGTCAAGCTCTGCATATATAACTCTGATCGGTATTGACACTCTTCCCAAATCTAACGGATGATTATTTTTCATAAGTAGTAGATCCCAGCCGTTCTGATCATATTCTACATACTCCTTTGTGGTTATTGGATCATTTCATTAAGAGGAGTCAGAAAGAGCGTACTGTACTCAGCAGCAATCTATGATTGAAACAAAATCTGTTTCGGACATTACACATAATTTTAACCAGAATCCATGGTTGTTTTGGGATTATATAGCCCTCTTTTGCAATTATTTTCTGGTATATTGCATCACTTTCAATGAATAAGTGCATCCATCCATATCATCCATTGTTTACCACATACTCTTTTGCAATGATTTTCAGGTATATTGCAGTGCATCACTTTCACTGAATAGTGGCATCCACTCATATTTTTGAGCGTTTACCACATAGATTTGATCCAATGCCATTCTTTTCTGAACCGCATGTCTCTCTTTGAAACGCTTTTCAGGTGGTTCCAGGTTGTGATGTGGAAGGAGTAGTAGTCGATGAAGGAGCTAATGTTTCAATGTTTAGCAAGGGTGATGAAGCACATGGAAATATTCAAAGTTTCAACACTGTCAGGCCAAAACAATATGGGACTTTAACATAATACACAGCAGTGGAAGAAATCCTGATTGCTTTGAAGCCTGAAAACATGACCTTTGAAGAAGCAGCCAGCTTTCCTCTGGCTCTTCAAACTGCCCAAGAAGGTTTTGACAGAGAAAACTTTCAAAGGGGTCAGACTGTGTTCATTGTAGGTGGAGAAGGTGGTGTTGGTAGCATGGCTATTCAGGTAAAAATGTTTACTATTTTTCTACTTTAAATCTCATGGTCTTCCTCTGCAAAATGATCAGGTCAAAGATTGTAATAATGATTGTGGTGCACAGTGGGTTAGGCATCAGTCAATGTAATAATGCAGACTAAACTGCATCAGATTCCCTACAGTAAAATGTTAATGCTGCAACAAATTCATACAAACTGTTTTAGATTCTATACGAACAATAGAAATAGGCATGACCCACTGTGTAGAAAAGGAAGATTTAAATGAGTTTTTGCCGAGATAAACTCCTTATAAAACAAATGTTGAAAGTCCGATTTAAAAGGAAGAATCATTTCACTCCATTCTGTAATTTTTTCTCCCTCCTGTGGAAGGGAGAATGATCTTGCTAATAAATCCATGAAGAGCCCACATAAATAAATGTGGGATCAGCTTGTTAGTGCCATCCAAGGCCAGAACAAGACTTTACTTTATCAATTTTAAATGAAATACCTGATACTTAAATTTCTAAAAGGGATGTAATTGTAATCATTTCCTGTGGCGAAAGAACAATACCAATTGATTCACCAATATGGAGCTTCACAACTTTGACAAAGATATAAGCTTGTAAGCTGCTGCATAGAATCATGGAGTTCAATCAAGGAAACCAGATATCCACTCCCTCAAATCAATTCCATCTGAGTAAGACAATCAAAAGGATTAACATGTGATGAGAAGCGCACAACTGCTGCCATTGAACATTGAAGTGAGAATATTTAACTGAATATCATAATGCTCCACATACTTGTGAATCATACTTTTTGCAATTACAGGACATACAAGATTGTAATCTGATTATACAATCCTCCAAATTACATTTAACACTTCTTAATTCATCTATTGTACAAGGTTATGCTGTAGATGCCACATAATTTGTATGGACTTCGTCATTCTCAACTATTTTTTGTTGAAGCAAGTGATCATGTTCAATTCTTCAAATTTTGATATTCATAAAGCATCCAGTATTAACATCTTGAAGACAACCTTTTCATGGTGTTACACAGTAATTTGTCACCGTCCCTACCATTCCCTGTCCCGCACAATGGAGGACCCATTTTGTGACCTGTGAACACTGTCATGCCTTGAAAACATCATCAATGCATCCCTTTGAGTATGAGCTTCACTTTCCCTTGAGACATCTCCTTGCAAAACTCATGAAAAACAGCTCTTTTTGCATTGGCGCGGGTAGAAAGTTCAGTGCTCGCGCCAATCAGGGAAATCCTATAAAGAGGTCGCGCCACTTGGCGCTCTGTCATAGAGCAGCAATCGCGCCACCCATTTTAGGGACTGTTTTTTAAATATGGATGGCGGAAGTTGAGTTCAAACAAACTCACAAACCACTGCCTATCTTGAGTTGGGAGGTTTGGCTGCGGGAGTTCTATGGGAGGGAATTGGTTTTGCCACCTCCCATGGAACCTTCCTTGTTGATAGGGCCAATCCCATAATAATAGGGATCCCAACTCCCTCCTTCCCCATCTATAAAAGCTTGCTCAAATCCATGGCAAGCTAGTCTTGAAGTGCTGAAGCTTTGCATCTCCCTATTCCCAAGTGCCTTTGTGTTGTAAAGAATCCCTTCTTTCCCTTAAGGCCCATTCAAGCGAGGAGACCATTGTTACGAGACTCTGGAGAGGTTTTCCTTTTCCTCGGCGAGCTTTGCGAGACGTGGACGACCGGAGACCCGTTCGAAGGAAGCTGCGACGTCAGAACTTGGTTGTAACTTCTATTCATTTATTACTTAATAGATGACTATGATTATGGTTCCACTCCGTTTTCCATCATGTTAATGCGAGTAATATCTTTTCTGACCGATGTTTAGTTACGTATGTTGGTTCCTATGCTTGTATCTGTTCGTTTCTTCTATGTGCAGGTGTTCATCCGCGGAGATCGTGGGAGAATTGTGATCTGCCAGGGCTGAAGGACGGGGACACTTCTTCTTCAGATCATAGCGTTGGAATCCAGGTAGGCTTCTAACCCAAGTCTTTCATTCGTAATTAGGAACTTGCGTCATAGCATTGTTTGTTTGTTGCTAGACCCCTGCTGGGCTAGTAGGGATCGCCTCTGTCCGCAGAGGGGATTTACCTCCTCAACAAATTGGCGACTCCGCTGGGGATCGTCCGGTTTTCCTTGTCTCGTTTATGATTGTTTCGCTTTGATTGTTTCTCCTTGCTTGATGAACCTTCTGGGTTGGATTCTTTCATTGTTTTAGCTTCTTGGTTTGCTTAGCTTGTATTGGTCTGCTTTCAGAATAGCTTGTTTTTAATTTTTATTGAGGAACTCGACTGGCGCGGTTTTTAACCCGACAGTCGCGCCACTTGGCGCTTGTTGCCTTTGTCTGTCTCGCGCCAATTGGCCTCTGGCGCCAGTTTCAAGCCCACAGTCGCGCCACCCCTGTGACTTTTTTTGAGTTTCTTCATTTTTTAGCTTTCTGGACTTGACCAGTGCTTCTCTTCTTGATTTCCCGACTGTCTGAGTGTGTTGGAGTCTTGTTTGGCTGGAATTCACCTCTGTCCTTTGGTTGTTTGCTTCTTTCTACCGATTTCACGTTTTGAGCCCTAGGGCATCTAGTGGCTTAGTGTATCGAGCCCTCCTTGGGAGTTTAGGTGTCTTGATTGTCCTGTCAACTTGTTGATTGATTCTCCGCATTCTCTTAACAGTCTTTGATTGTTTTGCTGCGTCTTTTGAATGGTTGTTTGTTCTTTCATTCGGAATTCGTTTGCCCTTGCTTTGGACCTAGATCACACGGTCCATCGGAAGCTTTTGAGTCTTTCTTCGATTTGAGAGACTTTGGGTCGATTTAGAGATCTGATTGATTGCATTGTTTGTTTCGCTCTCTTGGATATCATTTCTCAAATTGTCCTTTTGTTTTCAGTGCACATTAGCCATTAAACATTGAAAATCAAAAAAAAAAAAAAATCTCTCTTGCTTTTGTTAATTAGTGCAAATTGTGATCTTTTTTCATATCGCTAGTGATTAGTGTTTGAATGAAAAGAGTTCAATTGCATTAGTTGCATTAGAGACATTGTTGTTTGTATTCCGTTCGTTTCGTTTGTAGAAAAGCTCTCAACTCTTATTTAACTAGTTTTCATCGAACGAAATGTTGCACTGTGGCATATAGCTTGCATTTAGGAGTCTTTCGAGACACTACATAGGATAGGGCCTGGAAATTGAAACTTAATTGAAGATCAACTGTAAAATTTATTCAATTAACCTAAGGCAACATTGGAACTTAACGAAACATATTTAGAAGGTCTAGGCTAGAGACGTGTTCCGGCGTCGTTAAACCTAGCAGCTGTCGTTCGCCTGTTGGCTTTAGACAACGCTAGTACGGACTTGTGCTCCCCGTACCGTCGCGTATATAAAGGGAGACCCCTATAGGTTTTCAATCCTTTATCCACAGGAAGCCGAGTCTGCCGCCCTATACCCGTGATACACCGAACACAGCATTCGGGGAGACTACCTGCACGTACGGAAAGTCCTTGGTCGATTTCTGTTTCATTTTTTGAAACCAAGGTGTATATTGCAGTTCACGGATATCTGGTACACCCTTTGTGCCTAGTTTTTCCTGAGCAGTCATTTGGTCTTTTCTGACTCCCTAAACTTGAAAAGACCGTCAAGCGCTTGTCCTTTCATGCTTGTGTCAACTCTGAAAGAGATAGAGTCATATTTTTATCGTTTCTCGACTCTTGAAACATGAAACGGTAGAATTTCTTATTTTCCAATGTGGTAAAATTAATCACCCACGATTACACACCTATTTAGACATTGCTTGTTGACCGTTTGATCGTGTGTCTTAACTCTTTTTCAGCCCGCGTGTAGTTTTGAGTTTGATGGAAACCTTTTCAGAGTTTACCAACCAAGGAATCCCCTCAGAAGGGAATCCTGGTCATTTTCCTCCTTTTGGAAACGTTGGTGCTCCTTACATGGCGACATTGTCCCTTCCTGGATTAACGGTTGGGTTGCTTGTTTGGTTGTTCTCAACCTCTGTAGTTCCGAATGTCTCCACTACCGTTCAATCAGTTCCTCTGCCTGAACAACATCATGTTGATTCCAAGGTGGACCTCTCCCCTTCTTCGCCTGTTTTTGCGTCCTCCTCTTCTACTTCGCCTGGTGAAAGTCTGGATTCAAGTAACCAGGTGGCTAAGAAGAAGAAGAAGAAGACAAAGAAGAAGAAGTCTGATAAGCGAGAGGCTAAATGTACGGCTACTGTCCACGCGGAATATCCTCTTGATAAACCTTCCAACCCTCCACGGAAAGTCAAGTTCCCTTGCCTGTTGTGCACGGGAGACCATCTTCTTCGAGACTGCCCTGGCATCCCCAAGGTGCTCGAAGCATGGTCCAACGGTCGTCCACCTTTGTCTTTGACTTCCGGGAGCCAGTTTGGGGGCACATATTCGACTGGTGCTGATAAGGCTCTCAAGAAGCAGGGTAAGATCACCAATCCCTGTAAGTTATGTGAAGGGCACCATGCTATTCACATTTGTCCTTATATGGATGAAGCCAAGCGAGTCTTGGACAACCTGACTGTTTCTACACCACGCCTCCCGGCTGGTTATAAGCAGCTTTCTTTGAGTCTTCCACCTACTGATGCCGTGATTGGTCAAGAGTCATCCTTGGTCGATCCCACTCCCCCAGAAATTCAAATTCACGAATCCGTCCCTGACCAACCATTGGTCGTCGGATCGGTTGAACTGGCCCCGTCCACGGTGCACCAGGTCTTTTCTGTCGAGAGTGGACCTCACACCCCCCATGTCCTTCTGATTTCTTCAGATTCTTCAGACTTGGAGAAAGATTCTCTTGTCCCTGTACTTCAAGAAGCTGCTCCTCCCCCTCCCAAGATGGAGGCTACGGAGGATTTTCCTCCCGCCTTCGAGATGGAGGTCATGGAGGAGGCTTCTGCTTCCGTAACATCAGGGGAAGACCTTCGCATTTCGATGGTAGCCCCTCCGAGTAGTTTGGTCGCTTCCTTTGATTGGAATCGATTTGTAGGATTTCGCCTTCCGTCTTATGTGCCTTTCGAGATCACAGTACAGGCTCTTGGTCTGGTTGTACCCAGCACCATTATAGACGAAGGTGCGTCTGTTAGTATTCTGTCTTCAACTACCTGGCAAGCTTTTGGTTCGCCGCCGCTTGCGCCTGTTACGCAGAATCTGTTGGCATTCAATAGAAGGACGAGTCAACCGTTGGGGATCCTTCCAAGGTTACCGATTACTTTGGGAGGCAAAACCGTCCATATGGACGTGATGGTCGTTCCAGGCCCCTTGGATTTCAATCTGCTTTTGGGGCGCGATTACACTTATGCCATGGGAGCACTTGTCTCCTCCCTCTTTCGCGTGATGTGCTTTCCACATGAAGGACGGATCGTGACCATTGATCAGCTTTCGTTCTTTGGTCCTAATATGGCATCTGGTCCGCCATCACCCCCTCCTGGTTTCTATCCACCCATTGTATCTGCTCCACCGCAGGTCAACTATGTGGCTACTTACCTCGTGCCTGTGCTCAGTGATGATGCCGTTGTGCATAATGTGCTGGGGGCATTGGGTCCTGACTTCCAGGATGTTTTCCTTCCATCGGGAGTGGAACTCTTGGAAGCGCCGCCTTCTTGTTCATTTTGATGTAAGCCGGTTAGAGCACAGTTCCCCTGTGTCAAGCTCTTTAAAAAAATGAAACCAGGTTGGCGGAGCACAGTTCGTTGTCTTGTGTCAAGCTCCTTAAAAAATGAAACAAGATCGTCGGAGCATAATTCCTCCACTTGTGTCGAGCTCCTAAAACAATGAAACAAGTTGTCTGAGGATAGTTCTTTTAAGTGTGTCAACCTCGTTAAAATAATGAAACACACGCTTGTTCAATTCGACTTTTTGTTTTGAACCTTCACTCCATTTTCAATGGACTGAAGCTTGGGGGGCATGCACCCCGAATTGAGACATCATGCTCGGGGGCATGCCCGTCTTCCCCTTTTCAAGCATAGTTTGCATATGTGTGTCTTCATGTGTGCTTTTAAGCTTACGTAAAAATGAAATGTGTGATTAGATACATTGTGTGAATACATTTCGCATTGGGTCGTTTGTTATGTAGCTGATACATTAGATTACATCTGTATTAGAAATTTGCATGACATATACAAAACATCATCACATGTAAAAAAAAATATCCATCCAAAATAGTCATATGTATATATATATATGTGTGTCGAAATGTTTGCACAGTGTGCATCACAAAAATAAAAAAATATACATAATTGTCTTAATACATCCTGAGACACTGTGTCTCTCAAAAAATAGGTGTAGCTAAATCCTAGAGACTAATCCGCATGGTGCTCATGATAGCACGTCACTGCACGTACTAGCCGCCTCAGGATTCGGTGGAGCCGGTTTGGAACTCCCACCGTATGGTGCTAGTACTCCATCGGTACGTCTGACAACCGGGCATAGTCTGGGATCCCATGGGTGATCCCCTCGAGGTTCTGGACCAGTGCCTCTCCTCCGCTACCTTCCCCCTGGATCTCAGGGGCGAGTTGTGTCCTCCGGGAGATAGGAGACATCCCGGCTGGTCTCTCAGGTCCTACATCTGCATGCATATATAATTGTGTTAAGACAAGCGTGTATTAACAAAAAAAAAAATATAAAACATGAAATCAAAAATTTGAGGTCTTACCCAGCTCCTCGTCCCAGTCATCCCCTTCTGGTAGGGGGAGATCTGGGTCTCCTATAAAGTCAGTTCCCGAATAGGGCCAATCTTCCACAACGATCAGTTGGCGCCGTAGACACCTAAATAACTCTGGCTTCCAGGACATCTATTGGCCACCTCCAGATCTGGGCATCAGTGCTGCCCAGCGAGCCATTCTCGGCTCTTGTGGTACCGGACTTGCCACATGGGCCTCTTGGCCCTGGAAGGTTGGTATGCGTTCCAGAATGAACGATACCAAGATGGAACCATACCCAAACTGCTTCAGTTTCCCCTGTTTGCACTTTGTGAGCTGCCTTTTCATATTGATGGTCACAACTGTTGCCCAATCATACAGTCGGGGACCCATGCATTCTGAGGCTAACAGGAGTTGAGTCTTCGTGGCCTCGTGCGGAGCTTGCGACCCAGCAGCCCGCGTAATGGTGTGGAGAACTACTCTCAGTGCTAGATCAGGGATGGTGGAGACGTATACTTTCTTACTTCCTGATCCTGTTTGTGCCCCTCGGCACACCCGCGCCATTACCTCTTCCATCTTTTCCCCTGATGGTCTGCTCCCAGTCAGTACAGGGATTGGACCTCTGCGGGACAATCTAGTAATGAAATAAATGTCAGTGACCTCCAATTCCAGCACCTGGTCTCGTATTCTGAATACTTGGTCATTTTCATCCCAGATGTTGATTAGATATTGGAGAAGCTCGGGCTGAGCTCGTAAACATGGCGTGAGGAAGAATTTTTTCAATCCGCAGTCTCTCAGAGCGTTCATGCAAGCCTAGCTTTGCATGGCCTCTTCATCCTCATCTCCGTGTTCTCGTTCCTTCCATTCAATTGCCATTTTGAGTGTTTATCTGCATTCACATGGTCAAAAGCCCCTGATTAGATCTTTGGTGAGTTGCAAATTTCAAAAAATTTGGTGTAAATATCGGAATTTTAGGCGAATTTTGGGTTCCGCCGCTGGCGCGGGCCTTTTGATAAAAAGAGCTCAGTGGCGCGGGTCCGTGCCCGATACCCGCGCCACTAGGCCCGGCCCTAAAATTTTAAAAGTGCCCTTACAGAACTGATTTATGAAGGGAAATCATTAAAAAATGTATGGAAATGAAGAGAAAGGGAGCGCCTCTTACCTGTGACAGACGAGACGCTGAATGGTTGCCTGGATTGGTCGCAATCACCGTCAGAAGATTCTGCTCCAAATGGACCACTGTTGCTTTCCACAAGGTAAATAGTAAAAAGTAATTTCATTTTTTACCAATTAGACATATTTATAACTTTTCGACGTTAAATGAGCTTTAAAAAGTTATTTTTATCATATATTTGCATATGTTATGTCGAAAATGGATTTTACGCTTGCTTGGTATGTGCAGCAGCAGGTTTTTGCGACTTAAAAAATGGAAACGAGTTGTATTTTATACTTTTTCGGACTCGGTAAATACACGAAAAAGTCACTGTGGAGTCATCTTTCAGCTCTTTTCTGACTCTCTAAATATGAAAAGATTGCCGAGGCCCTTGTCGTTTCGATCTCGTTAAAATGGACACGAACCGACATTCACCCAGTATAAGTTTAACCCTTTTTCGGGCTGGGATGGATTGATTACGAAAAAGGAATACCCTAGCCTATCGCGACTAGGAGGTTTTCCCGGATATTGTTTTCTACCTTTTCGGATCTGGGGAACTATTTACGAAAAGGGACCTGTGGATTTTTCTTTTCCGCTGTCTTTTCAAACTCTCTAAACATGAAAAGACGCCGAGTTCTTCCTTTGTCAGACTCGTTAAACCCTAATGACATTGGATTTCGTCGAAATGACGTTCTCCGAGTTTCTCCTTCCTAGGACTCGTTAAATTCACTAGGATGGATTCGCCCGAAGGGCGGACTTATATCACAAGCATATGCTATCCCCTTCAAGCTTGTTATCAAAAATAATTGGGGTACTCGCCATAAATGGTGGGGGAAAAATGGAACCATCGTCGTTGTCGTCGGCAGTATGTCGCTCTTGAACATGGCACTTGTCTGCATTCGTGTCGGGTTGGGGACATCTCATCTCGCCGCTTCACTTTACTTCCATGGGTTTGGGTAATCTCTTTTGACCTCTCATCTGTTCACTGCCTCGTCGCCATGACCTTTGATCCGTTGATGTCAAATACTGCCAAGTCCATTGTCGTGTCGTTCATGTGTTCAAGAGAAGTTGGCCTCTGAAAATATCAACCTTCCTCTGTTTCTCATATGATCCTGATCCACAACAAAAACATTATGTTCCTCTGTCTCGTGTCGATGATGTGGGAATCATTATGGCCCACCTTCGATCAAGGTCACTTCCTGTCGACTTCAACTCATTATCCAGGAAGTTGGTCTAGAGACTCCCGGTACCTTGGAGCCTGCATGCCTCAATGGCAGGTTCGTCGCATTCGACGTGAAGTTTTCATCATTGACTTCCGATCGAATGATTCTGCGGGTGTTCGACGTCAACTCATTTATTCACACGCCGTAGATTGTACCTGTAGTACCTTGAGGACCATTGTCATTATTGGTGGTTTCTCTCGCATCTGTTAACAGCTTTCATCATTGGCTGGTAATCAGACGATGTTCTTGCATGTTCGACATCAGCTCACATACTCACATGCTCGAACTTGTACTTGTTTGGGTCGAGATGGAGCGCAAGACCCTGGATTGTGTCTGTTGTAATCCAGGCTGCAATTGTGGATTATTGTCATTATGTACATGACTCAATGATTGGATGGCTACGACCATACCTGAGTCTATTTGTTTGATCTTAGTTGGATGGCTGCGCCCATACCCTAGATCCGGATTATAGCATACTCTGTTCGGATGGCTGCGTCCATACCATATATATACATCATGTACTTAAGATATCAGTTGTATCTTTCTGTGCAGGTTTTCCGACGGCGGGCCTTCAGTTGGACATGTTCTCGTAAAGCATTTCACCCCTCTCTCTCTCGGGCCTCATGCTTTAGGGGGCATCTGTTACACAGTAATTTGTCACCGTCCTTACCATTCCCCATCCCGCACAATGGAGGACCCATTATGTGACCTGTGAACACTGTCATGCCTTGGAAACATCATCAATGCATCCCTCTGAGTATGAGCTTCATTTCCCCTTGAGACATCTCCTTGCAAAATCCATGAAAAACAGCTCTTTTTGCATTGGCGCGGGTAGACAGTTCAGTGCTCGCGCCAATCAGGGAAATCCTGTAAAGAGGTCGCGCCACTTGGCGCTCCGTCATAGAGCAGCAATCGCGCCACCCATTTTAGGGACTGTTTTTTATATATGGATGGCGGAAGTTGAGTTCAAACAAACTCACAACCACTGCCTATCTTGAGTTGGGAGGTTTGGCTACGGGAGTTCTATGGAAGGAAAGTAGTTTTGCCACCTTCTATGGAACCTTCCTTGTTGATAGGGCCAATCCCATAATAATAGGGATCCCAACTCCCTCCTTCCCCATCTATAAAAGCTTGCTCAGATCCATGGCAAGCTAGTCTTGAAGTGCTGAAGCTTTGCATCTCCCTATTCCCAAGTGCCTTTGTGTTGTAAAGAATCCCTTCTTTCCCTTAAGGCCCATTCAAGCGAGGAGACCATTGTTACGAGACTCCGGAGAGGTTTTCCCTTTCCTTGGCGAGCTTTGCGAGACGTGGACGACCGGAGACCCGTTCGAAGGAAGCTGCGACGTCAGAACTTGGTTGTAACTTCTATTCGTTTATTACTTAATAGATGACTATGATTATGGTTCCACTCCGTTTTCCATCATGTTAATGCGAGTAATATCTTTTCTGACCGATGTTTAGTTACGTATGCTAGTTCCTATGCTTGTATCTATTCGTTTCTTCTATGTGCAGGTGTTCATCCGCGGAGATCGTGGGAGAATTGTGATCTGCCAGGGCTGAAGGACGGGGACACTTCTTCTTCAGATCATAGCGTTGGAATCCAGGTAGGCTTCTAACCCAAGTCTTTCATTTGTAATTAGGAACTTGCGTCATAGCATTGTTTGTTTGTTGCTAGACCCCTGCTGGGCTAGTAGGGATCGCCTCTGTCTGCAGAGGGGATTTACCTCCTCAACACATGGAATTTGGTAATAGAGTTGAAGCAAGTGATCATGTTCAATTCTTCAAACTTGATATTCACCAAAGCTTCTGGTATTATCACTTTAAGTAAAATCACATTCTCATAGAATTGCGTAATAGTGTTCGACATTGAATTGACCTCATCATGATGCTCAATATTAGTACTCTGAAATGAAATATCTTTTATTAGTTTAACATGTATTTATGTGCAATATGTGTGGATGAACACAAAGATATAAATTCCTTCCATGTTTCATATATCATTTACACGAGGAATTTTCTAAGCTTCTTGAAGAATATTAAGAAGTAACATTGAATTTCTAGCTACCCTGCTGAATATGGCATTGCATATATTACATTGCCCTTGTATTAGTTTATTACAAAGTCCTAATATGAACTACTACATTATCATGATCGTAGTATGTAAGCAAGCTTAACTTGCAGTTCTTGCTATATTTTAATTAAACAATTCTTCCTTGGCACATCCCAAGGATGCAAGTCTTACTAGTTCATTTTCCTTCAATTTTCCTATATGTTATTCCATCTTAATCTTCCTCATTTGCATTCTAATTCTACTGCTTCTTTGGCTTGTGATATAAATTTGCATCGCTCATATTTTTTTTGTCACACTTTTAATATGCTAAGAAGGCATGAATAGCCTAGCTTTGTAACATGATAAATAGTTGTTGTTTCAGCATCTGATATCATCCCTTGCTATCTTGTTTTCATACGCTTAGTTATTATTTAAGCAGGTTAGTGAATTAGCTCTATTTATTTTGTTTACACTGTAATTTTTATTTTTCCAAATTAGTAATATGTTCCAATGCTAATAATCAAATGTGTAATTTCTTCCAGCAGGCATTGGTCATCACGGTCCACAAAGGTTACATTCCCCTTTTCTCCTTGTGTTCTACTCCACCTGAATTACATGAGTTTGAAAGGAATGAGGCTAGGTACTAATCCCAAGTAATTTTGATCGTATATCTAACCCTCATTTTTGGCACAAAAGCCAAAGAAAGTATACCCTATGCAGTGCAGCCCTTTGGAACAAGTTTCTTGAAACACTTCCAACAAAAAGAGTGGAAATTCATCCCAATATGAATCTTAGAGATTCTGCACTTTTGTAGGTTTTATGCATTCATGTTAAATATCAGAATTAAAAAATGAATGCAAGTTGCAATGACACCCATAATTCACAGAGTATGCTACTTTGTTGTTTCTTCAAGCATATTTATATACCTGCTGAAACTAATGCTTGGAATATGACAATTATAAAAGGAAAACTTTAATGTTGTACAAGGAGAACAAGATACAGATTAAAGTAGGAGGCTCCATCTTTTGCATAGCCTCCTTTACTAAACCATTTAATTTATTGTAGACCTTGGTGTCCAGAGAATATTTTTCAATTATGTAGTGGCAAATCATAGGGTTCAAACTTCAAACATCCTTTCCTTGCCTGATGATCTTGTGATTAGCCTTTTAAAACTTTGGTTTTATCGGGTGCTTGCATCTTTAAAGGTTGTTTAGTTGTTAATACATTTAGATCTCTTAGACAAGTGTGGAGTCACCTTGGCTACTGATCTTGTGATTAGACTTTTAAAACCTTTTTGATGTAGGAAAACAGTGTATGCTTCTCGATGCCCTTGATATCTGACAAGTAATTGAGGGCATAGTGGACCATGTCCTCAAATACCCTAATTATTTTGTTTTCTGTGGTTCTGTCTTCTGTTTTGGTTTTTTCAAGAGGGTATAGGGGTTTAGAATGCTGATTTTGGAGGGAGCTTAGTTTACTATAGCTACTCATTTGGTTTGGGCTGCTGTGACTTGTTAAGACTTTTGAAGATGTTAAATATTAAATATTTTTTTGCAGATGTTGTGTTTGTTTGATCATTAGTTCAAACTTCAAACCGTTAAGACTTTTGAAAATGACTAGTTGAGATTTTATTGCACAGATCTATTAAAGGAGTCAGTTATCTATGATATCTGGGAATGTGGTTGGGATGACAATTCCAACAATATATCCTTTTTGAAACATTTGTTAGAGCCTCTCGTGAGATTGAATTCTATGAATCAATGATTAATCCATGAGATCATTGATATGCTCACATAATAAATTTCTGAGATATTATTTTACAGTGTTATGAAACAATTCAGTTGTCTGTGTAGATGTCTGGGTATAACTCCTCTATTCTGTAGTAAAAAATACCATTGAGATTGTTTGGGCTTAGGTGCAGAAGTCATAAAGATGATATATAGTAGGTTATGATAATGGATTAAATTCTATATTGAAGAAAATATATATTTTTATAAGAATGTTTTTCTCATGGTTGCAGGTCAGAGGATTGTGTGAAAAGGCCAAGGAGATTCTCATGGAAGAAAGTAATGTTCAAGTATGTCCTTTGCTTCAGATAACTTTGAAATACAAATTATAATTTGCTTTCTTCTATGCCTCAAGGTGTTCAGTTCTATTTTGCATGCATGTACACATCAGTAAAAAATATACGCTATTGGAATACAAAAAGAAGAAATAGAAAAATAAACAAATGAAATACATTTTACCATTCAAAATTCTTTTAATCTGAAAATATGAAGAAAATTCAAGATTGAAATTGGAATCTATTAATGTTATCACAAAAATTGGGACTCACGGTAACATAGTATTTACGAGGTACTCCGAAGAAGGGAGTTCTTGATGCATCTCTTGAGGAAATTGATCTAGCCCGTCTTCAAAACAATAACATAGAATGAAAAATAAGAGCTGGGGAAGATGGCTAAATTCTATCATTTCAAAACAGCCATTCCGCTTTTGAAGTATTCTCCTCAAACCCTACTATTTAGGGTCCATTAATTTTTCCACATCAGTGGAATAAATGATAGTGGGGTGAGGACTAGCAAACAAATAGCTAGCCATGCTCTATGATGTTGAAGTCAGCTACAAGCTGGTGAAGAATCTTCATATCAGTAGAATCATATCTTTGGTGTAGGGAAAATTTTCCTCAAGAGTACCAATTATTATGTATTTTTCTTGACTGAAAGCCAGGTATCATAAACACATGAGAATTTCTAATGTATATCCACTTTTTATCCTATTTCCATTCAGTGACTTTAATTGAATGCAAATGTTGTTGTGAATTGGTTCCGTAATCATGATTTTTTTTGCCCTTCTCGTTTTTCAAGTTCTAATTGCTCTCTTGATGCTAATTGAGGAAATATTATTGTAATAATGTACCAAGTATTAGTCTATTTCTCCCTTGATGCCTTGTGCACTAAATTACCAAGTATTAGTGGAGAGCATGGATTACCAGCTTGCACATATTGGCATGTATGCGAGTCGAGATGTATGTGGTTTCTTTTGGAGTTAGTTTTTTTTTTTTTTTGGTGTATGCATGAAATGGGGAGTCTTTTGCTTAAGAAAGCAGCATTTTGTTTTAACTTTTTACCTTTAGTAGTTTTCAGCTGACTGTGATGGGATTTCTAATTTCTTTAGCTTGAGAAACTGATATTATGTTTTCACCTTTCTTCAGTCCTTTGTTTTCAGCTGTTCAAGATAGTACTGGTGTCAGAGTAGAAACTGCTTGCGTTTACATTAAATCATATCCAAGTTCCCTACTAGGGTATATTTGTGGTTGAAATTATGAATTCTTCTGCTTTGGATTGCCATATGTTTTATGATGTCAAGGTTCCCTACAAAAGTTCAATTTTTCTTTCAGGTCTCAACACGTTAATTTGTTCACGTCATGGGTCCCATATAACCAATCAGTTTTGGTTTATTGAGGTTAGTCACAGGTTTGAGATCCACAGAGGCATTTGATGTATGTTATAGATATCATACAATGTCTATGCCATATGGGTGTCTATATGTGTATAGATAGCATGTTGTGTCTATGGGTGTCTAGATGTGTATAGCAAATAAGGTTTCAATACCTGCATGGAATGTGCAGAGTCTCTGCTTAAGAAAGCAACATTCTGTTTTTACCTTTTTCAGTGCTCTGTTTTGGGTTGTTATTGATAGTCATGACACTAATATAACATGCACATCCATTTCCATATCAAATTTCCCTTCTACAGTAGATTTGTGTAAATTGTTCTGCTGAACTGCTTTTTTTTCATACGATGCCAATCCTGCCAGAGCTGAATCTATGGTGTTACAGTTCTAGAGAATTTTCCTTGCTCCGAGTGATGTGGCTAAATAGTTAAGGAGTTTTAGTTCATCCAACCTCAGTTTTATGATTGATGGAAACATTTGATTCATGCACTAATAAGTAATAACATGCAATATATGTGGGTTTGTACATCTGTGATTCTGTTTAGAAAGAGGGTTTCAGTGATCTTTTTAAGTTCACACTTCGGTTTACCTTTTATCCCCCTTTAAAATTCGTCTTCCAGGATTTGATCCTTCTTCCATCCATGCTTGAAAGTAGCCATGCTGACATGATAATATGTATATGTCAGTCTGCAAGTACTTAGTGTTGGCTGCATTACATATGATATATGGGTAAGTCTGCCTGCATGTACTTAATGTAGGATAGGGAGTTTCCGTTCGTTTGTCTAAATTTCCCCTATATATTCAGAACATTTACGGAAGCTAATTTTCATCATTATAGTCAAGGCTTGATCAACCATATTCCCACATTACGTGAAAAGTTCATGTGACACTATTTTTTTAAGTATGATTAATACTTGTACTATTCAATTTATGATTAATACTTGTACTATTCAATTTATGATTAATACTTGTACTATTCAATTTCCTGTCCAGTTTTAAAGTTTCATTTTTTTTTTCTATAAATTTAACCATACACGAGAATTTCTAATGTATATCCACTTTTTATCCTATTTCCATTTCAGTGACTTTAATTGAATGCAAATGTTGTTGTGAAGTGGTTCCGTAATCATGATTTTTTTTACCCTTCTCGTTTTGCAAGTTCTAATTGCTCTCTTGATGTTAATTGAGGAAATATTATTGTAATCATGTACCAAGTATTAGTCTATTGCTCTCTTGATGCCTTGTGCACTAAATTACCAAGTATTAGTGGAGAGCATGGATTGCTAGCTTTCACATATTGGCCTGTATGCGAGTCGAGATGTATGTGGTTTCTTTTGGAGTTAGTTTTTTTTTTTGGTGTATGCATGAAATGTGGAGTCTTCTGCTTAAGAAAGCAACATTCTGTTTTAACTTTTTACCTTTAGCAGTTTTCAGCTGACTGTGATGGGATTTCTAATTTCTTTAGCTTGAGAAACTGATATTCTGTTTCACCTTTCTTCAGTCCTTTGTTTTCAGCTGTTCAATATAGTGCTGGTGTCAGAGTAGAAACTGCTTGCATTTACATTAAATCATATCCAGGTTCCCTACTAGGGTAAATTTGTGGTTGAAATTTTGAATTCTTCTGCTTTGGATTGCCATATGTTTTATGATTTCAAGGTTCCCTACAAAAGTTCAATTTTGCTTTCAGGTCTCAACACGTTAATTTGTTCAGGTCATGGGTCTCATATAACCAATCAGTTTTGGTTTATTGAGGTTAGTCACAGGTTTGAGATCCACAGAGGCATTTGATGTATATTCTGGATAGCATACAATGTCTATGCCATATGGGTGTCTAGATGTGTATAGATAGCATGCTGTGTCTATGGGTGTCTAGATGTGTATAGCAAATAAAGTTTCAATACCTGCATGGAATGTGCAGAGTCTCTGCTTAAGAAAGCGGCATTCTGTTTTTACCTTTTTTCAGTGCTCTATTTTGGGTTGTCATTGAATACTCGTGACACTAATATAACATGCACATCCATTTCCATATCAAAGTTCCCTTTTACAATAGATCTATTTAATTTTTTTTGCTGAACTACTTTTTTGTCATACGATGCCAATCTTGCCAGAGCTGAATCTATGGTGTTACAGTTCTAGAGACTTTTCCTTGCTCCGAGTGATGTGGCTAAATAGTTCAGGAGTTTTAGTTCATCCAACCTCAGTTTTATGATTGATGGAAACATTTGATGCATGCACTAATAAGTAATAACATGCAATATCTGTGGGTTTGTATATCTGTGATTCTGTTTAGAAAGAGGGTTTCAGTGATCTTTTTCAGTTCACACCTCGATTTACCTTTTATCCTTCTTTAAAATTCATCTTCTAGGCTTTGATCCTTCTTCCATCCATGCTTGAAAGTAGCCATGCTGACATGATAACATGTATATGTCAGTCTGCAGGTACTTAGTGTTGGCTGCATTACATATGATATATGGGTAAGTCTGCCTGCATGTACTTAATGTAGGATAGGGAGTTTTCGTTCGTTTGTCTAAATTTCCCCTATATATTCAGAAAATTTATGGAAGCTAATTTTCATCATTATAGTCAAGGCTTGATCAACCATATTCCCACATTACGTGAAAAGCTCATGTGACACTATTTTGTTAAGTATGATTAATACTTGTACTATTCAATTTCCTGTCCAGTTTTAAAGTTTCATTTTTTTTTTTACATTTAACCAACCCACGAGAATTTCTAATGTATATCCACTTTTTATCCTATTTCCATTTCAGTGACTTTAATTGAATGCACATGTTGTTGTGAAGTGGTTCCGTAATCATGATTTTTTTTACACTTCTCGTTTTGCAAGTTCTAATTGTTCTCTTGATGCTAATTGAGGAAATATTATTGTAATCATGTACCAAGTATTAGTCTATTGCTCTCTTGATGCCTTATGCAATAAATTACCAAGTATTAATGAAGAGCATGGATTGCCAACTTGCACATATTAGCCTGTATGCGAGTTGAGATGTATGTGGTTTCTTTTGGAGTTAGTTTTTTTTTTTTTGGGTGTATGCATGAAATCTGCTTTAGAAAGCGGCATTCTGTTTTAACTTTTTACCTTTAGCAGTTTTCAGCTGACTGTGATGGGATTTCTAATTTCTTTAGCTTGAGAAACTGATATTCTGTTTTCACCTTTCTTCATTCCTTTGTTTTCAGCTGTTCAAGATAGTACTGGTGTCTATCTTTAGCTTGTGTTTACATTAAATCATATCCAGGTTCCCTACTAGGGTAAATTTGTGGTTGAAATTCTAAATTCTTCTGCTTTGGATTGCCATATGTTTTATGATGTCAAGGTTCCCTACAAAAGTTCAATTTTTCTTTCATTTATACACGTTAATTTGTTCAGGTCATGGGTCCCATATAACCAAGTAGTTTTGGTTTATTGAGGTTAGTCACAGGTTTGAGATCCACAGAGGCATTTGATGTATGTTCTGGATAGCATACAATGTCTATGCCATATGGGTGTCTAGATGTGTATAGATAGCATGCAATGTCTATGGGTGTCTAGATGTGTATAGCAAATAAGGTTTCAATACCTGCATGGAATGTGCAGAGTCTCTGCTTAAGAAAGCAACATTCTGTTTTTACCTTTTTTCAGTGCTCTGTTTTGGGTTGTCATTGATAGTCATGACACTAATATAACATGCACATCCATTTCCATATCAAGGTTCCCTTCTACAGCAGATCTGTGTAAATTTTTCTGCTGAACTGCTTTTTTGTCATACGATGCCAGTCCTGCTAGAGCTGAATCTATGGTGTTACAATTCTAGAGACTTTTCCTTGCTCCGAGTGATGTGGCTAAGTAGTTAAGGAGTTTTAGTTCATCTAACCTCAGTTTTATGATTTATGGAAACATTTTATGCATGCACTAATAAGTAATAACATGCAATATATGTGGGTTTGTATATCCATGATTCTGTTTAGAAAGAGGGCTTCAGTGATCTTTTTCAGTTCACACCTCGGTTTACCTTTTATCCCTCTTTAAAATTCATCTTCCAGGCTTTGATCCTTCTTCCATCCATGCTTGAAAGTAGCCATGCTGACATGATAACATGTATATGTCAGTCTACAAGTACTTAGTGTTGGCTGCATTGCATATGATATGTGGGTAAGTCTGCCTGCATGTACTTAATGTAGGATAGGGAGTTTTCGTTCATTTGTCTAAACTTCCCCTATATATTCGGAACAATTATTGAAGCTAATTTTCATCATTATAGTCAAGGCTTGATCAACCATATTCCCACATTATGTGAAAATCTCATGTGGCACTATTTTGTTAAGTATGATTAATGCTTGTACTATTCAATTTCCTGTCCAGTTTTAAAGTTTCATTTAAAAAAAAAATTTAACCAACACACGAGAATTCCTAATGTATATCCACTTTTTATCCTATTGCCATTTCAGTGACTTTAATTGAATGCAAATGTTTTTGTGAAGTGGTTCCGTAATCATTAATTTTTTTTACCCTTCTCGTTTTGCAAGTTCTAATTGCTCTCTTGATGTTAATTGAGGAAATATTATTGTAATCATGTACCAAGTATTAGTCTATTGCTCTCTTGATGCCTTGTGCACTAAATTACCAAGTATTAGTGGAGAGCATGGATTTCCAGCTTGCACATATTGGCTTGTATGCGAGTCCAGTTTTAAAGTTTCATTTAAAAAAAAAGAATTTAACCAGTTGTTGGTATACCGTCGGTCTTTCGACGGCTTGAACCTTTTTCCATTTTCGTCGGTCTTGCGATGTTTTATTTTTTTATTTTTAAATTTTTAAATGTCGTCGGTATTGCGTCAAAACAAGTGTCACTCTTCTGGCGCTTTATTGAAGTGTCAGAATTGCGACTCTATGGCTAACTACGCTTTGTCCGGCCTCAAACTGTTGCTCTTGCGACGACTATGTGTCGGAATAACGACACTTTGGTCGTCGGAAATTGGGCCAAATTTACTATTGTTAGGTGAGTTTAGTTTAATTTTATCGACTATATTTTAGTAGCAGTTATATATTGCATATTTTTCAAATTGTGGAGTTGTTCCTTTCCTGTTGCATGTTTTTTTATATTGTTATGTTGTGATTCAAATTTTTAGTTGTGCTTTTCAGTGATTCTCCTACATAATACATGCTTTGATAGATTATATCAAAAGTCTTACCAATACAATAACATTGATTGTTGTATGTGGACATTTTTGTTCAGTATGGTCCATTACATAATCAAGATGAAGAGTTGGATCATGCAATTGCACATTCTCTTTCTGAAGAACTAACCAAACCATACGGTATATTATGGAAATTTCATTTTTTTACAGTTACTTTTAGTTTAATTATATCATTTAGCTCGATGCTTTTCATATATTCAACTAAAATTTTGTTGATTAACAAGACTTTGTCATTTCCATGTTTTAGTGAAACTGTTTATGGTTTGATACTCTCATACAACCTTTATCAAGTTACATGCACCCTCATTAGAAAAAACAAGAGAATTTTGCTTGCCATGACTATCTTTCTTTGTCATTGTTGACTTAAGAAAGTCTTTTAGCTAAGAAACTAGTTTCAAGGTTATGGAATTACTTGTCATATAAATTGAACAGAGGTTATATCCAAAATGTTAACTTGTAAACTACTTTGTTGGTTTTAGGCTTTCCATTTAAAATCTACTTCAGTTTGAAATTTTAACGCGTTGTTCCATAGACTTGAATATTAAGAGATTTTAGTGTAAGGATTAAAAATTAGCCCATAAGACCTCTCAGTTATTCATTTATTTTATCTGAATATAACATTTACTATTAAATTAGAACCACTTGGCACAAATACATCATAGATCAAGATCATATTTTGTAGAGTGTCGTAGAATAAAAATAGGAACAAGGACACTGAATTCTTTCAGTTTTCCTGGTTCTTATTCCTTTGTGTATCTTTGCATCTTTAGGGGCAATTGCTAGTTTAAAGTATAATTCTTTAAAGGGTGCTAGCTCAATGGAAGAGCACCTTCTTTACAAGTAGGAGGTTGGTGGTTTGATTCCATCGTGCCCTGATATTCATATATAGGGAATGACGAAGATCAATTTTTGGTGACATATGCTCTTTTGACCATCACCAATGAGTTTATGGTGACATTTTTCGACCCTCACCAAAATATGAAATGGTGACAGCCAACGAACGCCACCATATATACGCACCAATAGTGACGACTATTAAAGGTCTGTCACCGTAAATCGTTGTTGTTGATATGAAATGGTGAGGGCCACTGTTTATCATTATAGTTATTATTCGTGACGGACCTTGATGTCACCAATGAGTTTATGGTGACAATCAATGAATGTCGCCATATATATGCACCAATAGTGATGGCCATGAAAGGTCCATCATAAAAAATCGTTGCTATTCATATGAAATGGTGACGGTCACTATCCGTCATGATAATCAATATTCATGACGGACTTTGAATGTCACCACAACACATACTTTCGACGACGCCACCTTTGGTGACGTTCATTTTTTTGGTGACGGAGGCTATTGTCCATCACCATTGATCATATGAAATGGTGACGGTCATTATCTGTCACTATAAATCATTATTGGTGACGGACCTTGAATGTCACCACAACCCCTATACTTTCGGCGACGCCACTTTTGGTGACGTTCAGTTTTTTGGTGACGGAGGCTATTGTCCGTCACCATTGCTCATATGAAATGGTGACGGTCACTATTCGTCACTATAAATCATTATTGATGACGGACCTTGAATGTCACCACAACACCTATACTTTTGGCGACGCCACCTTTGGTGATGTTCAGTTTTTTGTGATGAAGGCTCTTTTGACCCTCACCAATGAGCTTATGGTGACCATTTTCGCCCCTCACCAATGTGCCTTTTTCTTGTAGTGTTATAATAAAATATTAAGTTAGTCTAGATATTGGTGCACAATTAAAATATTATTAACCAAATCTAGGTCCAACTTTTATGGAATATTTTATTATTTTTGTTAGAGGGAAAAGGAATTTGAATTTGGTCAAATCCCTTTATTTATAAATAATAAATAAATAAATGATTTGTTTATTATTTTAAGAATGTGGTTGAGTAATAATTAAATAAATAGAGATTTATTCAATTATTTACAAATGATTTAGTCAAATTTAACAAGGAATATTATTTAAATAATGTTTTAAATAGTTATTCCTAGAAAATAATAAGATAACTAATGATTTATCTAATTAATTTTCCCTTTTTGGGTTAAATATGACTGGGAATATTAATTAAACAATGGTTTAATTAATTATCCCTTGAGGAAAATCAAACAAATAAGGATTTATTCAACTATTCCTCATGGGGTCTCCTGTTTAAACCAAAAACAACTTATAAATTATGGATTATTAAGTTATTTTTCATAGTGAAAGCAGTTTTACTATGGTAAAATTGGTCTTACATGGTGTACTTTAGTCCATATAATAGTAACAAGTTAGATGACCAAAAATTGGTGTAACAGGTACTCCTTGGATGAGGAATTAAATTTTCCATCCAACGAGTACTCCCGCTCAAAATTTGAGCAAAACCTTAGGGAGATAAGTTGAAATACAAGTTGAAAAAGTAGTTTTATTATTTTATTATTTTTTGATCTTTTTACAATTTTACCCCAAAAATAGTGAATCATCCCCCATGGTTGGTATCATCATCTTGAATCCTATTGGTTCTTATAAAGTTAATCTTGGTTGTACATTTTTCTTAGGAGGCCCATTTTAGACCTCAAACGTTCTCTAATGAATACCTAGGCTCCATTCCCACAGATAATACTGGGAAGAAACAATATGAGATCAATGCAAAGGTTGTAAATGTTATATTGGGAAGTCTGGCAGAGTTTGAGTTCATGAAAGTCATGCAGCTGAAAACTGTAAAGGAAATATGGGATAAGCTTGTCCAAAGCTATGAAGGTGACACTAAGGTAAAAAGTGCTAAACTTAAAGGTATAATATTCAATAGTAGAATCTTCGATTGCATTATGATTAAAGCATTGCAAGATTTTCCTTATAGTAGATGATACTGTTAACCCAATGGAAAATCTTGGTGATGAAATAAAGGATGAAACTGTTGTTGAAAATATTTTGAGGTCACTAACCCCAAAGTTTGATTCTAAAGTCTCCACCATTGAAGAAATGTAGGATTTGAAGAATATCACTATGGAACAACTCCTTGGAATCTTTATAGACTTTGAGATGAGAAAAGGGAATACATCAAGTGTTAGAGAGGAAACATTCAAAGCCACACAGAAAGGAAAATCCTATAGATATAAGATATATTTCAGATGAGGAATAAGTGAACTTTGTGAGAAAGTTTCGATTTAGAACTGATAAATTCAAAGGTAAGATTCCCTTTAAATGCTTTTCTTGTGGAAGAGTAGACCACTATCCACCCAAATGTATGTATAAATAAAATCATGAAAATGAGAAGGATGTTTCCAAAAAGAAGTTTTCTGCCAAGATTTTTTTTTATTCTAATGAAGATAGTCAAAGCACATAAGATGATCAAAAAGTTTCAAATTCATATTCTAACAATTGTTACCAGATACTTATGGCTCTTGAAGATCAATAAACTAGTGAATTAGGTGATTTATTGTAAACATTAAATGAAATTGATACACTCAGGAATGCAAACAAAGATTTAGAAATAAAATTAAGTCGTATGGTCAAGGAAATAAATATGTTAAGGATGAAATTGGGGGAAACCAATAGAAGAACAAAGAGCTTAGTAAAAAAATTCAAAAAAAGGATCAAAATTGTGAAAAATTAGAATCTGAAGTTGTGAATCTAAGGGAGGATTATGAGAAAATAAACAAATGGGTAAATGCATATAAATCACTAAAGAATATTATCAATGAACAATGTTCCACAAGCTCAAACACATTATTAAAAATTACAAGCAGATTTGGAGGAAGAAGGAACAAATGTCAGATACGTAGAGAAGACTGTCCCTACTGTAGTTCATTGCTCTTAAAAGAATACTTCTAACAATTATTGAAAAAATTAATGTGAGGTACATAACCTCACGAAGAGAAGGTGATGATTATCAGGTCCACAAGATCAGTAGTGTATGATCTCATGGAGATCCATGCTTGTATATATTGATGATGATTCCCTATGTTGTTTTGATATTATTTTGGTGATTCTTATACTACTAACATTGCATTGATGAAGAGAATGTGAACATGAAAAAAACAAAACATGTTCAGAGGCAATTTTGGTTATGAAAAATCAACATTTTACATTTTGTATGCCTTTCTCATGAAATACTACCACATGTATATGTGGGTTTTGATCTATACAGTTGCGTACGTTTCTCTAAGATGAATAAATGAATGAAGAAAACTCAGGAGGAGCTTCTCTTATGCATCCATCAATTTATTCTAGGCCTGACATTGGTTTGCTGCAACCTGTTGGTGATTTCCTTATGTTACTTATAAATGATATTGGTTCATGATGATTTTATGAGTTATTTCAAAATATTCTATTGTTGTCGTTGAAATCGTTCTTTGGTACATTTGATGATTGCTGAGGTTGATGGTGAAGAGTTGGCACATATTCAGGGGGAGCATCTTCTATGCTTCTAATAATTCATTGTTGGCATTATGGTTTCTTGAGCACTACTTATTGCATGATGTTACATTATGATGAGTACATATTGGTAATATGAATGTATGGTTGTTCTTGATGTTACAACTAAAGATACATATAATATTTTCGTTAGTTATCAATGTTACATGGATGGCATGAGATGGAGTTATGGATGATGTCTTGCATTTGGTTAAGTTGGTTTGAAGATGTTGATGATGTTTCCAATTAGTTCTATGATTTTTGATGTTGAAGGTTATCTTTCTTTGCACACATGTTATTGATGCATGTACATGCTACCTATGGTGTTTGATATTATTGCTTGAGGATTGTGGATCTTTATATATGTGGAGAGAGTGTGCTGACCTTGATGACATGAGTTCAAGAGGATGAGTTTTTAAACAAAACTTCATTGTACAATCTTATGCTTCTGCTATAGTTGATTAGTGATACTTGGATATATTTCATACTTGGTCATAGGTTGATGATATTGGAGAGATTGATGCCTACATTGTCTTATCTTACATGTTGATGATGAGGATGTTCATGATGCTATCATTATGACATATATGGTGCTGCTATCAGATGTTTATGTTGCAGATTATTGTGCATGTTGGTTGACTAATGAATATCATGGTCTTTCTACCTCATTTCTAAGTGCCATATATGTCTCTTGATGTAAAGGTCATGAAAAAACCCATGTTTTAAAGCATTGTAAAATTCATTCATGTATGAAATATTGATGTAATCCAATTATTTCGGGACATTGATGTAAAATTTGTAAACCCAATATGTTGGGTGACTAATGTAATCATGGAAGAATAGGTTCATTGATGATAAGAAAGGTCATATTTGGTTGAGTCATAAATCCTTGTACTTTTATTGTATATATTTAGAAGGTCCAACAGATTCTCAGGGGGAGCATGGTCAATATGCATTCATTCAATAGATTAGATCTACATTTCTTATCACTACAAGGGAAGTAACTCATTCAAACTGGTTCATCCCTTTGACCTTGAGGTCAAAGGGGGGGAGAAACTTGTTGTTTGGAAAAAAAGGCTTGGTATTTGTAGGTGTTTGCAGATGGTGTCCAAACACCAAAGTGGTTTAGATCAAGTCCAAAAGGGGATATTGTTGGCATTATGGCTAATGTGTTGTCGTTGATAGCATCCTGCCTGATAAAGATGTACTTGATGTCAACAATGATGGTAATATGATGATTGTGAAACTAATGTATATATCAAGAATATTGGTATAATTGTTACAAATGCTATGGACAAATAAATGATAGTAAGTGATAGATGGTTGATAAAATCAAAGTTTGAAAAATTAGACATGGATCTTATAAAGAAGGGTCACATACATACACATGTATTGTAAGTGAAAGTCGAGTAAAAAATCCCAACCATGGTAATCTAAATACCAAGGGTCTTTACCATGGTATTGGCCCAAAGTAATTCGAGTGACAATAATTATTTGATCCCGTCAAAGAATACTAACGACATTATCAAGGTATTTACCTAAGGTATTGACTAAGTTTAAAACCTATATAAGGATATGGAGATAAATATGTTAAGTGTGTAAGTAATGTATTTTTGATGAATGATTTCATCTGGAATAAGTGTGCACCAGGGAGCAAGGAGAAGAATCAAATATTAAATATCTAAATATATGTTGACATATAGGCTTGATTAGTTTACTTGTTACATGTGTCTAAGTATATAACAATGATAAACATGTGATTATTTAGAAGTTTGTGGTTGTGACAATGAAGGTTGCAAATTGTGAAGTTATGTTTGCAACGAAATTTTTGAGATATGTACGCAGGTTTGTTTCTGGCTAATAATGTAGATCAACATATATGTTTCTAGTATGTAGAATACATATTCTTAGATTTATTCTTCACCATGTTGAGATATGTATGCAGGTGTTTTGCATGGTAAACACACACATACGCTGATATGTCTTGTATAAGGCACATATATGTACTAGGGTTTGCAATGCTACTTAATGATGTCATTTGATCAGTTCTATTCTAATTGTTTTTGTATGTTAATGATGTCTCTATCATGATAATTTGTGTCTGACAATGTTCATTGGGTTTATTTGAACATTGGTTAGTAATGATGCTATAGTGTGGTAATCCATGATTAGTTTAGTGATCTGTGATTAAGCGTTACAATGATTCAATGATTCAATGTTCAGTAATCTCATATCTCTACGTAGGTGTTCTACACAGGAAGTGCGTATGTACATCTATATTCTTAAGAAGAATAATGCATACATTTTGAAGTAAATTTGATCAGGGTTTGCAATGACAACACTTTGTTTCTGTGATGATTAACATTGTATGGATTGGAATATTTATGAGCGGTTGTGCATTGGTATGATCTATTTATGATGGTTTATATATGTTGTGGATTCATTTGATCTAGTTGCAAAAATCGGATGAGATTAGTTTTCTAATGATACAATGATTTAGTTGGTTCTGTGATTGAAGTTCGGATTTAGTATTAAACTTGGTATTGGGCATTGGATGTGGGTCCAATTTGAAAATATGATGAAATGTGGCTTACAATTTTTAATGTTTTGAGTTAGGTGGATCCAGTCTGAAATGTTATGAAACATGGTCCACATGAGGTGTTGATGGTTTGAGCCTTTTGTAAGGGATTCATAGCTTCCTTCTAGTGGTAGCTGGTAAACTTGTTTAGGGGGTAGGTTATCCCTTTCGATAGGAGCCAGTAAACGATAATAGGGGGTTTTAGATGCCTTATAGTGGGTGCTGGAGAACAAGAGGAGGTTGTATCCTTCTACAGGTGGGTGCCTGTGTTTTGATATGAGTCTACACTATTGCAAGATGTAATGATTTTTTCTTAACAATAAAATAAGAAGACAAAGACGATGACTACCATGGTTTTATCCCACATTGGGTTTCCATCTAAAATCCTCATGTTCTACTTGTGTCACTTATGTGATATGATTTATATGTTCTTTACTACATAATTAATGGTTAATGAATTAATAATGCAATGGTTTAGCTAACTCACTGATGGAAGTTATGATAAATTAAGTAATCTTGATATATGTTGTTTGTATTCATTAGTTTCATGTACATACACTAGTTTCATAAAGAACAATAGAATACAAAATTCAAAATACGATATGAAAAATTAAAGTGGATTAAAATTAACTATTCAACCCCCTCTCATTATTTTTCCAAACAATTGGTAAAAAAGCATGTTCCTCAGAATAAAATCGACCGCTTAAAGGGAGATCCATTAATATGGGAATTCAAGAGGGAGTATCTTCTATCAGACCACCTCTTTTTAATGGAACTAACTTTGTATTTTGGAAGTTTGAATGAGATCATATTTGCAGGCACTAGGAGCTGATGTATGGGCAATTGTTGAAGGAGGATATCAATAGCCAGGCTCCATTCCCATAGATAGTGCACGAAAAAGACAGTATGAGATCAATGCAAAGGCTATATATTTTATCTTAGGAATTTTGGTTGAGCCTGAGTTCGTGAAAGTCATGCAGTTGAACACCGCAAAGGAATTATGGGATAAAATTATCCAAAGCTATGAAGGTGAAACTAAGGTACAAAGTGATAAAATTAAAACGTATAGAATTCAGTTTGAGACACTTAGAATGCATGATTATGAAATAATTGCAAGCCTTTTCCTTGGAGTAGACGAGATTGTTAACTCATTGAAAAATCTTGGTGACGAAAAAAAGATGCTATTTTTGTTTAAAATATTTTGAGATCACTAACCCCAAAGTTTGATTCCAAAGTATCCACCATTGAAGAAATGAAGGATTTGAAGAATATCACTATGGAACAACTCCATGGAATCTTTATATATTTTGAGATGAGAAAATGGGATACATCAGGTGTTATAGAAGCAACATTCAAAGCCACACACAAAGGAAAAGAAAAGGAAAAGTCTATAGATATAAGCTACATTTTAGATGAGGAAGAAATGAACTTCATGAGAAAGTTGTAAGTGGGAACTGGTAAATTCAAAGGTAATATTCCCTTTAAATTATTTTCTTGTGGAAGAGTAGGTCACTACGCATCCAAATGTATATATAAAAAAAATCATGAAAATGGGAAGGATGTTTCCAAAAAGAAGTTTTCCGTTAAGAATTTTTTTTATTCTAATGAAGATATTCAAAGAACATCAGATGATCAAGAAGTTTCAGATTAATATTCTAACAGTTGTTACCAGATACAGATGGCTCTTGAAGATCAATAAAATAGTGAATCATGTGATTTATTGGAAACATTAAATGAAATTGATAGAGTCGTAAATGCAAAAAAAAAAAACCTGGAAATAAAGAAAGTAGTATCGTCAAGGGAATAAATATGTTAAGGATGAAATTGGAGGCAACAAGTAGAAGAATAAAGATATTAGCAAAAAAATTCAAGAAAAATAAAAACATTGTGAAAAATTAGAATATGAAGTTGTGACTCTAAGGTAGGATTATGAGAAAATCAACAAATGGGTAAAGGAATTTGAATCACTAAAGAAAATTATCAATGAACAATGTTATCCTCTAATCAAGATAGACATTGGATACAACCACATGGCTTCATATTCATAATGTAATCAAAAGGAAAAAACTCATGAGGTCTATCAAAATAAAACTGAAGCAACTCACACATCTAAAATAAAATCTCCTAGATCAAAGTCAATATAAGCTCGTAGGCATTGTTAATTTTTCATAGGGATATATTGTTATTTTCTTTGAAAATTGATTTTTTTAATTAACACATTAAGTTCACCCCATAACATCATGACATTATTCATATTTACATAATTATTCAGCAACATATGCAACTATATAGAAAGAAAAATATCATCATCATCAATGCAACAAAACATAGAAGAAAAACATTCAAACATAGAGACACCATGATTGGTCAAAGACGAGGGAAAAACCCACCATGGGGAAAACCATTTCAAATTATTCTTATTATTATATCATCATCATATTATTAAGAAAAAGAGAGTACAATGATCCATGTATTCATCCATACAACTATTAAGCCAAAAACAACTAAACAATATCTATGAAATGAACCCAACAATATTTATACTCAAAATACTGATTCTGAAGCCTATAATGTACTATCATTGATTGCGGTCAACTGAAAAACTATGCATTCACTGAGCGAAATCTTTAGAAGATTGAGATTTCATATTTTAGGTCCTAGTCGCATGGAGGAGGACTCGTGCGAGTGACTACAGCTTATTGGTCACTCTCTTAAGCATTGTAATAGAGCGACTATAGTTGGATCCACCCAGACCTATCTCAAAGCCTTGGTTGCACCCTTAAAGATGTTATGCAAGAAATTATAGTAGCCCAATTGCTCCCTTAAGCTCGTCATGCAAGCAACTAGGGTCAGATCTGGTATGAGGAGAGCGTGCAACTGTGATTATGAAACCTTAACCCTCAATCACATGCACAATGAGTTGTCCATGCAATGGGAAGGCTCCAGTCACACTCATGAGCCTATGTGGGAGTGAATGTGTTCAAGGCATTCCTATGTTGTTTCTGCAACTATGACCCAAAACCCTAGATACAAAATGCGAGCTTTAGACCTTGCAATTTCACCTCAGAGAAAACCTATTCCTTCGTAGAAGAGCCTAAGACCCATGCCAACCAAAAATAAAGATAGATGAGTTTATCCTGATTGTGTATAAATGAGGTAGAGGTCACTTGTGTTTATAGCCTTTCTAGGTGTTCCACTTTGCTTTAGGGCTAACCTTATCAAATATTCATATATGAGCGTTTCTTCATAAATACACTTTCCCTTATCCAATTTGAGTGATATTTAGGTCTATTTTGGTCCTCTCGAAAAGAGGAATTCAATAAAATCATTATCTCCATCAAGTGAGCCAACCAAAATGGAATTTTACCATAGTTTTATATTTTTAACACTATCTCTCAACTAGGGAGAATTCCACCTACCAATATCTGACCATCGGTCAACATGTCGTCGTGTCATCATATCCTATCTAGCCATGTATTGTCACTGATCATCTTTATTCATATTTTTCTCATTCCTTCTTATATCTTGATTGTCCCTACTCATATGCTAGACATTCTTGAAGCTATAAGAAGAGGAATTTGACATCGGAGGGGATATCAATATACCACCCTCTGTTCATCGGGTTACTACCCGAAATATCTGTCGATAGGATACTACTCGGGAACATCGACGGGGAGTCAGATCTACAACCCGCATCAACATCAAAGAGCGTATAATCAAGAATAACATCTCAACGTGAAAAATAATGACAATGAGGAAGGTCCTATTGGACACTCTCACCTCATGTCCATGAAAATGGGGAAGGTCCTATGGGACACTCTCACCTCATGTCAAGCAATAGGATATCCAAGCACACAGGGGAGAACATCTCAACCCTGGAATCACATCAGGGAGATCAATATTAGCTTGGAACCACATAGGGGAGAAAATGTCAACCCAATCCATTGCCTGTCGATCTTGCCATCGATGAATCTAAACAATCATGTGGTAGAATACCTACATCATAATCGACTTGGGTTTTACAACCCCAGTACACTCTCAACCTATTGGCCAAACAGGGAACGGTATTTCCAACAAGCCCAACTTGTGGGTATGATGCCAATTAGGGTATACTCTGCAAAGACCAAGATAGGGGAGTAGCATCTTTGACCCTATGAAGATAGGGGAGAAACATATTCAAACTCGTGGGTAAAAAATATGGGTGATACCCTATTTCCAAGAGTTCCTTCAACCCTAGGAGCCCTTCTATCTCAATTCCTCACCCTAGGAGCTCAGACAAGGGGAAGAGCTAGCTCAGTGTCCTCAATCAACGGTTCTCTCTATCATATCATTATGTTCATATCAGGTATCAATTTGATAATCATGTAGCAATAACAACAGTCTCTTGTTCATGTAGGTCATTACATCAAATATCATATTATAACATAAACAATCATATATATATCACAAAAAGGATACCATATTCATCCTCCCTCTCAAGGAGGTTCCAACCACCAGCCTAAGCTTGTCTCATTCATCAACATTGTCTCAATGAAGGTATTTGAATCCCAACTATATGCAGGATTATCTACCAATCGATTCCCACTCTTTGTCATCATAATGTATCCATGTCATATTCATATCATGCTCACATGAGTCTCTAAGGAGCTTCTTCATCCTGCTCACAACTAGCCATGCTATCAACATCGTACTTAAATAGGGTCATGCTTAGAGCTATAGACCTCTCATATCATGGAAAATATAATGCTAAGGAAGCACCCATATGCGCTCATCAATAATCCTAAACATCATAAATACATTCTTGAAGTCATATATCATAGGAATAATATCTTAGACCAAATTGATCTTCCTATGAAAATATCCCGAAGGGTGCACGGTGGCAACTCGATATATATGAAGCGACTCAATCATGAACTCATTCAGATTCTATGCACATCATATATATATAACAATGTTACCGATGAAATAGGTAACCGCAATGTTACCTACTTTTTTTTGGTAGCATAAAAAGCACCCGATTTTGAAAAGTGGTGATGCAGAATCACCATTTTTTTTTTTGGTGCACATTTTTGACACTCTAAATTTTTTATTTATGAAGTATGAATATTTGTTTTAAAATGTTAGTGATTTTCATGCTAATTTTGAAATGTATTGATGCAGCATCAACTTTTTTTTTTTTTAGAGCAGTGATTTTCATGCTAATTTTGAAACGTATTGATGTTGCATCAACCTTTTTTTTTTAGAGCAGTGATTTTCATGCTAATTTTGAAACGTATTGATGCTGCATCAACCTTTTTTTTTTTAGAGCAGTGATTTTCATGCTAATTTTGAAATGTATTGATGCTGCATCAACCTTTTTTTTTTAGAGTGGTGATTTTCATGTTGGTAATAAAACACAAAACTTAGATTTAAAAAAATATATAAAAACAATAAAAAAACCAATAAAAATGTAAAAAAAAACAAAAATAGCTCATAAAAATAAAAAATTTAAACAAAAATAAATAAATAAAACAAAAATATTTGAAAATTATATCAAAGGAAATGACAAAATTTGAAGAAAAAAAACACATAATTTAAAGAAAAAAAAACAAAAATTGACCAAAAAATTAAAAAAAAAAATCAAAAACATTTTTTTTTCTAACTTATTAAAAAAAACAATATATTAAAATATATATATATATTTAAAAAAAAAATTTAAAATAATTAAAATTACAAAATTAAAATTTAGAAAAAAAAAAAAAAGAAGAAGAAAGAAAGAAATTAAATTTAAAAATTTAAATTAAAAAAATAATAATAATAAGGAAAAAAATACAAATTTTAAAATTTACACCTAAAAAAAAAAAAAAAAACCTATCATTAAAAAATGAAAAAAACCACATGCAAATAATTAAAAAACAAATATACATAAATTTAGTGGTTTTTTTTTTTTTTTTTTTTAATGAAACCATTTATAGATTTTAAAAATGAAAAATTAAATAAACGAAAAAATTAAGAAAAACAATTAAATTAAATTAAAATTTAAAAATTTTAATAAATAAATTTTAAATTTTAAATTTAAAAAAATAATTATTCTATAATATTAAATATAAAAAAAATTAAACAAATTGAATTTAAAATAAAAAAATTGAATTAAAAAAATAATTTTAGATATTTTGAAATTCAAATTAAAAAAAAAAAATCAAATTAAAATAAAAATATTAAAAATTAAAAAATAAAAATAAAAAAATCAAATCAAATCAAATAAAAAATAGTTGTATATATATATTAAAATTAAAAAAAAAAAAAAAAAAATTTATTTTAAATAAAAATATTAAATTAAAAAAAAAATTTAATTTTTTGAAAAAAAAAATTATTTTTTGAAATTAAAAAAAAAAAAAAAATCAATTAAAAAAAACAAATTAAAAAAATTAATTAAAAAAAAAAAATTAAAAAAAAAAGAACGTGGTGGTGGTTGCTACGGGGCGGCCCCCCGGGGGCGGCCCAGCCGGCCTCCCGGCCCCCGACGGGCGGAGGGGCGATTCCGCGCACAGCCCGCCCGTTGGGCGGTGGGGGCCGGCCGGGCGCCGCCCAGCGGGGGCCGGGAGGCCTGCTGGGCCGCCACCCGGCCGGCCACCGCCGCCCAGCGGGTGGGCCGCCCCGTAGCAACCACCACCACGTTCTTTTTTTTTTAATTTTTTTTTTTTAATTAATTTTTTTTAATTTGTTTTTTTTTTAATTGATTTTTTTATTTTTATTTTTTAATTTTTTTTTTAATTTTAAAATATTATTTTTTTTTAAATTATTTAAAATAAATTTCATTTTGTTTTAATTTTTTTTAATTTTATTATTTTTTTGTTTTAAATTTATTATTATTTTTTTTGGTTAATAATTTTTATTAAATTTTGCATTTTTTTTATTTAATTGATTTTTTTTTATTTTTTAATTTCATAATTTTATATATTTTACGTTTAGTTTTTAATATAATTTTATAAAATTCAATAAATTATATATATATTTTTTTAATTTATTTGGATTTAATATTTTTTTTAAATGTTTTACTTGTTTATTTTTATTTTTTTGTTAATTACATAAATTTTTTATATTTTTTTATTTCAATTAAAATTGTGTATTTAAAATTAGAATTATTTTTTTAATGAAACTTAATTTTTTTAAATTATTTTTTTTATATTTTTTTTTTATTTAATATTTTTTTTTTCAATTTTCCATTTTTAATTGATTTTTAAAGTTTTTAAAGTTTTTCGTTTAATAATAATTTTTTTTTTCTTTTATATTTAAAATTTATTTTTTCTTTCAAAATTTATTTGTTTATTCATTTATTTATTAAAATTTAATATTTTTGTTTTTAAATTTAATTTGTTATTTTAATATCAACCTTTTTTTTTAATTTAATAAAATTTGATGTATATACCTATTTTAATTTAAGTTCATATATATATATATTTTATTTTTTATAATTTAAATTTAATTTATTTTTTATAGTTTATTTGTTTTTTTAATATATATTGTTTTAAATTTGATATTTTTATTGTATTTTATTTTTATTTTTTATTTTTAATTAAATTTTTATTTTTTTCCTTTTAATTTGAATAGTGTTTTTTTTTTTAATTTTGAATTTTTAAATTTATTAAAATTTAATATATTTCCTTAAATTTAATTATTTGTTTTAAATTTTTTTTTTCTTTTTTAAAATTTAATAAGCATTTTCTTTTTCTTTTTTAAATTTAATTTCTATATTTTATTTTTTATATTTTCCTTCTTTTTTTTTAACTTTTTTTTTTTTAATTTAATATTTTTATTTTGTTTTTATTTTTATTTTTTAATTTCTATATTTTTTTAAATTTTAATCTTAATTTTTTTTTGGTTTATTTTAAAAAAAAAAAAATTTCCTTAAATTTTAGGTTTTTTTTAATGATTGAATTAAAATTTTTACTTTGTTTTTATTTTAATTTTTTTTATCTTCATATATTTTTAAATTTTAAGCTTTTAAATGTTTTTATTTTTTAAATTTATTTTTTTTCTTAAATTTTAGGTTTTTTTTTTAATGTTTGAATTTTAAAAATTAAAAAATGTTACTTCTATTTTTTAAAAATGCCAAAAGTATGACACAATTTTTTTTTTGTTATTCCAGCATCAACTAGTTTTGTTTTGAGGGTGTTTTTTCAATACCTTTTTCAAGAAACAATTTTGTTTTTACCATAATTTTTTAAAATGTTGAAATTTGACCTTAAAAAAAAACGAAGTGCATTCTGGAAGAGACACTTTTTTTTGGGGGGTGTTTTTTCAATCATTTTTTCAACAAACAATTTTGTTTTTAGCATAATTTTAGAAAATGTTGAAATTTGACCTTAAAAAAAAAACAAGTGCGTTCTGGAAGACACACTTTTTTTTTGGGGGGTGTTTTTTCATGTTTTTTGAGAGTTTTTGGGCTAGAGTTCCCGTTTTGAGGTCAGGTTACCTATTTCATCTGCATCGTTGTTATATATATATATATATATATATATATATATATATATATATATATATATATATATAGAGAGAGAGAGAGAGAGAGAGAGAGAGAGAGAGAGAGAGAGTTATTCAAAACAAAACATCCATGATTCAATCAGCCATAAGTTTCCAAGTTGAGTTCAACAATATCTCTTCACAACATTCTGAAATTCAATCAAAGTGTCCAAGTATTTGCATTTCCACTTTTCAACAATAATTCAATATCTTCACAATATAGATTTTATTTTCCAAACTTTAGAAATTGATTCATCATGTCATGATTCAGTATTTCGAGCTTCAGAAGCCATCTCCCTCTTACTTAGATTATCAAAGGTTCATTCCCTGTCAAGGGTAGACCGTTAGCATATAAAACCAAAACCAAAAACAAATTCATACCTTGGAACACTTCTAAAGTAGTGTTATGGATCAACACATCATCCCTAATTCACCAAATACATGTCAGTGTAGACATATACAATGCTTTTTGTAATCATTAAACTTTACCAAACCAACATGTTCATTCATACACAAATAAAAATTGTGCAATCAAATCAACTAAGTTAACTTTCAAAGTTTAGATGCTAGTTAAGAACTAATATAAAAAATCATTAATATCAGAGTATCAGATTCTTTAGACCAAGTGACAAGTAGATCACATATCAAGTCTTGACTTCATCTGTTATCATGTGAACAGGTTGTCATAATAAATTTCAAGTCAGCCTCATGATCATAATATAAGTCACTAGACACAAATGAATACACCAAGAATAGGTTCCATCTATTTATTGTGGGATTACTTCATACTGAATCACAATTGTCAATATTTCAACCAATGTGCTAGGAACAAGGAGGCTAATACAATACCATTATCAAATACCCATAAAAATCATTGGAAGTCACTATGCTCATATATCATTGTCATCAAGGAAAATCATCAGTCGGCAAATCAAATCATTAGTGATCAGGTGAAATCAAAATTTTCTATGATAGAGAGATCTATAGTCCAAAACATATCTCAAACATCAAGTCAAGGTTTTAATTTATCTATATTAGCAAAATCATGTCAAAATATGCAGCACAAACTTCAATGGTTAAATCATAATGTCATATCTCGGTCACCTATAAACATAAGTTCAATATACATGTTCATATTATAGTAAACATTCAAAAATTCAAGCGTTAGAGTTACATGATAAGGGAAACTGACATGTGTGACATCACATTTCAAAGATCATGAATACAATATCACTTAAATAGCCTAATCAAGTTATCCAATTTCACCATAGGACATAATTACTAACTTACTAAGGTCAACAAGAAATTCATGAATATCAAACTCATTGTTATACTTATAACATCATGGTCACCATGCTTATCATTATCAATAGAATCAAGTCGGGTCAATCAATCATATTGTCATGCTTCTATCATCAAGTCAAGAATTCAACAAAACTTTACCAAAACAAGAGTATCAATCCTTTTTCCATACTTTCATCATGCTCATCACTAGCATTATAAAAAATATCAAGTTACCATCTATTAGAATCAAGGTGTTAGCATTCTTCATGGGATAAAGATATAAAAAATGATAGATGTTAGCCAAACATAAAGTATACCAATATATCAAAAATCAATATTTCTAAGTAGCTTCATAGAATCAAGAAATTCATTATGTAAGATACTTGTTCAATATCAAGTGCACCATTTCATCATAAGAATCATGAATCCAAATCACTTTCATATGCATGCATCAACCATTTGAGAGGGAGACATTCTCATAATACCTTAGGGCTTACCTTTCCATCTAATATTACATTGAAAAAATATACCATGCATACCTTGTAGTATTCAAATACTCGTACACCTTCTTATTTTACATAGGCAACTTGTAGCACTTTGTCACTTTTTCGTCATGCGCTTCTTTACCTTTTTCCATCACTAGTATTTCTCTTCATGCATTATCCATGATCCTCAAGAAGGATCCACTTATCATACCTCATCAAAACGTTAGAAGCATCCAAATACTCAAATATATTTGTGGAGGAAGCATATGTAATAATCAAAAAAATTCTAATCAAAAGTAGGGACATAAAGGAGCATTAGAAATAAAAAATTACTTATCTTCAATGAGAGGTGATCATATCCCTCTTGAACCAACCTTCAAGATCCATCACTTTCCATTGTACATGTAACAATGTTGCCTTCACCATTTCAACGAACTATATTAGCAACCATGCCTAATAGAGGTTATCCCATCTAGGGCTTCATCAAATATATCACAAGTGCTTGAGCATGTTTTCATTGACCATGCTAGGGTTTCTAGATTTCACATCTCAAATATTTTCCATAAACCAGGGTTTCTCTCAAACCTCGTCAAACCCTAATACACAAATTTCCTAAGGTTTTCTTCCAACCCTAGAGTTATTTTAGGTCTCCACCATAATATTCTTTCTTCCCACAAAGGTGTCATCATAGGGGTGATTTCCATTAATTTTCTTCAGCCCACCTTTGATACCATGTTAATATTTCAAGGGGCTATATTGTTCTTTGCTTTGATAATTGGATTTCTTCATTAACACATTAATTTCACCCCATTGTTACACGTTATTTTGTCACCATGACATTTGACTGTCTATGTAGGTTCATCACTACCTATATTATGCTCCCTTAGAATTCAAAAACTCTAATGTTCCTAAACCAAGTACTGGAATTGGAGAAAAGCTCATTAAAACCCTTAAAAGTCTAACTCCACACTTTTCCTAGCTCTTTCCCGCGGATCCGCAAATATTTGTTCTATAGCCTGCGGTACATCTTGCACGTTTTGCTTATAAAACCTGCGGACCCCCGTAAACAATCAAATAAAGGAAAAAGTAAGTTCTAGAAGCCCAGCTGGTAGAATGTTCTCCCAACTGGAGGCTTCTAGACACGCGATCAGTTCGAGCTTTATCCCTCCACTCATGGAGCTTATCCCTTGGTCTATGGAGCTCAAATCCCTTCATGAGAGGAATCCATCCCCTTCTTCATGAATCTGAAACTACCTCTATTTCCCTATAAATTGAGCTCATGTTTCAGTATCAAGGGTAGATTGTAGCTTGTAGACATACATGTTAGTTGCTGAAGAAATTCTCAAGAGAAAATACTCTCTATACTAGTTATTATTGATATGAGAATGATTACACACTCATGTCCATAACTTCATGCTAGTTCAAAGAGAGGAAGGCTTGTCAATCTAAAGGAGGAACGATTTTTCAGGACCCTGGGAGGAACTTGTACAACGTCAAGGCATCAGGTTGTAAAGTTACTCTTTTCATTCAAGATAATACATATGGATCTCCTTTTCTCATTGATATGTTCTTGTGTTTATTTGAATAATTCAATACTTATATTCCTTGATCACTAAGTTAGATTAGTTGTTCTTAATTATTATATGTTGTAGGTGCTTTTAATTCTTTTGTCTATCTTTGATTGCAAGTTCTACTTACTGAAGAAGCCTCTTTGGAGTGATTGGATAAAAGACTGCACTGAACGTCAGATTTCAAGGTAGGGGCATGTCCTCTTTCTTTGTTTATAATAATTCTGAATTGCAAATAATCTAGAAAAAACGATTTACTAATGGATGTTTGTTTCTAGCTATCCATAGTATACTAGGGAGATCGTTCTTGTCCGCAAGAGGGATTTATCCGCATAACAAAATGGTGACTCTGCTGGGGAAAGAACTTAGTTTTCTTTTTTTATTTTTAGTTTGAATTTTTATAGTTTTCTGATTTTGACTTATCTAGTATTGGGTTGGGTAGATAAATTTTAAGAATCACTGAAAAGAAAATCTGAATATTTATTTTTTCTGTACTTTTCCTTGCCTCCGCAGTTTTCATTTAAAAACTATGTGGTAGTCTCCGTAGCTTTTAGTTCAAAACAGTGTGGTACTGCTATGTTCTCCATTAGAAACTACAGACCCTTGGAAAATTTTTGAAAAAAATTAAAACTCTTTTTAGGAGCCAGATCACATGATTCTTTGTGTTTGCCCCAGTCTATCTTAGCTTTCAAATCTTATGTGTGAATTTCCTTATAGTCTCATCAGTCTCTGTTAAGTTAATTGGGTGTTTTGACTTTCTTTTTTGAGAAAGTATTAATTTGATTTCCTTTGTTCATTACTTCGAGGTGTGTCTCAATCTCTTAAATTGTGTCTCGGTGTTAATCACCTTTGAATGTTTTTATTTTTTGACCTTTGGAATTCTCACCCAATTTTCTTTACTTTCACTTTATTGGTTCCTTATATTACATTGGTGAAGGAAAATTGTGTTGTTTTTTCTTTCGTTGAATTGGAATCATCTTGTGTTTGAGAATTCTCTTTCACATATTACATTTGCATGGTTAGAATCCTCATTTTCAGAATATGAATGGAAAATGTGCATGGATTACATTTGCATAGTTTTCAAGTGAATTGTGCACAGATTACATTTGCAAAGTTTACATTCTGGAAAAAGCATTAGTTTTTCTTGATAAAATTAGTGCATTAGATAATTTGTTATATGTTCTCTTATTTATCAATCTTTGCATTAGTGGAAGTGAATAGAAACTCTCTCCTTACTTTAGTTAGGATTCATCGAATTGAAAAGATTACATTATCATATTTGATTGCATTCAGTTTTGGGTCAGGTCATAACACCATTGGTTTCATATCCATTTACCCTTTGAGTAATAACAACCCAAATAACACAGTACTAAATAAAATTCATTTAGAAATTTTTACATTTTCTAAGGCTCTTTTCACCAATCTAGCTTAGGTTAGTGCTTTGGAATAGGTTGTAGTTAACTTTCCAAAGCATCTAAACAAACAATAGTATCTTGCGGTAAGGAAAAATTCCAATTGTTTCATTTTTGCTCTGGGAAACTCTTCTTAAAAGAGTCAAGCACAAGATCATGTTAGAACCAGTGAGGTAATCGTACCTATCTCATTGGGAAAGATAGCAGATGTGCACGTAATACAAACAGTAAGCCTTGAATTAACCATTGTCTAGGAGCCTGGGGTCACTTGTTGTCAAACCTCGGATTTACCATGTCGAGGAGCCTTCATGGGGATTGAGCTTGATACTCTGCCCTTGCGTGTATATCGGATCATATACTATTCCCCTAGGTGCATTTGTCTCAGTTGGTGACCTTAGTGGCCATAATCTTTAGGATTTTTCTCAAGGTGATGGTGGAGGGAAGGTCCCACTTTACCTGGAGCAGACGTTGACTAGACTCACTTGGACTTTCCAGAGGGTGCACTTCACTTCGAGATGGCGTAGTGGAGGTACTTTCACTGGATTGTTTCATTAAGAAGGTTGTCAGGGTTGTTGAGTGCATAAAAGGTATCTTTTTAACACCTATTTATCTCACATTAATTATCAATCCGGGAGCGACTTTTTATTTCAAGAGTGTACTCTGTCTGAGGCTACAATTAACTAAGAGTAATCCTATGAAGATGTAGTACAAAATGTTAAATAAAAGAGTAAACAGATGCTTGTAAAGAAATCTAATTACAGTAACATAAATGGAAATGCTCTGAAACCTTAATTAAACCAATCTACAAAACATCGATCAGGGATACAGTAGCAATAACTCCTTCCCTTAGAAATCGGCAAGATAACCAATCTGGGAACTTGGAAGCAATAACCAGTGTCCTCTACAGTTAGTGATCTTAAAGCAATCGAAATGAAAGCAAACTCAATCTTCGTGCTGATGAAAATAACTGAAAGGAACAAAATCTGGAAAGGAACAACAACTTGTAATTCCTATGCATACCAATTGTAACTCATCTATTTGCTAATCTAAAGCTATGAATCAAAAATAAACAATAAATAGAAATGGAACAGCAATATGAACAACAATTCTAATTCTAACACAATCAGACAACTAATCTCAATACTCCAATCATGTCGACAGCCAAGACTATGAAACAGTTGTTTGGAATGAATCATCAATCAATGGAACAACAACGCTTTATAAAATATAGCAAGATGAATAAGATAGTAAATACGATCCTTGCTAAGATAGAATAGCAGTGCAATTCATTAACGTATACATCAAATCTGAATTCAATCCAACAGCAATCAAATAACTCTGTAATCGTAATAAATCTAAATGAAATTATCACACAACAGAAATAAAAGAATAGAAATACAAATAGCGGATCGATCCACCAGGGTCGGGCCCTCAACCACCGATGAAACGTTGCTAGGCTACTACAGAGCTTGAGAAATGGAACGAGAACGCCTCTTTGTATTAATAAAACATGAATATCTTTTACATCAGTTTCTCTTTGATCACAAGAGTCAAGGAATTACAGTGTTACAAGAGGAATTCAATAATCATCCATTGTTCTCCAATACACAATACATGCTCTCCTTTTATAATCAGAAAGAGGAGAAATTAAATAGCAAATATGATCTCTCATAACAATATTGGATTTTTCCCAACAACTTGATCAACCAAAAAATATATTTCCATCCATCTTTCAACAAGAGCAAGGCGAATTTGGCTTTGCAGCTGAGATTTGGAGGACGGTCGCAACAACAAATATGAGAAAATCGTGCTCAAAGAACCTTGCATTTCTCTCAATACATGCCGAATTTGAGCAAATCATTCTTTCAAAAAGTTAATTTGGTCCGTTCTGAACAAAACCCATGTTCCAGATTTTCCAGATTCTTCTTCATTTGCCCAGAATCTCAACCGCAAAACTGTCACTTCTTATTCTAGCGAATTTCTGAGTTGGAATATTTGAGGATGATTTGGAGATCAAATCTTCAATCTAGCAAATATCTTGGAGGCTAAAATTGTGAGTGATGTTACAAAATATATTAATAAACCATCATTGATAAAATTATGCATAATAATAATCAATTTATTAAAAATAAAGGAGAAGAAATAATATTCATCCATAAGAGCATAAATCATTATAAGATGGATTTATATAATAAATTATAATAAATGATATGATAAAGAAGAGTAAAAATGGATGAAATAAGTGTTAAAAAGTGGTCGTATTCACGGCCCAACATTCGCCCAAACTGAATATATTGCATGTCCTCATGCAACCCAGAACTGAATATGTTGCATGTTCTCATGTAACCCAAAGACAAAACCCATGTGTTAACCAAGCAAAGAAAATTGTTCATCCCAACTCATGAAATAGATGGAACAAATGAATTTTTCCTCAAATAATGAATATTCAATTTTAGCAATCTTGATGAAGACATAACAATTTTTACAGTTGACATTCAACTATATGTATATGAAGTTGCAGAAAAATGCAACATAAGTAACATCAAACTTCATTAACCATTTTCTCAAAAATCAGATCGTTTTGATACAGAGATCATGAGATATAAACAAAATGGTTGTAGGTGATAGTGCATAATTTTCGAAATTTTATGAACTAATTTAGCATGAAATTATCTGGGTTTGTGTATTTTAATGATAACTCTTTGTTATCCAGAAATCACAAGAATTCAGTTCATAGTTTTAAAGATATATGCAAAACAAATTCTGCACTGTATAAAAATGAAATTATATGCCATTAAATAAGAAGGGAGTATAAAACATCCATCATGTGTAGCAATTCCCCCCCCCCAAACTGAAGAATTAGCATGTCCTCATGCGATGCTAGAAAACAAAGAGAGGTGGTTGCTACAATTTGTTGAAATCGATGCTTGTTATAAAACAACATGGAATAAGGGAGGTGTTGAGAATGAATAAGAATATCCATGGATAATAAAGAATATTACTGACATGGTCACAAGAAAGAAATGAAGGAAATCAACACTCCCCCAAACTGAAAGATGAGACGTGTCTAAAAAAAATGGGAAGTGGTAAAGATGTGGAATGAATAATGATAAATAATGTTCAATGGATGTTCATGAAATTCTTCTAAATTCATAATAAATCAAAAAATTATGCTATTTTACCTCAAGTGTTGCCTTCGAAAAAATGTGGAATGACATGCAGGAACTGGCCTTTGTTGAAGCTAATGTAGGTTGAGCGGATACTGAAAGTGATGCAAAAAGTTGGAAGCCATGCAAGCACATCATATCTGAAGAATTGTGCGCGTTCGCGAGCCTTTGCTATTAGTTGCAATAGTGTGGTCGTGCTGCGGATAGAATTTCCCTCCATACTTGTTGTTCTCCTGTAAACAAATCACAATTATGTATGCAATTTTCTTGAATCCACAGTTTTAGTTTGGAATGGCAACAGATAAGATGCATGCAAAAAATTTCAAGCAGAAAAAAAATTCTGTAAAAATGCAGTATCAATATTGTGGCAAATCAGCAAAATAGAAAAGCAGCGTATTGCACAGTAATTGTACAGCATGGAAAGACATACATACTTATGATACAATCAATGAAATTATAGCATTTACTAAAATCCATGCATGTGATAAATCGTAAACAAATATAGAAGTGTTTTGTAATGATTCACGGATAAGGAGAAGGGACAGTTTAAGATAAACATAAGTACAAATGCATTTATTACCCACTTAAACTAATGTGATCGATTTATGATGATTTTCATGTATAATAGGTTCAAAATTAAAGGTTAAGAATTCATACTTTCATCTAATATTTAAATAGAGATATAGGAAAAAGGGTTTAATATTACTATTGATGTTTATAAATGTGACTCCAATACCATCAGCAGAGCTCTATTGCCCATAGGTGTCCATAACCTTGACAGAGTTGCTCTTTCACCCTTGGAACCATTGTCCTTTATTTATGCTGAGGAAGTGCTTGTTAATTGTCATAACAAAGGCCATTGTGCTAGCTTGGTGACCAGATAAATCACAATGTCATTCACTGGGAAGAAGTGAAAAGTGGGCAAGCTGACTCATGATGAGACTTCTTGTTTCAAGGACTTCTTAATTTTTTCAATTGTCCATTGGACCATATCCCTGGTTTGATGGCCATGATGGGAATGCCACTTCACTTTCTTCCTTATGAACATGGTAGGCCGGCTCTTGATGAGACCCCCTATCCTCCATTTGCCAAATTATAAAATTATTAATGAAATATGTAAATATTTTTCTTTTCATATAGCACTTTCCTATTTATTCATAAAGAATGGCTCAACACTCCTTAAGAGTAGGGATGGTGGAAGAAGTATGAGCAGCTCAATAGAAAAGAATATGCCTTTGTTCCTACTCCATAAGTAAAAATCAAAGAAAGTTATAAAATATGGGAAAGAACCAACATGATAAATATAATCGATCATATGAATTTAGTGGTAGTAAGACAACAAGATCTTGTTTTTTATTATGTCCCTTTTTCCTTTTTCTTATCATTACTAAACAACTTTCTTAAAAATGACGATTTCTTTTGATTTTCTGATTACAGTAAGCTTTAATTTGTATGATTTTGTATCCTTCCATAAATTGTATGTTTGTCTTTCAAAAAGTTATGAAAAATTCAAAAAAAATCCTCAAAAAGTTGTTCACAGACAAGAAAAATGCACTCAAAAAGTGTTGTTCCTTTGGAAATGAACAATGAAAACAAGCTGCGAAAATGATGTTGTTCCTTTCGAAAGGATATTCATTTGGAAAGGAACAGCAAAAACGCTCACAACAACACTGCTGTTCCTTTCGAAAGGAACAACGAAAGTGTTGTTCCTTTGGAAAAGAACAGCAAAAACATTCACAGCAAAACTGTTGTTCCTTTCGAAAGAAGGAACAACAAAAATTCACAAGCAAAGTAAGAATGGTTCAAGAAATAAAATTCTATACAAAAAAAAAGCAAAGAAAAAGAAAACAAACTTTATGTACAGGTTTCAAGAAAAAGTTTTGTTTTTTTTTGTTTTTGTTTTTGTTTTTTTTGTTTTTGTTTTTGTTTTTTACAGAATTAGTGCTATCGAAGAATTTCCTTCTGTGATTGAAAGTTGCATGGTGAGGTACTTATTGTTCAATTACCACTGGAGCGAAAATTACAATTTGAAGGGATCAACACCTAAAACATAAAAACATAAAAGAAATCAGAAAAGAAACAACACTTTATTAAGTTACAACAGCTATGATGTTATTTCCTAAAGGAATATCAATCTAATAATGGGAAAAAATGATCTCTTTTAAAAATGTTTTGGCAGTAGTAACATGAATCTTGAAATCGGAACCAATTCTTCATTTATTTTTGTTATAAATCTGTTAGGTAATGAATTGGATGAAATGCCCTTGTTTTACTAAATTTTCAAGAATCGCTAGTTCATAAATTGACCACCTTTGTTCTCCTAAGACCTACAAAAAACGAATGTCTACCTGCAATAAAACATTAAATCATGGAGAAAGAGAGGTGATCAAGTTCTCCTAATCCAAAAATTATGCAAAAAACTAACAAGTAGTTACTCTATAGAACAAATCCACAGAAAAATAAAACAAATTGTAATTGTCACCTGCGGGAGAGCAGTGGTCGACCATACTAACCAGCAGTGTTTTAATCATAACTTCTTTGTTTTTCATCCGATTCGAGTGATTCAAAATTAAAATGAGAGCTAATTCAAAGGTTTATCTCACATATAAATAGGTTTTAAAAATTCCATGTAATAGTATGTTAAATTTTCTTAGAACAACCTGCATAATAGAGTCATTTTCGATTTTCCAGCTTAGACCAATAGTTGGTATTTCAAGCATAATTTATTCGTTTAATGGTAGATTAAACTGATTCAAATTGGAGATTAAAGTATATTCATTTATTGATCTCCAATTGAAACAGATTTTGAAGACAAGAAGAATTGATGGGTCAAATATGCTAGGGAACAGTCGAGAAAACAGAGTTTCGAGAGTGTTAATTTATGATAGGCAATCAGTATTTTGGTCATAAATTCCTCATACGATATCGAAATTGAGTGATTCAAATTGAGTTGTGAACTAGATTCATAGAGGAATATTTCATAGAAACAGGTTTTAAAAATATAGTCATTTAGGTCTCCAAAAACTGACTGTCCCAACTCTGTTCTTGAGGTGTCTACTAAACACCCAGTCAATGTTTTGGTTCTAACTTTTTCGTTTCAAATCCAAATGGAGTGATTCAAATTGGGTTAGAAAGAAAAAATCAAGGGCTACTTATGATTAAAACAAGTTTTTAAAATATTCAATTTTGGTCCCTCAAAACATGACTGTCCCAACTTTGTTTCTAGGAATTTCATCAAGCCCGCAAGCCAAAAAAATAATATTCAAGCAATTTTTTTATATTGATGATAAAAATGAATATAAGTGTTTGTAGAATTTTTATTTACAATATAATTCATCTACATACACAAATAAATTAAAATATTTATCATCGATGTTGATTTCCACATCGATGTTGCAACAAAAACAATTATTTTTACCAAAAAAAAAAAAAATGTGTTTATTTTATTTCCCTATTTATTTTATTTTCTCCACTATCCTACTCTTCTTTGAAATTCAAATATGTTTACATATAAGAGTATTCATCGTGGAGCCATTTCCAAAATAATTCCTCTAGTATGTACATACCCAAATTTGAAAAATGCATGTTGATAAATAGTAGGGTATGAGAAGCCAACTTCTCTTCTTGTAAAAAAAAATTGGGCGAGAATTCTCAATTTCTTGGGAATCTTGCTTAGTCTCTTTTGTTTGGCTATGTAACTCAGAAAAGGCTACAGATGGTGACTCTGTGGCCTGAAGGGAACTAGTAGGTTGTTTAGAAATAGCTTTCCTAGGTCCTACTGATGGCTGAGATTCAGTTTTTTTAAGAATTTCATCAATAAAGATAGTTCTCCCAAGGGTCACCGGTCACTTAGGTCTTTCAGGTTTGGGAGGAATTTTGTCTTGTTTAGATTTTCTATTCATTCAAAAAATGTAAGCATTCATTCCTACCTAAAGAAAGAAATTTACCCAATTTTGCTGTGAAGCAGGTTGTGAGCAAGTATGTTTCTTGCTCGGTGCCAGGTTCTTACCTTCCGTCTTTAATACCCAATTCTTCCCAAGCAGAAAAAAAATGTCAAATGTGCATCACTCCTTCTAAATGGCATACACTCTCCCCGACAACGGCGCCAAAATGTTGAGTGCATAAAAGGTATCTTTTTAACACCTATTTATTTCACATTAATTATCAATTCGGGAGCGAATTTTTATTTCAAGAGTGTATTACGTCTAATGCTGCAATTAACTAAGAGTAATGCTATGAATATGTAGTACAGAATGTTAAATACAAGAGTAAACAGATGCTTGTAAAGAAATCTAATTACAGTAACATAAATGGAAATGCTCTAAAACCTTAATTAAACCAATCTGCAAAACATCGATCAGGGATACAGTAGCAATAACTCCTTCCCTTAGAAATCGATGCAAGATAACCAATCTGGGAACTTGGAAGCAATAACTAGTGTCCTCTACAGTTGGTGATCTTAAAGCAATCGAAATGAAAGCAAACTCAATCTTCGTGCTGATGAAAATAACTGAAAGGAACAAAATCTGGAAAGGAACAACAACTTGTAATTCCTATGCATACCAATTGTAACTCATCTATTTGCTAATCTAAAGTTATGAATAAAAAATAAACAATAAACAAAAATGGAACAACAATATGAACGACAATTCTAATTCTAACACAATCAAACAACTAATCTCAATACTCCAATCCTGTCGACAACCAAGACTATGAAACAGTTCATTGGAATGAATCATCAATCAATGGAACAACAATGCTTTATAAAAGATAGCAAGATGAATAAGATAGTAAATACGATCCTTGCTAAGATAGAATAGCAGTGCAATTCATTAACGTATACATCAAATCTGAATTCAATCCAACAACAATCAAATAACTCTGTAATCGTAATAAATCTAAATGCAATTATCACACAACAGAAATAAAAGAATAGAAATACAAACAGCGGGCCGATCCACCAGGGTCGGGCCCTCAACCACCGGTGAAACGCCGCTGGGCTACTGCGGAGCTTGAGAAATGGAACGAGAATGCCTCTTTGTATTAATCAAACATGAATAGCTTTTACATCAGTTGCTATTTGATCACAAGAGTCAAGGAATTACAATGTTACAAGAGGAATTCAATAATCATCCATTGTTCTCCAATACACAATACATGCTCTCCTTTTATAATCAGAAAGAGGAGAAATTAAATAGAAAATATGATCTCTCATAACAATATTGGATTGTTCCCAAAAACTTGATCAACCAAAAAATATATTTCCATCCATCTTTCAACAAGAGCAAGGCGAATTTGGCTTTGCAGCTGAGATTTGGAGGACGACCGCAACAACAAATCTGAGAAAATCATGCTCAAAGAACCCTATGTTTCTCTCAATATAGGCCGAATTTGGGCAAACTATTCTTTCAAAAAGTTAATTTGGTCCGTTCTGGACAAAACCCATGTTCCAGATTTTCTAGATTCTTCTTCATTTGCCCAGAATCTCAACCGCAAAATTGTCACTTCTTATTCCAGCGAATTTCTGAGTTGGAATATTTGATGATGATTTGGAGATCAAATCTTCAATTTGGAAAATATATTGGAGGCTAAAATGGTGAGTGATGTTACAAAATATATTAATAAACCATCATTGATAAAATTATGCATAATAATCATCAATTTATTAAAAATAAAGAAGAAGAAATAATATTCATCCATAAGAGCATAAATCATTATAAGATGGATTTATATAATAAATTATAATAAATGATATGATAAAGAAGAGTAAAAATGGATGAAATAAGTGTTAAAAAGTGGTCGTATTCATGGCCCAACAAGGGTAACTATTCTGACTGCTAGTTTTTCACATTGATCTCTGCGACATTGGATTTCATCACTAACTAGTGATTTCGCTGTGAAAACAAACTGTTTGTGTGTGGTTTGACTCCTAGATTTGATAGCGCGTGATCATTTGTTTGTTTTTACTTTTTAGAAACTTTAGGTGTGGATTGTGAATTTGAATTGTTAATATTTTTAAATAAATTCACTAAAGTTGAATATAATGGCAACAGTTCCAGAATTTACCAACCAAGGAACCCCTCTTAACAAGAATCCTAGTACTTTTCCTTGCTTTGGAAATGTTGGTCCTCCTTATATGGCTACATTGTCATTGCTTGGATTTACAATAGGCTTACTGGTATGGTTATTTTCAAATTTGTTGGCCTCGAATACTCAAATTGTTCCACCTCAACCAGATGCTTCACCTCAACAGAGTTCACCATCTCAACATCACCAACCTCATTTTGACCCTTTACCTTCTTCGCCCAACATGTCTTCCTCCCTTTCTTCTTCTTCGCTTGGTAAAAGCCTTGATGCTAGTAACTAGGTGGCTAAGAAGAAGAAGAAGGGAAGAAGAAGAAGAAGAAGCAAGATAAGAAAGAATTCAACCAACCAACCATGGATATTAGTGTTAGTAGTGTTGAGGAAACCTCCAACATGCATCGTAAACCCAAATACCCTTGCAAAATTTGTAAGGGTGACCACTTCCTTATCAATTATCTTGGTATTCCTAAGGTCTTGGAAGCATGGTCAGAAAAATCCTATCAACTTATTGTTGATCCATCAACTAGCGATTGTCAGGTTCTTGGGAAAAAGGGTAAAGTTAGGTTTCCTTGTAGGTTATGCAAAGGGAGTCATCAAACTCACATTTTTCCTCACATGGATGAAGCCTCAAAATTGTTGGAAAACCTTACTGTTCCATGGAAACAACTTCCAACTGGTTACCGTAAACTTTCTCCCAACCTACCGTCAACTGACGAAGTGATTGATCTAATTCCAAGTACAATCAATCTTGAAACTCATATCACCTAGGTTGATGATCCATTATTTGATCAAACTGTTGACATGATTTCACATTCGATCGATCCCACTCCCTCTAGAAAGTGAAATTCATACCACTTAGGTTCTTCTTGTTACATCATATTCTTCTACGCTAGGGTGTATTTCACCTGTTTCTACAGAACCCCCTCTAAGTATTGAGGTCTTTTCCTTTGATTGGAATAGACTGACAGAACCTCGTATCCTTCTTCCATTCCTTTCCAAATCATTGTGAAAGCTTGTGGAAAGAATGTGTGTCACACAAATGTAGATGAAGGTGCTTCTGTTAGTATTTTATCCTCAACTGCTTGGCAAGCTTTGGGTTCCCCTTAGCTTGTGCCTGTTACACAGAATCTGTCAGCTTTTAATAGAACCATTAGTGAACCTTTAGGGATCCTTCTTAAGTTTCCTATTACCTTTGAAGGTAAAACTGTCTGTATTGATCTTATGGTAGTTCGAGGCCCCTTGTATTTCAATTTGCTTCTTGGGAGAGACTATGTCTATGCAATGAAAGCTATCATACCGACACTCTTTCGCATGATGTCTTTCCCTCACAATGGAAACACTATGACTGTAGACCAGCTTTCTTTCGTTAGTCTTGATTCCACTACCAATAATCCGACACCCCTAAATTTTCCTTATATGAAAGTGGTATCTACCCCGCCACGGGTTAATTATGTGGCAACCATCCCCATGTTTTCAGTTACCGATGCAAGCAAGCCTCTCACTATTTGCTCGACTTCCTTTGACTTACATCCGGTAATTGACATGGAAAACCCTATGGGATTATTTGAACGTGATGTTCTTATCCCTATTGAGTCCCTTGACATGTGTTCCTTCCAGAGAATTTTTCTTCCATCTGATGAAGACCTCTTGGAAGCCATGATTGAGGAGTGTCCCTTGACATGTCTTTCTTCCAGTTGGAAGCCATGACAAGGTTCCATGAGGATGGTTCTTTTACTGTGTCAACCTTGTTAAAAAATGAAACAGGCCCTTATGAGGATAGTTCTTTTAATGTGTCAACCTCGTTAAAAAATGAAATAGGCCCTTATGAGGATGGTTCTTTTACTATGTCAACCTCGTTAAAAAATGAAATAGATCACCTTGAGGAGAGTTATTTTACTGTGTCAACCTCATTAAAAAATGAAACAGACCCATGAGGATGGTTCTTTTCCTATGTCAACCTCACTAAAAATGAAACATGTTCCTTATGAGGATAGTTATTTTCCTGTGTCAACCTCGTTAAAAAATGAAACAAGCCCTTATGAGGATAGTTATTTTCCTGTGTCAACCTCGTTAAAAAATGAAATAGGTCACCTTGAGGATAGTTCCTTTTATTGTGTCAACCTCATTAAAAAATGAATCAGGCAATGAACATAGTTCTTTTCCTGTGTCAAGCTCTTTAAAAAATGAAACAAATACTCTCCTAATTGAGTTGAGTCTTTGATTAGATCTCGTAAGTGTCAAGTCGAGTCTTTCATCTGATCTCGTAAATGAACCTTCATTCCATCCACCTACTAGTAACCAGTAGTCCACTTCGGTGAATGAAATGAAGCTTGGGGAGCATATGCTCTTGCAGGTTACACTTGGGGGACATTAAAACTTATCTCAAGCATAGTTTCCTCTATTTCAAGCTTGTGTAAAAATGAAACAAACCTATTCGAAGCATATTTTTTCTCTGTTTCAAGCTTGTATAAAAATGAAACCTATGTCGAGTCCATTTCGGTCATTATTTTCAAGACTCATTAAACTCATGAAAATCCCGAGATTATTTTGCTATCTTTAATTATTGTAAAACACGCGAAAATGCCGAGTTATTTTTGTCTTTTCCTACTTGTAAATTAAATTGAAAGTCGGCCCACTAAGAACACTTTTATCACTTTTTCGGGCTCTTGAAAATTATGAAAAAGAGAAACCCTGGAGTTCTCTTTTAAGCCCTTTTCAGACTCTCTAAACACGAAAAGATCGCCGAGTACTTGACTATTCGAACTCATTAAAGGAAATGAAAAGTCGTCCCTTAAGTATAAGTTTACCCCTTTTCCGGACTAAAATGGACTATTTACGAAAAATGTATACGTTGACTAATCATGGTCAATAGAGTTCTCTCCTGCATTATTTTATCCTTTTTCGGGCCTGAGAGACTAAATTTATGAAAAAGAACAACCATGGAGTTTACTTATGTTTTTTCTTCTGACTCCCTAAAACTGAAAAACGCTGAGTTTCTCATATACTGGACTCGTTAAAATTCAACAGTAAAGGACCTTTCAATTACAAATAGGACCGAATCACTCCTTCTTAGGGTTCGATTTTAATACTAAGATGGACTCATCCAAAGGATGAGCTTACACAACAAGAAAATGTTATCCTCCTTAAGCTTGTCAAAAATAAAGAGTTACTTGCCAGTAATGGTGGGGTAAAAAGAGAGAAAAGGAATCGAGTTGTCACCCTTGTTTTAAAATCAGAGTACCACTCTGTAACACGACACTTTTTGTCACACTTGCACCTGGGTTGGGAAAATCCTTTGTCTAACAGTTAATCAAACCACATTGAAAGTCTTCAGCCGATTTCTGGGTATTATCTTTAGGTCAATTGTACCAAACCATCTACAGTGTCGTTATGTGTTCAAGAGATATTTCAAATAAACCATTCATTACAAACATTTGTCTCCATTCGCATAGACCATCCCTGAGTCAGTCCTTGCAAAAATTTCTTCAAAACTTGATCTAATGGTTTCGTGTCGTGGGATTTCCTATGACGGGTTGCTTTCTATCGACGACATCTCATCATCTAGAAATTTGATCTAAAATCCTATCAGTACCTTGGGATCTGCATGCCTTAATGGCAGGTTTCTCGCCTTCGATGATAAGTTGCATCATTGACCTTCGATCGAATGATTCTGTGAAGTGTTCGATTGCAAATCATTCATTCACACTTCATGGAATGTACTAAGTACTTTGAGAGCCATTATCATTATTGGTGGTTTCTCTCACACTTGTTATCAGTTCACATCATTGACTGGTAATCAAGTGGTTTCTACCATGTTCGACTTCAACACAATCAATCACACGGATAGAATCGTACTAGTTCGCGAAGTAGAAATCAAGACCCTGGATCTAGTTTCCACCATCCAGGCTGCGAGGAGTTTTATTATTCATGATACAGTAGACTACTTATGACAGATGGTTGTGTCCATGCTGTGTCTACTATTGATGGAATATTAAAATCATATCTGTACAAGAACATTTAGTTAGTTTTGATCTGATTATGGGAATTCCTACCTCAACAATGATATATATATATATATATATATACACATGCTTGCATTGAATGTTTTTACAATTTTTCAATGGGTGTGTCCGCAATCCAATCCTCAGAATGATAAAGCACTTCACTCTTCAGAACTACCTCAGACTTCGCACTTTAGGGGGAAATTGTTACACGTTATTTTGTCCCAACTGGAAGCTTCTAGATGTGCGATCAATTCGACCTTTATCCCTCCACTCATGGAGCTTTGTTCCTCCACTCATGGAGCTTATCCCTTGGTCTATAGCTTATTCCTACCTCAACGATGATATATATATATATATATGCTTGCGTTGAATTTTTTTACAAGTTTTCAACGGGTGTGTCCACAATCCAATCCTCAGAATGATAAAGCACTTCACTCTTCAGAACTAACTCAGACTTCGCACTTTAGGGGGAAATTTGTTACACGTTATTTTCTCCCAACTGGAAGCTTCTAGATGCGCGATCAATTCGACCTTTATGCCTCCACTCATGGAGCTTATCCCTTGGTCTATAGAGCTAAAATCCCTTCATGAGAGGAATCCATCCCCTTCTTCATGGAACTGAAACTACCTCTATTTCCCTACAAATTGAGCTCATGTTTCAGTCTCAAGGGTAGACTGTAGCTTGTAGACATACATGTTAGTTGCTGAAGAAATTCTCAAGAGAACATACTCTCTATACTAGTTATTATTGATATGAGAATGATTACACACTCATGTCCATAAATTCATGCTAGTTCAAAGAGAGGAAGGCTTGTCAATCTGAAGGAGGAACGATTGTTCAGGACCCCGGGAGGAACTTGTACGACATCAAGGCATCAGGTTTTAAATTTACTCTTTTCATTAAAGATAATACATATGGATATCCTTTTCTCATTGATTTGTTCTTGTGTTTATTTGGATAATTCAATACTTAAATTCCTTGATCACTAAGTTAGATTAGTTGTTCTTAATTATTATATGCTGCAGGGGCTTTTAATTCTTTTGTCTGTCTTTGATTGCACGTTCTTCTTACTGAAGAAGCCTCTTTGGAGTGACTGGATAAAAGACTGCACCAAACGTTGGATTTCAAGGTAGGGGCATGTCCTCTTTCTTTGTTTATAATAATTTTGAATTGTAAATCATCTAGAGAAAATGATTTACAAATGGATGTTTGTTTTTAGCTATCCATAGGATACTAGGGAGATCGCTCTTATCTGCAAGAGGGATTTGCATAACATCCATAAAATCGTGACATTATTCGTATTTACATAATTATTTATTAGCATATGCAACTATATATAAAGAACAATATCATCATCATCAAAGTAACATAACATAGAAGAAAATAATTCACACATAGAGACACCAGGACTGGTCAGAGACCAGGGAAAATCCCACTATGGGGAGAACTATTTCAAATTATTATTATTATTATATTGTCATCAAATTATTCAAAAAAAGAGTGTACAATGATCCATATCTTCATCCATACAACTATTCAGCCAAAAACACCTACACAATATCTATGAAATGAACCCAACAATACTTATACTCAAAATATTGATTCTGAAGCCTGTAATGTACTATCACTATCTATGCTCAACTTCAAAACTCCGTGGTCACTGAGTGAAATCTTCAAAAAACTGAGATTTCATCTTTTAGGTCCAGTTCGAGTGGAGGATAAGTCATGCGAGTGACTATAGCTTCCTGGTCACTCTCTGAAGCACTGTAAGTGAGAAACTATGCTCAGATATTCCCATATCTATTTGAGAGCCTTGGTCACACCCTTCAAGATGTTATGCAAGCGACTATAGTAGACCAATTCCCGCCTTAAGCCTGACATATGAGTGACTGGGGTTAGATATGGTCTGAGGCGAGTGTGCGATTGTGACTTTGAAAGCCTAACCCTTGGTCGCATGCAAAGTGAGTTGTCCATGCGACTGGAAGGTGCCACTCACACTCATGAGCCTCTATGGGATAAAATGTGGTCAAAACATTCCTGTGTTGTGCATATGAATATGGATCAAAATCGTAGATCTGAAATGCGAGCTTCAGACACTGCAATTTCACCTTAGAGTGAACCTATTCCTGTGCAGACAGGCCTCAGACTTGTGCAAGACAAAAACCAAGATAGGAGAGTGTCTCATAATTGTGTCTAAATGAGGTAGAGGTCACTTGTATTTATAGCCTTCCAAGGTGGTCCACTTTGCTTTAGGGCCGATTTGATCAAATATGCATATGTGGGCGTTTATTCATATATACACTTTCCCTTATTCGATTTGAGTGATATTTAGGTCAATTTTTTTCCTCTCGAAAAGAGAAATTTAATGTAATCATTATCTCCATTAAGTGAGCTGTCCGAAGTGTAATTTGACCACATTGAATATTTTTAACAGGCATAAAGGATGGTTTCATGTATATTGTTTTCCTTGTAACTCATTTGGGTATAAAGTCACTAATTACAGGTCAAGCATTTGGAATAGAAACAAAGGATGGTATAATTTCAACAAGATCAAGCACATGATTAGAAAATGAAATAAGATTTGGAGGAAGAAGGAACAATAGTCAAAGACGTAGATAATATTGTCCCTGTTGCAGTCCATTGCCCTTAAAAGAATACTTCTAACAATGATTATAGAAATGAATGTGATGTACATAACCTCATGAATACTAGATGATGATTATTAGGACCACAAGATCAATAGTGTATGATCTCAAGGAGAGATATGCTTGTATATCTTGATGGAGATTCCCTATGTTGTTTTGATATTCATTTGGTGATGCTTATACTAATGAAATTGCATTGATGAAGAGAATGTGAACATGAAAAAGATAGGACATGTTCAAGGGGAGTTGTGGTTATGAAAAATTAACATTTTACATTCTATACTCATTTATCATGAAATACTGTCACGTATATACATGGGTTTTTATCTATACATTCATGTATGTTTCTCTGAGATGAATAAATGAATGGAAAAAACTCAGGGGGGTCTTCTCTTATGCATCCATTAGTTTATTTTTGGGTCTAACATTGGTTTGTTGAATTATGTTGGTGATATCCTTATGCTACTTAGAAATGATGTTGGTTCATGATGAGTTTATGAATTGTTGCAACATATTCTATCGTTGTTGTTAAAATGGTTCTTTGGTACATTTGATGATTGTTGAGGTTGATGGTGAAGAGTTGGCACAAATTCATGGGGATCTTCTAATATGCTTCCATAGGTTATTATTGGAATTCTGGTTTTGATGTTAATTTATTGTAGACTCTTAATGATGCCCATATGTTTCTTCGGAATGATGAGTTCATGATGTTGTTCCAAAATCTTATATTTTTTCTGCTGAAATGGTTCTTTGGTGCATTTTCTGACTGATGAGATGGATATGATTATATTTTATTGGTATAGGTTTAGGGGGATCATATTCTATGCTTATAATAGTTCATTATAGGCATTATGGTTTCTTGAGCACTACTTGTTGCATGATGTTACATTATGATGAGTACATATTGGTAATATGAATGTATGATTGTTACTGTTGTTACCATTAAAGATACATATGCTCCTATCATTAATTATCAATGTTACATGGATTTCATGAGATGAAGTTATGGATGATGTCTTTCACTTGGTTAAGTTGGTTTAAATATGCTAATGATGTCATCGATTAGTTCTATGATTTGTGATTCTAAAGGTTCTCTTTGTTTTCACACATGTTATTGATGCATGTACATGCTTCCTATGGTGTTTGATATTGTTGCATGAGGATTGTGGATATTTATAAATGTGGAGAGAGTGTGCTGACCTTGATGACATGAGGTCAAGAGGATGAGTTCTTAAACAAAACCTTATTGTACAATATTATGCTTATGCTATAGTTGATTGGCGATGCTTGGAGCAATTGTATACTTGGTCACAGGTTGATGATATTGGAGAGATTGCTGCCTACACTATCTTATCTTACATGTTGATGATAAGGATTTCCATGTTGCTATCATTATGAAATTTATGGTGTTGGTATCAGATGTCTATTTTGCAGATTTCGATGCATGTTGGTTGATTGATGACTATCATGGTCTTGATACCTCATTGTTTAGGTCCCTGATTTTTGGTTGTAAGTGCCATATATGTCTCTTGATGTAAAGATCATGAAATTACCCACGTTGTAAAGTGTTGTAAAATTCATTCATGTATGGGATATTAATGTAATCTTATTATTTCGGGACACTGATGTAAAATTTGTAAACCAAATATGTTGGGTGGCTATTGTAATCATGAGAGCATAGGGTCATTGATGATAGGAAAGGTCATATTTGGTTGAGTCATAATGACTTGTAATTTTATTGTATTTATTTAGAAGGTCCATCATATGCTAAGGGGGAGCATGGTCAATATGCAATCATTCAACATATTAGATCTACAGTGATCAAACTACAATGGAAGTACCTCATTAAGTCTGGTTAAACCCTTTGCCCTTCATGTCAAAGGGGGAGACAATCTTGGTTTTTGGAGAAAAGACTTGGTATTTTCTGGTGTTTGTAGATGTTATCCAAAAACCAAAGTCGTTTCCATCAAGTCCAAAGGGGGAGATTGTTGGCATTATGGTTAATGTGTTATCCTTGATGACAACCTCCTTGAAAAATATGTATTTGACTTCAACAGTGATGATAATATGATGATTGTGAAAGTAATGAAAATATTAGGAATATTGGTACATATGTTATAGATGCTATGGCAAAAGAAATGACACTTAAGTGGCAAATGTTTGATCAAAGTGAAGTTTGAGAAAGTACTCATAGATCCTATGAAGAAGGGTCATGTACATACACAGGTCTTGTAAGAGAAATTCACGTACAAAATCTGAACCATGGTAATCTAGATACCAGGGATATATACCATGGTATTGGCCCATAGTAATTGGAGCGACAACGGTTATTTTATCCCATCAAACAATACTAACGACATTACCAAGGGATTTACCTAAGGTATTGGCTAAGGCTAAAAACTATATAAGGATATGGAGATCAAGGTGTTAAGTGTACAAGTAATGGGTTGTTGATGAATGATTTTATCTAGAATAGGTGTGCACCAAGGAGCAAGGAGAAGACTCATATCTGAAATATCTAAAGATATGTTGACATATATGCTTGATTGATTTAATTGTTGCAAATGTCTAAGTAGGTAACAATGATAAATTGTGATTATAATGATGATGTGATTTAAATGAATTATTCAAAAATTTGTAGATGTGATAGGTAAGGTTGTTGAGTGTGAAGTTATGTTTGCAACGAAAGTTTTTAGATTTGTACACATGTTTGTTTTTTGCTAATCGCATACATACACAGATCTGTTTTTGTTGTGTAGCATACATATTCTGAGAATTATTCTTCAGTATGTTGAGGTCTATACATGGGTGTTGTGCATGGTAAACACATACATACAGTGATCTGTATTGTATAAGGAACATATATGTACTAGGGTTTTCAACGCTGATTAATGATTCCATTTGATAAGTTATGTTATAATTGATGATGTATGTCAATGATGTCTCTATCATGATAAATCGTGTCTGGAAATGTTGATTGGGTTGATGGGAATATTTTTTAGTAATGACGCTATAGTGTGGTAATCTAATATTGGTTTGGTGATTTGCGATTTAGTGTTTGTTTCAATGTTACAGTGATTCAATGATTCCATGTTCAATAATCTGATATTTGTATGCAGGTGCTATATAGAGGAAGCACATATATACATGGGTATGCTTCAAAACAATACCATATACATTCTGAAGTAAATTTGATCAGGGTTTGCAGTGACAACACTTTTTTTTCTGTGATGATTAAAACTATATGGCTTGGTATATTTATGAGTGGTTGTGCATTGGTATGATATGGTTATGATGGTTTATATATGCTATGGATTGGTTTTATCTTGTTGCAATAGTTGGTTGAGATTCAATTTAGTGATTAGTTTTCTAATGATACAATGATTCAGTTGGTTATCTGATTGAAGTTTAGATTCGGTATTCAACTTGGTATTGGGATTATTGTTGGGTGTGGGTGTAGTTTAAAAATATTATGAAAGGTGACCTACAAGTTTTAATGTTTTTAGTTAAGTGGATCCAATATGAAATATTATGAAACGTGTTTGACATGAGGTGTTGAGGGTTGGAGCCTTCAGTAAGGGAGTCATATATAAAATTCAGTGGTAGCTAGTAAACTTGTTTATGGGGTAGGTACTCCCTTCTAGTAGGCGAAAATAAACAAGATTAGGGGGTTGTAGCTCCCTTCCAGTGGGTGTTGGAGAGCGAATGGACATTGTAGCCTTCTGTAGGTGGGTGCATGCATGTTGGTAAGAGTTGTTGAAGAATGTAACTAACTTCAGTCTTCATAATTATACTTGTCAAAAGAAAATTTATTATTAAAGAAAATGAACTATTAAAATATGGGTTTCATGCTTGAGTTAATGTTTTCTAGGACAAATCCTCCATTGAGGGATTTTAGGTTTTTTCTTGAGTCATTAGAGTCATTTTCTTATTATTAGACTCTTTTTGGGATTTTGTATCATGTAAAAAGAATAATTTTTGAGTCAAAAAGATAAATTTTCACCTCCACACAAATTTGGCCATGCTCTCAATAATTTAGTCTGGATTAGGGAAATTCCACCTCATAAGAAGCCTATATATTGAGGGACTTGACTTCATTTGGAGAGCATCATCAACAAGTTCGATCTCTAAGAAAAATTAGCAAGAAAAGAGTATGAAGTTACTGGAGAAGAAGGATAGGAGATGGGAAGAAGAAAATAAAGTTTTTGGGTTACCTTTCTCTGACATGTGCAAAGTTACTGGGCTGAAGTTGGAGCCAAAATTATATTTCTATTGCAAGGTTGAAGTTCTAAAGTTGGGGGACCGAAAAACTATTGTTGGGGCCGAAATTATGATCTAAAGCTACAATTTGAAGAGATGACACTTGGAAGGTTGAGAAAAGGACATCTACAAGGAGGAAGGGTTGACTTGGTGGTTGGAGGAGCTATTTGTCTACGTATAATAATTTTGGAAGTGTCTCATCTTGAATTGAATTAGTGGAGGAAGAGTTCTTGACTAGGTTTTCCCCTTATAGGGATTTTTCCCTAGCTGTGTGCCTACATCTTGTGTCTCTTGTTCTTGTGACATTCATACACATAATTTGGTAATTTATTTACAAAATATAATCTAATAAAGTGATCAGGTGATCAATTTTTAGCAAAAAATGAAAGTGCCTAGAAAGTATTAAAATCAATGCCAAATCGAAGTGCTCACTGCTCTGAATCCAACGACGTTCATTTCACCTCAATCCAACACCTTATGCTAAAGTTATCATGTGCTGCCCATTTGACCCGACAACTAAAATTTTAACAGGTTTGTTAACTGGGCAATTGATTGGGTTGACATTACACTGACTCAATAGGTTGGCTATGTAGGCTGACTTTGTATTTCAAGCCAATGGCAGGCTGCCAAATGGCCTCACGTGGGTTGTTAATTTTTGGGTGCTACTGAATGGTTTTTTTTTTTTTTTTTTTTGCGTGGGCCAATGATTGGGTGCCATGTGGCACCCTGAGTTCAACCAAAATTATGGTATGGGTCGATCAGATTATTGACCAGATTCGAACCCTTGACCTTCAATCGAATAAGATGACGTTTCACCAACATACCACATGGTAGTGCTTATAATACAATGGAACGAACTACTATATAAAGTTTAGTTCAATGCCATTTAGGGGAAAGGGCCAACGCAAAGCCCCTGACCCTGGTCGCCATACACCCATGAGACCACAAGAGGAGGATTCAAGGGCTCAGGGCTTATCCCCAGCCCAAGGTCACATTGTAACCCACAAAACCACAACGCAGAGGTAAAATGTGTCAAAAGGAGGTGCTTGCGGGAGGGGCTAGCCCCAAGTCCTTTAGACCCCGATGTGATTGGAGTGCAAGAGAATGGGGCCTGGAAGGAAGTTGGGTAGTTAGCCCACACTGTGGTCTCGTGGCACCATACAACCACTCGCCCAAAGTTTTAGGGCCAGGCTGGCGGGGGCAGGCATTAAGGCCCAACCTGCGACCCTATGTGGCTTATATGACCATGTTTTTTGGACTTATGGGGTCATTGAGAAAATTAATGATCCTACAAAATGCACCAACAAAGGGAAAAAATGTCTGTTCATATTGGAAAAACACGGCGGATTTGTGGGATAGTTAGACTGTTGGTCGAATTTGTAGGACAATTAACTGTCAAATTCATGGAAGAGCTTTGGAGCTGATATATTTGCGATTTTTTGACCAAATTGAGCTCAGAAATAGTCGAATTAGGGGTTTTTGGATGTTCAAGATCAAATAATGACCTATAATTTCTATTTTGATCACATATAGGGAGAATTTTTTCGGGTTTAAGACCAAGGGTCTATGGATCATTCGATAGTTTGAAGCAGTTCTGGAAGGTTTTTGAGCATGGATAAGGCCTTGTAGGGGTTTTATCACCTTTATAAGTTCTCCACAACAACTGTTACTTGTAGGGTTCAACTCAGGTTTACTTTTCTCATTATTTCATGTTAAGAGAAGTTTTGTTTATGCTCTTCAATGTGGAATTGAAGTGCTCACATGCTCATTTTAGGTCATTTCATTTGGAGTATAGGATCTTTGTAGGAGATGTATTTTGTTGCTGCTTTATGTGAGAGCTCTTTGCAGGAGAAAATTACCTTGCAAGGGTAGTAGCCACATGTTTCCATCATCAAACTTTTATGTACTCCCTTTTCTATACTTAATATATGGAGCGGTCTAGCTATGTTCGCAGGCCCAAATATGTAGCCCGGGAGGGGTGAAATCCTTCAACAAGTCTATTTTTATGATCTTCATTATGCCTACATGAGTTATGTGTTTTTATGTTGCTTATGTCAAGTTTACATGTGAATACTAATTCATGACTTGAAGAGGCATCCAAAAACCTATTAGTGTCAAGACCCATTTTTACCTTGCAAAGCATCAGAATGATCCTTATTTGTTTATGTGACTATGAGGAAAAGGAAATAGAACACCTCCTCCACTTTTAGATCAGGTGGTATCATAACTCTATCTGACATGGTTGCAAGAATGGGAATCAAAAAGAATATTCAAGAGCTAGAGGAGCAGAATTTGGCTCTTCGTATGGAGAACATTGAGTTGATAAGGATGCTAGAGATGGCTGAAGATGAGAAGAGGCACATGCGCCTTATATTGCATCAAGTGATTGATGAACAAGTTACTGAAAGTTATACATCTATGACAACAAAATACCCCTCCAAAACGAAACCAACATGTGGTAATGGTTCAAACAGTGGTTTTGGATCCAAATGAGGAAGATGATGCATACGCATTTTGAAAACATCTCCAAGATTCACACCATATAGCAATTGGTAAGAGTAGGTGGCTAGAGTCATCTACAAGTTTGCCATCATCATCATCATCATTAGAAGCTGAAAAGATGAATGGAAAGTTTAAGGAGATAATAATAATTTCAAGAACAATTCCTTCTGTTTGTGTGCATAACACTTCTTTTACGACACTTGAGAAACATACCAAAGGCCTTGGTATGAAGTTGCTTTCCAAGATGGGTTATGAAGGTGGAGCCCTCAGTATAAATGGACAAGGTATCACCAATCCAATCACGGTTGAGGAGAGTCTAATGTATCAAGGATTGGGACATGGACAAAAGGAGTTTGGAGATTGTTCTAACACCTTGGCAAGGTGGGTTCGAGCCCCACCACCCTCGATTTATGGGACAAGTGGCATTGTTTGGAGGAGTGTGTGTCAGGTCCACTAGTGGGAGGCCTGCTCAACATCACATATAAATTATGTTGTTCGTATGTATTATGTTGGTCATCGAAGGTTTTCAGAGGGTGTGGCGGGGGCAGCAGCCCGCCACCCCATTTTTTTTTAACTTTTAATATGTTTTAATACCACTAATGAGGTGGGGGTGGCAGTCTGCCACCCCTATTTTTTATATATTTTTTTTGTTTTTTAACAAAAATATATATTTTGTTCTTTTTTTTCTTTCAGATTTTAAGGGATATTAGACGAATTAACCATCCAAAAAATTCTCCATTCTCGGGAGCTAGATTTCGTGCGTCGAGTATCGGTTAATTTTTAGGATCATTAATCCTCGCCCACATGCCCACTTTGACCAAAAAATTTACCATCCCTATCTCCTTCATATGAACTTGGATTGGAGTTCTGTTAGCACCATTGGAATCAAGGCAACGAGCACTTCAATCTTGTCCTAGTTTGAGAGCAATCTGATCACTTTGAATTTTGAACTATTATAAGCCCTGTTTGACCTATGAGTGTGTCTGGAGCCACCTAGATCAATGACACCCCAATGCAGGGGGACTGATATTACAAGAGAGCCATAGGAATAAGATTAACTTTCATATACCTTATACAACCTTTCAATACTTCCAATAGTAATAGTTCTAACGTTAGCGATCACGAAATCTCTTTTCCTCAAAATAGGGTAATTACATCTCGTGTGATTATTCCCCCCGTCTCCTTCCTCTTTGAGATTATTCACCCCCTTCAGTTTGACGCTAAAGAAAGAGATTGCAATAATATGCCTCAAAGGCCAAGGCATTGATAGCTTAGAAGCATTCTTTGTGAGGTTTGGAGTTTTTTCCTGTAAACTGTGAGTGACCAGTGTGAAGGAGAAGGTCATCTGAAACATGATAATAATTCCAATGAATCCCATTGTGCTGACTGGAAACTTTTCAAGGGATTTCCAACACTTTACTAGTGAGAATAATTATTAAAACTAACTATTATAAACCAAGACTTCATAGTGAATTCATAGTGAGGTATGTCTAAGCCATGTGGAAATTATAAGTGAAGAAAATTGTTTGAGAAATAAAAAATTTAAACTACGACCTTCATGCGCCATGTTGACCCCATGTGAAGTCCATATGCCTTACTACTCCATTCTCCAAAACAACCATGCAAGACATGCAAGACGCCACATGATGTTGTAACATGCCAACATATTGGTGATATTTTGTAGTTAATGTTGCCACGGGGTATTGATTTGCCTTTGGTTTTGGTGTTACCATAGCTTATGGTTTTATGTTGTCTGTCTTGGGTCATTTTCTTATTGAAAGAACATAAAAGTCCACTAATGCTCTTCCCTTTGCTCTTGGTGCTTCAATCCTAGGACTGGAATATCTACAGAACCAACGAGAAAATTACGAAAACATGGAAACTCCACCAACACAATAATAAAATTAAAAAATAAGTTTCATGTCAGTTATTATACACATAGTACTATTGATTACATGGGTAATTTACAAGTCATTTTATTCAACCTTGTTGACCCTTAATCCTAGCTTGGCTAACTCTTTAAGCTGATTACATGAGTCTAGATATTGGAATACCTAGAATGGAATCATTTTTAATTTTATTTTTGGCCATAGAGCGAGCTCCAATCCTAAAACTAGTAGCCAGAAGTCAACCAATATTTTGCAGTGGGATAGATGACTCCAGTTAGCCAGTGAAACCATAGAATTGTAGTAATCAATAGCCAGAAGAAAATTGTAGTGGGATAGATGACTCTACTTAGCCGGAGGAACCCCATAATTGTGGTAATCAAAAACCAGAAGGAAACAACTATTTTGCAGTGGGATAGATAACTTGAATTTGTGAACATTTTATATATTTTTTTGTTTTCATTTATTTGAATATTTTGGAGAGTGTTTGAATGGCTATGGGACTGTGATAGAACTAAATGTTGACTGGCCCTAAGTACACCTCTGTAATGCCATGAATAGAGTATGTAAGGAATATATATGGTAACTCTATCATTAGGTAAACATTAAGGTGTAGGTTTAGTATGGGGGCTAGCACCCTAGTAGTAGTGTACCCCACCTATGAATCCATATTTAGCAACATCAGGTGTTAGGCTAACCCAACAGCTTGGTCACTAACCTTTGTACCTCATTCCTGCGGATAGAGATGTACCTGAATGGACGAGATAGGCACATAGAATTTACTGTTAAAGACCAGAGGTGGTATAACCTGTATGACTAACCAAGTGTTCTGAAATATAATGTCCTGTATGAAAAAAAATTCTATTTTAGGCTTTTCATACATTGACGAATTGATTATTCTTGTTTTCCTACATAGGTATTCATGGAGTACATGAATAGTGATCTCAAAAAGTGATATAATATAGGAAATTATAAGGAATTCATTACTTGGGTCTACTCTAATCTATTTCGACAAGGCTCTACAACAATGTGAATACCCATAAACAATCTTATTACAATTTATAATAAACCACTTCAATATTATCGGTATGTATATATCCCAATCAAACAAAATCAAGCATATCAGTGCAACCTCTTTATCTTTACCAAAATATTAACAATCAAATTGTAAATATTGAAAATAATGTATGAAAAAAAATAAAAAAATTCATAATTAATATTTTAATCTTTCTATTAAAGAGAATAACCTTTAGTGGTTTCTATTTCTGTATCTATGAAATCATTTCTTGTATCTATGGAATGGTTAACGAAAATAGATTGAAAAATATCTTCAGGAAGAAATTCAAAAACGTTGGTGAGGTTTCAATTACCTTTCGCGTCCAATACTTTAGAGATTAAGGGAAAAGATATGGGCCACTCAATAGTGTGTTCAACAAGTGGAAAATCCAAGAACCAATGATTCGGTTATAATGATGTGCCATGCCCATCTCCTATGAGGTATTTACAACTTCAACATCAAACTTTGAATATTAGAGCAAATCTACCACCATGTATTAGCATCTCGAGGCTTCGAAAACTCCTATTTTGTTGTATGAAAATGTTGATTATGCTATGTATAGCTTCAAGAGAATGTTATTCCACTAATTATCTACTTTTTCTTCCTTTCTTAAACCCATGTGTTGAACACATCCCACCACCATAGCTAGAGAGCAAGAAATTCGAAGATATTTGCATTTGTTGCCTTTATTTCTATGATCTACATCAATTCCAATGGTGGAATTGAAATGAATGTGGAAGCTACAGATGGGGAACACGATGAACCTTAAGCCCACAACTCCACCTAAATGTCAATCGAACATCCTTCCTCTCTCTTCTTGCGATAAGGAAACAATGAGATTTATTGACAGCTTTGGTGACTAACCTAACCTATTAAGCATACTGGAAAGAACTACTTGCCTGATTGATTCAGATCTTGAGAGGAGTTGACTCAAGGGGAGAGGTCAAAATGCTAGGTGGATGTTTCATACACAAAGCTTTCTAAACATTAAAGAATTAAGTTGTAAATCAGTAACCAGGTTAATAAGTGGCTCAAGAAACAAGGGAATACACATCTCAAGGTGGTAGTTTAATACACAGAGCTTTCAAAACATTAGAGAATTAAGTTGTGAAGCAATTTGTGAGTACAAGTAACTAGGTTGAATAAGTGGCTCAAGAAACCAACTCAAGGAACCAGGGAATAAGTGACTCTAGGGAAGCAACATGCAAATAGCCACATTGAAGTTTAGACTACAACCCCTTGTGCATTCCACTTGTCCACTCCCACTCATCCATTGCTAAACTTTATACCATAATTCATTGCCTATTAAACATTAAATGTTACTAAAATGTCACTGTACATGTAGAATTTGAAACTAAATACATGCTTTTTATACTAATATATTTGGAACTTTTTCCTCGGGAAGAGGCCAAATAATATGGTGAAATCAAAACTTTCATTAAAAATGAGATATGATTTTCTGCCTTTTGAAATTCCATTTTCAAACATTGCATAAATTTTCAATAAAACAATGGAAAGATCATCAATTTTCATGTGATTTTAATATAAGAGTTCCAACCAATTACTTTAGTCCCTGCAACCCTCTGGGGAAAGACTAAAAAGAAACTATACTCACAGCTATGAGTTATGAATGTCACAATTAAAAAATAAGCTAAGTGTTTTGCTAATTCTAATGCACATATCAATGAGTGAAAAAATTATTTAACTTGTCAAATATAGAATGAGTGTACTATATATTTAGGCGGGAGGCTTGGGTTGAAGGGTTATAAAATGTTACTTAAAATAAATAATATAGTTGTTGCTTTAATAAGTAACATATAATAAAATGTAAATATTTGGTTTATAATTTAATTTATGTACTCAAACAAAGGTTTTTTTTTTTTGCATAGCATATAAAAATTAGATATCCCAATTTGTAATTTATTGATTGTTTTTAGACCCACTTGGTGCACCTAAACATGGAAAAATAAACTCTTGCCACCTTAAATTCTTGTATATAATAGATTGTTCAAAAGTGAAAAATTTATTATATTATATAGTCTTCACTTAGGAAAGTGGGAGTGAGCTAGAGATTCATGAAAATTTATGGGAAAGATGTATGAAATGCCTTGTTGATGTGGAATTCAGAGTAATAATGATTGTCATGAACTCGTCTTATATGAGTATTATCATGATCATAGTGATTGCATAAAAAACGTAACTTGCCTTAGTGATTGAAGCATAAGAATCATAGATTTTTTCGGCCAGGTGGGTGGTTATGGTGGGAAGATATTAAGTATCACAAATTGAATAAATTTGTAGGCTTAGTGCATGGTTATGATGGAATAAAGTAAAATTTAATAATTAACTTGTCAATAACATTAATTTTTTTGTGACTAAAGTGTCTAAGAACCATAAATTTGTATATCTTCATCAAGAATATTAGTGAATGCTTTCAAAGTGTAAGATCCTACTATAAATTTATGCATCTTAATAACATGATCTAAGCACTTTTCAAGTATTAGCATCATTATGGTAAACATTAATTTTAATAATTTTAGAGATTTTAAATCTATATTAAAATAATATCTTTGTGAGAGGCCTAACATCATATTATTAACTTGTGCATTTTAGTGACAAATATTAAATTTTTTATGTGACATTTTCTTAGTTATTCATCTTAATTAAGATCATTAATTTATAATAATATATAAATTTCAATTATTATTTTTATTAATTTCAATGTCAAACCCAAACTAGACATCAAATTATTATATAAAACTTTCTTGTTTATATAACCCACAAAGAGAAAAAAAAAAACCATTAAATCTTACTACAAAAATATACATACATAATCCAACTATTAATATATTTTATACTAATAAAACAACCTTTAAAAAAATATCTTTTACTAACTACTTAATATATTATACAATTTAATATCATTTAATTAATATTAATTTCTATAATTTTAAAAATATTAAATCTTTATAAAATTATCGCTAAATGTTCCAGACTTAAAATCTCAATCTCGTATTTCTTAATATATCAAACCTTATTCTACTATTAAAAAACAATGATAAATAAATAATATTTTAAATTAATTTGATCCATAATTTTTATTTTTCAAATTTCCTTTTTCTTTTATCATGAATATTAAACATTATAAAATATAAAATTGACACCTTTAAGTACTCTATTTTTAAAATTTTAAAATTATATTTTGTTTTATTTTTGTTTATAACTAAAATGTTATATTTTCTTTTTTAGGTCACTCCATGATATATAGGGTCTGGTTGGTGGTATTATTTACTTCGTAAATCTAAATTTTTTAGCAATTTTTTACAAAACTCTAATGTTAAGTTTGGAGTTGATTGTTGCAGGGGGTTTACGGTGGTTACCCCTGTGCCATGTGGTCACATTAGGGCTACAACGCTCGACGCAGCGCCGCAGTAGCTGTATAGTGTTTTCGTTTGTCCCGTCAAGTGTACGCTCGGTATTCAATCACAACAAGAGGAATGTGACTCCATGGCAAGCATGATCAATTTTGAAGCGTTGGTATTAATTTCAATAAGAATAACATATATTCATGTTATTATTTTTTTAAAATTATATATTTTAATTAATAATAATATAATATTTTTATATTTTATTTTCAATTAAATTTATTTTTATTAAATAAATTAAATTCCTAGAAAATTTCACATTATAATAACAAATAGATATTATAGTCAAATCTGAAAATGCATATTTATATAATAACAAACTTTATAAATTGTATTAACTATTTTCAAAATGAAATAGTACATTCCATCTCCAAAACAAAGGTGTATTTGAGTGTTTTTTCTTATCATGTTCTATGTATCTCAAATTATATAGTTTTAGTAACTCAAATTATACAAAACTTTGTGTATTTGATATCCAAATAGCAAAAATAGAAAACTCTCATCATCATACTTTTGCTTTTTGTTATTTTTTTAAAATTTTTCTTAATATTTTATCTCTAACCAATGGAAATAGAAGACTCCCATTTATCAAAATCTTGCATTTTTGTATTTAACAAAATGACAATTTGTAGCAGCCCTGTGGATCTATAATTTAGAGCAACAAGAAAAGATCTACAGAAAACGTAGGAATAAAAGATAACCTAGACAAACTGTAAATGGAATTGGACCAATATTTTCTAGGCAGATGGAAAGTGAAATATAGACCAATGCCAATAGCGTACTTGTTCATCATTATGTTTATGGAGTGTTAATCCATCCACCAAGGTTTCAATCTATATGTTGTAGGCCTCATTTGGATGCCATGAGTTTTAAAAGGAAATCACGTGTTGATTTTGATTTTCTTTTGAGGTGGAAAATAATCCATCATTGAGGTTGAGGTCTACTGAGTTAAGCCATCCACAATGGTTCCATTCTAGTTGTGGTCTACCCCAATGTATAGAATAGGTTTCAATGGAAAGATAGTTTGTGCAAGTCATATCCCAATTTCATTGGTGAAGTCAAAGGAGTGAAATCAAAGTGAACCATCAAACATGGTTCCATTAATGGCATTGTTTGTCCTATTAGAATGACATGAGTTTCGAAGGGATGAGACTCAGTGCCAGTCCTAGGATGTAGTTTCTTAGGGTTTATTTTAACCAAAAAGAATGAAATATACATACATGAATAAATGAGGTGAGAGCTAAGCATCAAAGCACCAACATTGATCTCGAATTTCTATCGAGGCTAAACTTGTAGTTGAAAATTGGTTGATGAATATTTCCATGAATCTTACAAACTACACTAGGGCTTGTTGTCAAACTAGAAAACAAATCTTGGGTCGGGCTCCACTCAAACGTTTAAGTGAAGCTAAGGACCCGCTTTCAAATCTCTAGTCGAGTTTTTCCCAATAGACATCTACTTGTCATGGAACACTACCAACCTCTCGTGGGCTCCCTCCACGTCTAGAGGAACCAAGAATTTACCTAACACCTTTCCCAAGTTCATACCGCAGTTCGAACCCTGGTGGCCCGTGTAAATTGTAATATCCAACTACAGATTCGAAACCTTGAGGCAAGAATTATTGGAAAGCTTCAACAGCTTGGAATGCTTTAAATGAAAGCTCGCCACCATGTTCTATATATCAGGGGTTGGAGTGTCGACATAAATGAGAGGAACCACTGTTATATGGATAGGGAATTTATCAAATGTAATCTCGCAAAAACAAGGAAATATTAAAGAATGAATGTTTGCTCTAGTGAGTTTGGAGGCCACAGGGATTCTCAGCGCAAAACCTCCTTCACGAATGGGCATGGATCCATTTGTACCAAAAAATAATAATCTCGTAGCATCATCAGATCTAACACACATGGTCTTGAGGCTTCGCGGAATCGACTCTCATAGAGATCTACAATTATTTTTCCCCACATATATACACACTGGAATAGTTTTCCAGGCCGATCTATCTGTATGTGTAGAGATTTGGTTGTCACACAAGTTGGAGGAAAAGGACCATCTCAGCAGTAACTTCGTATGACAACACTGCAAAATGTAAATGTCAACTATACAAATTGTGCCCATCGAGCCATCACCTCATCACCTCACACATTAATCCTCCTCCCTCCTCCTCTCATTATATAATAATTATCACACACCTATTTTCTGAGCCATCTTTTGTCCCTCGCCTCTATACCAAACCACGTGTCAGTGCCACTGGTTCATTCAATTAAATTCCTTCACCAATGACCATAACATTCTGTAACTCGTTGCATAAAGAATACAGTGAAACCTTGTTATATACTTAAATGAGTATTGTGGAGTTATGTTGCTAAAACGATTTTAGAAATGAGAATAAGGAATAGTGGGGATATCCAACAATTCATCCTACAACAATTTATCCAACAACCCTTCACCATGCATTTTGTTATATTATTTAAATTAAAACAAAAAAAGGATACAAATTTACATTTTTTTTTACGTCTAATTTTCTCTTTGCACTTGATGTGCTAGACTCCTGTTGAAATGTTGTGACATGTTCAATTTTGAACCTTGGCACACTCAACCTTAGTGTTTTACTAGTTGACTAGAGAGACCCATTCTAGAACATGAGAGGATGTGATCTTTATGTCCATATCAACTTCATATATATCTATATATATATAAAGTTATGTTTTTATGGTTATGATTTTTATTTGATCATATATATACTCTATTTAATATTCAAAAATACAATTTAACTAATGAAAAATAATGCATTGTATTTTAGACTCTAAAAAAATTTGCACTTGAACTAGGCTTCGACTTTTCTTATCTCAGCTCAGCATGGGGAATAACTTTGCCAATGTCTAAGGGTAGGCTAGTGAATGAGTCAAATAGGCTCCAGCATCCTGTATAATCTGAGTATTGTCTTCTGTAGCCCGCAATAGAATAGATTGGTCTAAAAAAATCACTTTATGTTAAAGATTTTAATCTGACATGATTTAAAATCACAGGAAAGACTAGATTATTAATAATATATTTGAGCATCGGGTCTCATCATCTCAGATGTGAAATAGATAGATAGACAACTCCTAATGAAGAGTGAGAAGAAATAATCTGCTTCTTTTGTAGGAAATGAGAGGTTGAAACAGAATGGCACTATACCATGGATTACCCAGCTTATAAAGACATTCGTGATTAGTTTAAAAACACTCTAAAAATAAATTGTTTAAACAAATTGTATGAGAAAAAAAAACTTATTAACACTCCAAATTTCTTAATCAAAACAAAAAAAATTCTTAATTTTTTTAAAGTTATACTAAATTGAAATCCTAAATCCCTTAAACCAGTCCAACATTATTAAAATCCCTTCCTTCATTCATTCAACCCAACTATATCGACCCAATTGTATCATATGCAAATTCTTCCATCAACATATCCACAAATTTTTGAAGAATGTCAATATCCGTATACATTTTCGATTTATATATATATATTTGTAATCTTGCAAGATAGTTGTTATTTTATAAAATAGATGTCATATATGCTATCTATATTATGGAGTTAAGATCTAATTGTGTGGGTCCGTCTATATCAACCTTTAATTCTTTTCTATTATGTGGTTGCGGAAGTTTACTAAAAGATGATTAGATTTCTAAATTAAAAAAAATATAAGGTTAATATTAGAATATTTGATGTTTTTACGTCGTCTTAATTTAATTATGAATATATTTAATTATAATTGATTATAATTTATTTGTGGATAGGGGTATATATTTCCACTCTCGGTGGATGGAAATGTGTTGGTTTTTTTAAATGAAGGGTTGAGATTTAACGATAAAGGAATATTCTTTTTCTTATGTCTAGTCTGATGGATGAGATTTCAGCCTACGCTCTTTCATTGTGGATGTTACCAATTTGTTAACTTTTGGAACTTATTATTGAGGTTTATTATCACGATAAATATGGAGGAACAAATTTAATAAGGAAAATAAATAGTGTTGAGATGATGTATTTGATTTCAATCCAAAATAAACTAGCAATTGCACTACATGTTGTAAACGAAACGTCGTAAGGTTGTAGTATAGGAAAGAATAGCATATAAGAAAGAAGAGGTAGTAGGAACTTTCTTGGTTCCAACTGAATCTCCAGAATAAAGGGTGGAGAATTGCACTACATGTTGTAAACGAAACGTCGTAAGGTTGTAGTATAGGAAAGAATAGCATATAAGAAAGAAGAGGTAGTAGGAACTTTCTTGGTTCCAACTGAATCTCCAGAATAAAGGGTGGAGAATTATGTTTACTGGACCTCAAATCAAAATATCCATATTGGGTAATTGATGTGGAACAACTTCTTTGTTATTAATTGCATGTAAGATGTGCTTTTTCATAATGGATGAGACATTTTGGCCAAAGTACACAAGACCTTTATATGACAAAATTTGCATGTTTATTTATTTATTTTTTTGATGAAGGATGCACTTGGTTTTTATGATGAGGTTGGGCAGACTTCACCCTTCCACGAAATTATTTTCTCCTATCACATTCGCAATGTTGAATTCCTCTCATACTACTCCTAGAACTCTAACTCTACTCTATAGCTAGAATTATTTAATGGAATAAAAACTTATCACTATGACATGTTATACTTCATAAGAGACTACTAAGAAGCTTATGTATGGTAAATGCATCTTCACCTGTCATTTGAACATAGAGCATAGAGTTATCTTAATCGTCAATTTTATGGATAAGAGACATTTGGGCCTTTTTTAACCCTTGGGGATGATTAACTAATCTCAGTTCAGATCATTTATATTAGTAAATTATCTACAATCATATTTCCATAATTCCTCTTTGAACGACCAATATTCCACTTCTTTGGAATTTTTCATCTCAGTCAGAATAATAAACATCATCAAGACCCAAAAGTAAGAAGAAAAAATCAGCTCATAATCAGGGAATCTAGTGACTTCTTTAAGGATAAGAATTGAAGACTTTGGTGCCTTTTAAAGATCACTTATTTTCCCATCAAATAAAAAGAAACAATCAAATTTTGTAGTGACAAGAATGGGAACAAATTTTAAATGTAATAACTCCTTTCCTTGGTGATAGTACATTTTGGTTTTTAAAAGAAATTATTTTCCCGATCTTTTAAATAATAGATTCCTCCTTAAGTGACCCTTTAGAGATACCTTTTTTTCAACTGATTGCAATAGATAAGTGTATTTTGTCTAGTATTTTTTGAGTCATTGAATTTAAGGGCAGAGGTAAAGAGACTACTAGGCAAAAAAGAGCAGAGTGATTGGATTTCCAATGAAAATAACATTGAGGAATCTCTTCTGATTTTCTCATGTGGGCCTTCTTCAATTGATGAGGTAGTAAGAACTTTCTCAGCTCCAACTCCTCCAGAATAAGCGGTGGCGAATTATGTTGAGTGAACTACTACTCATGTAACTTTGACTCCTCCTTACAATTGGAATGTTTCTCTTCCCATAACTCTATCTCGGGCTATAATTATAGCTTTCTCTTGTTTCTAAATAAATTGTCTCTATATCAATATTGTCTGTCTCTTTTTGAGCGCTTGCTTGAATCAGTGAGATAATGTAGCTCATCTGGATTCCAAAATCCTTGACTACCCCATTTTCTGAAGAGTCCTCTTATGTTTTTAATTCTGCTATTTGGTCCTCCATAGCCTTGTCAACATCGTTTCCTTCTAGAGAATCATATATTCTTGATAAGTCTCCATTGTCTTGTATTTCTTCTTCCATATACTTCAGATCTAAATGAATAGAACTTGAGATAAGCTTCATGACATTTTCCAAATTCCGTGATTTTTCATTGCACTTCTCATGTGTATCAGGGAAAATGGATTCCATACATTCAACGTTATGCCTCTTTAGGGCTTGTTGTAAGGTTGGAAGCTTCTCTTCACCATGTATACTTTCTTTTGTATCCTTGACTTTGATACCAATTGTCACTGGCCCCTTTAAATGTGCACAATTAATAAATTTTCCCCTATTTATGTCATGTTGACTAGAAAAAATAGATTTTTCATATTCAATTGTATGTTTCTCCCACACCTCTTCTATATCTGATGGGTTTTGTTTCATATGTTTCTTTTCATCAAGAAGCATAAGAATTATTGACAAGGGATCCCTTAATGTTGGAAAAATAGAGAGCTTGAAAGAGATGTGGATGTACTTGGAAATGATGAGGAAATGAGACATGTAGAGGAACTTCTCAATGAGTATTTTGACCACACAAATGAATTCACCATTTTAATATTTTAAAATTTTTCATTCTACATGTCAAGTTCAAATTAAAAATTAAAAAATTATTATTTTTTTATGTAGGGAAAACATCTTACCTACAACAAGAAAAAATATCTGAAAGAGTATGTATGTAGTTGCAAACTCTTATGTAGTTACAAACTATTACAATTAAGTAATTAAAGGTAAATTTAGTGTTATTTAAGAAATGAGAATTATGAACATTCATCATTATTTCTCAAGATAAATCATGCCCTGTGAAATAATTTGTAAATTTAAAAAAGATCACATGATTTTAAAAATTTTCATTATTAATTACTTTTTTTTTGTATATGAAACAATCACAATTTAATTTCAGAAACCTGTAAATATTGTACATCTGAATGAACAGAATGGAAAATTCATAAACTCAAAGCCTAAAATGAAATTTGACAACGAACATAATGGAAAATTCAGAAACTCAAAGCCTAAAATGGAAATTGAAAGGTGCTTAGGACTAGCTTATTACTCTTACTAACAAACAAAATTCACACAACTGTTTCTGTACATTAAGGTTTTCCAACTATTCAATTGGCGCAGATTCAATTGGTGCGGTTCTGCGGGTTGAAGGGGTGCGTTCGAGTTCAACTCCTCCTCCTTTCTCCTCCTTCCGCGTTCTTAGGCAACATCTATTCATCTATTCCAAGGATTTTCCCTTAGTTTGTTTCAGGGATCAAGAACCTGCAGAGAAAATATGTTCTCGGCAGTGGAATGTTGGGTGCAGTGGCAATTATGATCTCACCGCTTTCTTCCACTAGTGTTGCTATTCTTTGTGTCGTCTCCTTCAACTTTCTTCTTGCTACTATGCTTGTGTCTAGATCAAACTGGAAAATCCAGAAGGAGTAAACATATGCCACTTCATTTTGGGCTTTGTTTTCACCATTTTAGCCTATGCAATGGCTGGACTGATTTTCCCATTGGTTATCCTAGCATTCCACGATCTTGTTGGACAGGAAACTTTAGCCATAGTTGGCGTATCACTACCATTTGCGATCGTGGTTTCAAATCTGGTTAGCATAGTGGGACTCGTTATCAATGGAGATTTTCATGAATACATGATGTTAGAAGATAGTCATTCCATGTCAGAAGAACGGAGGAGGAGTCATTAAGGGTCTGCATTTTTCTGGCCATTAGAGAGGAAGACTATGAAATGATTCAAATTACAAGATGACATTAGTAATGTTCAATTAGTTAGTTGTAGTTAGGTTGAATAAGGCATTGGATTTAATGGTCTAAAACATTTCAATTGTCTAACATTTCATCCAATGACTCAAATACAAAAATTGTTTTCAAATAATGATGCCTTAAATGACGCCTTTAGAAATAAAAATCCATCCAAAAAATCAAAAATTAATTTAGATTTTAAACACTAAAAATAAAAACAATAACTATAATAATATTAAATATTAAACATAATTTTAAAAATAAATAAATAAATAAAATCAGTATAAAAAAACAGATTACTTAAAAATAAAATAAATAAACATAAAAAGAGTCAAACATGAAATCAATAACTAAATAAATAAAAATGACCATTACAAATTCATCAAATTAACGGAAAGAAAAAAAAAATAAAGTGAAATGAAATGATTTTTATTTATTTAATTAATTAATGTTTGTTATAGTAGAACGGCCAAAAGAAGATCTCGTTTGTGCCAAAGATCGTAGGTTTAGTGGATGCTTAGGCAGTGGGCGACTCTTCATTTCACTGCACAGCTGTTATAAAACTTCTATCCTCCAGCCGTTATAAAAGTGAGTTGTTTACAGACGTAAGCAATTAAAAAGAATAAAAAGAATAGTTTGGATGGTAGTTTTTTGTTTTAAATTTTGTAAAAAAAATAAAAAATCAAGTAATTGGAGAATTTGAATTGCATTTTTTATAGTTGAATTGGATTCAATATTATCAAAAAAATTTAGGGCACCTAAAACACTGAAGTTTAACAACTATAAACAAAATTCTGATAAATCTTTACCAGAAAATTTCAAAATCTTACTAAAATTTCTAAATTATTCTGTAATTTTTTTTAAAAACTAGCTCCGAACGTTTCCTCCATTATCAAACATCCGTGGGTTGGCCATGGAAAGCTTGGACGTGGTGTGTTTTGTGGTAACCAATAATATTGCGAAACCACCAATAATACTGTGATTCAAACATATTCGGCGGCCTCTGGATCTTTGCAAAATATAACAAGAGTTGTGTCCGATCCAGGTAGAATACTTGTTCCCCATTGAATGTTACCGATTCTTGCATTGAAGACAATTTTGATGGATCAACGTTGATAATCTTTTCTGCTATCGACCGATTTTCCTAAAGAAACTTGGCATTATATTTACTGTTAATTTTAATCTACTGTTAATGTGGTTTCTTAATTTACTATTAATCTTGAAGAATTTGTTAATCAGCGTAATAAAATAAGCCTCCATGTATGGCAAATTTGGTCTCATATTTGGTTTGATGCCTCCTTCACCCAATTACCTTTCCATCTCAAATATGGATGTAATATTCCCAATTGGTCATATATAGTTGATGATGTTACCAGGATATCATTTTCTTAATCATGGTATATATTTGATACACCCATTAACTAAATTTTTTTAGAGTCTGAATTCCAGTGCTGTAGAAAATTGGGTACTGATTAGTAGGTTCATATTAATGAATGATAATGGAGGATATCTGAATATCAATAATAAAATATAAAATAAACACACACATTAACAGTCATGCTTTTCTGGTGTAGAAAATTCCAACATTGTATGTATTATAATATGTGTAGTTTTTTTGTTGTATACAAAATATAACGTTGAATAATGTCTAGTTTTCGAGTTGTATCAAAAATATATATATATATATATATATATATATATATATATATATATATATTTTGTCAATTTGGTAGTGCTTTGCTATTTTCTATTTATATTCTGAAAACAGGTTACAATAGATAGTAGTATTGTCACCTCAACCTGTCCGAAGGAAACCAGGTCTGTTGGCCACCTTAATGCTTTAAAAGCCATCCAAAATTGAAAATGTTTCATTCTTATATTTTCTGCATTAGCTAGTTGACTATTTAAACTATTTCCAAGGTAACAGTTAACAGTTTGAAACGAAAGCCCTGTCAAAAAAAACAAAATGCATATACAGAATTAAACTGAAATCCTATCCATTTGATGATTCTATTGGAGCTGGGTCTTTTGTTGTAGAACCTAGCATGTCTGCTTGTTGCAGCCGTTGGATCTGTTTCTCAATTCTTCCAACATGATCTTCAATTCTCCCAATACAGTCGGTCGCTTGGTACTGAGTGACCTTGATATGTTGAATCTGAATATCAATGTCCTGTAATACTTCCAACATTTTTTATTCTTGCTTCTCTTTGCATGGATGAATACTCTGAATAGCCTTAGCTAAAAGGCATTTCATAATCCAATAAGTATGGACTGTTTGATTGAACAATGAGAGGCGACCTCGAGTGTTCCCAGGATCTGAAACGAAGTCCATAATTTCTGCCTCTACTTCAATGTCTTCCTCATTACTCTGGATTTCTCTTTCCCAACTATGAATTTCCTTTGTGACTTGAGACAAATTTCCAAGGGAGTATACTGACGAGAGATTCAGTAAGACCTCTTGCTTTGTCTTCTTGCCTCTTTTCCTATTCTCAACTTCAGGTTTTGTCATCTTCTGTTCCCTTTTTCTGTATCAAAAATATAATGTTGAATATGTGCTCTTTTTAATTTAATTTTATAGATTCAAAACTTTTAATTTAAATTCACTTTCATTTGTTAATGATTAAAACATTTTATATCTCTAGACAGATTTGTGGAGAATGATCAACTAGTAGGTAAAAAATTCCAAGACTTTATATATTACAATGTCTAGTTTTGGAGTTGTATCATAAAAAATATAATAATGTTGAATATTTCTTCTATTTAATTTAATTTTACAGATTCAAAATTTTTAATTTAAGTTCACTTTGATTTGTTAATGATTAATACATTTTATATCTCTAGAAAAGTTTGTGGAGAATGATAATCTAATAAGTAATTAAATAATTAAATATATTTTAGAATACATAATAAATTCTTCTTTTTTGTAAATTTAGTAGTATCTTACTATTTTCTATTTATCAAAAAAGAAGCAGGTTGCAACATATAAAAACTCAATGGTCTCAATATGCCCGAAGGAAACTAAGTCTGTTGACCACCTTAGAGAGTTAACTGCCACCAATATTGAAAAATTTTCATTTGTCTACTAGCTGTTATGTCCATTATACTATGCCTAACAAAGTTTAACTGAAAATAGTAAATGCTAGCCGCAAAATTCATTGGAAACCAAGAAAATCATTAGTCAATTAGTAGAGCCAGGTCTTTAACAGTAGGTCTTGCATGTTTTGAAGTTGTCGCTCAATTCTTCCAAGACAAGTTGTAGCATAATGTTGAGACCCTCGAATCTCCTGAATCTCTCTTTTTATTTCCAGAACTGAAACCACTTGGGGGTTTCCTTCCATTTCCTGTAAACACATAATGGCCTTGGCCAACACACATTTAAGTGTCCAGTAAGTATGAATGGATTGATGAAAAAGGGACAGTCTCCCTCTTGTATTCCCTGGGTCCTTTATGAAGTCCATGGTATCCTCTTGTTGTTCTATTTCCTCTTCCTTGTTATTGTAGTCTCTCTCCCAGCCCTGAATAAGATTGCGAACTTGTGGAAGGTTTCATGTTGATTAAACATCAAACGAATTTTCCATAACCTCTTTTTTTATTTATTTTCTACCTCGCTTGCTAGATCCAGCTGTGGATTTTGGAAGCTTTTGCTTCCCTTTTTCCTTTACCTCATGTTTGGTAGTTTGACCTTTTACCATGCTTGTATTCGGAAGTACAAACACTTGATTATTCTGTTTCAATTCCTCTGACAGAGACTGAGCAACACCTGTGATAATTTTACAGAGCCCTGTGTATGGCAAGAAAAATTCAATAACGGTTTGCATGGAACAAAAAATGGGACCCTAAGTTGCATTCGAGACAATCGATACGAAATAACAGATAACCTTGCTAATGATGTTGTAGGTGGTAGCTTTATAAACGATAAGCTTAGACAGAGAGAGGGATGAAGGCAGATAGCGCAAATCTGTGGCCCATAACCCATGGTGACCGAGGTGCTGGCTAACAGAGCAGAGGCTCCTATTGCCCTCCTAAGTAATTGACAGACCATACTCGTAATTAGAAGCAGATATATCCGACTTATAAACACAGACATAAACTCGCACGCGATGTTGTACCCTGACCAAAGAAATTATGATGAACATGGTAAAGGCCAGAGACACGACCATGTCTGTCATGCATTGCCATGCATGCAATCTCATAGGCCTGAGACGCCGGGGCCCACAAATTTTCCTTACAGACCAGAAACGGAGCCTAGTTTTGGTTGAAGGCAACCCGACAGGGGGTTCTAAAGCAAGGATCAACAACAGGGGCCAGGAAAACCAGAAACAACCAGGTATCAAACAACTGAATTAAAGAAAATTGGAAATACCCTTCAAACCAAGCCATATTATTATAAAAAGAAAACTGTAATCTATACCAGACATGCACCCGCAATGAAGAACCACATGAAAACCACCCATCAATTTTAGGTTGCCATTTTTATGATTATGACAGTGAGCAAGAGCAGGAAAATTAACAGTGTTACTAACCAGACACATCACGTACCAAGTGACCAGCAAAAGTCGCAGACCAGCAGCCTCCGTTCCCACTATTCCTCCTTCAAAGTTTCACTCGAGAACAATGCTCTTCTTCCACACCGCAACATGTACTAACCCGTTTTGCCTACACCGATGTTTCCCAAGTTGGTTTGAAAGCCTTAGCTAGCGTCCAAAATTTCCGTGAGCAGTCATTATGTTGCGGTGTGCCAGCATACCTGCTACTAGCTAGCTGCAAGCCTTACTCTTGAATGATAGTGTCGTGCGTGCCGCCGCTTGACACCACCCGTCTCCCATATCCCTCCACTTGGCACACTGATCGAGAGAGAATACATAACAAATTTGAAACTTGCTAAACCTCCCATAAAACATTATCGATATAAATGATACATGTTTGCATAATATAGATAATATACTACATTCCTTTCATTAAGAAACATGCAATTATTAAAAATATACCACTCCAACTTTTATAATTCATATTGTCGTTGGAGAGTATTTAAAATTTACATCGTATATATAACAATCAGCCATTTTTTTAATATACATATGGCTAGATTCATAATGTATATTTAAAAAAATAATAATTCCATCAATGCAATTTATAATGGATATAAGATTAAAGACATATATAACATATAACAATATATCACTCACTCTTGGAATTGAATGTCCATTTCCAAACTTCTAATGTGTATTTAATTATTTAGGTACTGTGTTTTTTCAATTAACTTTCAAGAATTCAAATGCTTGTGATTTGGTTGGACACTGTTGAGTTACTAGTAAATTAAATTCATTGTCTTTTGCTTGCTTATTTTTCTTTAGTTTTATTGGAAACACACTTGACTCTCACAAGTTCAACTTAATCAGTCAAAGATATCTTTTTGAAACCTTATAAACAATTGAAAATTCGCAAATTGTTGAAGCACAATTAAAAAAAAATTCTAAATGAAAAGATGAAAAAGAGAAGAAAAAATTATAATTAAAATTTCAAATTAGGTCTCTTCATGGTTGGCACAATGATATGTTATCTATACACCTAGTTTCAAATTCCATGTAGAATATTTTTGACCATTATATAGTATACTCTTGGTGCTATAATGACAACATTTAGATTTAATATTAAGCTTCATTTAAATTACTCAAATTAAAATAAAATTTTCTACATCAAATTCAAAATAATAATATTATAAAATTTAAATTAATAATAAAAATAAAAAGACATGAAGATTGTTATGTATTAAAAAGGAATGAAATCAAGCCTTGCATTAAAATTGAGGAGAAATGCTCCACACTTGGATATTGCAGCTATGTACAGTTTTGTATACAATAGCACTATGGAGTTCAAGTCTTAATTTGCTACCTTGTAATGGGTTCATAAAAAACACACAAAACTTACTAGCAATTGGTAACGATTGGAATTGATAACGAATGTATAAACAAATATTTATTGATCATATGTATTTATTTGATGAATCCGTTAAGTCCTCGAAGCAATTTCCTTTCTTGCGAAAAACAAAAATTTCCCTTAAAAGAAAATAGGAGACATATTACATAAACTATATTCCCTATAACAATAACTACAATAACTATTTAATTAATAAAAATAATAAAAATAGTTATATAATTTAATAAAAATAATAAATAATAACTACATAATTACAATTGAAACAATAAATAATATATATAAAAACTACATAATGAAAATAAAAATAAAAATTAATAAAAATATTAAAATAATCACCTTAATTATAACCACTTAAATTAATGAAAAACTAAAAACCATTAAAACTACAAATAAAATAAAATAACCATGTAAATTAATAAAAAAAAATGTTTAATAATTTAAAATTAAAAATAGCTACACAAAAAAAATTAGTATTTTATAATTTCAAAATTAAAATTAACTACATTATATATGTGTTAATTAAACAATTATTTACTATTTGAGAATGTAAATTTTTGTGATTCATAATGTTAAGATAGAATATTTCTGGAAAATTGGAGCAATGGTGAATGATATTCTTGTTGTTGACTCCGTTGTTCCCATTTTCATTTTCTTGAATTGGAGAGAAAACCCTTGCCGCTTGAGAACCCTAGTCGCATGTTGCGTGGAGGGCCGGGCAGCGGGAACCCTAGCCACCTCGGCCCTTCGGATCGTGTCTCCGTTCGTCTGCATTGCTGGGGCTTTCTTTCTGCGGGTGCCGTTGACGATGCCTTGTTCTCTTTGCGGTGTGCTCGGGTGCTTCGACGACTTTTTGTGCGTGGCTTTCTGCTTTCACAGGCGATCTTTCGCGGTGGTGCCGTCAGCCTGCTCCTCCTGCTGCCGCCATCTGTTTCTGATTCCTTCTGTGCGGTTGTGGTTGTGCGATTGTTAGGGCGGAGTTACTTGGCACAATCGCTATTGGTTTTTTGCCACGGAGGATTTTTTTTCTGAGAACCCTAGTCGCATGTTGCGTGGAGGGCTGGGCGGCCGGAACCCTAGCCACCTCGACCCTCCGAATCGTGCCTCCGTTCGTCTGCGTTGCTGGGGCTTTCTTTCTGAGGGTGCCGCTGACGCTACTTGTTTCTCTCTATGGTGTGCTCGAGTGCTTCGGCGGCTTTCTGTGTGTGGCCTTCTGCTTTCACAGGCAATCTTTAGCAGTGGTGTCGTCTGCCTGCTCCTCCTGCCACTGCCATCCATTTCCGATGTCCTTCTGTGCAGTTGTGGCCACGGTTTATTGAGGGTTTTTGTTCTCCACCTTGATGTTGTTTCAACTTTCATGGCATCCTGGGTTATCTGGCTCAGATTTTTGGGAACCTTCTTTTACAAAAGTTAGGGTTTCCTGTGCATGGGATCTGACGGCTGCCTCGCTGCTGCAACCCCCTCCTCATCCTTTGCGGCCCATCCCTTGCTGGCGGTATAGTATCGATGTCGGTGGGTTGCTACTTGCCCCTTGTTGGTAAGTCTCCTTTCAAGATATCCGCTGCTGCTGTGGAAGGGGCTGCTTTTTTGTGGATGTTGCTCATGGGTCTAGGCTGGCACTACAGATGCAATTGCCACTTTTTTGGGGCTTGTACATTGGATTTTGGGGCTGGTGTTTTCTTCATTTGGGTTTTTTGCTTTATGCCTTTTCACCTCTTCCCTAGGGTGGTTGTTCCTTGGGTGGGTGTTGACGTGCCTTGCATGGTTTTTCCTATTCTGGGGATTTATGTTGATCCTTTATGGGTTTGATGGGCCTTTCAGCCTGGTTTATATTGGCTTATTTCAGTCATTATTATGCAGATGTATGTACCCACATTGTTTTGGGTTTACATTTTTGGAGTGATTCTCTGTATTCTGATCCATGATGTTTTTACTCTTGACCATATGCTATATGCATGTTTATGTAACATCTTTTTATCTAATAGAAATTTGTTGTTTTTTTTCTTCTAAAAAAAAAGAATATTTCCGGAAAATCACATCATTTCAATTTTTTTTGTCGACGCGTTTCAAACCACTAAGTGGGTTTTTTAACTAAGCTTACATTTATAATTGTTTACGTACTTATATTACACCTACACATCTACTCTATACTGGGCTGTAGAGTGCCTCTAGGTGCAAAGAGCTCCATCACTTAATTGAATTTACTAGTTCAACAATTCCAAAGTATTACATATAGGAGAAGACCTTGAGGAGTTTTGGTTGGTTTGATGGATTGAGAAAGCAGCCCATTGAGAGGGAATTAAGAGAGAATAAGTGTGGTTGTAGGAGAATATTGAATATCTAAAGTTAATTAGAGTTTATTGTGCAAGTCTCAGACATTGTTGTATGCAAGTAGCAATAATCACAGTCAAGGAGAAGTTGCAAATGTTTGTGTGATCAAGAGAGAAGACTTGCTTTGGTGTTTTGTTGTTGTTGATTTATTCTATATTGTGTTGCATAGATAGTTGCTTTGATGATTAGGGTTCTAGTTTGAAATATTTTGAAAAGTACCCCTAAAGAGTTTCAGGGGTAGTGGCTCCTTGCTAGTAGTGACCAGCTAAATTGTTTTAGGGGTAGCGGCTCCTTGTTGGTGGTCTCCAACCAAATTGTTTCAAGGGTGGTGGCTCCTTTCTAGTGGTGGATAGATAAATTTATTTAGGGTAGTGACTCCTTGTTGGTGGTGGCTAGCTAAAATTTGAATGAGAATATATTTGATTAATAGAAGATTTAGAGCAACACAATAACAACAAGGTGGTTTTTCTCCCCTTGAGGATTTCCACCAGAAATACTTGTGTTTCTTTATGCATGTTTATATTGGTGTTTTTCATGGGTTTCATGTGTTGAGTTTATGTTGTTGCTATTCAATAAACCAACAAAAAAAAAATCTATATAAGGATTTTCATTATTGATTCGCTCCCCCCCATCTTAGTAGTGTTGTACATTTCTAACAAGTTGTATCAGATCCAATTCTCTCTAGTGGATCTTGATTTCTTGAGAGTATATTGTGGAATTACGGCAAAACACAAGAAGAAGTAATCTAAAAAAAAGGAAGGGAAAAAAAGAGACTAGAAATACTTCAGATCTAGAAGAACCCATATTTTTGTTGGTTAAGGATGTAGATAAGAATAAAAAAGGAAATTCAAGTGATGCATTTTGCATTAATTGTAATCGTTATGGTCATTATACATCTAGATGCCCATTTCCTTGTATTGACAATGATGATGGCATACTTGAGAATATTGAGCCCGAAGATGAGAATATGTTATTTTAAGTTTATTCTCCGTAAATACAATTGATCATAAAATGAAGAAATCAAGATCAAGAATTTTTGAAAATGGAAAGCAAATAAAAATGGTGGTACTTGAAGTTGAGATCAAAAGGCTCACAACTGAAAAGAATATAAACAAAAATTAGCACAATTTTTTTATGAAAATGAATGTGGCTTCAAAGAAGAAATCATTAGACTAAAAACTCAGCTAGAAGAAGGAAGACGAGTTAAAGAGGGAATGACTAAGTAGTGTAGAGAAAAAGAGGATCAGTGTGAGAGATTAGAATATGAATTGGTTTCATTAAGGAATGTTTTAGAGAAGAAAACCACTTAGTTGAAGAGAAACTGAAATTCCATATTCATCAATTCATATTGTAGCATGCACAAAGTAAGAAATAGCTTAGTTGTAGCTACAAGAATAATAGATGATAGTTCAATAACAAAATATGAAAGAAATAAATCCATCAACAGAACCAATAGTTAAAGAAGGATCTAAGGGAAGAAAATCCAAAGTTGATGTCAAGAAAAGAACCTAGAAGATTATTCTCACCCTTGGGAGATGTGAGATGCTTCATCTGTCAGAAGCTTGGACATATTGCTATAAATTGCAGAAGCATGCAATAGAAGAAGTAGTTGTATAGAAGGTCCTATCAAGCAAACAACCAAGGAGGAATTCCCCCTTCAAGAAGTTCAACAATAATCAGATATAAGAATCCTTTTTATGGTAATGCTACTCATGCAATGATTTTGGCCATAAGGTTGTTGAATGCAAGTCCTATGCAAAGATAAATACTTGGAATATTAAGAGATGTGAGTCCTTTCCTCATTTCTTGGTCACATTAGGTGCTGCGTGTGTGACAATCTTTTCCATATGGCCAAAGATTGCAAGCTACCAAAGTTCTTAAGGGAATCTAGTCAAAGAGAAAAAATCATGCAAAGTAGGCTAGACAAGAAGAAAAAGAGAGATCCACATGTCAGATATCAACCCATCAAAGTGTGGAGGAAGAAGGAGTAGCAAAAGTTTGCAAGGAGAGACTTAGGCTAGCATGGCCTCAAGGGGAGCATATTGCATGTCAAATTATTGTAGGTGTTGTCATATCAAGAATAGTGCATGCGAATAGATTTTCTTGTTGAGAAGGTGCATGAGCTCAAGGGGATTTATGCAAGATTATGCTACTCTATTGAGGCTAATGTGATCAAGACTTTGATAGAGGATTTGTGATTTGAGTATGAGCAAAAATCTCTCCAGGAGGAAGTTTTCCAAACTATAGGGATTATTAAGAGATAGTACATGTCTAGGGGGAGCCACTCTCATATGCTTCTAGTGATTTAGTGGTTTATTGATGGAATCATGGTTCCTTGCTAGCAAAAGAGGAAAAAGACATTGTTTGGAGGAGCTTGTTATGTTCCTCATGCTATATGTTTATCTAACATTTGTTTATTACATGAGTATGTGCTTTGGTTTTGCATGGCTTATGTGCTACCTCATAGTTGTTAAATTTCACATAGATAAATATTGTTCTTTTCTTTGATAATTGTATAACATCATTTACACATTGAATTCACCCCACAACATTATAACTTTATTACATCTTATTCAATTTGTACAAATAACAGTATCAACAACAATGTAGTGGAACATAAAAGAAAAATAGAAGAAAATCAAGTACACATAGAGACACCAAGATTTGGTCAGAGATTAGGGAAAAACCCCACAAGGGGGAAAACCCATAATTCAATTATTCTTCTTCTATTAGATTTCATCAATTGTTTAGTTGAAATACAAAGTACAAATGTTATGAGGCTACCTAAGGCCTATACATGACTTGTTCACAACTTCATTTGTGAACAAGTTTTATCAATAATACTACCATGTCATTAATACCTTTCCATATAGATAATAGGGTTGTAACATATAAATACTACTAGCGCTTTGGGATACAACTGTGAGGAACGGTGTCATGCTTATAACTACATTGTTATGTCAATGCACTCTCAATGAAGCCTTAAGCCATATACAACTGAACTATGATGCTACTGAAATCATATATATATATATATATATATTAAATGTGATGTTAATATTATATATATACATCAGTGATGCCAACAATGTCATGCTTATAACTATATTGTTATGCCAATGAAGCTTTGAATTCATATACAATTGAAATGTGATGCTACTGAAATCATATATGTGTGTGTGTGAGAACTAAAATGTGATGTTGATATTATGTATATACATCATGATGCCAATGATGCCATACATACCATTGTGATTGCATAGATACAACTATGGTGGCATACATATATATACTTTGATAGAGCCAAAACCAATATTGTTAGAGTACCAAGACCAATACGGCTCATATGTAACACTATAATACGGAGTTGTGTGTGACCATACATAATACTGAGATGTGATACATGCTGAGATGATACCATAATTTTAATTGTGATGATTTGTGAACCCAATGATGCCATACGTATAACTGTAAGGAGATGAGTGTATGTAACACATATAACCGAAGCAACATACATATAACAAGATAAACCATACTATAACGCTGAGATATATATTCAAGAAGAGGAACAATGTAAATAGATTGGTAACCAATCGAGATGTGAGAGCATATTTACTTACAGTATGAATACCAGAGACATACATAATTCAAAGGGACTGTGTAATGATGCCATAGATATAATGCATAGAATCATACCAAGCCATATGCCATTGCAATGAGACAGAGATAAGAGATCATGAGATTTTACAGTCATACCATACAGATTCATATGCCATCGTATACCATCCCATCAAAATCCAATCACTGTTCAATATAGTAATGAAACTATAGTGCGGCCCAAAACAACAGTATAATTCCCAAACAACTTTCAGCGATGCCCATATAATTTCAGTGATGTCAATCCATTACAGAGATAAAGTGATCCCCATATAAATTATAACAATTCGCATGTAGAATTATGATTCCCATTCAATCAGTGTGATCCCCATACAAACTAAGTGATGCCCACAAATTGCGTGATTCTAATAAGAATTGTGTGATTCCAATGGAGAGAGAGAGCCAATACAATGTATGGGAGTGTAGTAGCATTGGTGCAAGAAACCTGTAGCATAGATGCGAGAGTTTGTTGTATCCATACATGCGAGGGAGAGAGATTCCTAAATAAACCTCAGACCCGCCAAAAAGTATCAGTCCAAAACTATGCCATTCAAAATACATTTTGAGATCAAGCATATGGTTATACTTGTTTGAGGGTCCGAAAGGACACGACTCTGTGACAAGCCATCTTGATCAAATTGAGGTTGATATAATCCAAAAATATAAAATTTGAAATTGTATTTTTCCCTCCTTGAATTGTAGTAAACCCATAATAATGAAATATAATTTTCTTTAATCATAATAATGCGGGATAGGTAATTTATCCCCAGCTTCCAAAATTAACAATAGTTTTGTATGAGTTAGTATGCAGCTGTTCTGTATTAGCTTGAGGAAAAAAATTTATTCAGATTGATGGTTATTTGGGCTTATGATATGCCATATCTCATTCCCATTATTATATGAGTGAGTTGTATATGCTTCTGGTGAGTGTGAGATTGTTATATGAAGAACAAAATTATGGTGTTGCATGGAACTTATTGTGTATGGTTGCTTGCATTGTTCTAGTGATAAATATTTTTAGCCAGTAAGTAGAAGAATTAGGAGTTGATTATGATGGATATATTTTATGTTGTTTTTGTTGTTGCTGTTGTACAAATTAGGGTGGTTTCTTGCCACTCATTTGAAACATTATTTTCTTGGCCACTAATCAATGTTATTGATTACTGAGATCTACTGAGGGTTACTAAGGGTTTTTGTGTTGATCTTGTTGATTGAAGATGTTAATGTATTGACTTATTTTCTGCCATAGATGTTTTTTTTGCTTCCTTTATTTTATCCTAGAGATAGAGATTGCATTGCAAGAGTATGGGTCCATGATTTTTAGTCCAATTGATGTATATTTCCTATTTTTGATAAGGAGAATTGTTGAACTGATATGTAATGTTTCTACCACTACATCATTATGTTTATGTTGTTGCTACTAGTTCAAATTATTTTGCATAGGTTTATGCTTCATTTGGTGGTTGTTCTACTACAATTTTTTTGCTATGGAGGACTGATATCTAGTGTTGACTGGTGTATTATGTTGTTTACTATTTATACTATTTATATGATGGTTTTCATGTTGCAAATATCCTTCATTATGTTGCTGATATATGCTTCTATTAGGCTACTTGATGTGTCATTTGTAAAATAAAATGACAATACAAGCATCAATGTAAAATTACACCCTTATACCTCCAATATGCAAACTAGCTGAAAAATGGAGACCTCTGTTGCAGAAATGGATAGCACCATCAAAATCCTGTCGCCGAGAGGTGTAGGATCCATATAAAGTTTGTCCAATTTAGACACTGGGAAAATTTGGCCCCTCTAAAAGTTGAGCTCAAATCATGGTTCCACTTGCCCCTGGAAAGGCTCAGGGTTCTGCTACCTGCCTCGATCCTGGTGCCGCTCCCGGTCTACCTGGGCGCATTAGTGAAGACTGAGTTTATATAAAAAATCATGGTGGACTTTCCAAAGGGCGTCGTTGGCGCAATGGTTAGGATCCGGTTTGTGGGGGAGGAGGTCGGGCGGTCAAACCCTTCCCCCTCTTGAAATAGTGACATATTGTTTTAATTGCCAGCGTATTTATATTTGTGGGGGGTTCGGACCCGAATTGGGTGGCCTGCCCCTTATGCGCATGGTGAATGTATTCATTTTTGGGGGGGTCAGACCCACATCGGGCGGGCTGCCTCTTTTATCCACTGATATATAGTATGGACGGGTTGGGGCAGCGGGTCACGATCGTCGGCCCCACCCATATTTACATTGTTTGTTATATATGGTTGGGGCGGCGGGGTCATGGCCACCAACCCCACTATGTTAAATATTATATTTGTTATGAGGTACAGGTAGGGGCGGGGGTCATGGCCCACCCCTAATTTTTTATATTTCTTTTGTTTTCATAACAATAATGATCCCTTTTAAAGCTTCTCAATTTTGACCCGAAGGAGACAAATTATCGATCCAAATTTTTTTCTCAGAATCCAGTCGGAGCTGGTCGAAATCCGGTGGCTAGATTTGTGCAGATTTGTTGCCTCTTCAAGCTGCCAAGTCATCCAATCAACCCTCCAACTTTGACCATCCCTAACTTTCACATACGGACTCGATTTGACGAACCATTTGCACCTTTGCGATCAGGACGGCGAGATATTTAACCTGACATTGAGTTTTCCACATTCCTACCACTTTGAATTTTGAGCCTTTTGTACTTGCCACTGATGTGTAGATCCACCTGGATCAATACTCCTCACTGAGGAGCTTTTGGACCACCAAAAGCATTAACACACCCAACCTACTGCTTTTCCTTGCCAAACCACACTTTCAATCATCTGCACACAAATATGGTACATCATTTGCAACCATGTACAAACCACACATGAATCAACAACCCTTCACTTGCCAAGAATTTATAGCACACACTCATTGGGCAAGGATTACATAATAAAAACCAATACCTCAACTATTCATAAAGAAAGGTTAAAATATTATCGTTGCATTTGAAGTGATGGGGAATACATCATCGCTTTTACATTTACTTGCAACACATGATTTACAAAATGTGGCCATAACAACTAATACCTCTAAAAAAACCATTTTTTACTTAATAAAGAAAATGGGTCATCTCCCTATGGGGGATTTGTTTGTGGAATAGCTTCGAGGACTAGATTATTCATGGGTGCTTCTTGGTCCTGGCGTGTTTGCCATGCATATTTCTTGTGTTCATCCTAGTTTTGATGATTCTTCCTCCTCCATACTTTCCGTATCATCTTGGAATGCCTCCTATGCCTCTGATAAGTGCCTATGAATCCCTCACTATCTTTGAGATGTGAAGAGGTGCTCTCATCATCAGTTGTTGGTGGGTCACTGGCTGTTTTGGAGCATTCTACAACTTCCTTCCTGAAATATCTGAGTCTTGCATGATGAGGAAATTTCTCTACTTGGATGGGTTTTACGATGCCTTGCCCATCAAGGTCGAGGCCCTTCCCCTAGTATCCCATTCTCTTCAGCAGTTTGGACCCGATTCTTGTAGTATGTTTTTCAAAAGCAGTGAAATCATTATCATGAAAGTTTCATGAAATTGAAGGGTTGCTTTTTACCTCGGGTTGGTTATGTCACATATTTTCCAAAGCCTCATCCTTAGCTTGTAACTGGTGTAGTAACCTTTGTTTTTATTCCTGTAGGAGCCTCCTTAGCTCAGTATTCTCTGCTTGGATGCTTTGGTTGATCTCCTCAAGTTCTTGGAGCCCTGCCGCATTGAGTGTCCTTTCCATCTTTGGTACAATGTCTATAGAAATTTTTGTTTCATATCTCGAATCAGAACCCAAGTCTATGGGTCCTCCTGTTGTGATCCCAAAGGCTGCAAGATTAATTTCATCGTTGGAATTAGACCCCAGGTCAATTGATCTACCTCCTGCAAATCCTGCAACTGTGACCTTCTCATCTTCCTTTGATTAAAATTTTGTTTTTTCTACATGGTGGTAGTGGCCTTTTGCTTCCCCTTTTTGTCATTCCTCTCAGGTCTCAACTCAGGGTGCAGCTTCCAGCAGATTTCTTCGTCATGTCCCTCTTTTTCACAATGTGTACAAGAGGGCTTTTCTCCCCTTCTCTTGGTTGTTGTAGTTCTTTTTGGGTGGTCATTTTTTTCATGCATTCCCCTGATTTCATGATGCATGGCCTTCAAATTGGCATCGATGGTAGGAGGCTCAAACAATAATAATGAATGTCTTATGTAATTATGCAAATAACCAATATACTTGGTTACAATCTCTGGTGAATCTAATGAAATACCCAAATTCAATTCTTGTTTTCTAAATTCTTCAGTGAAATCTTGCACATTTTGACCTGTTCCTTGCCTTAGGTGTTGCCATTCCATTAATGCCTTTTGCTTATATCCCAAAGGGTAAAATTGGTTTCTCAATGTAGAAACAAATTTTGGCCATGAGGAGAGGAGGTTAACCTAATTTTGTTGCCTTGCAATTTTCTCTCCCACCATACAAGGGTGGTGTCATTCAGCCGAAGAGAAGCCAACTAGATCTTTGCCTCGTCCTCCTCGATTAGTTCAATCCTGTAGTAGACTTCAATCTACCTAATCCAGTTAATTTTTTCCATAGTGTTTCACCATTATACATGAAAATATCAAATTTTACATCTAATTTAAAGAAAGGTTTCTTAGATGCATTTCCTAAATTCCTATGATGATGGTGAGAAGAGGAAGAAGAAATTTCACTTGCAGAAGGAGAAGGAGGTGGGTCTCCTCCATCATTTCCATGCGCTGAACCTTTTCCCTCTAGAGCATTATCCCCTACACTCTCTAGTTTCTCAAGCCTTGAAAACAACTTCTCGACCCGATCTTCCATTGTGTAGAATGTTTTGCAGAAGTTTAGCTCCTCCTCATTTCTAGCATCGTCATCCATGTTTCTTATTCGATGCGCACATCCCGCTACGGAATAGAAAAGACTTTAGTTTCCCTTCGCCTCTTCATATCCTATTTCTGGTTAGCATATAAACATACAATTCACATCTACAAAGACTTGCTCTGATACCACTTGATCCAAGATCTTTAGCCTCGAGATGGAGTAAAGAATTACATGGAAAATTGCTTCTTAACCATGAAACTTAAAAGGAATGAAATAAGAAGAGAGAAGCACATAAAATCATGCAAATAAGACAAGAACTTGATAACGAAGTTCATCCAAGATGGACTACGTCTACGGGCCCTGCTCAATCAGTGGGGAGGCCCTCTTTCATTACGTGGTAAATAAAATGACATTACAAGCATCAATGTAAAATTGCACCCTTATACCTCCAATTTGAAAACTATCCGAAAAATGGAGACCTCTGTTGCAGAAATGGATAGCACCACCAGAATCCTGTCACCGAGAGGTGTAGGATCCATATAAATTTTGTCCAATTTGGACAATAGGAAAATTTGGCCCCTCTAAAAGTTGAGCTCAAATCATGGTTCCACCTACCCCTGGAAAGGCTCAGGGTACAACTGGCTGCCTCGATCCTCGTGCCACTCCTGGTCTAGCTAGGCGCATTATTGAAGGCTGATTTTATATAAAAATAATAGTGGCAGACTTTCCAAAGGGCGTCGTTGGTGCAATGGTTAGGATTCAGTTTGTGGGGGAGGAGGTCGGGTGGTCAAAGCCCGCCCCCTCCCAAAATAGTGACATATTGTTTTAATTTCCAACGTATTTCTTTTTGTGGGGGGGTCAGATCCGCATCGAGCAACCCGCCCCTTATTGGCATGGTGAATGTATTCATTGTTGGGGGGGACGGACTCACATCAGGTAGGTCACCCCTTTTATCCGCCAGTATATAGTGTGGACGAGTTGGGGCAGCGGGGTGATGACCATCGGCCCCACCCATATTTACATTGTTTGTTATGTATGTTTGGGGCGGCGGGGTCATGGCTGCCAAACCCACTATGTTTAATATTATATTTGTTATGAGGTACGGGTAGGGGCGATGGTCATGGCCCGCCCCTATTTTTTTATAATTTTTTATGTTTTCATAAAAATAATGAGCCCTTTTAAAGCTTCTAGATTTTGACCCCGAAGGAGACAAATTATTGATACAACAATTTTTCTCGAAATCCAGTCGGAGATGACCAGAATTTGGTGGCTGGATTTGTGCAGATTTGTTGCCTCTTTAAGTTGCGAAGTCATATAGTCAACCCTCCAACTTTGACCAACCCTAACTTCCACATACGAACTCGGTTTGATGAATTGTTCGCATCGTTGCGATTAGGACAACAATATCTTCAACTTGACACTGAGTTTTCCACATTCCTACCACTTTGAATTTTGAGCCTTTTGTACTTACCACTGGTGTGTAGATCCACATGGATCATTTATGTAGGAACAAAATGAAATACATAAATACACATAAAATCAGAGATGCAACAGAAATAAAACTTGATTTCATTAATAAAAAATCACTAAAATATGCTTACAGGAAAAATGGAAATAAACTGGCTAGGGCACTAGTAGCTTATCTCTGAGAAGAGATGTGGCAGCTACAGGCCTCCGAACTGTGTTACAATGAGGCTCGAGGGCCTATTTATTATTGAGAAATAATGGAAAACCCTAAACATCCAAAAACCTAACCCTATGAGATGAAGCGCCGAAACTATGGGCCCCGTTTGGGTAAATTGGCACATCAGTCTTCCCGAGGACGTAACTTTGGCATACGATCTTCGTTTGATGTCCACAATACCTCATTAGAAAGATTTATCCTAGGACTACAACTTTTTATGTGAGTAATATCAAAATAAATTTCATGTTTCTCCCGGTTTTTCCAAAAAAGATGTCGTTTAGGGCCTCAAAATGGCTCCGGAAGTTGAGGACCCTAAAAAATGCTAAAAATAGAAAATTGTGCTACAATTATGGAAAATGGAAAATTGAAGGAAGCAATGGTGGGGCACCAAGTTGAATAGGTGGGTTGCCACCAATATCCACCTGGATCATTCCTCCCCCCTTAGGAATAAATGGTCCCCATTGCGTTGAGTTCCTCCATGAGATGAAGAAACTTCTGCTAAACTTGGTCCCTGGTGAACCATTTGCCTTGGTGTAGGATTTGGCCAGCTTTGACAACCCGATACAATTGGATCTTCTGCTAGCAAGTGTTCTTGATTTGCATATCCATGATACGATCTGTGGTGGCATGTTCCAGGCAGTCTGGGTTTAACTCTGTTGGTGTGATTTGTTCTGAAATGTCGAAGGTGTTCAGTATGTTATCACTCCGAAATTTCCCAAAAAGTATAAAAAATAAATATCAAAGGTAACTATCAACCGGTTTTGGAGATTAGGATCTAGCATTCCTAATGCTCAAAGAGGGCTCTCTCTTAATGATTTAACTTTGTTGATCTAATAGATTTTAGGTTAGTTATGTATGCTTGATTGGGTTTGTTTTGATTATATGATTGGTTTTGGTAGATATGTGGAATTAATGGTTCAGATGGATAGATGCCTTTCCATTTTCCATTGGGCTATGGAGTCAATATGCTTTTAAAAAAGAACATGATCAAATTATCAAGGAAGTGTTACAGGGCAAGATAGTTGAGCAAAATCAGATCTCAAGGCTGAATGGTGAAGTGGTTTTCAATCGGGATCAAGGATAAGTTAAGAATTTCTCAAACTGGATAAGGAAGGAAGGTAAAGGAGGTCAATCGGGATCAAAGGGGAATTAAGAATCCTCTAAACCGGATATCAGAAGAAAAAAAAAAATGTATAACAGTTCAAAACATAGTGTATTTAAACAAATTCTGAAATAAAACTCCTGTTATAACATTAAAATTTAGAAAACATGCAAGTTTATGGAATACTTAAGAAATGAACATGAACAATTGAAATATACTTCATTGAAGCAACTCCACACATGAATCCTATAAAGAAATGCCTTTATTACTTGTCTTGTCTATCAACTAGAGATGGTACAATAGCCCTCAGGTAAATAGATTGATCCACTATAGAAATTTTTAGGAATCCACACCAATCGACCCTTGATACTTCGAATCATGAAGTATTTATACAACTAATTACAAAATATCCTAACAACAGATTTAGGATTTATTATAGGAAATAAAATATTTAAATGCAAAAAGGTAGTGACACCTATTTAACTGATTGAAAGTTGTCCTTGTTTTATTTGATTGATGTTATCAATTTGTTTCTTTCATGCTGGCTTGTCTTTCACGCTTTGTTCTTCCTCTGTCTTTCATCTGTTTACTCTTTTACCTTTCTTTGCTTTATTTGTCTTTCATCTGTAGTAAATCACACTAAATTTCTTGTGTTCTTTTGTTTTTTGTTTCAAAATGGATTTTACTAAAAAGACATATGTAACTTCATGTAAAATATTTCCTGGAGAGTCACTTTGAATGAAATTTGCTATTGTTGATGTAGATGTTTATCTCTGTTAACCATTACTATCTCTGTTTCAATGGTCTTTCTCTGTTGTATTGCTGCACATAATATTCTTCTGAATAAAGCTTTTGAATTCATATCTCAAGAATTTGGAGTAAACAGGTTTTGGAACTAGTATCCAAATTGTTTGTTCAATATCCTAGTTTTGATAATTACCTGCAAAATAAAATAATCGTTAATGAAAACATAGTTTTGCAGGGAGGAGATATCACTTAAAGGAACAGGGGGGTTTGTGGAAAGAAGTCTAGACTGTTGAAGTTCAATTCTCAGTCGGCAATGGCTTCAAACTTGGACGGTAAAGGTTAGTTGGTATTTTCGCAATTTCAACCAAGAATAGGTGAATAATGGTAAAGCGGGGTTTTATCACTTTTAACCAGAATCCGTAAATCACATGGCGTGGGGTTGAATTCAAACAGTGGTGGTTTCATTGTGTAACAAAAATGGGGTAAGGCGGGTTATCGCACTGTGAGAAGTTGTTTGGTGGTTTTGTATGAAGGGGTGCAATAAGATATGGGAGTGTCATGTGGCAAGGGGGGCGGTGGATAAAACCACCCATTTCGCAACCCCCCCGTGGTTTTAAACATCAGACTCTTGGGGATTGCGAAAGGGTGTGGGGGCCATCAGATTTGCTGGCAGTAATCGAATAGTGGATAGGCTTTGCGGGTTTAAACGGTAGGGTCAAGAAAGGGTTTAAGCGTAGGTTTTAATATAAAGTGGGGTTTAATATGCGAATGGTTTATAATATGGAGTTATATTAAAAATGGAGTCAGGGAATATAATAAAGTTGGTCGTTAAATGTAAGTAGGGTTTAAAATAAAGTGGGACCTGGGATATATTAAAGCGGAAAGGTTTTGATATAAATATGAATAGGGGATTAATATGATATGGGATATGTATTAAATGGGTTAATATATATGTGAAGAATTAAAATGATAGTGGGAGGGGTTTATATGGAGTGGGGAGTAATGTAAAGTGGGTTTTGGAATGAAGTGGGACCAGGGGATATATGAAAGAGGGGAATTAATATAATATGGGGTAAATGTGTATAAATGGAGTCGGAAAATAAAATGGCGGGATTTTAGAAATATACTAGGAATAGGCTAAAATGATATCGGGGAAGGGTTTTTACAGTGGGGCCCGATATAATATATGGTAGTTAGAACTTTGGATAAATGGGTTATTTATGTTTTTTATGAAAAAACAAAATTAGTAAAGGGGAAAGGATTTTTCAAAGGAAAATGGGTTTTTAACTAGGAAAAAGGGGTTTTAGGAAGGGGAAAGGGTTAAAATAAGGGGAAAGGGATTTTTTACAAGGGGAAATGACTTCCAAGAGTGGAAATAGGGGAATTAGCTAGGGGAATGTGTTTAGAAGGATATCAGTGATAAAACATAAACCATATGATGCTTTCCATGACTTGTAAAAGTAATCTACCTACCCATTATTTACCCTAACATTTTTACTTCCTTTATTGGGTGCATTTGAGCTTGTTGACCCTTTTTATTTTCTTTGAGAATAAAACTAACCTATTTCTAACCTTATAACTTCCAATGGATCAGATTAAATTGATGAGCTCATTTTTATTCTCTACCTAACTACTGATCTTCCAAGATTAAATAGTTTGGTCAGATCTTCATTCACTAACTATCATTACATGAAATTTAAAGGCATGAATGAATCAAGATTAAACTATATGATCATCATGAATTGTGGCATTTTGAACAAGCTACACACAATTTTATTTGCATAAAATTAAACTAAGAGCAGTGGCATTTGAATGTCCAACATTTTCAACATTTTATTTGTATCTTCCTTTTGTGGGGTTCATATTTTATATCTTTTTTTATCTTTCTTTGTTTTGGTCATTTGAATTTTCTTTTAGGACATACCCTCTTTTCATTTTTTAATATGGGAAAAAATTTGCAGAAATGAAAAGGTATGTACAATATTACAAGACTAAACATAGCCAATTCAAAATTATGATCCCTATTATTATAGGACCTTAACAGTGGCTCCACTTGGGGATGGCATCTCCTTGTGAGATGTCAAGAAATTTCTGATCAGTGGTCTTGGAAATTTGGCTTGGATTCTAAATCTGCAACTTGTTTTGTTATAAAACCTTTGTGATGAAAATATCAAACTCACGTCAAAACTTTTTGCATACTGAAATCTAAAACACACTGAATTTGAAAACTGAAAAACCAACGGAACTGAAACTTGAAAGAATGATTGAAAAATGCTCAAAGTATTGAGTTTTATTTGCACACTGCTACCTATGCTATAATGTTGAAACTTATGCTGAATCAGGTAATACAAAAATGCCAATGAAGCCAGTCAAGTAGTTGTAGAAACAAGTGGACAACTTGACTGCTTGTTAGCAGAATCAGAAGCATAACTTGATTATTTTTCCCCGTAACCAAAGTTATGATATGAAATGGAAACTGCTGATAGATCTGACCCTTATAAAGAATATGTGTTTGAGTGGCTGAGCAAGGAAGGACCTCCATGTAATCTGCTATAGGATCAATAAAAGCATGATGTGTGATATTTACCTTTGTGCCTTCAATGACTAGTTGATCAGTTATATCTTCAATATTAAACTTTGAACCCACATCTTCAGTTTTTTATTTAAAAGGACAATCATCCTCACTATGTAAGTCAAGAAGTAGCACAATTTCCTCTTGCTTAGGGGAAGGAAGATTTTCCACGAGTTCTTGAGGATCTTAGAAATTGTATGATTGAATTTGAGTATTTAAAAGTTCAATAGCATTCTCGAACTTTTCAACAACTAACTCAAGCAAGTAAGCTTTAGCTTCAGGAAATATTTTCCTTAATTTCAGAACATGAAACACAGTTGGTAGAAATTTTTTATCAAGCTGGAACTCTGCTAGCTGATTCTTGATTTCATCTGAAACTTCATAAGAATAAAGGTTTGCCACAAACCTTGTCATTTTGTTCAACAATAAATATGGTCAACATGTATTGAGGTTTTCCATGTGTGCTCTAAAAGTTGGGTTCTTTGAATGATGGAGTCGCCAGGTGAAAAATTGCATCTTTCTTTTGTCTGGTCACTATTCACCATCAATGATCAGATTTGAACTTTGATGTACTTTTTACTGAGGAAATTCCCTAATGGAGTCGCCATTATGTTATCATTCCAAAATTTCCCAAAAAGTATAAAAAAGAAATATCAGAGGTAACTATCAACCCCTTTTGGAGATTAGGATATAGCCTTCCTCATGCTTAAAGAGGGATCTCTCTTAATGATTTAACTTTGCTGATTTAATAGAATTTAGGCTAGTTATGTATGCTTGATTAGGCTTGTTTTGATTGATTGATTGGTTTTGATAGATAGGTGGGATTAATGGGTCATATGGATAGATGAATTTCCATTTTCCATTCGGCTATGGAGTCAATATGCTTTTAAAATAGAACAGGATCAAATTATAAAGGAAGTGTTACAGGGCAATATAGTTGAGAAAAATCAGATCTCAAGGCTGAATGGTGAAGTGGCTTTTAATTGGGATCAAGGAGCAGTTAAGAATTCCTCAAACCAGATAATGAAGGAAGGTGAAGGAGGTCAATCGGGATAAGAGGGAAATTAAGAATACTCTAAACTGGATATCAAAAGAAAACATAAAAATGTATAATAGTTCAAAACAGAGTGTATTTAAACAAATTCTGAAATAAAACTCTTGTTATAACATTAAAATGTAGAAAACATGCAAGTTTATGGAATACTTAAGCAATGAACATGAACAATTGAAATATACTTCACCGAAGTAGCTCCACACATGAATCTTGTAAAGAAATACCTTTATTGCTTGTCCTGTCTATCAACTGGAGATGGTACAATAGCCCTCAAGTAAATAAATCGATCCACTATAGAAATGTTCAGGAATCCACACCAATCGACCCTTGATACTTCGAATTATGAAGTATTTATACAACTTATTACAAAATATCCTAACAAAAGATTTAGGATTTATTATAGGAAATAAAATATCTAAATGAAAAAAGGTGGTGACACCTATTTAACTGATTGAAAGTTGTCCTGTTTTATTTGTTTGATGTTATCTGTTTGTTTCTTTCATGCTGGCTTGTATTTCACGCTTTCTTCTTCCTTTGTCTTTCATCTGTTTACTCTTTTACCTGTCTTTGCTTTATCTGCCTTTTATCAGTAGTAAATCACAATGAATTTCTTATGTTCTTGTGTTTTTTTTTCAAAATGGATTTTACTAAAAAGACATATGTAACTTCATGTAAAATATGTCCTGGAGAATCATTTTGAATGAAATTTGCTATTGTTGATGTAGATGTTTTTATATTTGTTAACCATTACTGTCTCTGTTTCAATGGTCTTTCTCCACTGTATCGCTGCACATAATCTTCTGTTGAATAAATATTTTGAATTCATATCTCGAGAGTTTGGAGTAAACAAGTTTTGGAACTAGTATCAAAATTGTTTGTCCAATCTCCTGGTTTTGCTAATTACCTTCAAAATAAAATAATCGTTAATGAAAACACAATTTTTCAGGGAGGAGATATGGCTTAAAGGAACAGGGGGGTCTGTGGAAAGAAGTCTAGATTGCGAAAGTTCAATTCTCAGTCGACAATGACTTCAAACTTGGTCGGTAGAGGTTAGTTGGTCTTTTCGCAATTTCAACTGAGAATAGGTGAATAATGGTAAAGTAGGGTTTTATCACTTTTAACCGGAAGCTGTAAATCACATGGCGCAAGGTTGAATTCAAACAGTGGTGGTTTCATTGTGTAACAAAAATGTGGTAAGGCCGGTTATCGCACCGTGAGAAGCTATTTGGCAGTTTTGTATGAAGGGGTGCAATAATATATGGGAGTGTCACGTGGCAAGGGAGGCGGTGGGTAAAACACCCATTTTGCAACCCCCTGTGGTTTTAAACATCGAACTGTTGGGGATTGTGAAATCGTTTGAGGGCTGTCAGATTTGTTGGCGGTAATCGGATGGTGGATAGGCTTTGCGGGTTTAAACGGTGGGGTCAAGAAAGGGTTTAAGCATAGGTTTTAATATAAAGTGAGGTTTAATATGCGAATGGTTTATGATATGGAGTTATATTAAAAATGGAGTCGGGGAATATAATAAAGTTGGTCGCTAAATGTAAGTAGGGTTTAAAATAAAGTGGGACCCAAGGATATATTAAAGCAGAGATGTTTTGATATAAATATGAATCGGGGATTAATATAATATGGGATATGTATTAAATGGGTTAATATATATGTGAAGAATTAAAATGATAGTGGGAGGGGTTTATATGGAGTGGGGATTAATTTAAAGTGGGTTTTGGAATGAAGTGGGACCAGGGGATATATTAAAGTGGGGAATTAATATAATATGGGGTAAATGAGTATAAATGGGGTCGGAAAATAAGATGGCGGGATTTTAGAAATATACTAGGAATAGGATGAAATGATATTGGGGGGGGTTTTTACAGTGGGGCCCGATATAATATATGGTAGTTAGAAATTTGGATAAGTGGGTTATTTATGTTTTTTATGAAAAAACAAAATTAGTAAAGGGGAAAGGATTTTTCAAAGGAAAATGGGTTTTTAACTAGGAAAAAGGGGTTTTAGGAAGAGGAAAGGGTTAAAATAAGGGGAAAGGGATTTTTTACAAGGGGAAATGATTTCCAAGAGTGGAAATAGGGATTTTAGCTAGGGGAATGTGTTTCGAAGAATATCAGTGATAAAACATAAACCATATGATGCTTTCCATGAATTGTAAAAGTAACCTACCTACCCATTATTTACCCTAACATTTTTAATTCCTTTATTAGGTGCATTTGAGCTTGTTGACCCTTTTTATTTTATTTTGATAAGAAAAATAACCTATTTCTAACCTTATAACTTCCAATGGCTCATATTAAACTGATGAGCTCATTTTTATTCTCTACCTAACTACTGATCTTCCAAGATTAAATAGTTTGGTAAGATCTTCATTCACTAACTATCATGACACGAAATTTAAAGGCATTAATGAATCAAGAATAAACTATACGATCATCATGAATTATGGAATTTTGAACAGGCTGCACACAATTTTATTTGTAGAAAAGTAAAATAAGAGTAGTGGCATTTGAATGTCCAACACTTTCAGCATTTTATTTTTATCTTATTTTTGTGGGGTTCATATTTTATATCTTTTTTGATCTTTCTTTGTTTTGGTCCTTTGATTTTTATTTTAGGACATAACCTCTTTTCATTTTTTAATATGGGAAAACATTTGCAGAAATGAAAAGGTATGTACAATATTACAAGACTAAACATAGCCAATTCAAAATTATGATCCCTATTATTATAGGACTCTAACGTAGTAGAGGTGGGAAGTAGGGCTGAAGGTGGTCCACATTGAATACTGGGTGCAGACCAAGGAATGGAGGAATACTGAGCTTGAAGGAGTTGGCCCCCAAAACATTTGTGACAGTGTGCGACCCATATCGGAGTGAGAAAAACTTGCGGTGGGGTCCAGCGAGGCGCTCCTTCTACAAATGTAGCCACACTTTTTCGCCCACCTAGAAGTTGTGTGGCACCCGATGTTGACAATGTCATTGCTTGTACTTAGCATTGGCTCTATCCAATATGTCATGAACCTGTTGGCGGATGTGTTGAAAGCGCTCAATGAAGTTGTTTGCTTTATCAGCTTCAGACTGGACATGAACCGAATTAGCCTCAGTAGTCGCAAATGGCATGGCTACGTTAATGGGACATAGTGGCTGGAATCCCAAGTCCACTTGAAAGGGGATGTGGCCGGCTGAGCTGTGGAGAGCCCGATTATAACTGTGTTATACATAGATAAGGCTCTCATCCCATGTCATGGATGCTTTGAATTGTACATGCATGGAATGTGTACAATCATCCTGTTGACGACCTTTATCTGGCCATTATTTTTGGGATGAAAAGTTGTGGACTTGGTGAGCTTGGTATCCAGCATTGACCAGAGGCTGGACCAAAATGCAGTGAGGAACCTACTGTCCCGATCTAAGATGATAGAGTATGGGATCCCAAAGTACACCCACACTCATTCAATACAGAGTTTAGTAGTGTCTTCTGCTGTGATATTCGTCTTGCAGTCCACCATAATGGCCATCTTTGAGAATCTGTCAATGACCACGATAACACAGTCGTTTCCATGCTCAGTAGAAGGAATGCTTGACATGTAATCCATGGAGAAGGTTTCCAAATGTTGACTCAAGGTAGGTAGTGGAGTATAGAGGCCTTGTTTCTAGATGGTCAGTTTGGCAATAGCGTAAGCAATGCACGATTTGATGTACTTCCCGACATCCTGTCGAAGGTTCAGCCAATATAAATACTTCTGTAGTACTGCCACTGTTTTCTCAAACCCGAAATTCCTAACAACCCGACTGTAGTTCCCTTCCCAAATCATCTTGGCACGCTCACTTGAAGGAACAAAAAGGTGTTCTAGGTGACATAGCAGTGCATCCTAGAGGTGAAAATTTGGAACTTGCGTAGCCTCCAAGAGTGTCTTGTATCTGTGGCCAAATTCTGGATCGCTCTTGTAGAGAAGAGGTCAATCAAAAGTATCGTGCCCACAAGAGTTGAGAACGGTGGTTATCACCACAATTGGTGGTCGGTTGAGGTAGTCCGCAACATTATTGGTGTTTCCCTTCTTGTTCTTGATGTTGAAATGAAATTGTTGCAAACTATGTGGACCACTTCTGATGGCGATCATTCTCCAACTTTCCTTGTGTATGCATGAATTTTAGGGGTCAGTGGTGTATGTGGATGACCGTTTCCTTCCCCAAAATGTAATGCTTCCATTGTCGGCAAGCCTGCACAATGGAATATATTTCTTTATCATAAGTGGGATACTTGCAGACTGTTTTGGATAGTGTCTCACTGTGATATGCCACTAGGTGCCCCTTGTTGAGTAAGAACTGCCCCAATAGCATAGTCAGAGGCATCTTTCTTGATCTCAAATGGTTGTTGCAAGTCTGGTAATGTGAGCACTAGAGCAGAGGAGAGATGATGTTTCAATTCTAAGAATGCCTTATGTTGAGATTTTGACCAAAATAAATTTTCTTTCGCTCCTCCCTTGGTGACTGGAATCAAGGGCCAAGTGATATGAGAGAATCCCAACATGAACCTGCGGTAGAAATTAGCAAGACCCAGAAAGCTGTGAAGCTCTGTTGTAGTGGTTGGGGCTATCCAATCCCAGATGACTTGGATCTTGGTTGGATCCACATGCACCCCCCTCTCATCAATAATGTATCCCAAATACTAAACCTCGGTCATGCCAAAAGTGCACTTCTCCAAATTGGCACACAACTTGTGTTTCCACAGTGTTTGGAGGACCTGTCGGATGTGGTGGAGGTGCTCTTCCCAAGTCTGGCTGAAGATCAAGATTTCATCCAAGTACACTACTAAAAATGAGTTGGTGAATGGCCGCAAGATGTTTTCCATCAAACTCATGAAGGTTGCGGGAGAATTCGTCAACCCAAAAGGCATGACCAGCCATTCAAAAAGGCCCTCCTTGAATTTGAAGTAAGTCTTCCACACATCAGAGGGTTCGATTGGTACCTGGTGATACCCAGACTTCAAGTAGATCTTGCTGAATATTTTTCCCCTTTGAGTTGGTCCAGAAGGTCATCAATCTGTGGTAACGGGTACCTATTCCAGATAGTGATCTTGTTCAGTTCCCGGTAGTCAATACCGAGTCTCCAAGTCCCATCCTTCTTCTGCACCAACACGATCAGACTTCTACAGGGTGATGAGCTCGGCTGGATGTGACCTTTCAGCAATAATTCCTAAATCTACCTCTTGATTTCGTTGTTCTCCATAACAGAGAGCCGATAGATCAGTCCATTTGGCAGCGGTGCACCTGGGGTCAGATCGATGTGGTGCTTGACCTGACAGTGCAGAGGCACCCCTGCGGGTGAGGTGAATATGTCCATGTACTCCTCCACAAGCTTGTTCATTTGTTTTTGTCATGGGGAGGAGCCCTGTCTAGAGGTCGTGGCAAAAATATTCTTCTTTCCTTGAGGGCGGATCATTAGGAAAATAAATTTTTGAGTTTTGGAAATGAGCTTACTACATTCTTTTCAATAAAAAAAGAGATAGTGGCAGACGCTGGAACCTATGGTATCATGTACAACTTATTTACCAAAGTAAAAATAACAATGTGAGGCCACGACTCATACACAAATTGTCGCTTCCACAAGTAGGGTTGGCCTAATAATACATCGCAAACATCAAGAGGAGAAATGTCACATAATACCTCATCTGTGAAGGGCTTGATGTTGTAGGGAAGGCGACATTGTTGGCTGACGAGGAGATCCTTTCCTTGGTGAAGCCACTCGATGGTGTACAGTTGTGGATGTGTTGTGGTCGACAAGCCCAAACACTTCACGACCTCTACTAAAATGAGATTCTTTTGGCTTCCACTATTGAAAATGAACTATAGTGGGGAACCCTTTACACACATCAAGGAGTAGAAGAGACAATCCTACTCCTATAGATCTTTTGATTCCTCCTTCTGGATATTCGTGGTGGCAACGTTTATGTTGGGATCCACATTGATAAGCTGTTTCCCTTTGTCATTCCCCTTGTCAGGTTCTGATTCAGAGTCAGAGCATGCATCTGAGTCATAAGCCTTCATCTCGACCACCAGTGACTTCTTGGACCGAAACTCACTTGTGTTGTGCGTGGAGCTCTTATGGAACTCATACCACTTCCCTGTGTCCTTCTTTGGCTTCAAAGTGTTTTTATTTGCCTGCGGCTTTGGAAGGTTGTCTTGGGCCACCATTCCTTAGCTTTCTCCTTTGTTCTGTGGTTTAGGGTACCTTTCCCTTGCTTTTGATTCGTAGATCCAAATTCTCGCTTCTTCTGTTTAAATTTTTGCTCAGCATTGGCAACATACTGGTATGTTGTACCAAGAGAGGAGATGTCGAGGAACTCCATTTCCTCTTGAATGTATCTGTGCAGAAAATTGTGTTACTTCAGCACCAAATGTTTCTCCTAATATTTGATACCCAACTTTTTGCACAAGGTATGGAACAGATTCGTCATCTCATGCACACCTTGATCCCTTTGTTTCCGCAGCGTAGTCCGTTATATGTACCTACCCTCATAGATCCCCATGGGATAATATTTTTCCTTGATGGCGTCTCAAAAATAATTCCGAGTGGTACGACCAAGAACAGAGAGGGTTCCCCATTGTCCTTTTTTCTCACACTAGGTTTCCCACCAATCCTTGACATGGGGGACGACTTTGAGCAGTGCAAAAATAATATTCTCCCAGTCGAAAAATTCATGAACCGAGAAATATTCTTCTAATAGATTCATCCATCTATCTATAATGTCTGCATTTATTTGGCCCTCAAATATGAGAATTTCAAAGTTTACTTGTACCTTAAAAGGAGTGGCGCCTCCAGAGTGACTGCTGGATGTAGATGCGCCGTCATTGAAGGACCTAGGAAAAGTTATCCATCAGCGCGTTCCTCTGTTTCTCAAGAGTCTCCTCGAGAAATATTTTGATAGGATCTCCTGCTCCCTCATATTTCTTTTCTTCCCACATGGGCGGTCGTCAGGGTTTGCGAGGCTGATGTTGCAAAGGTTCAACCGGATTGAGCCCTAACTCCTTATACCCCGACCTCGTTAGGGACATGCAAATAAGGATCAAGAAAGAGAAGACCACTCTGATACCATTAATCCAAATTTATGCAAGAACACAATGAAATACATAAATACACATAAAATCAGAGATGTAACAGAAATAGAACTTCATTTCATTAATAATAAATAACTGAAATATGCTTATAGGCAGAATGGAAATAAACTAGCTAGGGCACTGGTAGCTTATCTTTGAGAAGAGATGTGGCGGCTACAGGCCTTTGAACTGTGTTACAATGAGGCTCGAGGGCATATTTATTATTGAGAAACAGTGGAAAACCCTAAACATCCAAAAACATAACCCTGGGAGATGAAGTGCCAAAACTATGGGCCTTGTTTGGGTAAATTGGTACATTAATCTTCCCAGGGACATAACTTTGGAATACGATCTCCATTTGACACACACAATACCTCGTTAGAAATATCTATCGAAGGAATACAACTTTTGATGTGAGAAACATTAAAGGAACTTCCATGTTACTCCCAGATTTTCCAAAAAGTGTCATTTAGTGCCTGAAAACGGCTCTGGAAGTTCATAGTAAACTATGCTACAATTAAGGAAACTAAAAAAATTAAAGAAGAAATGGTGGGGTCCCAAGTGGAATAGGCGGGTGGGCACTAATATCCACCTGGATCATTGACATTTATTTCATATTTCACCCATGTATCCCATTGTTTATCTTATGGTTAGGATGTTTAGTGGAGTCCTTGATTCGGTTGTTGTAGCCTCTTAGATGAGTCAATGAGGTATATGCAATAGTGAATTTTCATGGACAATAATATGGATGAGATATTTGTAGGAAAATGTTGGTATGTGGACAAATTTTTCATTTATGTAGAAGAAGAGTTTCAACGGTGTGGAGATCATGGTTTCATCCCATTACATGTACAGGGGAAGCATGTTCAATTTAGAGAAGGCATGGTGTTTTCCTTGATATGTTTCACCCCTTGCCATTAATGTCAAAGGGGGAGATAGATTCAACTTAGCTTTAGTGATTAGGTTCAAGACGAAAGATCAAGATCATGTTGAAATCAATCTCAAACAGGGAGTTTGTTGGCATGTTAGTGTTTCCATGATGCCACATAATGTGTGCCTTGTAATCATGAGTTTTATGCCTTGTACTAAGTCCTATGTATGTTGTCATGGTGTCAATTTTTTTGTAGAATTTTTTCATGATGTATCATGTTCACTCCTAAATTTAAGCTACAATATTAATGTCACTTAATGTAATCCTTGTAATCAAGAGCTTTTTATCGTGTATTGATCCATAAGTATATTTTTAGAAGGTTGTTATGTTGTGTCATGGTGTCAAAATTCTTGGGGAAGGTTTTCATGATGTCTTGTCTTACCCCTAAATTTGATCTCCAAATGGTCACCCAAGTATATTAAGGAAATTGAATATTGTGATTCATACATTTTTTTTGTGTGGGATAGTCGTGTATATGTGGCACTTTCCTTCATTAAAGTCACACATACATCCTATAGGTGAAATTTTTATTTTATGCATGCACTATAGATATTTTTATTGAATTTTATATGGTTTTTGTTCGTGGCTTTTGATAAAAAACATCGAGAAAATTTTCATACAGTCTAGAAGGTGATTAAAGTGTAAAATATCCTTCATTAAAAAAGGTAGCGATAGAACAAGTCAAGGATAGAAATTTCTATGTTCCATGTCAACTTCATTGTATGAAGTTAGCTCCATCACTTGATTGCATTTACTAGTTTAACCATTCTATGATATTATATATCGGAGAAGAGATTGAGGAAATTTGGTTGGTTGGATGGATAGAGAGAGTGATCGATTAAAAGGTAAATGAGAGAGAAGAAGCATGGTTGTAGGAGAACATTGAATATTTGAAGTTAATTAGAGTATATTGTGTAGGTCCCAAACATTGTTGTATGCAGGTAACTGTAATCAAAGTAGAGGAGAAGATGCAAAGGATTGTGTGATCGAGAGAGAGGAATTTCTATGGAGTTTTGTAAAAAAAAATTGATGATTTATTAGAGATTGTACCACATAGATAGCTACTTTTATGATTGGGGACCTAGTTTGAAATATTTAAAAAATTTTCCCTAAAGAGTTTCAAAGGTAGTGGCTCCTTGATGCTGGTGATCAACTAAATTGTTTCAGAGCTGGTGGCTCCTTGTTGGTCATGTGGCCAGTTAAATTTTTTCAAGGGTGATGGCTAGATAAACTTTGTATGAGGATATTTTTTATCAATAGAATATTTAGACAAACACAACAATATGAGTAGGGTGGTTTTTCTCCCCTTGAGGGTTTCCAGCAAAAATACTTTTGTTTCTTTGTGCATGCTTGTACTGGTGTTTTTCATGGCTTTCATTTGTTGATTTTATGATGCTTTTATATTTAGAACTATTGATGTTATTGACGTGTGTTGCTATTTATTAAACCAAAAAAAATAAATTAAAATTATATATTGATTATCACTACTGATTCACCCCGCCCCCTAAATAGTGTTCTACATTTCTAACGTCCTATTGTGTGTGTAATGTGCATTGTGCAAATAAAATTATGCTAGAGCCCCACCAATAAAAGGTTGGTCTAATCCTAAATTCACAAATGATAAGACTACAATAATCACTAAAGTGGTTAACCATAAATAAATGGGTGATCAAGTGGCCGTGATGGTGTAACAAACCCATTATGTTAGTTTTACATTAAATATTCACACATACTTATTTAAACATAGCTTGAAGGATCTATGAAAGTGGAATTATCTTTACACCACATCTTAATGTTAATTTAATATAACCAACATCATGACTACAACTTGTCCTATAAAAAATTATAGATATATGAAAATTCCTATAACTTCTCCCTTAACAAAACCATGGTATAAGTATTTACAACCTACATACATCACCATGATAAGAGACAACATAATTGTGCCCTCCACAACATCTCCACCCAAACCTATTTGGAACATAGTGAAGTGAACTTGTGCACCAAGGTTTATAACAAATACTCTTTCTTTAAAAATTAAACCTCCAAAACATCTCCACATAAAAAGGTGAAGCAATAAGATTTTATGCACACATTATCAGAATAGGTTCCCAAATAACATTGTCAAGAATAATACAAATTTGAAAACCAAATAAACTTAGCTTTCTTTTCTCAGCAAGCCTTTCAAATGTGTATCAAAAACATGGGGGATTCATTATGGGATAAATACCATGCCACGTGCATTCATATTGGGGGATATATATTGAGGAAAAAATGAGATAATAAATTGAGCATATAATAGGGGGTAAGGGGTTTTTATATTGGCAGGTATAAAAATGGAGCTTAAATTTAATAAAAAAATATAAAGGGGTATAATTTTTTTTAATAAAAATGGATACCTACAATATCTAGTGAAAGTAGGAGTTTTTTCAATTTGGGAAAGTGTATTGGATTCGTATTAGTGGGGGTTAAATAATGTGTTTTTAGAGGTATTTTCCAATATATAGTCAAATTAAGGGTATTTTTTAGTACACGATGAACACATGTGATATGTCAGAGCTTCATTGGGTGAAGTCCCCATGGTTAAAATATAGTTCATTGATTTACTAATTACGAAAAAGATCTATTGGCCCTTTTTTGCCTCAATTTTCCATCATAGTTTCATCAAGAAACAACTGTCAATTTTTATTAACTAGTAAAAATCCATGCATTGGTTTTAAACAACATCAAATAGGTTTTATACATCCCAACAAGTTCAACAACATTCCTCTTTAAAAAATTTTCTCTCAATAGTGAATACGATTCATATACAAGGCCTCCAATGAAAGTTTTCATGCATGATTAACATGTCAATAAGATGCTACAATTTCTACAACAATAGTTAATCAATCAATTGACCAAAAAACACGAATAAATAGAAGTATTATATGATGATATGATGGTTGATTTACATAAGTATGAATTTATCAAGCGCATGTTTAAATGTTTCCTTTTACACCTCTTCCACAAATATTTGTAAGCATCACTACCACCATACCAAAAAATATAACTCTTTAATGAACTTGCCCAGTCTCTATGATGAGGATGTTGATATGGCAAAGAGCCATGTTCCTACTATTGTAAGATGTGATTCTATCTAAACCAAAACATAGGGTGTCCTTACAAATCATTAGGATTTTCATTTATCTCTAATTCAAGCATACTAGCATTCACCGAATCATTAGCCATTGTAGGTCGTGCTCCTAGAAACCTGAATGTAATGTTTCTTGTTGCAACAAATAAAACAAAAAAATTGGCGAAGTATCACCATCTCCAAGTCCCCCTCTAATCATTCTCATCTCAAGCTCTATTGAAATAGTAATTCCCTATCAATTTCTCCTAGGTCCACTTGTAAATCATAATTCACTTTGTATTTTTCTCATTTTTAGCACGAGTCAACATCAATATTCTCCTTATCATCAAAGATTACTACTATCATAAATATCGCTAGAGGTATCATTCAAAACATCTTCAAAAGCATCGTCATCAATACATTGCAAAGAAATACATTTAACTTGATATTTGAAAGTATCAAGTAGCTCTTTCTTATCATAGTGGTCATTTATGAGGTTTTGATAGAGATTCTTATTGATTTTGTGTAGCTCATCTATATTATGTATCGAGATCTTATCAAGGTCAATAAACTAATTAAAAGAAAATATTTTTATATTATTGACAAAATTCCAAATTACCTTTGATACTTCTTAACTTGGTAGCTTCTTGAACCATGCCCTCACTAAGGTCACCTAAGTAATTTATTCTCTTTTCCTTCTCATCCACCTTAGAAATAAGAGTGTATTCTATATTCAATTTCTAGTACTTTCTAGAAATGAAAATAATGAGTAAGTGGAGCACACGATTTGTGAATACCCTTGCAAAACAATTTTTAAAAACATCTTACCAATTAAATTAATTTCCTTACTTCAAACAAGATCTAATACCTACTTTATATATGTTAAATAAATTATTATTTCCCATTTTATATTACAACCACATATGAACATAGAATATGGGGGGAATTGAATAATGACCTTTTACAACTCAAAATAAAACCCAAATAATATCTTGACATAAATGTAAACGCGAATTTTCAATTATGAAATTATGACCACCTTACATTGAAGCTCTATGTAGAAGCTCAATAAAATTTTATCAAGTGTTTGACTCTAAAAAAATTTGGTGATGGCAATCCTTAGCTTCTCTTTGGGTTTCATCATAATGATAACTCTCTTCTTTGGCATAAAAGGTTATTTTTTTGTCATGTAAGGTTCTCCTCTTTTATATATAGGTGAATCTTTACTTCATACAACACATTATATTATTCACATAAGCTCCACATGGATCCTCTTCAACACAATCCAAAAGAACCTATTCCCACATGGGTGGAAGAAACACTTCTCACCTCAGTTTGCAAAGGTATTCGTGCCAAATTTAATAGATTTTTTAATCCTAGAATCCAATAAAAACTCCAATATCTAACCTAAAATTGGTTTACAAACTATATTCACAAACATTAAAAAGTATTGGTATCATTGTGGGATTCCACTTACAAACACTTAAAAAATTTCACTGCTTGCTTTATAGATTGTTGTGTGTTATACTTGTTACTTTCTTGTCAACCATTTCAATGACAATTCCTCAAATCAATGAGTTTTCTACACTAAAAATATATATACATCTATTGCACATTGAATATTATCAATTTTTCAACAAACAAGATCTTACATGCATTTTCCATGCAATGGTTACACTTTTCAAATGTTGAATTGTCCTTTTTTAAGCATTTGATGCTCAAACTTTGGCCCAACAATTGAAAAATACAACAAAATGATATCAATAGACTTTTCTTGCAATGTCACCAATAATGTACCATGAATTTTATGCATGCTTCAATGATCATCATCAAACAACATCAACATTGTCATTAGCACAAGCCTTCCTTCTTTAGCTTCACCACCCATCACCAAAATCACAGGAATTAATTTTAGTCCATATCTTGCCAATGTTCAAATACCATGTTAGGATTTCACAATCAACCCTAAGTAACCAAGTATTGTGATGGAGTTTAAAAACCCCTTTAAATAATGAAGTACATATTTGCATTGTGAATTCAATGAGTGTATTATGTATATTGAATGAGGCTAAAGTCTCACTAGTAAACATATTAAGGGTTAACAATCAAGATCTGAAAGGGAAAGATTGAAAAAACCACCAAAGTGGTTGACCATGAACAAAAGGAGTTACCAAGTGATCCTAGTAGTCCAACAAATGACTCATAACAAGTTTAAATATCATCACACTTTAAAATTGAGCTTTTATTTATATTATGAAAAAATAAAATGAATGTATTTTCAAATGATCATTTTTTCAAGTTTCCTCATATGAAAGTGCTTTAATTTGTGCAACCTTCACTTGAAAATCTAGGTGCACAATGATAAATTAAACCTTATGTTGATTCATTTAAAGACATTCTATAGTAAATGGGTTGGATCCTTGCACAATTAGACAACCCCCAAGGATGTGCACGGTCCCCTAGTTTATCTCATTCTCACATATCATGTATAGGCCTCACCATAGAGAAAGTTATTTAGTTCAAGAGCATAATGAAAAAGGAGAAAAAAATTGCAATAACTAGTATCCACCTCTTCAAAGTGAGAATGAAAAAAAACTTCACATGAGTTGGCTATATCTAAGGAGAAACACCATGAACAATATAATGATTATGGTTAGGGCCCTGCCATAAATATTGATGAGGTGGGACCCAAACCTTGAAGACCATGACCCTCCTTAAGTTACAAGATTTTTTATCTTGCTCCACATTAATATTTGTCTTTTTTATGGCTTGAATTGGCTATTAATCAGTGCTTTGCTTCTAGACATTGGGATATATGGTGGTATTTTTTTTCCCTTATGTTGCAGTAGCTAAAACCACCCTCCAAAATTTTTCCATTGCTTAGATTTTGGAGTTGTTGAAGCCTCGAAAATCGCTGCTTCAAACATTGGGGGATAACCACCCGGTCGGGACCTTAGGACAACTCCTTTTCCATTTGGTGTGGTGGCTCCGAATGGATTGATAGGACCAGTTTCCTAGTAATTTAAATGGGTTGGTAATGGAATGATTGGATGGAGAAAAATGGGACTAAATGACTGAAATAAAACTATCTAATTTAATTTAAAACTGATAAAACAATTCTAAAACTAACCCGGGCATCAAATGTGAATACAACTTTAAATTGTTTCAATTAACCAATAACGATGAAAATGTATTATAGCTTAATTGAAATGTGCAGTAACAAATAAAGATAACTTTGTTTAAGAAATTAAACAGAGTTATAATAACACATTGCATTCATCATCATATATCGTTTGCATATACTATAAAAGATAAATATTTCTATACACTCAGAAATGATATGTATAAAGAAATATTGTAAAGCGAATACACATAAACGATAGCAATCTAAAAGAGAATATCATATAACATAAGAAACTAAAAGTGAATAGATAGAAATACCATATCCATCTTGATATTTTCCAATGCAATCTAATATCCAAATCCAACAACTTCAATGTAAAATCAACTCCAAGATACATAAATGCAATTCTTAAAGACAATTTCGCAGAGAATCACCAGATGTGATGCTTTATAAAAATATAAGAGTCAATGGAGTATAGAAATGTAATCTCCTAGTCAAAGTATTACAAATTCAAGACCCCTTTCTAAATGCATGAAAGGGGTTTAAATAGATACTTAATAAAACAAAACTAACTAAAACTATTCCTACAATCTATCTAAATTAAAAAATATCTAGAACAGAAATGCGATTTTGAGGAACACCAACTCATTGATCATCTGATGCGGTAGATGTGCGAAGATGGCATATTTTAAGCATTTCCTTCACTTCTTCAAGATGACTAAGCTTTGAATGCAACTTCCCTGTATATGTGGCATCGGAGAATTCGAGAATGATGCAATCAATGGCATTTGAGAGAAATTTAATTGTTGTTTGTTGACTATGTGGCTTGATGAGATAAGTCCACATTGTATCCCATGATATTCCTTGTAATTGGCCAATTTGCTGATTTTTATTAATTATCTCTTGTTTCCATCTATGATCAGTTTCTTTTACTCTAAGTAATTAGCCGGGAATACAATCTGCAATTAAATTGATTGCATATAAGTTTTCATTCACCATCTGTGTTACATTGTTCATTATTCCTTTGGCTCTGGATGTGGCCCTTTCTGCTTTGATCAAGCGATGATACCATTCTTTAAAAATAATTTATTTAGTCTCTCCATAATCTTGGGAAGATCTGCTTTTCTCCCTGATTCTGAGTTTTTCCATAATAGAAATTCAGTGATCTTTTCATCAACTTCATCAAATTCAATTTTAAGAGTGACTCCTTCATCTACTAAAGAAGATGTTATTTCACATAGGGATTCTGCTTCTGCAATCTTTAGACAAAATTCATTTAATTGTTGAGACAATAACTTTTTTGTCTCCAAGGCTTCATTTTTGAATTGATCTAGACTAGGATAACTCTTAAACTTGTCTAATTTAGATTGAAACATCTTCTCTTGTTCAATCTCCGAAGTCTGCTCATTTTGTAGAAGAGCATGTAATTTTGCTATTTCTAGATTTAGCTGTTGTTGTCTTTCTAGGGTCTGCTGATCAATATTCTCTTTTTCAATAGCTAGCTACTCTTCTAATTGTATAGATTTAAGCTCTCCATCCTGTAATCGCTGTTCGAATTGAATGATCTTCTGTTGGTTTTCTGAAACCTGTTCCTCCAACATGGCTATTTGCACATCCTTTTGCTTCATCAATTGTGTAACTTTAGAGGCTTTATCTATAGTAGCAGCACTATAGGCACTTGAATACTGGGATAATTTGGTGAGATCCTTAGATGGATTCACCTCAGCATTATTATAAACAATATTCATGAATTCCCCCTGTGATGCCAAAAGTGCATCTTGACCAGTTCTCCTTCTTTTCCTCTGTTTTCTTACAACAACCCTATGATTAGGACCGTAAAATATATCCAAAGGAGGAATTTCTTATATTTTCAATATGATCTCTCCTGTGGGATTCTCAGGGATGATTTCTACATCTTGGTCTTTTGGATCATCAAATTGGGAAGTGTGTTGCTGTCCTATTTGTTGGGAAAATTGTTCATATTGGCTCAGCAAATGAGGAGGAAAAATAAGTTTAGTAGCTTCTTGTCCTCCAAGTTGAGAATTTTCACTATTGTTTATATCACTTTTAGGTGCCTGTTCAGTATTTTTACTGTCTGTGCCTTCTTTCAATATGCACATGGGCATCAATACCTGTGCTTTCCTTTCTTGCTTGAGCCGAAGACTGTTGTGCATCAATTTTAGCAACGATTTTCGTCTTTCCAGTGTCAGCTTTGCTGCTATCATATTTCTTCTCCAAAACATGATTAGTTCATGTTACTTCTTTGCCAGACATACTTCCTGTATCTTTCTATTGTGGTTCACATCCCTATGTAGAAATCCTCAACTGATCCAGAGGAACTATGAGTAACCTATGACTTCTAAATAATAAAAATTTATTCATCTCTTCGGCCTGAAGTTTGGACTTGGCCAAATCAAAAACTTGGGAAATTTTATCTACAGAAACAAATAAATCATCAAAGACATCTGGTTCATGTTCGAACCGAGCAATTGAAACAGAGGTAGTAAAATCATATGCCACCTTCCTGGGATCATATTGCCTTCCAGGAATTGTTGAAAGTTTAAGATCAATTAACTTAACAACTTCTTTTCCAGCATGGACAAAATTGTTGAGAGTATAGTCACCACATTTGAAAGGAAAAGTAGGCCACATAAGTTTTTTGCTATTCTTTAAAGTTCTAGACATACCTTCTACTGTCAGCTGATAAGAAATTTCCTGTGCCAACAGTTTGTCTGGAACATACAAAGGAATGATGTGTGGCTCTACAATACTTCCAAAAAATATAATATATGTGAAATTTTCCTCCCCAAACCAATCTCCAATAGAGTATAAATCAACTCTAGCTTTGTCGGAAAGTCTAGGAGGGAATCGACCAAAAATGATTTGGTAAATTGGAATAAGAAAACCGTGAAAGACTCTGTAAACATGACTTTTGAAATGCCCTTTTCATAAGTACTTGTGGTATATATGAATTGGAAGTGGTTCTTTAGGAGTCTATTTCCATCCTAATAAGGGGAATTCAAAATTGAAACAAATTGCATCTAGGATATAAGCACAAAAATAAAAATGAGTGGAATTTCTTGAATTTTTGTCTTTCCTGTACTCAAGAATTTTGTTGGCTATCTTATCAGACAGAATGATAGCCCAATCCATTATCTCAAAATTAATAGCAGAATGTATCAATGGAACCATTTGAATGGAAAACCTAGTCGAGTTATCATTACCAAACAATCTACACATCATTGCTGCGGCATAACAATATGGAGGCAAAAGAGACTCCACAGAGTACATACCTAATGCCTCATGCCTGTGCTTTTCAAGGGCCCTTCTCCATTCTCTAATTGGTTCTGACTGATTTTTGTTGTTTGCAGCAAAATATTTGATAAAATCTTTGTTATAAATCTTCTGTGGGTCAGGAAGGTGGTACATCACTTTGATATCTTCTGTTTTGAATGTCTCGAATATTGTTCCAAATGTAGAGACAAAAGTTCTGTCTTTGATAGCCACATTATTAATCACCCATCTAATAACATCATAATATGAGAAAATGTTTGCCCGAGCTGCAACTCGGTGCAGAAATGAGTTTGCCAATGCACCAAGAGGACTTTCAGAATCAGAGTCTGAGTCGGCTTCATCAGGAACTATGGCCTTAGCTTCAACAACTCTAGGGTTTTCCTTTTCTAGTAGATTGTAAACATTTTCCCATGTCATTTTTCCATGTCCCTGGCAGGAGGTGTCTGTAACCAGCTTAAGTTTCGTTGGTTTGGCATAGTAATCACAAGGGTTTTGCAGCAATGGTAGCTTTCGATTTCTTGAATCTCTTCGACATTTCAGTGTCAAGGAGTATTTCTCTTGCTCTGTGAACAGAAAAATTGGATGTTCTATTGCTCTGTGACAAAGAGAAGCTTTCAGCCAAGTTGAAGACGTAAAAATGAAAAACAACTATTTATAAGGTTTATTCACTGATTTGTATTTATTATATCCGTGGTTTTAAAAATAAATTTCCCCTAGGGAGTCACACTCATGCATTCAATAAAAAAACAAATCATTGTTTTTTGTTTGATTCGCGAGTTAATGTTATCGTACAATTGGAGATTTGGCATATTTCGAAATAAGTATAGATATATTTCCTTTTAAAACTTTGAAATACGATGAATAATAATAAATGGATATTTAAGTTATAATTGCATCGTAATTCGTTTAAAAAGGAAAATAAAACAAGACTTATACCAAATTCCGATTGTGAAGATCACATCGGAGATTTTAAAATGAAATGAAGCGTTTAACATTTTCTCCGAAAATGCGATTGCGATGAGATAGGATTCGTCACATCGGAGTTTTAAACCAAAAGAAAGCAATGTTTTAATTCTTCCGAAATGCGATTGTGATGAATCGCATCGCATCGGAAGTACATAAAAGAAACACAACACTTTAAGTTTATCCGAAATGCGATTGCGATTAAGCGCGATCACATCGGAATTTTACAAAGCAAAAACAAACTTTAAAGAATTCTCTGATTTTCTAATTGTGATTACTGTTCATATCGATCATTTAAATATAGAGGCTTTATAATGTTTTTTGATATGATTCAAAGGCTTTATGTTTCATTAGATCGGGAAGTTATTTTTAAAGGTTGTACACTTTGCAAATAAAAATGTGATATGTATCCTTTTATCAACGAATCTAAAAATGATTGGGATTTTTTCTAAATCTTCTATTTCTATTTAGAAAGAAAGATAAAAAAGGGGACCTATTTCTAAATGGGATTTATTATAAAATTTAAAAATGGGGAGGACCTTTACCATACGATTACAACTTAATTGAAAGCATTCCACTTTGGAAGAAATAGTTATCTGCGAAAAAATGAAATGAACACTATATTTCTATTAAGTAAAAAATTCTAAAGATAATTAAAACTATCTTAGGACAATTCAAATAAAATCTAACTATGAAAAAGAAATAAAAATCACTTACAATCTCTTTCTAATTCCTCAAAGATAAAAACATTTTTGGGTTATCTCAAGCTTTGATTGCTTGATAATAATAAATTAAGTGGATTTCTTCAATTTTAGCTTTTGTAATATACTCTATTGTCATAGGCATTTCCTCTGTTGCCAGCAAACGTTCATAGTCTCGACAAGGTTACCCTTTAACCATCAACCATTCATTATCCCATCCAACTAAGATTATGACTCTTTAAAAAATAAATTCATAAGACATATTATTTCATGTTTTTTTTCTTTTATTTTTTTATTTTTTAATTTAAGAGCCATTTTTCTAGTTTGGTAGTAACAATGCCATTCACTAGTTGTAATTAAACTGAACATGCTGGCTCGTGATGAGACCCCTTGTCTTACTTTAATAAGCCATTACCCTATTTTGGTATGCAATATTGGTAATGTCATTTTTATTACTTCTTATGATCATGGTAAGTAGGCTTGTGATGAGACCTCTTATCTCCTAAATTTTGTCATATAATTTCTTGGAATTACATTCTAAAAAATCACAACCAGAATGGATGGGGTGAAATAGTTGTATCCTTAAGAATAAATGGATGACAATTTTCAGAGTTTTTTGTTTGGTAAAGCTTGAAAAAGTCTTTAATTTTTAAATATAACCTTTCTCTACTTAATAAAATTATAATGATTTACATTTTTCTCAAGGTTTCAAAAGATCATGCAAATGTTTTGAACAAATTTCCAAAGTTTAACATTTTATTTTAAACTATCCAAAATTGTAATCATTTCCCTAAAAAAATTTATTTACACAAAATAAGTATTTATAATATTCTTTCTAAGAAAATTTTGTTAACAGTAAAAAGTCAATTAGAGACTATTAACAACCTTTATTTACAAAAACAAATAAAAATTGTAGAAAGGAATATGTACAAGTAAGAAGGGGTTGCCTCCTCTTGAAAATAATTTCTTTAAGACAAGCCCATTTACAGGAAGAGATTCTCTCTTTTTAGTTAAATCTTGGAGTATGAATGTATATGAGCTTATCTTTTCAGCAATCTGAAATGGTCCGAGGCACATTTTCTGAAATTTGGTGCGCTTACCTTTCTCTTCATGTGCTTTATCCCATTTCAGAAAAAGATCACCAATTGAAAAAAAAATTGAGCCGGTGGAACTTGAATCAAAAGAAGATTTTACAACCTGTTGATGTTTTTCATGAATATATTTTTTTTTTCTCTATCTTCTTCTAATTTAAGGATTTGATCAAATCTTAACTGCATGGATGAGGAAGGATTTTATTCAATGAATTGCACTAGGGCTAATGATGGAAGAGCTAGATTTGATGGTATCACAGCTTCTTTACCATAAACTAAATTGAAAGGTGAATTTCCTATAGAAGCTTTAAGAGTAATACAGTCAGCCCATAATGCAAAGATTAAAGATTTGTGCTAATTCTTTTGATTTTGATCAATGGTCCTTTTTAATGATTTTGATAAGATTTTTGTTGGTGGATTCAGCTAAACCATTACCTTATGGATAATAATTCACTGAATATTTCAATTTAAAACCTCTTTTAATTGAAAATTTCCACTATACTATTACCAGAAAAATAAGATGCATTGTCGAAGACCAGAGCGTTAGGTACACCAAACCTAGTAATGATGAATTGATCGATGAAATCAATAATTGCATTAGAGTTGGCTACCTTTAGAGGAATTTCTTCTACCTAATTTGTGAAGTAATCTATTGCTGTGAGAATGTATTTGTGCTTTTTGGAAGAATGAGGTACCATCTCACCAATAATATCAAGCCCCCATTTCTCAAATGGTTGCTCAATGTTTACTGGTTGCAAAGGAAAATATGGCTTCCTTTGTCTTCCACTAGCAGTTTGGAAAATTTTTCACTTCCTCACATAATCATGTGTATCTTTGAAAAGGGTAGGCCAATAATATCCATCATGGATGATTTTTGTGAGCTGTGGTATCACCTCCAAAATGACCTCCTACTGGTCCATCATGTAATTCCTACAATACCTTTTTTTGCTTCAGTCTTTTCAAGACATCTTAATAGGATTGAATCATAATTCTTTCTAAATAACACAACATTAATGATTTCATATTTAGTAGCCTTCAATATTAAAGCACATTTATTCTTATAGCTGAGAGTAGAAGGAGCATACCCATTTTTCAAGTAAAATATTAGATCAACATACCGAGATTCAAAATCTGTAACACTTATCTGACTTACTTGAAAAACATTTTTTGGATCTTGATTTTCAGGTTTGTTATGAGCTCCTGATAATGATCTACAAAAACCTTGACCTCTAACAATATTTGCTGGTTTAATATCAATATCATATTCTTGCAAAGATGTCACCCAATTAGCCCTTTTTTCTCCTACTTCTCTTTGAATTAATAATTGTCTTACTGCAGAAAATGGGACAATTACTTCTGTGTGTGTTTTTAAGATTAAAGGCCTAAAATTTTTGACTGACTTAAATACAGCGAAGGCTTGTTTTTCTACATCATAATAATTCAGCTCAGCTCCTTGCAGATTCAAGCTGAAGAATGAAATCAATGCTTCAATTTGTTGATCATTGAGCTGTGTTAAAACACAAGCATAGGATGTTTCGGTTGCCAAAGTATACAGAATAAAATCTTCAAAAAAATTGGGAGTATTCAATGCAGGTGCATCAATGATTGCCTTTTTGATTGCATAAAAGGATTTTTTTTCTTTATATCCCCATTTGAATACTGAATTTTTCTTAATCATATTCTGCATAGGTAAAACAATTTGAGAAAAATATGGAATGAATCTTTTTCCAAAATTAATCTGTCCTAAAAATGATTGCATGGAATTTTTATTATGAGGTAAAGAAATATCATAAATTTCTTTAACTCTATCAGGATCGATGTATATACCATCTTTTGACACAACAAATCCTAAGAGTTTTACTTAATCGAGAGCAAAGAAGGATTTCTTTAGGTTTAAGGAAATACCAAACATTTTACATTTTTCAAATATTTGTTTCAGATCATGTAGATGATTTGATCTCTTTTTTGAATAAATTGGTGTGTCATCAAGATAAATAACAACTGATCTATCAATCAGACCCTTAAATGCTATGTCCACGGCTCTCTAGAAAGTAACTCCTGCATTTAATAAACCAAAATTCATTTTCTGATAAGCATAGGTTCCCCATTGGTTCTGAAAGTGGTTTTCAACCTATCATCTCGATGTACTAAAATTTGATTATAGCCTGAAAATCCATCAAGGAAAGACATGAGTTCAGAACCAGCTACCTTTTGGAGTATTTTCTCCATGGTTGGTAATGGGAAATTGTCTTTTTGACATGCCTTGTTTAAATTTTTGAAATCAATACAGATTCTAATATCACCATTTTTCTTCCTGACAGGTACCATGTTGGAAACCCAATTGGAATGCCTTACAGGAAAAATGATTTTGGCTTTCAAAAGTTTGTTGATTTCTCTTTTGATTTGATCCTCAATATTTCGATGAATCTTTCTTAACTTTTGTTGAACAGGATTAACATTAGATAAAATTGGAATTGTATGTTGAATTACATAAGTATCATAAGTCTTTAAATGCTCATAACTCCAAGTGAAGAAATTTTTATATTTACTCAGGAATTTAATAAAAGTAGATCTTTCTTCTGGAGTTAAATTGAGTCCTAGATTAACATTTTGAGGTTTATAATCAGAGCTAAGATTCACTAATTCAAACTTTAAAGTTGAACTTTGAAGTTTAGCATTAGTAACTTTCTTGAATCTGTCTTTCATATCATACAGATCCTCAAGTTTAACAACATATTTAGGAATTATATTTTCATTACTTCATGAAGTAATTTGCAGATCATGATCGTCTTCATCAATAATTTGTTCATCATATGATTTTTTAGAAGTTAAGAAATTCAAAATATCTTGATCATGATAGAATACTCTCCAGTTAGTAATATTATTTGGGACAGATGGATGAAAAATCAATTCTACTGAAAATCTCTCAGGATTACAATCTTCAGCAGGGAGGAGTTTGGACACAACATTAGCTAACAAGTAGGCTGATGTGTTTTGATATCTAAGAATAGAAAAAATATTAAATTCTAGAAATTGAGTGGTGAGGTCCTGTATTAGGGTTTGATAATGTTTGAGATGTCCTGAAAGATAATGGATGGTATTCCTTACTTGTCTTATGACAATTTCAGAATCTCCATATACTTTCAAGTATTTTACATTTAACCATATAGCCTTATAAAGCCCTTGAATCAAGGCTTCATATTCAACAGTATTATTAGTGCACTCAAATTCTAATCTACATGATAACATGGTTTTCTCTCCTTATGGATCAATTAGGATGCATCCTGCTCCTGCTCCATCACTAGATTTTGATCCATCAAAATATAATGACCAAAATAAAGTTCTATCTATAGGTTTATCTACAAATGAATAATAAATATTAACAATTCTAGAAGAATCAGTTTGCGAAAAGTTTTCAATTTGAGAAACAAAATTATTTACAGAAAAAGGTGAATATGGTGCAGTAAAATTCCCAAGAAATGACTCAGCAGAATAACCTCCAAGAATATTGTTGTTGAAAGCTACAGGTTCGTTTGGTTTTTCAAATTCAGTTACAGTGTGCGTCACATGTTTTTCTCGCTCAATTTTGATTTGATTTGGATTCCCTTTGTAGGGAAGCCACATATGTGAAAAATCAGTTGAGATATAGCCATTAAGTTTCGAAGACTAGTCTTTGATTATGACTAACCCATAAAATTCAGGAAGATCTGCAATTAGAATATCAATTCTTTGGACAATCCTAGGATCGGAACATATTCTAATGGTAACTGAATTTATTTCTCTTACAACTTGAACTTTAGAGTGATACAATTGTACAATGTCAACTGCAGACTTCTGTGGTTCGATATTCAATTTAGCACAGACTGAAGTAGGCATTATATTAGAGGATGCTCCAGAATCAATTAAAAAATTTTGCAAATTCTTATTGTAGATTTCATAAGTCAAAAGAAATGGAGGTGTCTGAGAATTTGATCTTTCTCCAATAAGAACGGTGTCTGTTGCATCTACTATGTCTGGTGGTTTACCAGTCCCTTTAGCTCCTTTAGCTACTACACCACTTGGTAGAGGGGCAATAGGCGTAACATTTAACTCTTTTAATAGCATATTTTGTTGATGTTTAAGTTTGTTGAGTTCATGTAATGAGATGTTCTCTCTAGTATTTTTCATGTCCTAAACAATATTATAATCCATCAGATCTGATACCACTAGAGTCTTAGATGATGTTGTGGGAGGATTGGGAGATGATGGCTGATTCTGAGTGGCTAAGGGAGAAGATTTCTTTGCAGGAGTCTTGTATTTGGTATTCAGAGTAGTATTTTTCTTCTTTGGAACAGGTTGAACAGGTTCCGATGTAGATTTTCTCCTTGTACTCACAAGAATAGCTTCTTATTCCATTTCACTATCCAAATTAGGGAGAATGAAATCCGACATTCCATTTAAATCAGCTATTTCTTCCCTTTCATCATCTTCATCCGAGATTAGAGGAGAATATTCCTCTTCTTCGTCTTCTAATTCTACATTGGAGATTGCATTGGGAGGTTTTGATTCAACTTGATTTCTCTGGAAATTTCTAAATGGTCTCTTTGTAGAAGTCTCTGCTACTTGTTTTTTGATCTCAATCATTTCACTAAACATGGTTTTAAGGACTTTCTATAAACCCTCCATGTCATATGGATCTCTTGGTGTCTTTTTCTTGGAATCATTTTTAAAAGTGACTTTCTTTAATATTCTTTCCTCAATAGAATTTTTCTTATCTAGAGGAATCATTTATTTTTCAATTGAAATAGCTTCTTTCATATTCTCAGCTAAAGTCGGTTTTGCAGCTCTATCTACAAAAAATTCTATGTTTGAGGGCAAATCATTAATGTACCATTCACTTCTAACCTACTCACTAGGTTTAGATGTTGTAGGGATCTTATTCAAGAGTTTATTGAATTAGGAGTTAAAATATTTAATGGGTTCTTCTGGTTGAGTCTTTAAATTGGAGAGATTGTTGATTAGAGTAGAAATTGATCTATCATCTCCATATTTAGTTAAAAACATTTCTTCGAACATATCCCAACTTGTGATCGAATATAAAGGTAAAGAAAAGTACCAGGATCCTGTTGTTCCTTGCAAAGTATAAGGAAATAACATGACTACAACATCTTCATGCACTACAGCATTTAGATTTATAGCAAGCATAAAGTTATTGATGTGTTCTTCTACTTGTATGATATGGACTAAACTTTGGCAGCCATTTTTCAGGATGATCAGGTAGATCATGCAAAGGTGTAGCGATATTTACAGCTCCCAGTCTAGTCCATGGTCTCTGTGCCATTGTTGTGATGATGGTAGAAGAACTAAAAGTGACAACTGGTGTATGAGTAGTAACAGTTGAAGTACTGGAAGAGACAATTGATGTTTGAACAGATGTAGTTTGGGTAGATGATGATGATGAGACTACTACACTTTCTTGATTTGAAGCTTGGGAAATAGATGACTGAATATGCGATGAAGAACTAGTACCACTTTTTGTTTCCGATGGATTTTTTCTTGTTTTGACTCTACTAGGTATGGGAAATTTTTTTGGGGAAATTCCAAGTTTTTCACTCTGTGACCTAGTAAGAGGTCTAGAAGAAACAAACTGCGAGGTGACACTACCTTCAGATAATTCCGATTCTTCTAATTATAACAAGAATCCTTGAATTTTATGAACTAAAGCTTCGACTTCAGGTGATTCAAGAGTTGGATTATCTGATTGATATGATACTTTGGTAGTGGGTGTTTGAATACTTTTATCAATTTCTTCTCTTGTGATTTGAGATGTGGAAGAAATTGAAGGTGATGAGGGTGATGTGCTCTTAGAATGGCTTTTGGATTCGGATTTATCTGCCATTCATATCTTTGGCCCTCCTTCTAGCGCCAAAAATGTTGAAGCCTCGAAAATTGCTGCTTCAAACATTGGGGATAACGACCCAGTCGGGACCTTAGGACAACTCCTTTTCCGTTTGGTGTGGTGGCTTCGACTGGATTAATAGGACCAGTTTCCTAGTAATTTAAATGGGTTGGTAATGGAATTATTGGATGGAGGAAAATGGGACTAAATGACTGAAATAAAACTATCTAATCTAATTTAAAACTGATAAAACAATTCTAAAACTAACCCGGGCATCAAATGTGAATACAACTTTAAATTGTTTCAATTAACCAATAACCATGAAAATGTATTACAGCTTAATTGAAATGTGCAGTAACAAATAAATATAACTCTGTTTAAGAAATTAAACAGAGTTATAATAATATATTGCATTCATCATCATATATCGTTTGCATATACTATAAAAGATAAATATTTCTATACACTCAGAAATGATATGTATAAAGAAATATTGTAAAGTGAATACACATAAACGATAGCAATCTAAAAGAGAATATCATATAACATAAGAAACTAACAGTGAATAGATAGAAATACCATATCCATCTTGATATTTTCCAATGCAATCTAATATCCAAATCCAACAACTTCAATGTAAAATCAACTCCAAGATACATAAATGAAATTCTTAAAGACAATTTCACAGAGAATCACCAGATGTGATCCTTTATAAAAATATAAGAGTCAATGGAGTATAGAAATGTAATCTCCTAGTCAAAGTATTACAAATTCAAGACCCCTTTCTAAATGCATGAAAGGGGTTTAAATAGATACTTAATAAAACAAAACTAACTAAAACTATTCCTACAATCTATCTAAATTAAAAAATATCTAGAACAGAAATAAGATTTTGAGGAACACCGACTCATTGATCATCTGCTACGGTAGATGTGCGAAGATGGCATATTTTAAGCATTTCCTTCACTTCTTCAAGATGACTAAGCTTTGAATGCAACTTCCCTGTATATGTGGCATCGCAGAATTCGGGAATGATGCAATCAATGGCATTTGAGAGAAATTTAATTGTTGTTTGTTGATTATGTGGCTTGATGAGATAAGTCCACATTGTATCCCATGATATTCCTTGTAATGACCAATTTGCTGATTTTTATTAATTATCTCTTGTTTCCATCTATGATCAGTTTCTTTTACTTTGGGTAATTGATCGAGACTACAATCTACAATTAAATTGATTGCATATAAGTTATCATTCACCGTCTGTGTTACATTGTTCATTATTCCTTTGGCTCTGGATGTGGCCCTTTATGCTTTGATAAAGCGATGTTCCCATTCTGCAAAAATAATTTCTTTATGTCTCTCCATAATCTTGGGAAGATTTGCTTTTCTCCCTGATTCTGAGTCTTGCCATAATAGAAATTCAGTGATCTTTTCATTAGCTTCATCAAATTCAATTTTAAGAGTCACTCCTTCATCTACTAAAGAAGATGTTATTTCACATAGGGATTCTGCTGCTGCAATCTTTAGACAAAATTCATTTAATTGTTGAGACAATAACTTGTTTGTCTCCAAGGCTTCATTTTTGAATTGATCCAGACTAGGATAACTCTTAAACTTGTCTAAATTAGATTGAAACATCTTCTCTTGTTCAATCTTTGAAGTATGCTTATTTTGTAGAAGAGCCTGTAATTTTGCTATTTCTAGATTTAGCTGTTGTTGTCTTTCTAGGGTCCGCTGATCAATATTCTCTTTTTTACAGCTAGCTGCTCTTTTAATTGTCTAGATTTAATCTCTCCATCCTGTAATCGTTGTTCTAACTGAATGATCTTCTGTTGGTTTTCTGCAACCTGTTCCTCCAACATGGCTATTTGCACATCCTTTTGCTTCATCAACTGTGTAACTTCAGAGGCTTTATCTATAGTAGCAACACTATAGGCACCTGCATACTGGGATAATTTGGTGAGATCCTCAGATGGATTCACCTCATCATTCTTATAAACAATATTCATGAATTCCCCCTATGATGCCAAAAGTGCATCATTTTCAGTTCTCCTACTTTTCCTCTATTTTCTTACAAAAACCCTATGCTTAGGACTGTAAAATATATCCAAAGGAGGAATTTCTTCTATTTTCAATATGATCTCTCCTGTGGGATTCTCAAGGATGATTTCTACATCCTGGTCTTTTGGATCATCAAATTGGGAAGTGTTTTGTTGTCCTATTTGCTAGGAAAATTGTTCATATTGGTTCAACAAATGAGGAGAAACAATAAGTTTAGTAGCTTCTTGTCCTCCAAGTTTAGAATTTGCACTATTTTTTATATCACTTTTAGGTGCATGTTCAGTATTTTTACTGTCTGTGCCTTCTTTTTCAATATGCACATGGGCATCAGTACCTGTGCTTTCCTTTCTTGCTTGAGCCGAAGACTGTTGTACATCAATTTTAGCAGCGGTTTCTATCTTTCCAGTGTCAGCTTTGCTGATATCATCTTTCTTCTCCAAAACAGGATTAGTTCTTGTTACTTCTTTGCTAAACGCACTTCCTGTATCTTTATGTTGTGGTTCACATCCCTGTGTAGAAATCCTCAACTGATCCAGAGGAACTCTGAGTAACCACTGACTTCTAAATAATAAAAACTTATTCATTTCTTTGGCCTGAAGTTTGGACTTGGCCAAATCAAAAAATTGGGACATTTTATCTACAGAAACAAATAAATCATCAAAGACATCTGGTTCATGTTCGAACCGAGCAATTGAAACAGAGGTAGTAAAATCATATGCCACCTTCCTGGGATCATATTGCCTTCCAGGAATTGTTGAAAGTTTAAGATCAGTGAACTTAACAACTTCTTTTTCAGCATGGACAAAATTGTGAGAGTATAGTCACCACATTTGAAAGGAAAAGTAGGCCACATAAGTTTTTTGCTATTCTTTAAAGTTCTAGACATACCTTCTACTGTCAGCTGATAAGAAATTTCCTATGCCAACAGTTTGTCTGGAACATACAAAGGAATGATGTGTGGCTCTACAATACTTCCAAAAACTCTGATATATGTGAAATTTTCCTCCCCGAACCAATCTCCAATAGAGGATAAATCAACTCTAGCTTTGTCGGAATTCTGTTGGCTATCTTATCAAACATAATGATAGCCCAATCCATTATCTCAGAATTAATAGCAGAATGTATCAATGGAACCATTTGAATGGAAAACCTAGCCAAGTTATCATTACCAAACAATCTACATATCATTGCCGCGACATAACAATATGGAGGCAAAAGAGACTCCACAGAGTACATACCTGATGCCTCATGCCTGTGCGTTTCAGGGGCCCTTCTCCATTCTCTAATTGGTTCTGACTGATTTTCATTGTTTGCAACAAATTCGTTGATAAAATCTTTGTTATAAATCTTCTGTGGGTCAGGAAGGTGGTACATCACTTTGATATCTTCTGGTTTGAATGACCTGAATATTGTTCCAAATGCAGAGACAAAAGTTCTATCTTTGATAGCGACATTATCAATCACCCATCTAATAACATCATAATACGGGAAAATGTTTGCCTGAGCTGCAACTCGGTGCAGAAATGAGTTTGCCAATGCACCAAGAGGACTTTTAGAATAGTCTGAGTCGGCTTCGTCAGGAACTGTGGCCTTAGCTTCAACAACTCTAGGGTTTTCCTTTTCTATTATATTGTAAACATTTTCCTATGTCATTTTTCCAAGTCCCTGGCAGGAGGTGTTTGTAACCAGCTTAAGTTTCACTGGTTTCTCTTTAGGCGGCATAGTAATCACAGGGGCTTTTGCAGCAATGGTAGCTTTTGATTTCCTAAATCTCTTCGACATTTCAGTGTCAGGGAGTATTTTTCTTGCTCTGCGAACATAAAAATTTGATGTTCTATTGCTCTGCGACAAAGAGAAGCTTTCAGCCAAGGTGAAGACGTAATAATGAAAAACAGCTATACATAAGGTTTATTCACTGATTTGTATTTATTATATCCATGGTTTTAAAACTTAAATTCCCCCTAGGGAGTCACACTTCAATAACAAAACAAATCGTTTTTATTCTTTTGATTCGCGAGTTAATGTTATCGTACAATTGGAGATTTGGCATATTTTGAAATAAGTATAGATATGTTTCCTTTTAAAACTTTGAAATACGATGAATAATAATAAATGGATATTTAAGTGATAATCACATCGTAATTCGTTTAAAAAGGAAAATGAAACAAGACTTATACCAAATTCCGATTGCGAAGATCGCATCGGAGATTTTAAAATGAAATGAACCGTTTGACATTTTCTCCGAAAACGCAATTGCGATGAGATAGGATCTGTCGCATCGAAGTTTTAAACCAAAAGAAAGCAATGTTTTAATTCTTCCGAAATGCGATTGCGATGAATCACATCACATCGGAAGTACATAAAAGAAACACAACACTTTAAGTTTATCCGAAATGCGATTGTGATTGAGCGCGATCACATCGGAATTTTACAAAGAAAAAACAAACTTTAAAGAATTCTCTGATTTTCCGATTGCGATTACTGTTCATATCGATCATTTAAATATAAATACTTTATAATGTTTTTTGATATGATTCAAAGGCTTTATGTTTCATCGGATCGGAAAGTTATTTTTAAATGTTGTACACTTTGCAAATAAAAATGTGATATGTATCCTTTCATCAACGAATCTAAAAATGATTGGGATTTTTTCTAAATCTTTTATTTCTATTTAGAAAGAAAGATAAAAAAGGGGACCTATTTCTAAATGGGATTTATTCTAAAATTTAAAAATGGGGAGGGTTGTTGTATAGCACAACGGGAGCCTAACTTCCCTTCACATGAGATTAAATTGCACTGCTATTAGGTATCTGTGCTTTAACTTTTGTCTATCTTTCACTTTTTTTTGTGTTCATTTTATCTTCACCTAGAAAAATTTTCTAAGTCACAAGTTGACCTCTTGTCTTAGTCTTGCACAATAGTTATGGGCTTGCCTCCAGAAATTGCACAATTCATGAAGCTAGTCTTGTCCTATATTGGTAGCCTAGCCTTGAGCTCAAGAACTACACAATCATGCCAGGAAACCCAACACTAAGCTCATAAAATGCGCACTGAGCTCAGAAACTGTGCAGTGCACTGAGCCGAGAGCTTTCAGTTCCCAAAAATAGAGCAATCCTTCCTGGTGAGGTGCACAAAAAGTTTTCCTGAAGAAATAAGAAGAAAAGAAAAAAAGCGAAAAACATCCCTAAAATCTAGGGATCTATTTTTAGTAACCCAAAGGAAGCACATTTGTTATTTTGGAAACTTCCGCTAAGTGTTGCTTTTCCCTTGATTTAGGGCATGCACATCATAAACCATAATTTCTCAAATCTATTTAATCGATGTCCCTAGATCTCATTCTCACATTCAATCTTGGAGCTCTAGCGTTTCTAAGGAGATCAAGGAAGCTTTGGTGCGGTCGTTGTTGCTTTTCTGGGTGAGTTTTGCATTTATCACTTTTAGTCACTTTTTCTGTCGCTTTTTTCCGTTTGGCTTGAATGAGTGTTGTTTTTCTTGTTTCTTTGCATGAATGTTGGATTTTTAACATGCTTTAGATTGTATAACTATTATTTCAATTTTTTGTTTTCCTTTCACAAGTGTCACATTAGTTTTTGCATTTTTGCATTGATGGTCTCCATTGTGGCGACTCTCTTCACTCATCTCATTCACTTCTTGTTTGTTCAGTTTTCTACACTTTTTTTGTCTTGTTTCCCCAAAACTTAGTCATATATACATTCATTCCTTCACCATCTCTCAGATATACTTGTTTTAACACTTCCCTTGGGAAGATTTACCTTTCCCTCGGCTAGAACTTACTTTTACCAGTTGTGCATTGCGCAATCTAGAAACTAAACCTCAATATTGGCCTATGGAGTTTCCCAATGCACATTAATGGCTGGCATCACTACGCATTGTATAGTTCTAGGCCTTAGCCAAGAACCTTGGCCATTGAGATGGTGGAATGCGCAGTCTCTCCCATCTCACTGCTGAGGATGAACTACGCATTGCATAGTCTCAAGCCAAAAAGCTTTAACACTGACCGTTGGGACTGTGTAGTGCATAGTTTTCCCATCTATTCAGGCCCTCTTCCAATAAAATATGTGCAATCCTTCCTTTCAATCGCCTAGTGTGCTGCATGAAAAAGTCTTGAAAGTGTTTTTGCTTATAGCTGACATTTGTGTTCGGTCAGTGCCTTTAATGTCCCACAGGTATAACAGTTGTCAAAATCAGTACTGGGGAAGTAGTTGAGAAAGTTTTGGTTAGCATGCCATTTTACTCAGATAATTAGTTGTTCATAGATAAGCGATCTAAACTGATATGGCAACAGATCAAATATGATTTCACAAAGGAATTTCAAGTAGACTTAGATGAATGACAGGTGTATCTCAGCATCATGAAGTTAGGGCTTTACAAGGTTGCATGCAGGTATCCAACCTTCCCATGTGTAGATGTAATCAGCTGCGTTGTATCAAACATCAACGTAGAAACCATGACATTGAACAACACCAGCGGAAAAAATCTTGCTACATTCCTGGCAGAAAACTTCAAACATATGTATCATCTTCCTAAGTTAGTGACAAACATGGACTCATTATTTTATACCACTCACAACTACACAAAAACGAGAGATATAATCAAGGTCTGGGTGAAGGAGCAAACCAAGTTTAGACAGATAGCCACCCATATGTACAAGAAAAGAGCACTTAGGAAATCCTATCAACTTTTGGTCATACTAGCTTGCAGAATCTATAGCCAATCAGACACGAAAACCTTTCCTGAGGGGTGGGCTATCTCATTGAAATAGGTAGTTAATGAGGGGAAGTCATTCAACTAGCGAGACCTATTAGCTCATTAGTTGAGAGACCATGTGACAAAATATCGCAATCCACCCAAGGGTGAGCAAGCACGCTTCTACATTTCTGCATACTCATTGGATGCAATCTGTGTGCAAAACCAGTTCCATGGCACGAACTAGACATGGAAACTGAGACACACTGCCATACAAATATATTTTAATATACTCTCATATTGCAATCATCGCGGAATCATGGAACAACTTACTGATCACTTTATCATCCCGCTCTACAGGCTCATGTTTCAGGAGGACCCACCTTGCATGTCCTGAGTAGCTATGGAAGTGATATAAGAGGTCGATGATTGGTTCACCTAACCAGATGACACTTTCATCAGTGTATTCGGTGGGCAAAATCTACCACATCTTTTACCGAGATATTCCACCGATAAACTGGTCATGCAAGAGGTAGCTTATCACCTCTCCACAAGATTTTTGGTAGCACTGCATAGGGAGAAGAAGGCACCATGTCCAACTCTTAATTTTCAGGTCAAATTATACAATATTAATAATCTCAAGGTCGCAAATGCCGAAGGAAAAGACATAGTCAAATTTGAGTTCGGAACCAAGAGTTACAATATGTATGATCCGAGGAGAATTTGCAAAAAACATTGTGCTAGAGTATACTTCAACTGGGGAAACATGATTTATCAGTGGCTAGAGGAGGAACCATGGAATAATTGTTATGAATCATCCCAACCTCTTGATCCTATCAATACAGATGGGACTTCTCAAGTTGTTCTGCAGGCGGCAGTAGTTCTAGAAGCAGCAACAATAACAAGAAGCAGTTTGGTGTGTGAAAAAGGAAAGAGGAAGGTAACAGACCATATGGAAGAGGAGAAAATATGGAAAATGAAAGAATATATTCTCACTATGAAAGTAGCTTTGTAAATAGAAGCGAAGAGGGAACAAAGGTAGCAGAGAGTAGAGCAGAGGAAGAGAGAGAAGCAACCCTTAAAATAAGCAGTGCAGAGAGCACAGAGAGCAGAACAATATTTGAAGGAAGAATGGAAGCTTAGAATAAGAGAACTAGAGGAGATACAAAATAAAGAAGAGGAAGAAAGAAAAGGTGACATGGTGGAAGAGACGACACCCATACAGGTTGAAGAACAGGTAAAGGATTAGTAGGTAGCAGAGGGAATGAACGAACATATGCAGGAACAATATTTTTCTCAAGATCATGAACAATTGATTGAACTCAAGGACATGAAAGTGGGACTGGAGCCACTAAATGAAGATGTGGACCTGATGCCTAGCACATCTTAGGCCACCGTTCTGACTCCATCATTTCTAGCTGTAGAGCAACCACCGAGTGAGGAAGGGGAGGTGATTCCCCTTGATGATGATCAGGTCATGGATGTGTACAATATATCATTTGATGAGTTGCAGAAGAATATTGTACAAGTGCAAAGAAATCATTTCTTGGATGTCCATGCATCATCTACATTCATGAGAGAAAGGGTGATCGTGGCAGACATCAACAAGAATCCAAATGTCATTGTCAATGTTAGTTGGGCCTTTTCAGGAGCATCCAGATCCAACACCCAATTCTTGGTTTCCAAGAAAAATAAATTAGCACTGAACATACATGAACTTCAACAAGAGAATTAAAAACTCCATGTAGTAGCTTTGAATGCACCGTCCGCACAGGTCTACCACGAGGAGATAAGAGTAGCAATACTTACTGATGTATGCACACTTGGAGACATAATGTAGGATATTGATGAGGACTTTGTAACCATCCATAAGGAAATTTTACACCTAAATGACTTTCTACATAAGAGAAGAGAGTTTGTCATAATCCTCAAGAATATAGAAACTGGCATTCCTGCCATGCATGAGTGGACAATGTGATACAAGGTCGCACCACTTACATTGGTAAAAAAGATAAATACGTAGGCGAAGTTAAAGAAATCCAGATTTCAAATGATAATCCAGAACAAAAATAAACTCTCCTCATTCATCAAAAGAATTCAAGCCACATATGGATGGATGTACGATACCCTATTTTGTCTACCCTATTTTGTCTTATATGGGTACGAGTGGAAATTGTAATATTATTTTTAATTATTATATGAATGAAATTCCACGTGTCCATGATGGAATGTGAAGATTCATATGTAATGTGATGAGTCATGAGGGGAGTCCAAGAGTCACCAAGTGGGCATGCCAAGAGTCACCCCCCTTTGGTTATAAATACATCCTCATAACTCTTATAAGGGCATATTGGGAGCCAAGATTTTGGCTAGGCTTAGGCTTAGAGAAGGCTTGGTAGTTTTGTGTCAGCCTTGGCTTATCTGTAGCGTAAAGGGAGTATACTTATTTGGGAGGAACAAGTGATGTTTAATTCGCATTCCACTATTGGGGCAAGTGGTTCATCATGTTGTGTATATGAATGCAACTTTCACTTGTAATATAAATCAGAGTTGGAACCTCTTCGTGCATATATTGTAAATGTATTTGTAATATTATGGTTATGTTTACAATATATGTTGTTTAACTTACACATATTCTTATGAACTATTTCGTTTTCATCTGTAGGAATCTGGTTGAATGTGTGCTTATGTTTTAATCCATCACCTTAAACTTGTGTACTATTCTTCTTGTTATTTTGTGTGATGTATTTTTGGCTCGTGTGTTGATTTCAAGATGTGTACTATTATAGGCTTCCAAGGAGATTACTTCCTTCCCCCATTTGTTGTTAGAACCACTCATGCATCATATTGACTTCCCATAGGGTCACACACTTGCTTTAACCAAAGACATCGTACACCACTCTATGCATTTTGCAATCCAAGGCATATCATTAAGCACTCCACTACTGGTACTCCTACTCCAAACAGTATGAGGTCTATTTGGAACTTCATAATGGGGAGATCCTATGAACGTTGGCGAATCCAACACCATCAACATTTTTGGCACTAGAAGGAGGGCCAAATGACAAGATGATCCGTTCAAGTCTATTTTGAATTTTCGCACTCTTTTTTATGACTTCTTCCCAAATCATACACACGACATGTTTTTCCAGAAAACTCAATTTTCAAGTGACGACGGATATCATTGATAACTTGTCACATCTTAAATTTAATGGCAAAGGTGAAACAACCATTCGTGAGCATACAAATTATTTTCTGCAATTTTTCACAGAGCATGACATACCCCTTGAGGATGTTGGCTTCTTGTTGTTCTTTCTCACATTCGAAGGGTGTGTAAGGAAATGTTGTTAAAAATTGAGTATCGATGCCTCTATCCACTCTTTCAAACATATTTTCACAAAATTAATTCTTGCTTTGGATAAATTTCATGATAAAATTATGTGCAAGAGAATTTTACAATTGCGAAAATCACCTGATGAATCGTTACATCATTTTCTTATTCATTTTTTTCATATCTTCTTTGAATTTCCAGAGGATGAAGTTGTCTGGGATTTCTTAACCAGATTATTTGTATATATTGTTCATATTTCACTTACTATGTACAAGTTATGATTGCTTAAATCACACCCAGTGAATCTCACGTGTAAATCCTATAAATCTGTGATGGACAGAGGTGTTGTTCCAAGCAACCTCCTACCCGCTTTTCATCTAACAACTTTACTTCCACAAGGTGTGATGGGAAAGATTCAGAAGTCATTTTTTCAAGAAACACCATCTTCTCCTGGCCCGCATACTCAATATCTCTGGACAGTTTTGGACTAAAATCTTAGTGAGTGTGTTGAAGAGTTTTCTCCCCATCCTCCTCCCTTTGGTCCTTTTGATCCTCCGAATTGCAAGTTTGTGCATTCTCTTGTTTCAAATCCTTCCTTTGATGTTTATGAGGAATAGGTCTTGTATGTAGTTGTTGTTTTGCATCCAAAATATGATTTCACTTGCAATGAGAACGTGGCAGAGTCCATTATCGAACAAGAATTTGCGATGAAGGATGACTCCCTTCCTTCCGCAAATCTTCTTCATTATCCTAACATTATCAACGATTCTTTCATTCCAGTTGAATCATGTGAAATTTTAGTTTTTGATACAATTAATACTTCCAATCAATTGTAGAATTTGTGGAATGCTAGTTTTCATTTAAATGCAGAGAGGATGAATCTTCTATCACTGATCTTCCCAACCTCTCATCATACCTTTCTATAAATGTAGAGGGTGAAATTTCTTGTTTTCTATCTCCCCCTCTATACGATTCATCAGATCATGAGTGTTATCACCCTAGTAATTTCTCAAGATTGTGGGCTTTTGGTTTTTAGTTAAAGAAAACTAGGGGTAACCACAAACCTACTTTAGAAATTTAGGATCTAGCCTTCCTAAATTTCAGAGAGGGCTCTCTCTTTATGATTTAAATTTTTGTTTGTTTAATGTTTTAGGCTAGTTATGATAGAAAAATTAGTTTTGGTTTTGAAATGTTTGGTGGAAAATAATATTACTTAAAGACAAATTAAAGAGGGATCTATTAGTCCATTGGGCTATGGAGTCAAAGTCTAGCAAGCAGAACTAGAAGGTAAGGCCAAAAGGATGCTAATGTATTTAGGGCAAGATAGATAACCCTCAGAGATTTGGATAGATTGTTTTGATGAAATGGCTTTCTTCGGGATAAAAGGCAATGAAGGATCCTTTGATCTGGAAAAACAAGAAGGAGGTAGGGGTAAAACGGGACTAGGAGCAATTAAGAATTCATAAATCTGAAAATCAGCAGAAAACATTTAAATGATTAAGTAGTTAAGACAGGGAGTTTTTACACTAGTCCTGAAGTAATACTCCTAATTAATCATTAAGATTGAAAAACATATATGATATTTTATGTAACTCAAAATGGAAACAATGATAGTAAGAAATTACTTTAGTCTTCAACTTATCGTATGAATCCTGAATTATGAAGTCCAATTGGCTATTGTCTAGATTGCTGCTTTGAAATCAACACATGTGTGCCTCCAACGTACTAGCAAAATGTCTATAATGTTCTTAGCAATTTTATTCCACCCTAAACACTTCACAAATTGAAGTATTTATACAAATTTTTATTACAAATATCCTAGAGAGATCTAGGAATAACTCTAGGAAATATAAAATATCTTTACACATTAAGAGGGACATCTTCTTAACAGCTTTAGCAAGCTATCCTCTTATCTAGAAAATATAGAACTATCTTATCTAACAAAACTATTTGTTGAATAGTTGTCCATGCTTGCTGGCATATTGAAAAATATATTTTTGGAAGATGACTTCACTGATACTCTTTCCACTTATACTCTTTCACGCTGTTTATTTATCATTTCACTGCTGTAAAAAGGGAAATTACAACAGTCAAAATCAACTGGCTGTTGTTTTTCTCTCTGATACACTTTGACTTTGTTCTTTCACCCTGATACTCTTTAAACTGATATTTTAACCTTTAACTTCTATAAAAAAAAACTTCTCAGCAGTAAAAAATCAAAATCAAATAACTGTTTTATTTGTTTCCTTCTCAGACTAACTACTTCATCTGCACTCTCTTTCACTATTTTGCTTCTTTGCTGCTACAAAAAATCTGTAAAAGTCTGCCATTATTCAGCATTTGGTATTTTTACACTTTTGAGTTTTCTGAAGTTCTCATATGCATCAGTATACTTGGAAAAATTTGGTTTAATAACAAACAAATGTTTGATTTCATTTTGAAGGAAGAATAAATCTTCAATATATTGGAGAACAACTTTCCTTGTTGGAGAGCCCTGTTGCAATGGCTTATTAACCTGTTCTTTGGCATGGTCCCTTATCTTTTTGTCATATTCCTTTTGGTCCATCAATTTATCATTGAAGACATGGATGTCTGGAATACCAGCTTGTCTTATCATTGCGTACTTTGCTAAAAACTTGGTAATGGAAAAATTCATGGCATCACATTTTTCTTTCAAGTTTTTCATTAGAGTTTTCTTTGTCAAAACTTTCTTGATTTGAAATATTGTCTCTATTCTATCTTGTATCTTCAATTCTTCTAGCTCTGTCCTGTTTTTACTATTTAAGGAAGTGATTAGCTTTAATGCCTGTGCTGGTTTATCTGCTAATTCTTCTGTTTTCTTTTGTATTTCAACTTGAGCTGCTAGAAGGAGGTCTCTCTGTTCATATATTATTTGGATTGATGGCCACTGAAGACGTATAGCCTCAATTATATTGGTCCATAGGTGATTTATTATGTAAGAAATCTATGTAGTGAAACTCAAATACTTTTGAAGGCTTTTGACTTGCTCTTCAAGTCTTTTGGCTCTTTGTTCATAATTATTGGCATTAATCAATGTTGTTTTGTTAGATACTTCCATATTCTGAATCATTTTCTTCAAACTGTTAATTTCATTATTTTTCAGAGACATTTCCTCCATTGCTTTGAATATCTGCCCTGCATCATTAGTCTGTTGTAGCTGTGATGTTGAAGATTCTATATTGGAGGTAGTAGCCAATTGCACTGACACTGTAGTTGCCAATGGATTTTTGGTGATAACTTTTCTCCCAGTGTAGAAGGAACAACAACAGTAATAATAGGTATGACTGTAGGAATGGTGGAAGTATCATTTTCCTTCACAGTTTCTTTTTCTTTCATAAGTATATCCATTTGAAATTCCATATCTTTGATTTGGGAAGTTAGATTTATAATCAACTGCATCATATCCTGTTTTTCTTTCTGTTCTTGAAGTATCTCCTTACTCTGTGGGTGCTCACTTTGATGAAGTTTTAAATGTTTCCTTGAAGCAGCAATATCATCATTTTTGTTCTTGATCAATACTTCAGCAGCTTGTACATTTGATGGGTCAACTCCTATTTGTAAAATCAAATCTTCTAAGGCCTTGATCCTTAGATATTTTGCATATAAAGAGCCTTTGTCAAGTTTTATTTGGTCTTGCAGGTTGATAATGGTATTCTGCAAATTTGTCACTCTCATAGATTTTGTCACCACAGTAGAATATAGCATCTCATAGCTATGTCTGTGGTATTCTATTTGATCCAATTCATGCACCTTTTTAGTATCTACTTTAAATTCCACCTTTTTGTAGCCAGCCACTGTTTTTGGAGTTGAAGTAGTTGGTTGTAAATAGGACATGATCATCTTATTTGAGGAGTAATCAAATGCTGTAAGAAACCTGTCCTGATTTCCTAGCTTCTATTTGAGAAATTGAGAATAAATCTCACTTTGGATTTCCTCATTCCTTTGTTTTATCTGCTTATATATTTCCTTGATGTCCAAATCTTTTTCTTCTGCTGTTTGAGAAGAAGAAGCTTCTATATTAACCTGTTGTTCAATCATCTAGGTTTCCTTTTCTTTGGCTGCTACTTGTTCTTTTTCAATCTCTGTCAAAGTCTCCTTAATTATTACAGTGGCCTCATCATTGTTGACTTCTGATTCGTCTTCAACCTCAAAAAGTTTTTCTTTCCCTATGGAACCAAATTTGAGCCTTTTGTTGTAGATGAGCTTGAACTTAGTATCTGAAGTAGTTTCTGTTGTGTAGGCTCCCTCATCTCTGCTTCTTTTGTTTGAAGATGCTGGCTGTTTAGAAGTTACCACAACAAGTGTGGTATCCATTTTTCCTGTTGGCTATGTATTTGCAGTTAAATATACCAATGTATTTTCTTCTCATTCTATCCGATTAGCAAATTTTTCAATATCAGGCTTTGGCTCATGTATAAAAGGAGGTAGTTTACACTTAAGCCTTATATTGCTTTAAAGACCTTGGGGGTCATAATTCCAAGGAAAACTCACTTGAAATTTCAGCTCTGACAATATTTTTTCTATCTCTTTTTCAGCATCTCTATTATTCACTATAAAAGGGCCAATTTGATTTTTTAGTTTGAACTGGGTCTTCTTTTTGGAAGCCATGAAATTGATGGCATCAGAATTCAAAACCTATCTCAAATAATCTAAAGCAAAGACTCTGATAATCAAAAACTTAGGTAATTTGTATGGAAGCAGATTGGTTCCAAAGATTCTTAATTCAATGTGTTTCTCATACAAGTACCAATCTCCCATTTTGCATTACTTTGAAAGTTGCAATATCCTTTTCATTTCTTCACTTACCCTACGTTGTTCTGATTTATGTAGCAAATTCATAGCTGGCCTAATGAACAAATTTGTAAAATCTGTGTAGTTGTATTCACTTCCTTCTTTTCTCAATAGTGATGTCCAAAAGACAACTGATAAAGTCTGGCACTCTACATTCATTTTTTGTAATGCTATTGGAAAGTGATCAGCTTGTGAGAATAAGAACAAATGAAACAAATAGGAAGAATATCTGAATACCCCTTCAGTGGGTAACTTTGTCAATTGATGGTGTATGGAATCAGCTACAAACCTGGAAAAATAAAAAATCATAGTAGGAGGCTCACCAGGAGATAAAGTTGATAAAAACCCAAGGATTCACTCATCAGTAAACTCATAAGTGAAGTATCCTAATATGAAGGATAACATTGAAATTACATGCCTAGAATCCTGTAGAAACTTGGAAGTGGAATAGGGAGGATTTAGCTTTGGAATGTCTGCATGAGCTAGCATAAAGTTTTGAAAAATCATAAATCTTTTAGGGAAATCTAACCCCAGATATAACTGAGTCAATGCTTCAATGGATAAGGCACTAGCACATTTGCCCAATTTCTGATGGCCAATTTGTCACTATTCCGACACATAGGCGTCGCAAGAGCGACATTTTGAGGCCGGGAAAAACGTGGTTAGCCATTACGTCGCAATTCCGACACTTCAAGAAAGCGTTGGAAGAGCGACACATGTTTCGACGTTTTCAGACTGCCGTTGGTCTTTCGACGTTATCCAAAGCGTCGCTATTCTGACGTTTTATAAGCATCACAATACCGATGTTTTATAAGTGTCGAAATACCAACGCTTATAAAGAAGCGTTAGAAGACCGACGACTGTTTAAATTTTTTTTTTTTAAATGAAACTTTTCTTCGTTGAAGGATCAACCAGGCATAATCAACTACACCCCCTTTTTTAGGGGAGTGCCCTATGGCTTTGGTAGTTTCATATATTAGAGGCGGTGCTGGTATTCTTTCATTTCTTTTTAGATGCAGTATAGCTTTAGAACTGATGGTCTTTTGTTTCAGTGGACTGTGTACACTTGTGTCTGGTTCCATCGAATTTAGAAGTCATTTGTGAATTTTGTATTCCAGCTTTCTGATGGCCTGTATTGGCTCTGTATTTTTCTCTACATGGGCCCAATATAATATAGATTTCGGGGTTTTTTTTGGTTCTATTCCGAGGGAATATTTCCTCTGGAGTATCCAGTTTTTCTAGGACTTCAGATTTTTTCAAATGTTATAACCTCCTTAAGACATGTTGTTTATTCTCTTTGAAAAAAAGGTTCCTATAAGGATAAAGAGGAGTGTTTTTTTAAAGTTGCACGATCTCCTTCACTCTTCATCAATTGGAATGTAGCACGCATGAAAACTTCAGCGTGCAAAGTGACCCATAGATTTAATGAAGACTTTTGCACTAGTGCTTTGTTGCCATAGGTCGGTTCTCTTGGACCGCCGAGATTACAATTCTTCAAAGACAATAATAAACACACACTTTCAGGATTCTTTGCGTACTATAATTTTTTCCCAGATCAGAGAAAGTGCAATCTCCAGGATCATGGTATAAAATTTTGTATAGTAGTTTACATAACTTTAGTAGATAGGTATTGCAAGTGTGGAGTTCTGACACTGTAGATTGGGCCATCTATGTAGAAACTAGTAGAGATGAAGAAACCTTGGTTATGGGTGGGATGTGGATTCATCATAAATTTTGTAGTCGTCTATAAATTACTTTTATGGCAAGAATCATTAGGACGATTCCTTAAAGATACCACAATCCCTTTTAAAGGTAAGCATCATTAGGACAATTCCCTAAAGATACCACAATCCCTTTTAAAGGACTTCTTGAATTGATTCATATAGACAACAACATATGTGAGCCATTGAAAACTATATGGCATGCTGGTGCAAGGTTCTTTAAAAAATCCATTGATGATGCATCTAGTAGAATGCCAACTTATTTTCTTAACAATAAATGAAAATTTTAGATATATTAAAAATATCTCCATATTTTGCTGAGAATTAGACAACAAAATCTCCTAGGAAGCTTAGTGTGAAAATTACAATGAATATTTTTTCTACAATGTTTACTAAGTGATAAAGGAAAAGATGAAGCAAGATGAGCAAACCAAAGATATATATTGTAAAATGTAAAGGTGAAAAACTTGTTCAAAAAACACAAGATGGTATTTCCATTAACTTTAAGTTTCTATGCACACTCGAAACAGAAATTTTCACTTGCTCAAAAGAATAGAAAGACCTTAAAGGTGAAGACCTCTCTTAGAAGAATGACACTAAAAGATGATGTCAAGTATCTCTAAGAAAGTTACAAATCTAATGTGCCATATAGATATAGTAATTACAAACACACTAGATGTCAATGTCTACCAGAGCATCTCACTAGGGACAAACCACTACAAGAGAAACTACTAAATTATACACTTGCAATATACAATAAAATTCATGAAGGAAATTTACGATCCTTACAATATAATCCTTGCTTAACATGAATTTTTCCTTGATTCCTGTAATAAATAGGGAAGCCAGTGCTTAAATTTGTATTGTAAGATCTAGTCAACCTGGAAAGACATGCTCGCTTTTTTATAGAGTAGATGTATTGAAGTCTACCTATTTTTGGTGGTCCTTGTTTTGATATAACACATCTTCTTGAAGAGGAGGTTGGAAATATGGAATTTTACTCTGTCCCAAGATGGCCGTTGCTGGCTCCAAAATAAGACCCCCAGTTGATCAACCAATGGCATGAGAGATAAATTCATTTAAATATTGGGAAAAAATAAATAAAAAACTGATGCCTAATGTAACCCTCAGGGGAATTGGGAAAAATTTTTGGTCAATGCCCAAACTAATAGCAGTCAATGCAAATCAAATGCAATATAGCATGCCTTGCAGTAGGTGTAATAAGAGCACATCCTAGTGAAGTCAACTTGAAATAACACAAATGTGCCATATACTAAACACTTAGAGGGGCTTGATACCAAAAAACATGCTCAAGAAATCTGAGCTAAACCTTGCAACAAGAGCTCTATGAATGTAGTGTCTTTGTCCTACTCTATCTGCTCATGTGATGTGCAAGAGGCAAAGAGGGACACTAAAAGCTGATGTGATGCAAGGGGTTGAAACTTCTAAAACAAACTAGTAGTTGAATGATCAATGCAAACATGTGGTGTTCTACCATAACTTTGACATGGAGGTATTTGTCCCAATGTTTGTTGGATTGATGATTTAATGATAAGTTGTGCACAATTGTCTTATTAATAATCTCAGTATGGTCATCATTCTAAGACTAAAAAACATAGGGAGAGAAGCAACCTTAAGTGTATCCAAATTTGTTGGAAGATTAGTATTGTAGCTTTTGGTGCATCATTGTTATTGTTGTAGGGAATTGAAAAACCATGTTGGAAAAAACAACACACTATTATGAAGTTGTAATCATGATTATGTTTATTCGTAGACTTTCCAGCAATAAAATTCATTTAACTTGATTATGATGGTTAAGAAGGCACTTGTAGATGCTAACATATGCCAAGCTTTTGATTGGGAGGCATAGACAAGCTACAATGAGAGCACTGATATATATGATCATTAATATTCTTTAGCATGATTCAGCAATATGTTGCAGAAGGAATTGAAGAGCCTCATCGATTGAAAGGTGCCTTCCAAGGAGAAGGAATGAGATTATTTGAGTAGTTTATTTAGCACCAACTAACACACATGAATAATTCAATTTGTACAATAACTTATTGAAGAGTATAATTCAGGAAAAGTAAATTCTGCAAAATTAGTACAAAATATGGATAAGTAGGATAAACCAATTTTTAGTCATCATAATTACTGCATATGATGTCTAATGATTAATATGCTAACAAGTATCCCTACGGGGATGGCTGAGAAGGTATAGAATCTATTATCTCGTCTGTGGATTCATTATGTTATTAGATAATGATGTAATTATTGTAGACATTATGCCTGTTATGTATGGATATGTGTTTGAATTGACGAATTGCAGAATTTCAATGGTTGATGGTTTGTACGTAGAATATTTTCCTTTTCCAAGGAAGAAGTGCCACCAATGTTTAATTGTTTAAACTATGAAAAAAAATTCCTTATCATAGGCAACATAACCTAGCCTAGCATGCAACAGGTCTTCAAAGTGATAAACCATTGGATGTTCTCCCTACTTAAGAACAATATCTATGGAAAATTATGAGGAATTTGTCTAAAATGAGACCAAGATATTTCAAACTTGGACCTTCAAGTATAAAAATAAAATGTCCTACTGAGTATAATTAAACAAAATCTTGAAAATCTGACCACATAAATGAATATTTTCATTCGATAGAACAAGAAATCAAAACGAAAAAAGAAATCTCCTAAGTGAACCCAAACAAACTGACAATTTTTTAAACTGGTAATCATATTTACAGGCATATAAATAGATTTAAAACACCTCCATGGTAACTTCAATGTCATTAAAAATTAATAAATTCCATAAAAAAACCAAACTTGCTAAGATCCCAAAACCAGGAGTACTTATAGCTAGGTGTGGTGAGCTTAAGAGTCCTGAAGCAAATATCATAGAGAGCCTCATTTTCAAGCACCATACATTCGTCTACATTTTCTACCAGCTGATGAACAGAGAGTGTAGCATTGTAAGGCTCCACCTCTGTGTCTGACACCTTATGAGACTGGAAAACAGAGAATGTGAGTATCATTCTATCAGGGTATTCCTTCCTAATATTGGATATCAAGAGGGTTCCCATTCTAGATCCAGTACCTCCTCCCAAAGAGTGACACACTTGAAACCCTGTACACAACAAGAACCCACATCATTTTAGCAAATGAAATCCTACATTTCAAAAACACAAGGTCAAGGATTTGAATCTGAAAAAGACACATACCTTGCAAGCAATCACAGTTTTCAGCCTCCTTCCTAATGACATCAAGCATAGAATAAATGAGCTCAGCTCTTTCTGTGTAATGCCCCTTGGCCCAGTTGTTTCCAGCCTTGGATTGTCTAAAATTGACGTTATTAGGTCCTCACACTTTCCATGGTGCCAAGCTCCAGATCCATGACACGGAAAATCTCCCACAGCTCGCCTCATTGTAGTAAACATTAACCCTTTCAAGCTATAAATCTGAAGTGCCCTGATATCTTCCAGTAGGATCGATCCCGTGTTCTTCATAGACCACTTCCCAGAACTTGGAGCCGATTTGGTTGCCACATTGGCCCCCCTGAATGTGAAGGATCTCTCGCATTTTTTCTATCGCCCAACTCAAATTTGGATCAGATCTGAACTGCCCCTCTGTTGTTGCTCAATACATCAAGAATTGTTGCAGAAGATATCAGTGATTAAGGTAAGAAAAGCGTCATTAGGTTGCTTCCTATTTCAATAGATCTGCATGTAACTCCTCTAGGATGAAATCAATGAATCTGAGGATCACTTATTGTGTTTTTTATGCAGGACATATGGCTTTAGGTCAACGTTCCAGTGTTTTTATTACATACATATTTCCTCACAAAGATAATGCTAGTCTCCAAGATTATGGATGTGATGTGACTATTATAATTGAAGTGCCAAAGATATAGGTGCGATGCTTGTAGATGTGATGATGTTGCCTGTGATGCCTTAGACTTCAAAACCTACAATAAAACTCAACGAAACCCATAGAAACCAAACCAAAAGAACAACGAAACTCCAATATCAAAGATGGCTCAGAAACCCTTTTGCAACTTCTGCTTATTTGAAAACCTTTGGCCGCAGAGCTAATAGATAGAGCGACTTTGTTTTAACCCTGAACTGCCCCTCCAAATGGGATTTGCCGCATCCTCCCTCCTTCCTAGGACAAACCATACAACTGGAGGGAAATGTACAAGGGAAATTAAAACTTTTGATATTTGAAAAATTTTGACATTTTGAAATGAAATACTTGTGTTTTTTTAAGGCCACTCAAATTCCATTAAATAAAATGTGTGAGACTTTTCTTGGGGTTAGTAAGGGGTTTGGGTAAATAAGTGGTATTGTTGATTATAAATAATTATTAATGAGATTAGATCTAAGAAATTTATTTAAATTATTAATTATATAAAATTGTTGAATTTTTATTTCATAAACTAGGGATTTTGGTTGATTTTTTAATCTAATTATGTGATATTAAAGATGAATTATGGTAACTTAAAAATAATTTTTATGTGGTGAAAAGGGAAGTAGTAATGTTATGGTATGAATGATTATTTTCAATGAAATTTTTGGTTTAGTAACGATAATCAGGCGAACGATGCCACAGAGGAGAAAACGGAAAATGGGCTGCCCAAACATGCACAAGGCAGCCAGGTGGTCACAACTTAGCAAAACTGATACAGGCGCCCTCGAACGAAATGGCCTGACTTGAACACACCTGGTTGGGTGACCTCACATGGCATGACACCGCGCACCCGACCGAATGATGATACAAGGGAGAAAATGGCAAACGGGTCACCCGAATGTGCACAAGGCACCCGGGCGGTCACAACTTAGCAAAACTGATACGTGTGCCCTCGAACGAAATGGCCTGAATCAAACACGCTCGGTCGAACGACCTCACATGGCACGCCTAACCGAATGATGCCACAAGGGAGAAAATGGCAAATGGGCCGCCTGAACGTGCACAAGGCACCCAGGTAGTCACAACTTAACAAAACTGATACGAGTGCCCTCGAATGAAACGACCCAGCCTGAACGCACCCGGTCGAGCGATCTCACACGATGTGACACGAAAAACGATGCCACAGGGGAGAAAACAGAAAATGGGTCGCCCAAACGTGCACAAGGCACCCGGGCGGTCAACTTAGCAAAACTGATACGGGCGTCCTTGAACAAAACAACCCGACCCGAACGTGCCCGGTCAGGCAACCTCACACGGTGTGACACGGTGCGCCCGACCGAACGATGCCACAAGGGAAAAAACATAAAACGGGTCACCTGAACGTGCACAAGGCACCTGGGTGGTCACAACTTAGAAAAATTGATATGGGCGCCCCTGAACAAAATGACCCGACTCGAACGCTCCCGGTCGGGTGACCTCACATGGCACGACACAGTGAGCCCGACCGAAGGATGCCATAAGGGAGAAAATGGAAAACCGGCCACCTGAATGTGCACAAGGCACTCGAGTGGTCACAGCTTAGCAAAATTAATACGGGCACCCTCGAATGAAAGGGCTCGACCTGAACGCACCCGGTCGGGCGACCTCACATGACACGCTCGACCGAACGATGTCACAAGGGAGCAAATGGAAAACGGGCTGCTCGAATGTGCACAAGGTACCCGGGTGGTCACAACTTAGCAAAACTGATACGGGCGCCCTCGAATGAAATGGCCTGACTTGAACGTGCCTAGTTGAGTGACCTTGCACGGCGTAACACAATGTGCCCGACCGAACGATGCTACAAGGGAGAAAATGACAAACAGGCCGCCCGAATGTGCACAAGGCACCTGGGTGGTCACAACTTAGCAAAACTGATACGGGCGCCCTCGAATGAAATGGCCTAAACCGAACACTTTCGGTTGGGCGACCTCCCATGGCGCGCCCGACTGAATGATGCCACATGGGAGAAAACGGCAAACGGGCCGCTCAAACATGCACAAGGCACTCGGGCGGTCAGAACTTATCAAAACTGATATGGGCGCCCTCGAACGAATCGACCTGACTCAAACGCGCTCGGTCGGGTGACCTCGCATGATGCAACATGGTGTGGCTGACCGAATGATGCCACAAGGGAGAAAATGGAAAATGGGTCGCCCAAATTTGCACAAGGCACCCGAGCGGTCACAACTTAGCAAAAATGATACGGGTGCCCTCGAACGAAACGGCCCGACCCGAACGCGCCCGGTTGGGCAACCTCACACGGTGTGACACGACGCGCCCGACCGAACGATGCCACAAGGGAGAAAATGGCAAACCCAAAGGGCTTTTGAAGGTGTTCCCCCACCATATGACCAGAATAAGAGAATGGTCATTCCAGATGCTCTGAAAGTGTTGAGGCTTCAGCCAGGTCACAAGTATTGTCTGCTAGTTAGGGAGGCTTTCCAAAGAAGTTGGCTGGAATCACTATGACACTATTACGGAATTAGAAGGGAAGAGAAAGGTAAAGGCTCAGGTATCATATGAGAGAAGGAAGCAATTGGAAAAATTGAGATCAAAAGCAGTGGATTTAGCCAAAAAGTAGCTTGCCCCAGAGATGGATAAGATAAAACTTGACAACATATTGGTCAATTTCCTTGAACCTTTATTGGTTATTCAGAAGGAGTATGAATACACCACCATTAATATCAAAGTAACCGGCCCCTAGCAGATCAAGGGCTACAATTTGTAGTTTTTGTTTGAACATCAACATACCACAACCATGCTTACAACCAGGATATGCATTTTGAGGAGGAGAAATCTCGTTGAGATCAAAATCAATAATCCATTGCAAAAAAAAAGTACAACTTGTGGTGATTATAGATGAGCATAGATGAATAGCTACAATAGATGTTGAATGTGGAAATTATGGAGGAAAAAGATGAAATTCATCTTCCTTTTGCATTCAAGTGAGAGGAAAATCAATCATCAATGAAAATTCAAAATTTTCAAGCTGAACAACAAGATCAACCAAATTGGGGGCAGAGTTTAGGGAACCTTCGTAAGTGAATGGGGCCTATGTGATATGGCTACAAGTTATCTACCCCCACACAATCTGGTATGCAAATAGTAAACATTGTAGGCATAGGGTTAATTAACCCCACACATAGTGGAGTTGGTGCCCTAAAAGCAGCTTGCCCCAAAGATGGAGCTCTTAGCTTCAATAAAGTATTATATAAGCTGCATGTTGTGCTCAATGAAGCAGTCAATTTTGAAAATCACAAGAAATTATTTCTGAAGATGATATTTTTGACTAGAAATATATAACTACACAGAAATAATTACACTGTTGATTCAATAATAATATAATCTGCAAACAACCTTCTCACATTCATGATCTGAGTATATACTGAATTAGACAGAAGTAAGAAAACAATCACTTCTTCAAAGCTAATTCGAATTTGGAGGGCTTAGGGGATTGGGGGTTAGGGGTTAGGGGATTAGGGGTTAGGGGTTAGGGCTAGGGTTTAGGGGGTTAAATGGGTTGGGGGTTGGGAATTAGCGTTTAAGGCCGGCTAAGGGGTTAAGGGTTAGAGGTTTAGGTTTGAGGGTTAAATGGGTTAGGCATTTAAAGGTTTAGGGGCTTAAGGGATTTAGAAGTTAAGGATTTTATCTAGGGGTTAGGGGTTAAGGGGTTAGGGGTTTAGAGGTTTAGGGTTTAGGGGGTTAGGGGTTAAGGGTTTAGAGGTTTAGGGGGTTAAATGGGTTAGGGGTTTAGGGGGTTAGGGGATTTAGCAGTTAATGATTTTAGGGTTTAGAAGTTAGGGGCTAATGGGGTTAGGTTTTAGGGGGTTAGTTGGGTTAGGGGTCGGGATTTAGGGTTTAAGGGGTTAGGGTTAACAGTTTAATGGTTTAGGGTTTAAGGGGTTAGGGGTTAAGGGTTTATAGGTTTAGGGTTTAGGGGGTTGAATGGGTTAGGGGTTTACTAGGGGTTTAGGGGGTTAAATGGGTTAGGGGTTAAGGGTTTAGGGGTTAGGGGTTAAGGGTTTAGAGGTTTATGGTTTAGGGGTTAAATGGGTTAGGGGTTTAGAGGTTTAGGGGGTTAAATGGGTTAGGGGTTGGGATTTAGTGTTTGAAGGGTTAGGGGTTAAGATGATAGTTTCATTGGTCTCTGTTTGTGCACATTAGTTGCTTATTCTTTGCGTCTCAATGTAACAATTTTGTCAGTATTGTTGCTTGTTTCCATGTCTTCTTTATTTATTAAGAGATAGGGCTTAAGAGAGAGGAACCAGTATCATAGAAGAAATAATATGTGACCAAATTACTCTATATGGAGATGGGAGATAGGGGCACCCTACCTACCTACTAAATTTATAAACCAAATGTGGTGTAAACATCTGTAATGGTGGTCAATTATATGAGGAGAGGATTTTATGAGGAGGCACTGGATTTTAAGGTGGTCACAATTTACCATTTTTGATATGACCACCCTCACACGACCCAACCTAACCCAACCCGACCCGCCCGAACATGTTTCCTTGGGCGGTCTCATGACATGACACGACTTGACCAGACCCAACCCGACCCGACCCACCCGAACATGTTTCCTTGGGTGCCCTCAAAATATGGCACGACCCGACCTGACCCGACCCGAACGCGTTTCCCTGGGCGACATCAGTACACGACTCGACCTGACCCACCCGAACATGTAATTTCCCTAGGCGCCCTCATGACACGACCCGACATGACCCGACCCGGTCGGACATGTTCCCTGGGTTCCCTCACATTACCCAACCTGACCCAACCCTCTCGAACATGTTTCCTTGGGCACCCTCACGGTACAACATGACCCGATCCGAACACATTTCCTTGGGCGACATCACATGACCCAACCTTACCAGACCCGCCTGGACGTCGAAGGCACGAGGGAGAAAACGAAAAATGGGTTGCATGAACGTGCACAAGGTACATGGGTGGTCACAACTTAACATTTTTTATATGATCTCCCTCACACGATTTTACCTAAACAAGTTTCCTGTGGCGCGCCCCTCACACGGCACGACCTGACTCACCCGAACAAAGGGCACACGAGGGAGGAAAAGGAAAATGGATCATACAAACATGCACAAGCAACATGGGTGGTCACAACTTAGAATTTTTTATACGACCACCCTCATATGACCCAACCCGACCTGACTCGACCTGCTCGAATGCGTTTCCTTGGGCAGCCTCACACGAAACGACCTGACTAGACCCAACTCGACCCGACCTCACACGGCGCGACATAGCATGCCTGAACGATTAACGATGCCACAAGGGAGAAAACAGAAAATGGGCCACCCAAACGTGCACAAGGCACCCGGGTGGTCACAACTTAGCAAAAATGATACGAGCGCTCTTGAAAGAAAAGGCCCAACCCGAACGCGCCCGGTCGGGCGACCTCACACAGCACAACACGGCGCACCCGACCGAATGATGCCACAAGGGAGAAAACGGAAAATGGGCCGTCCGAAAATGCACAAGGCACTTGGGCGGTCACAACTTAGCAAAACTGATACAGTCACCCTCGAACGAAACAGCCCGACCCGAACGCGCCTGGTCGGGCGACCTCACACGGCGCGACACGACACACCCGAACGAACGATGCCACAAGGGAGAAAATGGGAAACGGGCCACCCAAACATGCACAATGCACCTGGGTGGTCACAACTTAGAAAAACTAATACGGGCGCCCTCGAATGAAACAGCCCAACCCGGATGCGCCTGGTCGGGCGACCTCACACAGCGTGCCCGACCGAACGATGCCATAAGGGAGAAAATGGCAAACAGGCTGCCTGAACGTGCACAAGGCACTTGGGCAGTCACAACTTAGAAAAACTGATACGGGCGCCCTCAAACGAAATGGCCCAACCCAACCTGAATGCGCCTGGTCGGGCGACCTCACACGGTGCGACACGGCACGCCCAACTGAATGATGCCACAGGGAGAAAACGGCAAACAGGCCGCCCAAACGTGCACAAGGCACCCGGGCGGTCACAACCTAGCAAAACTGATACGAGCGCCCTCGAACGAAAGGACCCAACTCGAATGCGCTTGGTCGGGCACCCTCACACGGCGCGACATGGTGCACCCGATCGAACGATGCCACAAGGCTAGAGAAAATGAGAAACGGGCCACCCGAACGTGCACAAGTTACCCGAGTGGTCACAAATTAACAAAACTGATACGGGACCCCTCGAATGAAACGACCTGACCTGAACGCGCCTGGTCGGATGACCTCACACAGCGCGACCCAACGCGCCTGACCGAACGATGCCACAAGGGATCAAATGGAAAACGGGCTGCCCGAGCATGCATAAGGCACATGGGCGGTCACAACTTAGCAAAACTGATACGGGCACCCTCGAACAAAACGACCCAACCTGAACGCGCCCGATCAGGCGACCTCACACGGTGCGCCCAACTAAGCGATGCCAAAAGGGAGCAAACGGAAAACGGGCTGCCAAAACGTGCACAAGGCACCTAGGTGGTCACAACTTAGCAAAATTGATACAGGCGCCCTCGAACAAAACAACCTGGCCCGAACACGCCTTTTCGGGCGGCGACCTCACACGACGCGACACGGTGAACAATGCCATAGGGGAGCAAATGACAAACAGGCCACCCAAACATGCACAAGGCATTCGGGTGGTCACAACTTAGCAAAACTGATACGCGCAGGATTTGAAAAATTGATAAAATTTGGGGAAATTTTTGACATTTGGTCAAAAGTGTCGAAACTAAAGTGTTGGAATTTCCACCAAATGTACTAGTGAGAGCAATCGACAAATGGGCCGCACGAACGTGCACAGGGTACCCGTGCGGTCACAAGTACTTAGCAAATTTGATACAACCGCTCTCAACTGAACCGACCCAACCCAAACGCATTTGGGCGGGCGCCCTCAATCGAAATGACCCAACTCGAACGCATTTGGGCGGGCGCCCTCAACCAAAACGACCCTACCCGAACGAGTTTCGGCGGGCACCCTCGAATGAAACAACCCTACCCGAACGGGTTTGGGCGGGTGCCCTCCAACGAAACAACACGACGGGCTACCAAACGAAGGTACAAGGGAGCAAACGACAAACAGGCTGCACGAATGTGCATAAGGCACTCGTGCAGTCACAACTTAGCAAATTTGATATTACCACCCTCTAACGAAATGACCCTACCCGAACAGGTTTGGGCGCGCGCCCTCAAACGCAATGACACGATGGGCTACCAAACGAAGGCACAAGGGAGAAAATGGCAAACATGCCACATGAACATGCACAAGGCACCTGTGCGGTCACAACTTAGCAAATTTGATACGACCGCCCTCAAACGAAATGACCTAACCTGAACACGTTTGGGCAAGTGCCCTCACACAGCGCAAAATGGTGCGCACGACTGAATGAAGGCACAAGGGAGCAACCGGCAAACGGGCCACATGAATGTTCACAAGGCACCCGTGCGGTCACAAGTACTTAGCAAATTTGATACAGCCGCCCTCAACCGAAACGACTAGACCCAAACACATTTGGGCGAGTGCCCTCAACCGAAATGACTCGACCCAAACGTGTTTGGGTGGGTGCCCTCAACCGAAACAACCCGACCTGAACACATTTGTGCGAGCGCCCTCAACCGAAATGACCCAACCCAAATGGGTTTGGGCTGGTGCCCTCAAACGAAACGACACGACGTGCCCGAATGAACGAAGGCACAAGGGAGAAAATGTCAAACGGGCCACATGAATGTGCATAAGGCACCTGTGTGGTCACAACTTAGCAAATTTGATACGGCCACCATAAAATGAAACGACCCGACCCGAACGCGTTTGGGCGGGCGCCCTCACACGATGCGACATGGCGTGCATGACCGAACGAAGGCACAAGGGAGCAATGGAAAACGAGCCGCACAAACATGCACAAGGCACCCGTGCAGTCACAACTTAGCAAATTTTGATGGTTAACATTTCTTAAAAAAATTGAAAAAAAACGAGGATCTTACCAAAGAGGATTGGTTCTTCACTAGGTCAATCCTTTAAGCTATTTTTATCTAAGTTTTTTTTTGGTCTTTAATGCAACTTATTTGTCAACAAAGGGATATTTATTTTGATTAATTCATATGTAATGTGATTCATTATCTGCAAAGATTGAATATATTGTGTGAGGGATATATTTTCTACAAAACTATGGATTTTTGTGCACTGAAAATTTTAAGGGATGGAATGAATCTCACTCCTTATAAACCATTTTCTTAGAAACTTTCCTTCCCAGATCTTGTTACTCCCTCAAGTTTCACTAATGCATGGAAGGCTAAAATCAATTAATGGGTCCTTTTCTCCATACCTAACAGCTTGTTCATTGACATTGCATTATGGAAACAATTTCCAAATATCTATCACTCTAATAGCTTGTTCATTGACATTATATTATCGAAACAGTTTACAAATCTCTATCACTCAAATAACAAAATTTGAGCGCTTATTTCTACAGATATAGGAAGCTACCAATTCTTACATATTTGGATCTCTATTTCAACTGCTTGGATGTTAACAAGAAAATTTCCATCCGATTCAATTTAGGTGATCTATTAATTTACTACTAAAAATGAAAGACAACACTTCAATTTGTGTTTGATGCAAAACCAACATATAGAGTTTAGCCTAATTTTTGGAGTTGCAAAAGCCAGTTGCCCTGTTTGTTTTTCATTGGGTTTTCTGGAGATCCACTATGCCAATTTTCTTCGATTTGGCCGATGCTTTATGCTTTTGGGAGTAATTAAACTATACAATCTCCATAACAATGAAGAATCCTATGAGCTACATAACTATACTATGATGGTGAAAGCTTTCTTGATCTTGCTAGGTGTTTCACCCCTATCTGCTCACTCGTATTTTATAAATAACCGTTCATTTTATAAAAAACCTTTGACCAAAAGTTGTTCACCGAAGCGATTAACCCACGATATAAAATGAGAAATTAACTTTGCCTTTAATATTGCGACGTTTGGAGGGAGCAAAGCGTCACAATTGCGACAGATTGGAGGAAAGCATCACAAGACCGACACTTTCCTCCAATCCATCGCAATTCCGATGCTTTGCTCCCTCCAAATGTCGCAATAGCGACACTTAGAGCTAAGTGTCACTATTGCGAAGTTTGGAGAAAAGTGTCGGAATTGCGACGGATTGGAGGAAAGTGTCGGTCTTGCGACGCTTTCCTCCAATTCGTCGCAATTCCAACGCTTTTCTCCAAATGTCGCAATAGCGACACTTAGCTCTAAGTGTCGCTAGACCGACACTTTCCTCCAATCTGTCGCAATTCTGACGCTTTTCTCCAAACGTCGCAAGACCGACATTTACCTCTAAGTGTCACAATACCGACACTTGTCTCCAAACGTCGGTATAGCGACAGTTGTGGGCGAGATTTGAAAAATTGATAAAATTTGTGGAAATTTCTGACATTTGGTCAAAAGTGTTAGATTTTCCGCCAAATGTACTAGTGAGGGGACTGCCCTAGGGTCAAATTGTAACTTCAAAATTTCATTGATAGACTCTGCAGTGATAGAAAAAAGAATTTCCCTATCAGTATTCACAATTGATCTTTGGTCTAGAACATAGTACTTTTGGCACAGTCTTTTCAGGTCTTGACCAGGGTGTGTTAATGGGATTACATACTTGGGTAAATTTTTATCCTAGACAGGCATGTATTCTTTATCTAGAAACTTCTCATAACACCAATTGTGAACTTCTAATAGATTGAATTCTACTAGAGGGTCTACAATTCACTAGAGGGTCTACAATTTTGTAATCCAAATCAATAAAAGGGATAAATTATTCATTAGACACTGGTGGCTGAAGAGGATTGACAGTCACAGTGGTCTTTGCAGTGATAACAGGAGTAGATTTTGGGGCTTTTGCTGCTTCAGACTTGGGAGGTTTGGATCCTCCAGGTTTAACAGGCTTGGATCCTCCAGCTTTAGGTGTCATTTGTTTTTTTGTCATTTTGAGATAGCTAAAGCAAGATTATACAGTTTGAAATAGTTGATTTTTCTTCAACAGAGGGTAATTGAGCAATTTTATAGACAAAGATGATGGCAGTGGGCAATTCAGTGCTCAATTATGAATTTAGGACACAGGCAATAGGTTTTAAGATAGAAAACACAGGTTTTCTGAATGACTGGGGCTGCAAAAGATATTATTTTATGTATTCTATAGGTTTTAAAACCTTTTTGAGCCATGGAATTAATCTTTTAGAGGTTTTGGACCGAGAATTTCGCTTTAAAATGAGGCTTTCTGTAAACAGCAAATTCTGGGAAAAAATTGCGAGGGTTTGCACTGTTTTTTGAAGGTTTCGGACAAAATGGGATGGAAAATTTCTCTAATAGTATATTAATTGGTTCAGCTAAAGGTTTAAATTGTGAAATTGCAAGTTGAAATGTCGAAAAATACCTTAAATGCAGGTATTTTGGTGGTCGAAATGGTTTTTTCAATTCGTTGTTTTTTGAATTTGAGCTCTAGTTCGGCTTACTGGTGCATCAAATGGCCTAGCCGGTCTTCAAAAAGGAAATCATCGGTCAAATATTGGTATTTTGAATGAAAATGGGTAAATAGGATTTTTAAATGGCTAAAAACAGTCAAGCAGAGTTCTTTTACAGTTCAAATGCGTGAATAAACAATGCAAATAATTTTATCAAAGGTTTTTTAACATTGGACAATGTTCGCCATTAATACATTAAATGGTTGTCTCATCAAAAAGCGGGGGAGAATTTCTGTTTTTTCAAATGCGAAAAACCACTGGTTGTTTTCGCGTTGATATTGGGCAGTAAATTGTTTTTGGCAAAATGAACGCGATCGAATTAAAATGTGACAATTCATCGAAGGTGGAAATGGTAAAACCACCCATTTCGTGCTCGTGTTGTGTTTGGGTGAGCGATTGGTTTGCGAGCGCGAAAATCATCGTCCACCGTTGGATCTTCAGAAATGGAGCGAACAACTAAGATATGATGGGAAGTTGTGGTCGAACAGATGTGGGACCGGGGTTCTTTATTATACGGTGTCGATTAAAATATAATAAAACCTTTGTACAAAATAATTTATAATCAAGGTTTTAATATATAAAAGGTTAACTATATATGAGGGTATATGGTTCCAAAGGGTAAAATGGGCGGTGATATATATATATATATATATATATAAAGGGTTTATATATATGGTAAAATGCGCATGAGGCAGGGTAAATTTGGCAAGTCTATTGCAAAGGCTTGGGATGTAATTTTTAGTTTCCACATACATAAGATTTTCCTGAAAATCATATATTTTTATTATATAGTCTTAGACCATGGTGGGATCTAATAACCATATGGGGCGGGATTATTTACATAATGTTATTTTTATTCCAAAGGGGATATAATTGGGTTTTTTTATTTAAACATGTGGATAATTAACTTTGGTAAAAAAACTTATAATAGTGGGTTTTCGGGGATAATTAGATAAAAAGGGGTTATAATAATAGGATAAGGTTTGTTTATAAGGATTTAATAAATAAATTAGAAGTTAATATGACCAAGGACATTGAAAAACACCAAAATATAATTATATGACCAAGTAAAGTGATAATATAAAAGCAAAGCTTTATCATTTCTAATTTGACCACTTTGACCTAGAATATAATATTTTTTGGAGGGTTTTTATGTTTTTATGAATGAAATAGATTAATAAAAAGGGGATTTTCTTTTTCATTAAGTAAAAAGGTCTTTACTTATGAAATTGAAGTGTAAATGAAGGAATGTAGGGTAAATGATGATAATTAGGGATTAATATAGGAATTCAACACTTTTAACTTGACAGTCATTGAGCCTTGGGTCCGGTCCCAACAGAAGTCAAAGAAATGCTCTGAGCCTCTTTGACTAGAAGTTTAGAATGAAGAATAACTGTAGGGGAGGGAAATTAGTTATTTTTTCCTGGTAACAAATATTTCAATGATTTTCCCACCTTTTTTCTACTTACCCAACTTTAATCTAACATTTTTTTCTTCCATTTTGCAGGTCCATTTGAGCTAGCAACCTTGAACATTTTTCTTTTAAAAGCATAAAAACTATCTAAGTCTACCTTATATCATTTGAGGGCTCAAATTAAACTGATGAGCTCCTCTTTATTCTTTGCCTATCTACTAATTAGTCAGGATTAAAGTATCTAACTAATCTTTACTCACTATTCTACAACAATAAAATTGAAACATGAAAAGTTAAGATTAAGCAATTCAACTCATAATGGATTATGGAATTTATTGACACTCTACCATAATCATCAGTAACAAAGTAAAAATTAGTGGCATTTGGACTTGCGCACTTTCATGTTTTATTTCTTTTTCTTTTGGGGTTTATATTTTTTCTAAGTCCTTTGATCTTTCTTTTAGACTTTTACCCTCTTTTCGATTTTTGATTTTTTGATTTTTTTACAAAATATGGGAAAACAACTTGCAGAAAGCAAGGTATGTCCATATTTACAAGACTATCATAAGTCAATTCCAAATTATGAATCCTATACTTATAGGACCCTAACAATGAGGACACCTCCATTTGTGATCTTGAACTTTTTTATCGTGGTTATGATGACCTTTTCATTGATTTAGTTGGTCACGATTTTGATCTTCCTATTATTTATTTTGCAAAGCCACCGATGTTTAATGATCTATATTTTGATGAGTTTGATGTTCCTCAATTTGTCGAGGAAATTCATGTTAAAATTATGCAACTACGGTAAAATTCCACTTTGAACATCTCAGTTGGTCAATATTAAAATTTCATTAGATTCTTCTTTTCGAGAGGACTGAAAAATGACCTATAGATCGTCCCAATCATTTAAGCAAAAGTTAAATTATGAATTATTTTATTTATTAATGAGATGGAATGGGTCAACCTCAACACGTGTGGATTTAGTAAAAGCCCAAATCTTTCCCTCACAAAAGCTATAAATAGAATCAACCTCAAGCTCATTCTCATAAATTCTCTCATGATATTTTCCTCTTGCACTCTTTGTCTTGGTTCTTATATTATGTTTTGATTCGTATAGGTTTGACGGAAGAAGTTCGCGTAGGGTACAAAATCACAAGCGAGAGGCTCGCACTAAGCTAGGGCTTCTGGGCCATAGCCCCAGGCACAAAACTACTGAAATTGGGAAATAACCATAGGCACAACATGGAAAGGTAATAACCAAGCTTCCATAGTCGTGGACAGAGCGTGACAAAGTCACGGCTAGGGTTCTGAGGCCAGACTGAGCTAATATCGGTCAGAGACGTAGGCATAGTGTGTCCTACCAGCGACCAAGGAGCTATAGCCACAGGCAAAACAACTTGAGGTCGCAGATAAGGGTTTTTCTGAGAAAATATGAGTTAGTTCATATTCATTTTCCTATATAGTGCTTACAGACATTAGTTTCTTAGTCACAAATGTTTGCGATCAGTCTTTGATATCATACTGGATTTAGATCTAGGATTTGACAATTTATATCAGCTGGCTTGAGCGATCTATTGAATCCGTGTTTCTTGATGTTGTAGATCTACAAATTTTTATATATATTCAATATATTTTCGCTGCAGATCAGGCCTTCAAATATGCATCTGCAGTTCTCTAAAGTTTCCACTTAGCGACAACAATATGCTACAGGAAGGGACAATGCATTATAGTTCTCAGAATTAGGATCCATCAACAGAAGTATGTTTATAGTTATATTATGTATGTGTTAGTTGTTTTACTGCATTATGAATATATGGATCAATGGATCATTTTACTCTTATTTTCTGAATCATTTTATGATGATCTAAGAAGAATAATTTGCAAGGGTTTTCCCCATAGTGGGTTTTGGCCTGGTCTCGGACCAATCCTGGTGTCTATATGTGTGCATGATTTTCTTCCATTTGTTTCTTTATGTTTCGCTGCATAGCTGATGATTTTATTGTTATTTCTACACAACTACATATGCTGATTGTTAATAATTTAGATATGAATAATGATATAATGATATGGGGTGAACTTATCATGTTATTGAAGAAATGCAACTATCAAATCAAAGAACAATGTAGCCCTATGAAAAATTAACACTTCTGCCCGAGATGATGGTTATGTCACGTTATTATAGTGTTGAGGTCAGTTCCACCTTTGATCATAAGAGTTTTCAATCTCTTAAGGATCCTCATCACTCTCTTGTGCATGTTGAAAATACTTTTGATTCATAATTTTTGCATCCTCCATTTGTTTTTCATGATCCTATTGCTCAATCATTATAGGAGTCGTACTTGGAGAGCACTATGGAGAAATGAAAATTTCTTTATTTCTTTATTTTTTTCTCACTCTAATGGTTCGAAGGATTTTATTTGCAAGTCTTCCACTCACAATGTGTCTTGACACCATGATACATCTGCAAAATGTCTGCCATGTGCTTTTCTCCATTTCTTTTCTACATAAGGATTCAAACTTCGAAAATTTTGGTTTGAAATTTCATATCTTTCTTCTTTCCTGTAATGCATGTATATATTTCTTGACATGTATTCCCTTGCCCATGTAGGTCTACCAATGCACCGATGGTTGCATTGGAAATATCACTTTACGTGAGTTGGCCTACTTTTTGCTCAGGTTAGGAGTAGGAGTAGTGTTTTCTTTTCATTGTTGTTTGTTTTGATTTTCTTTCGCTCATTATTTTTTACAATTTTTCTTCTTTCCTTTGTTTATTTGTCTTCAGAATTAGGTTAGTATCCGCACGGTGAAATCCAAGAGGAAATTTGTTCTTATACTAACACTCGGTTTCTGGCTATTCCCTCTCTTTGCGCGAATCTTGCTATTTTTTTTGGTTGATGATACTCAGATGGAAAATATGCTCCTTATCGATGAGATTCATTATGAAATCATGATGTTTGGGTTTTAACTAGTTCGACCTACTCTAATCGATTTCTATATATTTGGTTAATCCTTGTCACTCTAGTCTAGTAGAGTAAGGAGGGGAGGAAAAACTTACCAAGTATGTAAAAGGTGTACATAAACATACATCTCTATAGGAAAAAACTCTTATTCTCTCAATAATATAGGATCCCTCTTTCGCCCCATGAAATAAATAAGTGTTTATGCACATTTCTATGAAAAAATGAAAAATGTGTTAAAATTAAGCAATTGCAATCAATTCCACCTTGGACAACTCATATGACAAAGATGATGATTGCATTGAATTCCTCTTTTTGAGAGTACCAAAATCGACCTAAATATCACCTCGTTTGGATATTAAGTAGAAGTTGGTTTTTGAATTTCTATGCCCACTCATGTATAATTGATTAGGTCAGCGCTATGCACATGTACTAATGGACAGGGCAACCTCGACATCAAGTGGGCCCTCATGGAAGCCTATAAATAGAAGAGATATCAAGCTCATTTGGACACATTGATCAAACTATCTTCTCCTCTTCTATATTTTATTGGGTCACACTAGTCTGATGGAGGAAGCTCACACAAGGGTCTGAATCTATAAGGTCAAAGCTCGCATGAATCTAGGGTTTTTGGTTTTTGGACACTGGCATAGAACTGGGAAATTTCGTTTCGGACTGATCCAGATTTATCTAGGAACGAAACAGAATACACATATAACCATAAAAACAAAAATGCAATGGAAATAACACTTCATTTCATTAATATCAAAGAACTGAAATTTGTTTATGGACAAAATGGAAATAAACTAGCTAGGGCGTTGGTAGCTTATCTATGAGAAGAGATGTGGTGGCTACAGGCCTTTGAACTATGTTACAATGAGGCTTGATGACCTATTTATTATTTAGAAGCAATGGAAAACCCTAAATAAACAAAAAATAACCCTAGGAGATGAAGCACCAAAATTATGGGCCCTATTTGGGTAAATTGGTACATCAACTTCCCGGGGATGTAACTTTGGCATACGATCTTCGTTTGAAGCGCTCAATACCTCATTAGAAAGATATCTTCAAGGAATAAAACTTTTGAGTGAGAAATATTGATCTATAGACCCATGTTTCTCCTTATTTTACCAAAAAAAATCGTTTAGGGCCTCAAGACGGCTCCAAAAGTTTAGGACCCGAAAAAACAACTAAAAATAGTAAACTGTGCCATAATTAAGAAAACTGAAAAACTAAAAGAAAAAATGGTGGGGCCCCAAGTGGAATAGGTGGGTGGCCACCAATATCCACCTAGATAATTCTTCCCCCTTTAAGAAGTAATGGTCCCCATTGCATTGAGTTCCTCCATGAGATGAGGAAATTTCTGCTAAACTTGGTCCTTGGTGAACCACTTTCCTTGGTGTAGAAGTTGGCCAGCTTTGACAACCCGATATAATTGGATCTTATGTTGGCGAGTGTTCTTGATTTGCATGTCCATGATATAATCTGTGGTGGCATGTTCCATGCAGTCTGGGTTTAACTTTGTTGGTGTGAGTTATTTTTCAATGTCGGAGGTGTCCAGTAGAGGTGGTAAGTAGGGTCGAAGGAAGTCCACATTGAATAGTGGGTGCAGACCAAGGTATGGTTGAATACTAAGCTCGAAGGAATTTTTACCTACAACCTTGGTGATGGTGTATGATCCATATCGAAGCGGGCAAAGCTTGCGGTGCGGTCTAGTGAGGCGCTCCTTCTGCAAATGTAGCCACACTTTGTCACCCACCTGGAAGTTGTGTGGCACCCGATGTTGATCATGTCATTGCTTGTACTTAGCATTGGCTCTGTCCAATATGTCATGAACCTACTGGTGGATGTGCTAAATGTGATCAATGAATTTTTTCTCTTTGTCAACTTTAGACAAGACATGAGCCGAATCGGCCTGAGTAGCCACAAATGACATGGCTACCTCAATGGGATATAGTGGCTGGAACCCCAGACCCACCTGAAAGGGGCTATGGTCAGTTGAGCTATGGAGAGCCTGGTTATAGCTGTTTTTTACATAGGGAAGGCTCTCATCCCATGTGCATGGATGCTTTGAATTTTACATGCGCATAATGTGTACAATTATCATGTTGACGATCTCTTTCTGGTCATCAGTTTGGGGATGGAAAGTTGTGGACTTGGTGAGCTTGGTGTCCAGCATTGACCAGAGGTTCGACTAAAATGTGCTGAGAAACCTGTTGTCTCGATCTGAGATGATATACTGTGGTATCTGATCCAGGAGGATCTTTTTCATTACAGTTCAGCAGAGAATTTTTGTCAGCTCCAGCAGTTCAAAGTCCAGTTCAGTCTCTAATCCATCAGTTTCGCCAGTATCGTCCGAAGAAGATGTCCTCAAGTTGATCATGGTTCAGTTCATGGCATGTATTGATGTGGTATGATGTCATGTGGTTTGAATTTGGTGTCGTGATGATGATGTGCTCCTAGATCTAAAACCCTATGGTGAAATTCCTTACAAGTGTAACCCTAGATCTAGACTCATGACTAAGCGCCTAAAACTATGGTTTAAAACATTGAAATGTTAAAACCTAGCACTAAGTCATAAACCTAAGTGAAAACCTAAGTGCTAAGACCTAATCATAAACCTAAGGTCTAATCCTAGCATTATGTGAGAACCTAGCGCAAAACCCATGGTTCAAAACCTAAGTATTAAACCTTTTGATATATAAAAATTTATATTAAAGTTAAAAAACCCACATAGCTAACCGCGTGGCTATCTAAAACCGTGTCGGAGAAATTAATAACTTGTGACAGGTATGGTTAGACCATGGCGGGAGATGTTATGGATATGACCGCCAGCTGTAAACCGCGTCGGAAGGTTCACATATGAACGTCTGGTTAATATAAAATGTTTACTGCACAAGTTAAAACTGCAACGGATATTGTTATCCATGTGACTGCGGCAGCGGATAAGGGTAAGCTGGAATTGCCAGATCTAACGGTAACCACCGAAACCGAACCACCCAAATTGCCTATTCACATGCCAACAGTTAATCAACTCCGCCCGGTTAGCCTAACCGTCGGGCTAAGTTTTATCCTATGGTCTCTTTTTGGGTTTTTGAATTAATTTGTGCTAAGTTTGAAGTTGATACCTTATCCCTAGGTATTAGGTGTCACCTTTTTATAAGACAGAGACCCCAAATCACAGATTTTGCTCCACAACCATGCTAAGTTTGGTTTCAAGGAATTCGAGGTTTGAACCTATTTAAATCAACCATTTTTATTCATGAAAGACATTGAGTGTATTTGAGTTCAGTTTCAGAAGGATAGAGGCAGTTTTATTTTCAACATTTCTCGACCGTCCGGAGGCGGAATTGAGCGCAGAGACAGGTGTTGGAAAGATAAGAGAGAGAGCTTCCTATTTTCAGTAACCAGAAGTGTCTGTGAGCACAGTCAGTGATCTATATTTATGCAATAATTAAACATAATAAACATATAACCATAAATACAACGATGTAGCAAAAATAACACTTCATTTCATTAATATCAAGGAACTGAAATTTGCTTACAAACAGAATGGAAATAAAACTAGCTAGGGCGCTGGTAGCTATCTCTGAGAAGAGATGTGGCAGCTACAGGCCTTTGAACTGAGTTAAAATGACGCTTGAGGGCCTATTTATTATTTAGAAACAATGGGAAATCCTAAACAGCCAAAACCCTAACCATAGGAGATGAAGCGCTAAAACTATGGGCCCCATTTGGGTAAATTGGTGTTTCAACTTCTCGGGGACGTAACTTTGGCATACAATCTCCGTTTGATGTATACCATACCTCGTTAGAAATATATATCCAAGAACTAAAAATTTTGAGTGAGCAACATTGATCCATGGACCCATGTTTCTCCCTGGTTTCTCAAAAAATGTCGTTTAGGGCCTCAAAATGGCTCCGGAAGTTCAGGACCCGAAAAAATGCTAAAAATAGTAAGTTGTGCCGAAACTAAAAAACTGAAAGAGACAATGGTGGGGCCCCAAGTGGAATAGGAGGGTGACCACCAATATCCACCTGGATCATTCCTCCCCACTTAGGAAGCAATGGTCCCCATTGCGTTAAGTTCCTCCATGAGATGAGGAAATTTCTGCTGAACTTGGTCCCTAGTGAATCACTTTCCTTGGTGCAGGAGTTGGCCAGCTTTGACAACCCGATACAGTTGGATCTTTTGTTGACAAGTGTTCTTGATTTGCATGTCCATGATACAATATTTGATGGCCTGTTCCATGCAGTCTGGGTTTAACCCTGTTGGTGTGAGTTGTTCTGCAATGTCAGAGGTGTCTAATAGAGGTGGGAAGTAAGGATGAAGGTAGTCCACATTGTATACTGGGTGCAGACCAAGGAATGGTGGAATACTAAGCTCGAAGGCATTGTTCCCTATAGCCTTGGTGATGGTGTACGACCCGTATTGGAGCAGGAAAAGCTTGTGATGGGGTCCATTGAGGCGCTCCTTCTGCAAATGTAACCATACTTTGTCGCCCACCTGGAAGTTGTGTGGCACCCGGTGTTGATCATGACGTTGCTTGTACTTAGCATTGGCTCTGTCCAATATGTCATGAACCTATTGGAAGATGTGTTGAATGCACTCAATGAAGCTATTTTCTTTGTCAACTTCAAACTGGACATGAGCTGAATCGGCCTGAGTAGCCGCAAATGGCATGGCTACGTCAATGGGACATAGTGGCTGGAATCCCAAGCCCACCTGAAAGGGGCTATGGCCAATTGAACTGTGGAGAGCCTGATTATAACTATGTTGTACATATGGGAGGCTCTTGTCCCATGTGCATGGATGCTTTGAATTGTACATGCGCATAATGTGTACAATCATTCTGTTGATGACCTCTTTCTGGCCATCTGTTTGGGGATGGAAATTTGTGGACTTGGTGAGCTTGGTGTCCAGCATTGACTAGAGGTTGGACCAAAATGTGCTGAGGAACCTGCTATCCCGATCTGATATGATATATTGTTGGATCCAAAAGTGCACCCACACTCATTCAAAGAAGAGTTTAGTAGTGGCTTCTGCTGTGATATTCTTCTTGCAGGCCGCCATAATGGCCATCTTCGAGAATCTGTCGATGACCACGAAAACACAGTCATTTCCATGATTAGTAGAAGGCAAGCCCGACATTTAATCCATGGAGATGCATTCCCAAGGTCGACTAGGGGTAGGTAGTGGAGTATATAGGCCTTGCTTCTTGATGGTCGTTTTGGAAATGGCACAGACAGTGCAGGATCTGATGTGCTTCCCGACATCCTTTCGAAGGTTCGGCCAATAGAAATACTTTTGCAGTACTGCTACTATCTTCTTGACCCTGAAATTCCCAGTGACTCGACTGTATTGTGCTTCCCATATCATCTTGGCACGCTCACTTGAAGGAACAAGAAGGTGTCCCAAGTGACATAAAAGTGCATCTTGGAGGTGAAAATTTGGAACTTGCGTGTTAGGATATTCCGGCACATAGGAAATATTTAAGAATAAATTATTCTAGTGTAGATTAGGTAAAGTGTGTTTCTTTACCATGTACATTTGTAACTTATAATCTGACGATTATCTCTCACCTCGATATTAACGGCACTTGATCTGTGGCTTAACACCCAATTGGTCCATGATCTCTATTTAAAGTGCATGGAGGGTCATTTATCTTGTAACCGTTTATGAGAGAAACATATGTAACTTTTCTTTTATATTAATAAATTCCCTAAAGTGGCCGCATTGGCTCAGGCCATGGACTGTTTCCATCTTTGAGGGTTTTAACCACGTGATTATACTGGTGTACTGATTTGTGATCTGTTTGTGAGTGGTGACCTTTGGTTCTTGATCTATGAAACTTACCCTGTAAATTCCTACATGGTCTCAGAGCTATTTTGAGGGCCGCGTCTGTTGTTGATCAAAATCCGAAACCGATTTGACTGCATGTGAATGCCATTTTGTAGATCTACTATTTCTGAAAATTTTGGGGCTTGGAGAACTACTCGGTTGTTTCCAGAGCATCTCTTACAGTGAGGAACACATTTCGTTTCATGCGAAAAGGTTTCCAGCTGCCCAAGTTATGTTAGTTTAGATCTGGAGGTATAAAGCATCTATTTTGCAGTTATATTTGTTAATGGTTCTGCTTATTTCGGTTTTTTTCTTGTACTAAGGTTTTATTTATTTGCCGGATCTATACCCTGTTCTCTGTGTATGCTCTTTTTTGTGTGCCCCGTGCGATCTCGGAAAATCAGAAACATGAAAAAGGGATTTTTTTGCTACGTATGCTCTTTCCCCGCGCCTTTGTGCGATCTCAGGAAATCAGAAATAGTGAAAAAAGTGATAGTTTCCAGTAAGGCTAACCGAGAATCTAACATTCTGCCATAAGGCTTTGCATTTCGTCTCTTTTTCTCATTTTTTGTGCCGGAAAAGGCACACACACCACCCCTAATAATAATAATAATAATAATAATAATAATAATAATAATAATAATAATAATAATAATAATAATAATAATAATAATAATAATAATAATAATAATAATAATAATAATAATAATAATAATCCCCCCTTCCTCCTTTCTAAAATAACATAATCCTTTTACTATCTCACTTGGTGAGGGGTTAGTTTATGAGAATAGAGGTCTTGGGTTCAAGTCTCCTTCTCAAGCTTCTTTTGTAAAAAGTATTTGTTCAAAGTGGCGGATTTTTTTTTTAAGAGCCACACTTCATCCAGTTCCCGTAACTATTCGACATCTACAACTCAGTTTTTTCAAAAGGCATAACTTCTTCATCCAAAAGCCGTTTTTCGAGCTGCTTTTCCATTGGAGCAGTTAGTTTCAGCTTTTCTCAGCTTCAGTTTAAAAAAAAAAATGGAAAGTGCGTGCCCGGTTATTCTTAACAGCACCAATTATTTCCAATGGCTACCTCACATGGTAGATATAATTATAAGTAAAGGGCTTTATCGAATAGCCACAGGGCCAGAAACTAAACCTTCTGATGATGATAAAGTTGCTAAATGGGAAAATAAACAAGATCAGGCATGAGGGTTGATAGGAATGTCCATTGCTCAAGATCTTCGATTTCATATCCTTGACATTGACACCCCTCATGAAGCCCTGGACAAGCTAAATAATGTCTTTGGCATTCAAAATCAAATTAGGGCCCATCATCTTGAAAATGAGTTGCTTACTTTGGACCCCAATAATTTCTCCTCTATTGAAGATTTTTTGTCCAAATTCAAGACCCTCAGAGTTCTTTTAGAAGGTTGTAAGGTCAAAAAGGAAGATGGTAGCCTCATCTATTGCATTCTTACTAAGCTTGGCCTTGCATACTCTGTTTTTGTTTCCACCTTCCATTCCACTAGAGAAGCCATCATTTCTTCAGGAACCACCTACAAGAATCCTTTTTTTGATGCCTTTTGTGATTCTTTGATAAGAGAACAAGAAAAATTTTTACACCTTGGTCTTATCATTGCTGGAAACACTTCTAAGAAAGCCTTAGCAGCTCAACATCAATCATATCAAAAGAATCCCAAGAAGCAGTATCCTAAAAAGTATGGTTTGAAACCAAACAAGGGTCCTAAGCAATTTCAGCCACAAACTGAAAAAGAAACTCATCAAAATTATAAGGCATATAAAAACAAAGGAAAGAAGACAGATAGACATTGCGAATTTTGCAATCGTGATGGCCATTTAGAGTCCAAATGTTTTAAGAAGATGGAAGCCTTAGAAGCAACAATGAAGAAGCACAACATCAATTTGGAGCACTCTTCACCTTCATCTTCAAGCATGACACTTTCTGCTTGTGGTTGTCAAGCATCAAGATCTGGTTATGAAGTAAATGTATCTTCTTCTTCTCCTTCTCATGCATGGCTCATTGATTCTGGAGCTTCTTACCACATGGCTAAAAATAAATCCATTTTTTATTCTTTAAATGGTTGTGACACAAAACATATTTATGTTGGTGATGATAGATCTCTTAGTGCTATAGGATCTGGAACCATTCATCTAGATAATGGTCAGTTTAATGATGTACTATGTGTTCCTACCTTGTCATGCAACCTTCTATCTATTTATCAGATAAATCATTCAAGTGAAGGGAAAACAATAGAATTCTCACCTCATGATGTTGTAATCAAGGACCTCAAAGATCCTAAACATATTTTAGCTACTGGCATTGCTGATGATTCCACAAGGTTGTATAAGTTTGACAACTTTGGGTCATCATCTCTTCCCTCTGTTTTTGTTGCTCATAATGATGATGTGAGCAAAATTTGGCATGACTGATTTGATCACTTAAACTATCGCTCTCTTCAAACTCTATGTAAGGAAAATATGGTGACGAGCCTTCCTATGGTATCTTTCCGGGATGGTGTTTGCTTCGGATGTGTACTCGGAAAACATCATCAAGATAGTTTTGACAAACATGCCTCTTGGCACGCTTCAGCCCCTTTGCAGCTTGTGCATAGTGATTTATGTGGTCCACTTCCTGTTGTTTCTTTCTATGGTTGCAAGTACTTCTTAACCTTCATTGATGATTTTTCCAGACGCACTTGGGTATATTTCTTAAAACTCAAGAGTGAAGTTTTTAACATGTTCTTGGCCTTTAAGGCCTTTTTTGAGAAATAATCTAGACATCAAATTCTTAAGTTAAGATAAGACAATGGCAGAGAAAATGTTAACAACAAATTTATCAACTTCTGCACTGAGCATGGCATTCAATTGCAACATACTGTTCCATATACTCCACAAAAAAATGGTGTAGCTGAAAGGAAGAATCACACCTTAAAAGAAATGACTAATTGTATGCTTCAATCTAAAGGACTTGGTCTCAATTTTTGGGTAGAAGCCATTAACTATGCAAGTTACATAGTAAATCACACTCCTACTAAGGTTTTAAAGAATATAACTCCAGAAGAATCTTGGAGCTCAATCAAACCAGATGTAAGTCACTTTCGTGTTTTTGAAAGTGATGCTTGGGCCCATATTCCAAATGCGAAACATAAAGCCTTAGAACCTAAGAGTGAAAAATGTATTTTTGTTGGATATTATGAAGATGTCAAAGGATATATACTTCTTCAACCCAAATCCAAAAATATAATCATTAGAATAGATGTAAATTTTGATGAAAATATATTAGCCTGTGAGCCTAGTTCGGCGGGTGTGCCACCTTTGGCCTACGATCCTGATTCGGCATATGTGCCACCTCTCTCTCTCTCTTCTATTTTTAATAGCATTCCTTCTTGTTCAGATGATGAAAGCGAGGATGAAAATCCTCCTCCAACTCGTGAAATTGTTCCTTATGCTCCACCGCTTCCAATATGGGTCCACTCTACTCATGATGCAACAGGTTCTCTTGCAGGTGACCCTACCGATCGACGACGTACACATTCTCAGTTCGAAAGAGCCTCTTCCTTATTGGCTCAAGTTCCAGAAAAACTTGATCCAGAGACCTTTGAAGAAGCCTCTGGTCATCCAGATTGGGATGAAGCTATGAATGAAGAGTATCATTCCTTACTGGAAAACAATACTTGGGATCTTGTTCCTCTTCCAAAAGGAAGAAAACTTGTCAGATGCATATGGGTTTACAAACAAAGTTTGGACCAGATGGAAAAGTGGATAGACATAAAGCTCGTCTTGTCGCTAAAGTTTTTTCACAAGTTGAAGGCATTGACTATACTGAAACCTTCTCCCCTGTTGCCAAAATGAATTCTATCCACCTTGTTCTTTCCCTTGTTGCCTCCTTTAAATGGGAAGTCCATCAGATGGATGTTAAATCCGCCTTCTTACATGGATATTTTCATGAAGAAATATACACGGAACAACCCCCTGGATTTATCCAAAAAGACTCCAGCCTTGTTTGTCACCTTAGGAAGTCTCTCTATGGTCTCAAACAAGCTCCTCGGGCTTGGTATGCCAAAATGGATAGATTTCTCTTAGATAATGGCTTTTCTAGGTGTCATTCTGACAACACTGTATACACCAAGAAGGTGGGAAATTCCTTCACCATCCTTTTTCTTTATGTTGATGATCTTATCTTTACTGGTAGTGATCCAAATCATATAAACCATGTGATGTCTAGCCTCAAAAATAAGTTTGAAATGACAGACTTAGGACACTTGCATTATTTCCTTGGTCTTCAAGTCTTGCAATCCAAGGAAGGCATGACCCTCTCTCAGTCCAAGTATGCATGTGATCTTCTACACCACTTTCACATGGAAGACTGTAAGCCTACCCCTTCTCCCTTTCAGTCTGGAGTCAAGCTTTCAGTAAACTATACTACCCTTAAAGTTGATGCTACCTTATACCGTCAACTTGTTGGTAAACTTTTGTATCTAACCCATACCCATCCTGACCTTTCCTTTGCCATTGGTCTTATCGCTCAATTTATGCACCAACCTCATGAAAGTCATTGGAAAGCAGCTAAAAGAAAAATTCAATATATTCAAGTTACATTTCAGTTCAGGATTCATTACAGTGCAGGAGAATCTCCCTTATTGATTGGTTTCACTGATTCTGATTGGGCTGGTGACCCTGATGATCGGAAGTCCACTGTAGGATATGTATTCACTCTTGATTCAGGACCTATTACTTGGTCTTGTGAGAAACAAAGTGCCATCTCCCTTTCTTCAGCAGAAGCAGAGTATTGTGGTGCAGTTGAAGCCAGCAAGGAAGCCATGTGGCTTCGTCAGATCCTGTATGAATTTGGTGTTCATCAACAGCATCCAACTACACTTTGGTGTGATAATCAGAGTGCCATTCAGCTATGTAAAGATCTATTTTAGCATCAACGTATGAAACAAATTGAACTCCACATACACTTCATCAGAAAGCTCATTCATGATCGTGTTCTTGAAGTGCAGTATTGTCCGGCCAATGATCAAGTAGCCGATATCTTTACGAAGGTTCTCATAGAAGCAAATTTTACCAAACTTCGATCCATGCTTGGAGTTCAAGAAATTTTTCTTTAAGGGGGGATAGGCTCTAATGCCTCCTTCCTTCTCCTATTGTGTTACTTTTGTAAATCCTTCAATCCTGTCCCAATTTTTTCTTAAGGGGGGATGTTAGGATATTTCGACACATAGGAAATAGACTCCTTTTGTGTCACCTTTGTAAATCCTTCAATCCTATCCCAAGTTTTTATTAAGGGGGGATGTTAGGATATTTCGACAGATAGGAAATAGTTAAGAATAACTTAGTCTAGTGCAGAGTTAGGTAAAGTGTGTTTCTTTACCATGTACATTTGTAACTTATAATCTGACAGTCACGATTTGTAGTGATCCGACGGTTATCTCTCAACTCGGTATTAACGACACTTGATCCGTGGCTTAACACCCAATTGGTCCATGATCTCTATTTAAATTGCATGGAGGGTCATTTGTCTTGTAACCGTTTAGGAGAGAAACATATGTAACTTTTCTTTTATTTTAATAAATTCCCTGAAGTGGCCGAGTTGGCTCAAGGCGTGGATTGTTTCCCTCTTTGAGGGTTTTAACCACGTGATTATACTGGTGTACTGATTTGTGATCTATTTGTGAGTGGTGACCTTTGGTTCTTGATCTACAGAACTTACCTTGTAAATTCCTACATTGCGTACCCCCCAAGAGTGCCTTGTAAGTGTGGCCAAATTCTGGGTCGCTCTCATAGAGAAGTGGCCAATCAGAAGTCTTGTGCCCACAAGAGTTGAGAATGGTGGTGAGTGCCACGATCGGTGGTCGGTTGAGGGAGTCTGCAACATTATTGGTGCTACCCTTCTTGTACTTGATGTTTTGTTACACAGTAATTTGTCACTGTCCCTGCAATCCCCATCTCACCCATTGGAGGGTCTTTTATATGACCAATAAGCAGTGTCATGCCTTGCAAATACCATCATTACATCCCTTGCCATGAGGACAACAATCCTTCTGTTGACCATTTCTTGAGCAGACCACTAAAAACACCTGTTTTTGCCTTGGCGCTGGTAGCCCGTTATGCCCCCGCGCCAATGAGGAAAATTAACATTGAGCCCGCACCAGTTGGCGCTCTATCCCATTTAAGCACCCACACCAATCTATTTATGGAAATTTTTTTAAAAAAAGAGGCAAAGTTTCGATCACAACAACTTCGTGGATGAGTCACAGGAAGTGGTTCGACTGAATAACCACGACCTTCCTCCTTTGGCCTCTTGTTTCCACCTTATGGGGAAACCTCCCAAAGGGATAAAGCCTCCTTCCACTATTGTAGGGATCCCAACCTCCTCCTCCCCTCTATAAATATAGCCATCTTCCATTGATGTTCTAGTTGAACTATTGATGGTTGAACATAGGCTGAATAGCTGAACTTGTAGGAAGGAAACTACAGCCGAGCATCCTTTAAGAGCCAAGCCGAAGAGAGAGAGCTTCATCTAGATTCCCGATGGGATTTTTTGAGACACTTTCCATTGTCAGCTTCGTCGAAGGAAGATCATAGCGTCAGAGCTTTGGGTTGTAATCTTTCCTTTTTTATTTTAATATAAGCGACTCCGATTATGGTTCCATTCATGTGTTTATTTCTTTATGCAATGAATTATATCCTCTTTGACTCATATATGGTTATATGCTTTATATTTTACGTTACTTGTTGTTTTTTCCTTGCACGTGTACATGTGTCCAGACGTGTCAAATGGAAGGATCGTGATCTGTCAAGTGAGGGACGGGAAGTGTCATCTTTTCTTCAATGACAACTGCATGGTATTTGAGGTAGGCTTCTTATCGCATCTTGGTCTTTTTGTAGCTAGGAACCTGTGTCATTGCGTGACTTGATTGTTGCTAGACCCGATCTGGGCTAGTAGGGATTGCCTATGTTCGCAGAGGGGATTTACCTCTTCAACAAACTGTCGACTCCACTGCGGAGACAGTTAGAGTTAGTCACTCTTCTTTTGGTTTTTTTGGCTTTTGATTGATTTATTTGCTCTTCTATTTTGCATCCTTTGGTGTCAAACACCTGTTTAGCCCCAGAGGATCAGATCTGACCTCTGCTTTTCCAAAATTTTCATCTTTTCATGGTTGGCTTGATTGGCACGGTTTCCACCCTGACAATCGCGCCCATTAGCGCAAGTTTCCAGTTCATCACCTGCGCCATCCCCTGTCTAATGCGGATTACAACCAGATAGTCATGCCATTTCCTGTAGGTGCTAGGGTTTTCCCTTGTTCGGGAGTTTTTTTTTGTCAGTACTTTTTCTTCTGGGTTATTTTTAGATTTTTCTTGAAGTGGTGAGTCTGGTCTTGGTTGGGAGAAATTCTTTGTTTTTTAATTTTCAGGCATTGGCGCTTGTTTTCAGTTAGCAACCCACGCCAATTGGCCATTGGTGCTAGTTGTAAGTGAGCAAGTCGCACTAGTTGGCGCTAATTTCACCCACAAAAGTCGTGCCAATTTCAGGGTGTGTGAAAATTGATACTTTTTCCCTAAATCCTTCACCAGTGTGTCTTTCCCTTCCAGTCTTTTCTCTGTATGAGCATAGATTACATTGCTCATTGTTCAACTGAAAATTCTTCTTTCTTTGATTGCTTGATGTAAAAGGGAATGAATGCCTTGTTTTGATCTCATGCTTTGGAAGTCCTCTTTGTGCTTGACCTCATATGTCTTGTAGCCTTTTGAGGAATTTCATTACAAAGTGTTTAAAACAACGATTGCATTCTTAGTGTTTGTTTGCATCCTTTTTGCATTCATCCTTCCATTAAGAAGATTTGCGTTCATTTAGTTTTTGTCTCAAAGTTTTCTTTTCGTTAGAATGCATTAGATCACATTGCATTGAAAAGTATTTTTGAGATTTATCATTGAACTTAGATCACATTGTTTAATGATTGAAAGCTAAAAATCGCTTTGAGTGCATTCTCTTTCATTAAAAGCATGCATTAAGTAGATTCTCATTTCATCAAAAAATGCGCTGAGCGCATTCTTATCATTTGAAAATAAAAAGGAAATTGTGCATAGATTACAATTGCATAGTTTTCGGAAAAGAGGATTTTGCATAGATTACATTGCATTATTCACATCGTTGAATGTTTGAGATTACTTTTGGATAGTGAAAGTCATCTAGTTTGGAAAAGTTTCGTTTTCATTGTTGTTGTTTGTTGCATCATTGTTTTAAGTTCTTCCCTTAACTAGATAGAATTCATTGAATTTAAATATTTCTTTTCTCATATAGCTGCATATAGGAGATTGTCAGATGACATATGGCAGGGCCTTGAAAACGAGACACAATTGAAGATCAAACATAAAATTTATTCAATCAATGTAAGGAAGCATTGAAACCTAACGAAGCATTTTTTAGTGGTCTAGGCTAGAGACATGTTCCGGCATCGTTAAACCTAGTAGCTGTCATTCACCATCTGGCTTTAGATAGCGCTAGTACGGACTTATGCTCCCTGTACCATCGAGTATATAACGGGAGACCCCACTAGGTTGCAATCGTGTTATCCATAGGAAGCCGAGTCTGCCGCCTTGTAACCATGATACACCGAACACAACATTCAGGGAGACTACCTGCACGTACGGAAAGTCCTTGGTCATTTCTCTTTCATTTGATCACCAAGGTGTATATTGCAATTCACAGAAACATGGTACACCTCTTACCTAGATTACCAGAGAAGTCAGTTTGATCTTTACTGACTCATTAAATTTGAAAAGATCATCAAGCACTTGTCCTTTCATGCTTGTTTCCAAATTGAAAGCGATAGAGTCACCTTTTGCTTGTTTCTTGACTCTTAAAATATGAAACAGTAGAGTCTGGTTTCAATGTTTTAAAATTAACTTCCCACGAAATATTCCTGGTTAAAGTTAGTTTCCTTAGGGTGTTTTTTTAGGTCGTTTCCGATGGCAACTTTTCCGGAGTTCACTAACCAAGGAATCCCTTCCGAAGGGAATCCTGGTCCTTTTCCTCATTTTGGAAATGTTGGTGCTCCTTATATGGAAACGTTGTCCCTCCCTGGGTTAACTGTTGGGTTGCCTGTTTGGTTGTTTTCAACCTCTTTGGTCCCGAATGTCCCGGCTACCGTACCATTCACTCCTCCGCCTGAACAACATCATGTTGATTCGAAGGTGGACCTCTCCCCTTCTTTGCCTGTTTCTTCGTCCTCCTCTTCTACTTCGCCTAGTGAAAGTTTGGATTCTAGTAACCAAGTGGCTAAGAAGAAGAAGAAGAAGACGAAGAAGAAGAAGTCAGATAAAGGAGAGGCTAGCTCTGCAGCTTTAGCGCCTAAGAAACCTACTCTCGATGAACCTTCCAACCCTCCGTGGAAAGTTAAGTTCCCTTGCATGTTGTGCCAGGGAAACCATCTTCTTCGAGATTTCCCTGGCATTCCCAAGGTGCTCGAAGTATGGTCCAACGGTTGTCTACCATTGCCTTTGGCTTATGGGAGTTAGGTTGGAGGTACGTCTTCAGCTAGTGCTAGTAAAGCTCCTAAGAAGCAGGTAAGCTTTCCAATCCCTGTAAGTTGTGTGAAGGGCACGATGCCATTCACCTTTTTCCGTATATGGATGAAGCCAAGAGAGTTTTGGACAACTCGATTGTTTCCGCACCTTGCCTTCTAGTTGGTTACAAACAGCTTTCTTTGAGTCCTTCACCAGTTGATCCATCGATCAGTCAAGAGTCATCCTTGCTTGATCTCGCTCCCCCGAAAATTCACCATCATGAATCCATCCCTAACCAACCATTAGTCATGGGATTAGTTGAGCTGGCCCCATATGTGGTGCAGCAGGTCTTTTCCATTGAGAGTGGATCTCACATCCCTCAAGTTCTTGTTTCTTCAGATTCTTCGTACTTGGAGAAAGATTCTCTTGTCCCTATATCTCAGGAAGCTACTCCTCCACCTCCCATGATGGAGGTCCCAGAGGATACTCCTTCTGCCTCCATGATGGATGTCATGGAGGATGCTCCTTCTTCTTTTGTAACACCAGGGGAAGACCATCTCACCTCGATGGTAGCCCCTCCAAGTAGTTTGGTCGCTTCCTTTTATTGGAATCGATTCACAGGCTATCGCCTTCCTTCTTATTGGCCTTTTGAGATAACAGTACATACCTTTGATCTGGTCGTACCTAGCACTATAATAGATGAAGGTGCATTTGTTAGTATTTTATCCTCAACTACTTGGCAAGCTTTCGGTTCACCACCGCTTGTGCCTGTTATGTAGAATCTGTTGGCGTTTAACAGAGGAACTAGTCAACCGTTAGGGATCCTTCTGAAGTTGCCTGTTACTTTGGGAGGGAAGATTGTTCATATGGACGTGATGGTTGTTCCTGGCCCCTTGGACTTTAATTTACTCCTGGGTCGCGATTATACTTATGCCATGGGAGCGCTTGTCTCCTCCGTCTTTCGTGTGATGTGTTTTCCGCACCAAGGTCAGATCGTGACCATCGATCAACTTGCGTTATTTGGTCCTCATATGGTAGCTATTCCACCATCCTCCTTGTTGGATCATTATCCACCGGTTGTGTCATCCCCGCTGCATGTTAATTATGTGGCTACTTGTCTTATGCCTGCATTCAATGATAGGGCCGTTGTGCATCAGCTGCTGGGGGCATTGGGTCCAGACTTCCAAGATGTTTTCCTTCCATCGGATGGGAAACTCTTGGAAGCTATGAATTCTTCTTCATTATGATGAGGTCGTTCGGAGCATAGTTCATCTGCTTGTGTCAAGATCCTTAAAAAATGAAACCAAGTCCCTGGAGCACAGTTCGTTTTCTTGTGTCAAGCTCCTTAAAAAATGAAACAATCTCGTCGGAGCACGGTTCATATGCTTGTGTCAAGCTCCTTAAAACCATGAAAAAAGCTCGTCGGAGCACAGTTCGTCTGCTTATGTCAAGCTCCTTAAACCATGAAACAAGGTCTCTTGAGGATAGTTCTTTTAATGTGTCAACCTCGTTAAAACAATGAAACACGTTCCCGTTCAATTCGAGTCTTTGATAAGACCTCGTAAAATCCCAGTCAAGTCTTTCTCTTTATCTCGTAACTTGAACCTTCACTCCATCTGCCTTTCATATGGATTGAAGCTTGGGGGGCATGTACCTCGAATTGAGTCACCATGCTAGGTGTTGGGTATGTGTTATATTCTTTCCACGACTAGCCCCACGCGCCGGGCGCAGCAAGGGTGTCACAGGGGGGGCGGCAGCCCCCCTTGTCGAGGTCCGGGGCAGCGCCCCGGCGGAATTTTTTTTGGTATGCGGTCCCACTCATATGCGGACCCACCCATGTTTTGTGCATGAGTTTTCACATGGTTTTGGGGTACGATGGTTTTCGACTCTTGGTATTTTGTAGATCCGGTCAAGGGAACTACGGTTATGTTCTAATCCAGGGTTAATGGATTGGGGTTTATGTATGCTTCGGCATGTATATATATGTGTTGTAACACTAAAAGGAATATAATGAAAAATCAAGCTGGTCGTCAATTTGGGATCCGAGGGAAAAATCATGTTTATCTATTTTATGTTTTATGCTCTTGCTATTATTTATTTTCTGTTATAAGATTCGTGTGTAGATAATTTCTGTTCAGGGTTAAAACCTACATTTGGTATCAGAGCTGTTTCGGCTTCAAGGGGACGCCTTTGCTGCTGAGGGTTTTTTGTTCGGGCTTGAGGTAGAGCTTGTTCAGTGGGAGATCTGCGGGATCAATTCTTGCGGTGAAAGAAGATGGTGAGTGGTGGAAAGATAGAGATCGAGAAATTTAATGGTCAGAGTTTTGAGTTGTGGAAGCTCAAGATGGAGGATCTGCTGGTGGATAAAGATCAGTGGATCGCGGTAGATCCGGGTACTAAACCAACGGCAATGTCAGATGAAGACTGGAAGAAACTGGATCGGAAGGCTAAGAGCACAATACGGTTGTGTGTCTCAGATTCAGTATTGTTGAATGTATCTAGGGAAGCTACGGCGAAGAATTTGTGGGAAAAACTTGGGACTTTGTACCAATCTAAGTCTCTAGTGAATAAGTTGTTCCTGCGGAAAAATTTGTATAACCTGAGGATGAAGGATGGAGACTCAGTGACAGAGCATCTGAATGCCTTCAATACTGTGGTAAGTCAGCTGTCATCTGTTGATATTAAAATCTCAGATGAAAATAAGTGCATCAGTTTGTTGTGTTCTCTACCAGACTCGTGCGACAGTCTGGTTATTGCAATAGGTAGCAATACAACTACCTTGAATTTTGATGACATTGTCTAAGCCTTGTTGTCGAAGGAAATGAGATGGAGAAATATGGAGGGCCAGAATGGAGATGCCTTATCTGTACGAGGAAGGTCTCAAAACATAAACAAGAATAAGGTTTCGAGTGGGAGATCTAAATCTAGAGGGAGATCTAAATCTCCTGGAAAATTTGTAAAGGTATGCTGGAAATGCGGAAAGGAAGGACACTATAAAAAGGAATGCAGATCTAAAGCTCCTGAGAAAGGAAAGGGATCTGATGAAGCTCCTTCTGCAGAGGCAAAAACCACCTCGGATGAACGTGGGGATGTTTATTTGGCTTCTTCTTCAAATACACATGTAGATCATGAGTCATGGTTGATTTACTCAGGTGCATCCTTTCACTTCACTCCCCATAGGGAGTGGTTCTGCGAGTATGAGAAATATGATGGTGGTGATGTCTTCCTAGGGGATGATAGGAAGGCCAGAATCGTCGGACGTGGAAAAGTCAAGCTGAAACTGCAAGGTGGAAGGATTAGAACACTTCCTGGTGTTTTGTATATTCCTGCATTGGCCAGAAATCTGATTTCTATAAGCAAGATGGATGATGCAGGTGTAAAAACAGTGTTCGAGAAAGATGCCTGCAATATGGTTCGGGGAGCACTGGTATTAATGCGGGGAGTTCGGACTGGAACTCTGTACAAGCTACAAGGTAGCACTGTTATTGATGGGTGTAACAATTCTGTGGTTCTTGAAAGAGGAGCAGAAAGCCTAGCTGTCTCTGGAGAAAAGACCATGCTATGGCATCAAAGGCTTGGGCATATTGGAGAGAAGGGCCTTCGGATCCTGCATAGAAATGGTATGGTAGAAGGTATGTCTAATTGCTTTCTGGATTTCGATTTCTGTGAACATTGTGTATATGGGAAGCAGAATCGAGTGAGTTTTCCTTCCGGTGCTAAGAGGGCGAACAAGATATTAGAGCTTGTGCACAGTGATGTGTTTGGACCTGTGTCAGTTCCATCACTGGGAAAGTCTGTGTACTATGTTTCATTCATAGATGACTTCTCAAGGAATACATGGATATATTTCTTGAGGAAGAAATCTGAAGTCTTTGATAAATTTAAAGAATTTAAGGCTCTGGTGGAAAACCAGACAGAGAAGAAGATAAAGGCGTTGAGGACAGATAATGGTGGGGAGTTCTGCAAGAAGGAATTTGAAGAGTTCTATAAGAAGTGTGGTATAGCACGGTAGAAGACTACTCCATACACACCTCAGCAAAATGGAGTTGCAGAAAAAATGAACAGAACACTGATGGAAAAGGCAAGAAGCATGCTCAGTGGTACCGGGTTAGGACAAGAATTCTGGGCAGAGGCAGTGGAGACTGCATGTTACTTAGTTAATAGGTCACCTTCATTAGCGTTGGAGGATAAGACTCCACATGAGGTATGGACTGGAAATAAACCCTCTCTTTCACATCTAAGGGTATTTGGATGTGATGCATATGTACATGTTCTAAAGGAGAAAAGGACCAAGTTGGATAATAAATCTGAAAGGTGCATCTTTATTGGGTATAAGGATGGTTTAAAGGGTTACAAGCTTTGGAACCCAGAAACAAGGAAGGTTGTGTACAGTCGAGATGTGGTGTTTAGAGAAGTGAAAGATGTTGTTAAACATGAATTCCTACCAAAGGAACCTGAGAAGATAGAGTTTGATCTAAAGGAGGATGAATCAGACTCTACAACAGAAGAAGACTCAGAAGATGAAGAGCCACAAACTCCAGCTTTGAGAAGATCAGTTCGGGAAAGAAGGCAACCAGAAAGGTATAGTCCATCTGCTTTCTGTTCAGGTTTTGCCTTAACTATAACTAATGATGAAAACAAAACTGTCAGGGAGGCAGTAGATTCATAGGATGGAAAACTCTGGAAGGAGGCCATGGTTGATGAAATGGCATCCTTGCACAAAAACAATGCATGGGATCTGGTGGAGTTGCCGGTTGGAAGGAAGCCCATTGGGAGCAAATGGGTGTTTAAAAGGAAGATGAATGTAGAAGGCAAGGTGGAGAAATACAAAGCTCGGTTGGTAGCAAAAGGTTATTCCCAGGTGCCGGGAATTGATTTTGGTGATATTTTTTCTCCTGTTGCCAAGGTTACTTCTATTAGATTACTTCTATCTGTTGCTGCTACATTTGATTTTGAGATAGAACAGATGGATGTGAAGACATCATTTCTTCACGGGGATCTAGAATAGGAGATCTACATGAAGCAACCTGAAGGCTTATGGTGAAGGGTAAGAAAGACCTGGTATGCAGGTTGAAGAAGTCACTGTATGGGTTAAAACAGTCACCAAGGATGTGGTATCAGAAATTTGATACCTATATACGGGGACTTGGCTTCACTAGAAGCAAGGAGGATCACTATGTTTATTTTAAATTAATTGGTGACCGTGTTATGTATTTGGTCTTGTATGTGGATGATATGTTGTTAATTGGAAATGACAAAGAAATTATCCAAGATTTGAAGACCCAACTGTTCTCCAAATTCGACATGAAGGATCTTGGTGCTGCAAACTATATTTTGGGCATGGAAATTAAGAGAGATCGAGAAAAGAGGAAGCTCTGGTTAAACCAGAGGAAGTATGTTGAGACTATATTGCAGAGGTTCAATATGCAGGATAGTAAACCGGTGAATGTTCCTATTCCTGTAGGTGTAAAGCTGTCTGCTGAACAGTGTCCCAAGACACAAGAAGAAGAGGAGTATATGTCCCGTGTTCCATATGCAAGTGCAGTGGGTAGCATGATGTATGCAATGGTCTGTACTAGACCAGACATTGCACATGCAGTGGGAGTATTGAGCAGGTTTATGTCAAACCCAGGGAAGGAGCATTGGACAGTAGTGAAGCGGGTTTTCAGATATTTACGTGGCACTAGTGATTATGGCTTGTGCTACCGGGGAAGACCAGGATTGGAAAGAATGTTGGACATTCGTGGTTTTGTTGATGCAGACTGGGCTGGAGATCTGGACCAAAGAAGATCTACAAGTGGGTATGTGTTTAGCCTATTTGGAGGCGCAGTCATTTGGATGAGTAAAAGACAGTTTGTAGTGGCTCTTTCAACTACAGAGGCAGAATACATAGCAGCCACTCATGCAAGCAAGGAAGCAGTTTGGTTGCAGAGATTGTGTTCAAGTATGGGGTTGGTACAACATGCTATAAGGATAGACTGTGATAGCCAAAGTGCAATTTTCTTGGCTAAGAACCCTGCTTATCATTCAAAGACAAAGCACATTGATGTTCAATATCACTTTGTTAGAGATATGGTTGAAGCTAAAAGGGTGTTGCTAGTAAAGGTGGACACTTTGAAGAATGTTGCAGATGCATTGACAAAGTCTGTGAGCACTCAGAAGTTCTCTTGGTGTAGAGAAACAATGGGTGTTGAAGAATTGGGCCAATGACTAAGCCCTCCTATGGCCCCTCGTGGAAATAAAACAACAAGTGGGAGAATGTTGGGTATGTGTTATATTCTTTCCATGACTATTTACATGGCATGCGTTCTGTGGGCGCGTTGCCACTGGCAATTTTTTGGTATGCGGTCCCATTCATATATGAACTACCCATATTTTGTGCATAAGTTTGCACATGTGTGGTTTTTCAGGGTACGATTGTTTCGACTCTTGGTATTTTGTAGATGCGTTCAAACTACGGTGTTATGTTCTAATCGGGGTTAATGGATTGGGGTTTATGTATGCTTGGCATGTATATATATGTGTTGTAACACTAAAAGGAATATAATGAAAAATCAAAAATTTGGTAGTCCCAATTTGGGATCCGAGGGAAAATCTGTGTTTATGTTGTTTCATGTTTTTATGCTCTTGCTATTGTTTATTTTTGTTATAAGATTTGTGTCTTAGATAATTTCTGTTAGAGTTAAAGCCTACACTGAGGGGCATTGCCAAAGCATGGTTGTTTCCATTTAAAACGTGGCAAAATGAAACCGGTTTCAAGCATAGTTTATCTTTGTTTCAAGCTTGTGTAAAAATGAAACCAACTTCAAGCAGAGTTTTCTGATTTCAAGCTTGTGTAAAAATGAAACCATTCCCATTTACCTCTTGTGATTGCCATTTTATCAGCCTGTTTTTTCCAGATGAGCTTTGGTTTTCTCACTCCATCATCACTATCTGCTTGGCTGATCATATGCCTTCACTTGGTTGTTTTACCCGTTCCTGAGGAACTGCTGTGATGAGTGGTATTGTTAGCCAACCTCTTAACCTTTACTTTTTCTGAGCAGTTCCACCATTACCGGAACCAGTTACTATCCTTTATACCATTATTTCCTCCAGGAGGAGTCAACTTTTAGCTCTTTTCTGACTCTCTAAAACTGAAAATATTGTCGAGTCACTTGTCGTTTTGAGCTCGTTAAATTGGATGTGAAACGACATCTACCCAATATACATTTACCCCTTTCTCAGGTTGGGATAGATTATTTACGAAAAAGGAATACCCTAGCCTATTGTGATTAGGAGGTTCTCTCAGATATAGTTTTCTACCTTTTCAGATCTGTGAGACTATCAATGAAAAGGGACTGTTAGAGTTTTATTTTCCGTTGTCTTTTCAAACTCTCTAAACATGAAAAGACGCCGAGTCCTTCCTTTTTCAGACTCGTTAAAACCTGATGACATCGAACTCCATTGCAATGACGTTACTCGAGTTCCTCCTTCCTAGGGCTCATTAAATGTACTAGGTTGGATTTTTCCGAAGGAAAAAATTATATCACAAGCATATTCTATCCCCTTCAAGCTTGTTTCCAAAAATAATTGGGGTACTCGCCAGAAATGGTGGGGGAAAATGGAACCAGTATCACCGTCGTGTCGGCAGTATGTCGCTCTTGAACATGGCACTTTTCTGCATTCGTGTCGGGTTGGGGACATCTCATCTCGTTATCTGCTTGACTCCATGGGTTTGGGTAATCTCTTTTGACCACTCATATGCTCTTTGCCGCATCATCATGACCTCAGATTCTTTGATGTCAAATACTGCCAAATCCAGTGTCGTGCCTCTGATATGTTCAAGAGAAGTTGGCCTCTGCAGTTTTCAACCTCCCTCTGATTCTATACTGATCTTGATTCGCAAACATCATGTTCCTCTGTCTCACGTCGATGATGTGGGAAACACTATGGCCCACCTTCGATCAAGTTCAATTTCTATCGACTTCAACTCATTATCCAGGAGGCTAATCTAGAGACTTCCTTCAGGTACCTTGGAGCTTGCATGCCTCAATGGCAGGTTCTTCGCATTCGACACAAGGTTTTCATTATCAACCTTCGATCGGATGATTCCGCGGTTGTTCGACACCAGCTCATTGTTCACATTCTGTGGATTGTACCTATAGTACCTTGAGGGCCATCCTCATTATTAGTGGTTCCTCTCACATCTGTTAACGGATTTCATTATTGGCTGGTATTCAGACGATGTTCTTGCATGTTCGAATTCAGCTCACTTATTCACATGCTCGAACTTGTACTCTATTCGGTTCGAGATGGAGCGCAAGACCCTGGATTTTGTATGATGAAATACAGGCTGCGGATTCTTTGTGGATTATCATGATTAGTTACGTGAATCATTTGATTGGATGGCTGTGACCATACCTGAGTCTACTTGTTGATCTTTTTTACTGGATGGCTGCGTCCATACCTTGGATCCCAGTTATTGTACACTCTATTATGGATGGTTGCGCCCATACCAAGTATCATGTATCAGAGATATCAGTTGTATTTATTTGCAGGACTTTCTACGACAGTGTTTTCAGTTGGGCGCATTCTCATAAAGCATTTCACCCCTCCCTCTCTCTCGAACCTCATGCTTTAGGGGGCATCTGTTACACAGTAATTTTCCACTGTCCCTGCAATCCCCATCTCACCCATTGGAGGGTATTTTCTATGACTTAATTAGTGTCATGCCTTGCAAATACCATCATTTCATCCCTTTCCATGAGGACAACAATCCTTATGTTGACCATTTCCTGAGAAGACCACTAAAAAAACCTGTTTTTTCCTTGGCACTGGTAGCCCGTTATGCCCTCTCGCCAATGAGGAAAATTAACACTGAGCCCGTACTAGTTGGCACTCTATCCCAATTAAGCACCCGCACCAATCTGTTTATGGAAATTTTTTTAAAAAAAGAGGCGAAGTTTCGATCACAACAACTTTGTGGATGAGTCATAGGAAGTGGTTCGACTGAATAACCACGGCCTTCCTTCTTTGGCCTCTTGTTTCCACCTTATGGGGAAAGCTCCTAAATGGATAAGGCCTCCCTTCCACTATTGTAGGGATCCCAAACTCCTCCTCCCCTCCATAAATATGGCCATATTCCATTGATGTTTTAGCTGAATTATTGATGTTTGAACATAGGCTGAATAGCTGAATAGATGAACTTGTAGGAAGGAAACTATAGCCGAACATCCTTTGAGAGCCAAGCCAAGGAGAGAGAGCTTCCTCTAGATTCCTGACGGGTTTTTTTGAGACACGCTCCACTGTCAGCTCCACCGAAGGAATATCATAGCATCAGAGCTTTGGGTTGTAATCTTTCCTTTGTTATTTTAATATAAGCGACTCTGATTATGGCTCCATTCATGTGTTTATTTTTTTATGCAATGAATTATATCCTCTCTGACTGATATATGGTTACATGCTTTAGATTTTACGTTGTGTGTTGTTTTTTCCTTGCACGTGTACAGGTGTCCAGATGTGTCAAACAGAAGGATCGTGATTTGTCAAGCGAGGGAAGAGAAGTGTCATATTTTCTTCAATGACAACTACATGGGATTTGAGGTAGGCTTCTTATCGCATCTTGGTATTTTTGTAGCTAGGAACCTGTGTCATTGCGTGACTTGATTGTTGCTAGACCCAATTTGGACTAGTAGGGATCGCCTCTGTCTACAGAGGAGATTTACCTCTTCAACAATGTTCAAATGAAACTGTTGCAGATATGTGGACCAAATCTGATGGCGATCATTCTGCAACTTCCCTTGTGTCTGTATGAACTGCAGGGGCTGGTGGTCTGTGTGGATGATTGTTTCCTTCCCAAAAATGTAATGCTTCCATTGTCGACAAGCTTGCACATTAAATGAATACATGAATATGAGCATTTCTTCTGTAAATGTGGGATACTTCTGGTGAACTCAGGTCGTGGCCCAATGTCTCACTGTGATATGCCACTGGATGTCCCTATTGAGTAAGAACTACCCCAATAGCATAGTCAGAGGCATCTGTCTCGATCTCAAATGGTTGTTGCAAGTCTGGTAATGTGAGCACTGGGGCAGAACAAAGGCGATTTTTCAATTCTGTGAATGCCTTTTGTTGAGGTTCCGACCAAAATAATTTTTCTCTTGCTCCTTCCTTGGTGACTTGACTCAAGGGCCAAGTGATATGAGAGAATCCCAACACGAACCTATGGTAGAAATTAGCAAGATCTGAAAGCCTAAAACCTTGTTAGTAGTTTGGGGGCTGGCCAATCCCGAATGACTTGGATTTTGGTTGGATCCACATGCACCCCCCTTTCATCAATAATGTATCCCAGATATTGAACCTGGGTCATGCCAAAAGTGCACTTCTCCAGATTGGCACACAACTTGTGTTGCCACCTTGTTTGGAGGAATTTTCAGATGTGGTGAAGGTGCTCTTCCTAAGTCTGGCTAAAGATAAGAATGTCATCCAAGTACACCACTACAAATGAGTTGGTGAATGGCCGCAAGATGGCATCCATCATCCTCATGAAGGTTTCGGGAGCATTCTTCAACCCGAAAGTCATGACCAGCCATTCGAAAAGGTCTTCCTTGGCTTTGCAGGCAGTCTTCCACACATTGGAGGGTTCAATTGGTACACAGTGATACCCCTCTTCAGAAGTCGATCTTGCTTTGATATTTTGCACCTTTGAGTTGGTCGAGAAGGTCATCAATCCATGGGATCGGGTACCTATATCAGACAGTGATCTTGTTCAGTGGCCGATAGTCAATACAGAGTCTCCAAGTCCCATCCTTATTCTGTACCAACATGATTGGGCTCCCACAGGGCGATGAACTTAGCCAGATGTGACCTTTCTGAAACAACTCCTGAATCTGTTTCTTGATTTCATCATTCTCCAAAAGATAGTGCCTATATATCGGTCCATTGGGTAGCGATGCACCTGGGTTCAGGTCAGTGGAGTGCTTGACCTGACAGTGCTGAGGCACCCCTGTCGGTGAGGTGAAGATGTCCCTATACTCCTCCATAACCTTGTCCATTTGTTGTTGTCGTGCAGAGGAGCCTTGTTTGGAGGTCGTGTACGGTCTTCTTCTTGCCACAGGGAGTGAATCATCGGAAAAAAAATTTCTTGGTTTGGGAAATGAGCTACACACTTTTTGCGGTAACCAAGAGATAAACGGCGGGAGAGTGGTACCTGCGGGCGTCTGACACAGATTATTTTCCAGTAACAATAATAGCGCGAGGCCGAATACGCATCATGACGCTTTTCCACAAGTATGGTTCCTAATAATACATCAGAAACATAGTAGAACAGCGTCCTGTAATACCCCATCTAGTGAAGAGACTTGATGCTATGGAGAACCTTATCACTGCCTTTGCGCTGGAGATCTCGTCCTTGGTGAAGCCACCCAATGGTGTATGGATGTGGGTGAGATGTGGTTGGCAAGCCCAACCGCTTCACGGCGTCTACCGAAATGAGGTTCTTTGGCTCCCATTGTTGACAATGAATTGTACTGGGGAGCCCTTTACCCACATCTGGGAGTGGAAGAGACGTTCCTCCTCCTCTGGATCTTCCGGTTCCTCCTTCTGGATCTTCGTAGTGGCAACAGTGGCATTGGGCTCCGCATCAATAATCTATTTCCCTTTGTCATTCCCCTTGTCAGGTTCTGATTCAGAGTCGGAGCATGCATCTGACTCAAAAGCCCTCATCTCGGCCACCAGCGACTGCTTGGCCCAACACTCACTTGTGTTGTGAGTGGAGCTCTTATGGAACTCACACCACTTTCCCATGTCCTTCTTTGGCTTTGCAGTGTTGTTCTTTGCTTGTGGCTTCGACAAGTTGTCTTGAGTTTCCATGCCTTGGCTCTGTCCTTTTTTCTGTGGTTTGGGAGCACCTTTCCCTTGCTTTTTATTCGCAGATCCAAAGTCTCACTTCTTCTGTTTGAATTTCTGCTCAATCTTGGCAGCATATTGGTATGCTGTACCAAGCGAGGAGATGTCGAGGAACTCCATTTCCTCCTGAATGTATATGTGCAGAAAAATATGATACTTTAGCACCAGATGTTTCTCTGAATCTTTGATACCCAAATTTTTGTGCAGGGTATGGAACAGATTCATCAGCTCATGCACATCTTGATCCCTTTGTTGTCACAGGGTGGTCCATTGTATGTACTTGTCCTCATATCTCCCCACGGGATAGTATTGTTCCTTGATGGCATCTCGGAAAGAATTCCAAGTGGGTGTGTACAAGAACAGAGAGGGTTCTGTCTCGTCCTTTTTCTCACAGTGGGTTTCCCACCAGTCCTTGACATGGGGGGCATCTTTGAGGAGTGCAAAAATAATCTTCTCCCTGTCAGAAAAGTCATGAATTGAGAAATATCCTTCTAATAGATTCAACCATGTATCTATGGAATCTGCATATATTTGACCCTCAAATATGGGAATTTCAAAATTTACTTGTACCTTAAAAGGAGTTGCACCTCCAGAGTGGCTGCTGGATGCAGATGCGCCACCGGTGGGCAGCCATTAAAGGATCTGGGCAAAGTTATCCATCATCACGTTCCTTTGTTTTTTGAGGGCCTCCTCGAGCAATATTTTGATAGGATCTCTTGCTCCCTCATCTTTCTTTTCGTCCCCCATGGGCGTCTGTCAAGGTTTGCGAAGCTAATCTTGCAAAGGTTCCACCAGATCGAGCCCTAACTCCTTATACCCCGACCTCGTTGGGGACATGCAAAGAAGGATCAAGAAAAAACAGACCGCTCTGATACCACTGATCTAGAATTATGCAAGAACACAAAAGAATAAACATATAACCATAAATACAAATATGCAGTAGAAATAACACTTCATTTCATTAATATCAAGGAATTGAAATTTTCTTATAGACAGAATGGAAATAAAACTAGCTAGGGCGCTGGTAGCTATCTCTGAGAAGATATGTGGCGGCTACAGGCCTCTGAAATGAGTTACAATGAGGCTCGAGGACCTATTTAATATTTAGAAACAATGGGAAATCCTAAACAGCCAAAACCCTAACCCTAGGAGATGAAGTGCCAAAACTATGGGCCCTGTTTGGGTAAATTGGTGTTTCAACTTCCCAGGGACGTAACTTTGGCATATGATCTCCGTTTGACGTGTACCATACCTCATTAGAAAGATATATCCGAGGAATACAAATTTTGAGTGAAAAAAATCAATCCATGGACCCATGTTGCTCCCCGTTTTCCCAAAAAACGTCGTTTAGGGCCTCAAAATGGCTCCAAAAGTTCAGGACCCGAAAAACTGCTAAAAATAGTAAGTTGTGCCGAAACTAAAAAAATGAAAGAGACAATGGTGGGGCCCCAAGTGGAATAGGCGTGTGACCACCAATATCCACCTAGATCAGTCAGTCAGGTATTTTTGTTTTTTAAAGACTTCCTTACATCAATCCTAATAAAGCAGACGCCCACTTGAAAGTGGACCCTGAGATGTAGTCCACCAGGTACGAACTCCATAATCAACTAATTTCTTCTTCTTATCTCTTTTTTATGATATGTTTTAATCATTTATTTGCTGTTGGTTTATGTCATCTTTCATTTTAAAGCTCTATTCAGTTAACAATCAATCCTAATGACAAACTAATCAAACTACCTCAACACTTAATCGATCACATTCAGATCATTTTTGGTATCAGAGGAGGTTTTTCTTTGTATTTTGTTTGTCAGTGGATGTTAACCAGGTTGGGATTGCAACGTGGAAAAGGCGAGCTTGAATAATTCGATCCAGAGATGGGAAAGAGAAAATGCATTCATCAATCAACGATGACAGGAACTGAGAACATTGAGACTCTTGAAGCTCTTGAATCGAAACCCATGGATGAGAATCAGATCCATCAAATGTTTTTAAACATGCAGCAGATGTTGGCAGAATTATATGAAGATAAGAAGATGAGAGATGCAGCCTCATCTTTGAAGGCATCAAAGAAGGACAAGGGTAAAGGCAAGGTAGATAAATCTCCTTCTTCTCCATCATCTCCATCATCATATTCTTCTTCTTCTACTTCTAGTTCTAAATCAAAAAAAGAAAAGAAACTTAAGAGCCCACTTTTGAAACTTGATGTTAAGTTCGAATTACTTGTGTATGATGGAGAAATGAACCTTGAGAAACTAGAAAATTGGGTAAAACAATTAGAAGTCTATTGTCGTATTCAAAATATTATTGATGATAAGACAAAGATCCAATTAGCTACTCTTAGAATGAGGGGTACTACTTTGATCTGGTGGGAAAGTAAGACAGAGATAGATTTAAAGCATAAAGGAATAGTAATCACCTCATGGACTAAGTTCTTGAAAGCTCCAAAGAAACAATTCTATTCGTTGGGTTACAAATAGCAAGATGTTATTGATTGGCAGTGCTTGCAACAAGGTAAGGGACAAAATATTGAAGAGTTCACACAGGAATATAGAAAGAAAGCCTTAGCACCTGGTATTCCTTTGGACACAAAAGAAACTTTGTTGAAGTATATTGGCAGTTTGCATTCATATTTGTAGCATAATTTATTAATGTTCAATCCTAATGATTTTGATGAATTTTGTGTTCAAGATATTCATGTTGAATCAGGTGGTAGACCTTTCAAGTTTACACCAAAGACATCCAAGCAGATGGAAACCAAAAACAAAAAAAAGAAGGGCAAGTCAAAGGGAAAGAAGACTGCCACAGCTCAGAAGGAAGATGAAAGACCTACCTGTACACATTGCCAAAGGATTGGACATGATGAAGCTAGGTGTTTAAAACTTCATCCGGAACTCAAGCCAAAGAATTTCCAAACGAAGAAGGGTGAAAATAAGGCTGAAACAACAATCCAACAAGGCTTGGACTTGGGATCCGATTCAGGTGATGAAGGAAAAATCACTACAATGGTTACAATAGGTAAAACTTCTGATACTATTACTTTTGCTTCTTCAAACATCACACAATTGAATGAAGATAGAAGAGTTGAGTTATTTCATATAAGGGTAACTTCAAAACATAAAAATATAGATACATTGTTCGATACGGGATCACAAGAAAATTTGATATTTGAATCGTTGGTTAAGAAATTGGGTTTGAAAACACATAATCATCCAAAACAATATCCTTTAGGGTGGTTAAAGGAACAATCTCAAATTCATGTTACCAAACAGTGTCGGTTAAAATTTGCAATCACAGCTACCTATATCGACGAAGTAGGTCTGGATGTGATACCATTAGACATATGTGGAATTGTCTTAAGAAGCCCTTATCTCTATGACCGTGATGAAGTATTTTATAGGAAAGAGCATATGTATCATCTCAAGAAAGATGGGATTAATTACATCGTTCGGGCACATAAAACTCAAATCACTTGAATTTAATCAATGCTAATCATATGAAGCGCTTAATTAGTTCAAGTAAGAGATACATACTCATGTCAATAAAAAAGCAACATAAGGATCTTAAAGATGCTTGTTCAGGTTGTGAATTTTAGTATGAAGGTAATTTGGTTAGAAAGGTAGATTCATTTCAAGATCTAGTTAAATAACCAAAACATCTACTTCATAAAAAGGAAATATCACATGAGATGCAGCTGATGTCTAATGCCCCTAATAATGGAATGTGTCACAAGTTAGTTATAGAGTTTAAAGAAATAAAGAAACAAATTCTAGGGATGGAATCCCTGTGACCTAGTTCGTCTCCATACAGTTCACCCATAATTTTGGCTCATAAGAAAAACTGGACATGGGGAATGTGTGTCAATTTATAATTTTTTAAATCAGTTAAGCAAAAAACATTCACAACATCAATCTTAGTTTTGTTAGATCATCGAAAAACATTTGAAACAGATGCTAGTGGTAATACAAAGGGTAGGAAAACAATGATTCATACAGATCATCAGCCGCTTCAATACATTCAATCACAGTCTAAGTTGCAACAATCTCGCTACTACAGTTGGATGAGATTTATTCAGCAAATTCACTTAGAATTTGAGAACAAGAAGGGTGTGATAAATAAAGTAGATGATATGATGAATAGACTATCTTTGATTGCTTCAGTAGTACTGCAGAGTAGTTCATTGAAACATGAAAGCTATGTAGAACAATATAATACTGATGATAATTTCAAAGAAAGTTATGAATCACTGACTCATGGTACTCAGATAGAAGAAAACAATTATCATATTTCTGACAAGTTGTTATATTATTTGGGTAAGTTGTGTATACCGCAGAAAGGAAAAGTGCAAGTTATTCAGAAAGGTCACTCTTCTCGGATACAACAGATACATAGGGTAGTATGGAATTAGTTGAAAGAGAGTCAGGCCAAGTTCAAATTGTGCCACGACAAGCATCAAGTTGATCATCATTTTCAGGTCAGTGTTCATGTATGGTTGTATATCAATAAAGACAGGTTAAAAGGGGAAGGTAAGAAACCAAATTTTATCAGGTATGGTCCCTTCAAAATTGTTGAGAAGATTAGCAATAATGTGTTACGATTAGATTTACCGCCTTATATGCATATTTACTCAGTTGTGAATGTTGAAAATCTGAAGTTTTATGAACCTTTGATGATTTTTGATCCCAAGGATGAAATACATATCGCTTCTATTGATGATTTATCACCTGAGTACATAACAGAGTTGCAGGAAGATACCATCTTGGACAGAAGAGTTTGCACTTCCAGGCGAGGATGTGGAATATCTTCAAGTGGGACTCAAGGGAATGAATCCGAGTAAGGCAAAATGGATAGATATCGGAAAAGTGAGGGAGTTGTATATTCACTTATTTTCTGCTTAAAGTCAATCTTTTGTGGTCCAAAACCTTTCAAGTGGAGAGGATTGATCCAGGAGGATATTTTTCATTACAGTTCAGCAGAGAAGTTCTGTCAGCTCCAGCAGTTCAAAGTCCAGTTCAGTCTCCAATCCATCAGTTTCGCCAGTATCGTCCGAAGAATATGTCCTCAAGTTGATCATGGTTCATTTCATGGCATGTATTGATGTGGTATGATGTCATGTGGTTCGAATTTGGTGTTGTGATGATGATGTGCTCCTAGATCTGAAACCCTATGGTGAAATTCCTTACAAGTGTAACCCTAGATCTAGACTAAAAAAAAAGCACCTAAAACTATGGTGTAAAACATTGAAATGTTAAAACCTAGCACTAAGTCATAAGCCTAAGTGAAAACCTAAGTGCTAAGACCTAATCATAAACCTAAGGTCTAATCCTAGCATTATGTAAAAACCTAGCGCAAAACCCATGGTTCAAAACCTAAGTATTAAACCTTTCGGTCTATAAAACTTTATATTAAAGTTTAAAAACCCACACAGCTAACTGCGCAACTATCTAAAACTGTGTGGAGAAATTAATAACATGTGACAGGTCTGCTTAGACTGTGGCAAGAAATGTTATGGATATGACCGCCAACTGTAAACCACGACTATCAAACCATGTCGGAAGGTTCACATATGAACGTTGGGTTAATATAAAATGTTGACCGCGCAAGCTAAAACCGCAACATATATTGTTATCCATGTGAATGCGGCGGCGGATAAGGGTAAGCTAGAATCGCCGGATCTAATCATAACCACCGGACCCGAACTACCCAAATTTCCTGTTCACATGCCGACAGATAATCAACTCCGCCCGGTTAGCGTAATCATCGGGCTAAGTTTTATCCTATGGTCTCCTTTTAGGTTTTTGAAATAACATTGTGCTAAGGTTGAAGTTAATACCTTATCCCTAGGTATTAGGTGTCACCTTTTTATAGGACCAAGACTCCGAATCACAGAGTTTGCTCCACAACCATGCTAAGTATGGCTTCAAGGAATTCGAGGCCTGAACCTATTTAAATCAACCAATTTTCTTCATGAAATGCATTGAGTGTATTTGAGTTCAGTTTCATAAGGATAGAGGAAATTTTGTTTTCAGCATTGCTCAGCCGTCTAGAGGCATAATTGAGTGCAAAGATAGGCATTGGAAAGCTGAGAGAGAGAGATTCCTGTTTTTAGTAATTAGAAGTGTCTGCGAGCACAGTCAGTCTGGTTTTTTTTCTGTGTAAATACTTCCTTGGATCAATCCTAATAAATCAGATGCCCACTTGAAAGCTGACTTAGAGATGTAGTCCACAAGGGACAAACTCCGTAATCAACTGTTTGCTTCTTCTTCTCTCTATTTTATGCTATGTTTTAATCATTTATTTGCTGCTAGTTTATGTTGTATTTCATTTTAAAGCTCTCTTTAGTTAACAGTCAATCTTAATGACAAACTAATCAAACTACCTTAGCACTTAATCGATCACATTCAAATCAGTATCCCAAAGTGCACACACTCGTTCAAAGAAGAGTTTAGAAGTGGATTTTGCTGGCATATTCTTCTCAAGGCCGACATAATGGCCATCTTCGAGAATATGTCTATGACCAAGAAAACACAGTAGTTTCCATGCTTAGTAGAAGGAATGCCCGACATGTAATCCATGGAGATGGATTCCCAAGGTTGACTAGGGGTAGGTAGCAGAGTATAGAGGCCTTGATTCTTGATGGTTGGTTTGGCAATGGAGCAAGAAGTGCGGGATTTTATGTACTTCCCAACATCATGTCAAAGGTTTGGCCAACATAAATACTTCTGCAGTACTGCCACTATTTTATCAACCCCTAAATGCCCAACGAATCGAATGTAGTGTGCTTCCCAAATCATCTTGGCACGCTTACTTGAAGGAACAAAAAGGTGTCCCAGGTGACATAACAGTGCATCCTGGAGGTGAAAATTTGGAACTTGCGTACCCTCCAAGAGTGTCTTGTATGTATGGTCGAATTTCAAATCTCTCTTGTAGAGAAGCGGCCAATCAAAAGCCTCATGCCCACAAGAGTTTAGAATGGTGGTTAGCACCATGATTGGTGGTCGGAAGAGGCAAGCTGCAACATTATTGGTGTTTCCCTTAATATACTTGATGTTCAATTGAAATTGTTGTAGATATTTGGACCACTTCTGATGGCAATCATTCTGCAACTTCCCTTGTGTTTGTATGAATTGCAAGGGTCGGTGGTATGTGTGGGTGACCGTTTCCTTCCCAAAAAAGTAATGCTTCCATTGGCAGCAGACCTACACAATGGAATACATTTATTTGTCATAAGTGGGAAACTTGCGGACTATGTCAAACAATGTCTCATTGTGATATTCCAATGGATTCCCCTGTTGAGTAATAATTGTCCCAATAGCATAGTCAGAGGCATCTATCTCTATCTCAAATGGTTGTTGCAAGTCTGGTCATGTGAGCATTGGGGCAGAGTAGAGGTGATTTTTCAATTCTACAACGCCTTCTTTTGAGATTCCGACCAAAATAAATTTTCTTTCGTTCCTCCCTTGGTGACTTGACTCAAGGGCCAAGTGATATGAGAAAATCACAACATGAACCTGCGGTAGAAATTAACAAGACCCAGAAATTTGCGAAGCTCTCCCAGAGTGGTTGGGGCCAACTAATCCCGAATTACTTGGATCTTGGTTGGATCCACATTCACCCTCCATTCATCAATAATGTATCCCAAATACTGAACCTGGGTCATGCCAAAAGTGCATTTCTCCAAATTGGCACACAACTTGTGTTTCCGTAGTGTTTGGAGGACTTGTCGGATGTGATGGAGGTGCTCTTTCCAAGTTTGGCTAAAGATCAGGATGTCACCCAAGTACACTACTATAAATTATTTTTTGAATTTCTGCAAGATGTCATCTATCAGCCTCATGAAGGTTGCGGGAGAATTTGTCAACCCGAAAGGCACGACTAGCCATTCGCAAAGGCCCTCCTTGGCTTTGAAGGTAGTCTTCCACACATCAGTGGGTTCAATTGGTACCTGGTGATACTCAGAATTCAAGTCAGTCTTTTTGAAATATTTCACCTCTTTGAGTTGATCCAGAAGGCCATCAATCCGTGGGATCAGGTACCTATTCTGGACAGTGATCTTGTTCAGTGCCCGATAGTCAATATAGAGTCTCCAAGTCCCATCCTTATTTTGCACCAACATGATCGAGCTCCCACAGGGCGATGAACTCGGCCAGATGTGACCTTTATACTATAGCTTCTAAATCTACCTCTTGATTTTTTCGTTCTCCAGAACAGAGCGCCGATAGATCGGTCCATTGGGAAGCGACGCACCTGGGGTCAGATCGATGGGGTGCTTGACCTGAAAGTGCAGAGGCATCTCTGTGGGTGAGGTGAAGATGTACCCGTACTCCTCCACGACCTTGTCCATTTTTTTTTGTCGTGCAAAGGAGCCCTGTCTGGAGGTCATGGCCACAGTATTCTTCTTGACCTGGAGGCAAATCATCTAGAAAAAAAAATTCCTGGTTTTGGAAATCAACTTACTACATTGTTTTGCAGTAACCAAAGAGATAATCATAGGTGGTGGTAACCCCTGGTATTCTATACAACTTATTTCCCAAAGTAACAATAAAAATGCGAGGCAAGGACTCATGCACAACATGTCACTTACACAAGTATGGTTGGCTTAATAATACGTCACAAACATCAAAAGGATCTATGTCACATAATACCTCATCCGTGAATGGCTTGATGCTCTAGGGAAGGTGACACTTCTAGCTGACGTGAAGATTCCATCCTTGGTGAAGCCACCCGATGGTGTACGACTGTGGGTGTGTTGTGGTCGGCAAGCCCAAATGCTTCACAACGTCTACTAAAATGAGTTTATTTTGGCTCCCACTATCGACAATAAACTATAGAGGCGAACCCTTTACCCATATATGGGAGTGGAAGAGACGCTCCTCCTCCTCTATATCTTCTGGTTCCTCCTTCTGGATCTTTGCAGTGGCAACAGTTGCATTGGGCTCCGCATCAATAATCTTCTTCCATTTGTCATTACCCTTGTCGATTTTTGATTCAGATTCGGAGCATGAATTTGATTCAGAAGCCCTCATCTCGACCACCAGTGACTGCTTGGCCTGACACTCACTTGTGTTGTGAGTGGAACTCTTATGGAACTCACACCACTTTCCCATGTACTTATTTGGCTTCGCATTGTTTTATTTTTTTGCGGCCTTGGTAGGTTATCATGGGCCACCATGCCTTGGCTTTGTCCTTTGTTCTATGGTTTTGGGGCACCTTTCCCTTGCTTTTAATTCACATATCCAAAGTCTCACTTCTTTTGTCGAAATTTTTTCTCAATCTTGGCAGCATACTGGTATGTCGTACCAAGTGAGGAGATGTTGAGGAACTCCCTTTCCTCCTGAATGTGTTTGTGCAGATAACTATGGTACTTCAACACCAAATGTTTGTCTAAATCTTTGATACCCAAATTTTTTCGTAGGGTATGGAACATATTTTTCAGCTCATGCACATCTTGATCCCTTTTCTGCCACAGCGTAGTCGATGTTGAACCCTTAGTTAAACTGAGAGGGGGGGGTGAATCAGTTTAGTGCATTCAGGGTCTTTGTAAAACTTTCTTTAACACTTATTTACATCTTCATTTTGTGATCAACTTAATGTACAATGGAACAAAAATATTAATAAGTGAGCAGAAGGTATTAAGAAGATTAAATACAGAATACCAACACATAATCATCATGCACATAGAAAACAGATATAAGTGGAAACTCATAAGGGAGAAAACCACATCTTATTATTATTGTGATGCAAAGGAAAGCTCCAACTCTCTCTCACCACTGTTTTTCTATAGGCTCCAACCTACAGGAGGCTACTACCTCAATTCTTCAAGCTACAACTTGCAAGGAAGCTCCAACTCCCATCTATTTTCTATAGGCTACAACCTAAAGGAGGCTCCTACCTCAGCCAGCAACAACTAGACATCTATCAAGCTACAACTTTATATGGAAGCATCGACTTCCTCACTGTACAATAAAATCATATGCTGATTTACCTGGATATTAGCTCTATTTTTCTCCTTCTTTACTGTTGTCCTTCCAGCCTTCAAATTTTCTTTATATCATCTCTAGATCTTCACAGCTTCTCTGTCTACTCCTTCTCCTTCTTACTCTCTCTCACTCCTTTCTCCATTCTCTATCTTTTTATGCATATGCTGGTAACATTATTTATAGAGATCACCTCATAACTATTTGAATTCCACAGGGAATTCGAAATGAATAGGTATGACTCTTTGCATTCCACCTTCTCATTTTCTTGCTCAGCACTTTAGAATGTTACAATACTTATGTACTCAATTCAGTATTACAGGGGAGATTTTTTATTTTCCTTCAGAGACTTGCCTTTGCATCACATTAATTCATTTACATTGACAGTTACAACAACTATGTTTCGCTTAATCCTTTTAGCTCTTGTCTTGTTGTGTATTTGTCTTTTTGTTGTTGTCATTGTCTTTTCAGTTATTGCTATTTATATTCTAGCTCTGCTGCATAATCACCCTGTTTCATCCGTTATCTATGTCTCTTGTGCTGCGTTCACCCACACTTTGCATATAAATTTAATTATATGTATCCATATGCACATCAACCATAACCTTAACACCGATTTGTCACATATTCTAAAAACGGAATTCTTTCATGCTTTGTCTTGGCTTTTATCCTTTGATTGACATTATCCACCATAGCATGTTAATAACACCATAATCTATGACTTTTTTTAAGACCCAACATAACCAAATATATTAAAACCATGCATTCCGCTCTATAATCATATAACCTTTAATATATAAAACATTTGTAAAGGTTTATCTTTCCACCAATCTTGCATGTATACCGATGCCACATCCCCGATTAAATGATTGTCGTCGATCCTGTTCGCAATCTGACAGTCTTCATCATATTGCAAGTCTCAAAGTTTATTACCCGACTTAACATAATTCATAAATACAATATAACTTGCCCTTCCATACTTTGGTTTAAACACAAGATATCAACATTACAATATATATCCAGGCCCATATATTTCCTGACGGTCAATCTCACTTTTCAAAAAAAACTATGGTTATAAACCATGATAAACCCAATGGTAGTAAATTCATATGCGGAAGCTTTTATATCAATTTTTAAACAAACCATAATAAAAACCCGTTCATTTATCTTCTGACTATACCAAATCGACTTTGGATAAATATACCAAAGTACCAACATGTATTAACATTGGCCCACATCTGTCAACTATCACACCTTGGTTTAATCGTATTTATGAGTTTACTTTGGTTAAAACCCAAAGCACCAAAATAATATTATATTCAGGTCCCACAACATATACAACTTACATATTCATTTGTGCAGTCCAATCTCGTTGTCCATTTAACTGCTCTAGATCCGACGAACATCGCTCGATATCGCACTTCAAATAGCACGATGGGTAAAAATTTAGAACTTATGTGAAATTAGTGGTTTTTAATTGACACGAATTGGCCCACGACCACTATTGTGTTCACTCCAGCAATTACCGCTTACCATATTTGAGCTATGCGAAAACCACTGGTTGGTTTTCAAAACCATCCACTATTCTCCTTTACTCCATCGTTCTATTTTAGTTTAACTCGGGTTTATAAGAAAAACTATGGTTCCAACTTGAAATAATTCCACCACGGCGACGCCATACATCTTCTGTTTTAATGATATCAACTAGTCTTCAAACCCTCTTTGGCATTCATTCCACACATGGATTTAACCTCTATTATTCATTGTCTGTGGTTTTATAATCGTTTATAAATACTATAAAGCCCCCAAATGTGACTTCAAACTCTGGATCTCCTTCACTGTGTATACACAATAGAATGTGTAATATATCCTTGAAATGATTTATACGAAGTCAGTCAATTGCGAAATACATCCAGGTAGGTTTTATACCTCAATTTAGAAGTCTAAGCAATTTCTTTAATGGCATTGATCCATTCTGTGATCGATGCTAATTTCTCAACATTTAAAAGTCACACAGAATCAATAAATGAATAATTGACCTTTTAAGAATACATAGTCTCATACCTTCAATAATCCCATAACTCAAAAATGACGGAAATTCTTCTTCCATTTTTGTCTAATTTGCTTATAGGCTTACAAAAAAAAACCCTAACTGTTCAAAAAAACTTCTTTCTGTCTAAACCTTCCTCTTGTAGCCTCTTAAATTTTACCTTCTTTCTCTACAAAATTCTATTTGAATCTGATATGCTCCCTTGTCTTGGTGCTGCTCCTTTGTGTTCCTTTGCCATCAATGACAATATTTCCAACAGTCGATTGTATGTACTTGTCCTCATAGCTCCCCACGGGATATTATTGTTCCTTGATGGAATCTCGGAAATAATTCCAAGTGGGTATGAACGAGAACAGAGAGGGTTCCCCCTTGTCCCTTTTCTCACAGTTGGTTTCCCACTATTCCTTGACATGGCAGGTAGCTTCGAGGAGTGCAAAAATAATCTTCTCCTAGTCGGAAAAGTCATTAACTAAAAAATATCCTTCTAGTAGATTCAACCATCTATCTATGGCATATGCATCTATTTATCCCTCAAATATGGGAATTTCAAAGTTTACTTGTACCTTAAAAGGAGTTGTGCCTCCAGAGTGGCTGTTGGATGCAGATGCGCTGCCAGTGGGTAGCGTTGAAGGATCTGGGTAAAGTTATCCATCATCGTGTTCCTTTCTTTTCTGAGGGCCTCCTCGAGAAATATTTTGATGGGATCTCCAGCTCCCTCATCTTTCTTTTCATCCCCCATGGGCAGCCGTTGGGGTTTGCGAGGCTAATCTTGCAAAGGTTCAAAGAGATAGAGCCCTAACTCCTTATACCTCGACCTCGTTGGGGACATGCAAAGTAGAATTGAGAAAGAGTAGGCCGCTTTGATACCACTGATCCAAATTTATTCAGGAACGCAAAAGAATACACATATAATCACAAATACAAAAATGTAGTGGAAATAACACTTCATTTCCTTAATATCAAAGGACTGAAATTTGTTTACAGACATAATGGAAATAAACTAGCTAGGGCACTAGTAGCTTATCTATGAGAAGAGATGTGGTGGCTATATGCCACTAAACTATGTTATAATGAGGTTCGAAGGCCTATTTGTTATTGAGAAATAATGGAAAACCATAAACATCCAAAAACCTAACCCTAGGAGATGAAGTGCCAAAACTATGGGCCCCGTTTGGGTAAATTTGTACATCAACTTCTCGGGAACATAACTTTGGCATACGATCTCTGTTTGACGTGCTCAATACCTTGTTAGAAATATCTATCCAAGGAATACAACTTTTGAGTGATAAAATTTAATTTATATACCCATGTTGCTCTTGGTTTTCCCAAAAAATGTCATTTAGGGTCTCAAAACGGCTCCTAAAGTTTAGGACTCGAAAAAAATGCTAAAAATAGTAAATTTTTCTATAATTAAGGAAATTGAAAAATTCAAAGAAAAAATGGTGGGGCCCCAATTGGAATAGGCGGGTGACCACTAATATCGACCTAGATCATGGACGCAAACATGATATGGTCACGGTAGCATCTTAGAAGTCTTAGAAGCACACATGATAGCTTGAAGGGTGTGTCTAGGGGATGAGAAGGCAGATCAGGAATTCAGGTCCCTGGACACATGCATAGAGTGGCCTAGGTGGTGTCCGGGGAGCCTTTGACGCACACACAACATCCTTAAGGGTGCGTCCAAGGGTTTTAGATAGAAACATATTTGTCCCTAGATGCATAAACATAGTTCTCCACGGAGCATCTAGGAATTCCATAGACACTCACACAACTCCTTCTCCATGTGTTTGGGAATCTAAGATGAATCTGCAGTACTCTGAAGATTCCACTTAGGGAAAAAAATGTTCAAAAATAGGCTATAGAATGTGACAGTGCATTTAAGTCATCATAATCAGGGTTTAGATGTTTAGATACATTTCATGGATATTCTAGTTGTTGTAAAGATATGGATAATTGTACTCTCTTTTGTTGAATCATTTGATGAAAATATATTAGAAGAATAATTACAAGGGTTTTCCCCATAGTGGGTTTTTCCTTGGTCTCTGACCAATCTCGGTGTCTCTATGTCTGCATGATTTTATTCATGTTTTCCTTTATGTTCTGCTACATTGATGACGATTTTATTTTTATTTCTACATAGTTGCATATTTTGATGAATAATGATGCAAATATGAATAATGTTATGATGCTATGAGGTGAAATTAATGTGTTAATTAATAAATGCAATTATCAAAGCAAAGAACATTATAGCCAATGAAAAATTAACATCAAATCATATTTGGGTTGAAGAAAATCCATGGATATCACCCTCATGGAGACACTTTTGATGGAAGAAAGAAGAGGATGGTGGATACCTAAAATAATTCTAGGGTATGAAGAAAACCCTAGGTAGTTAGTGCATAAGGATTTGGTGGTTAGGGTTTGAGAGAAACCCCGGTTTATGGAAAATACTTGAGATATGATGTTCAAGCACTTGAAGTCCTAGATAGGATAGTCTCTAGTAGGCCTGGTTATTTATAAAGTTGATTGAAGGCAACATTGGTATGTGGACAATGGATAGTGATGGATCTTCAAGGTTGGTTCAAGAGGAAGAGGATCATCTCTCATTAAAGATAGGTACTCCTTGATTTATTATGTGTATTTGTGTATTTACTCTTGTTTAGACTTATGGAACTGATTATTATGATTATTATTTTGATAACTTATTATACTTTTTGCATGTATATTTGAGTAAATTGATGTATCTAACCTCCTTGATGAGATGTGATAAGTGGATCCCTCTTGAGGATCATTTGAGATACATGAAAGAAAAGATAGATCTAGAAAGAGATAAAGAGGCGCTTTATGAAAAGGTGACAATCACTACAAGCTTCCTATGAGAAGGGACACATGTATTTGAACACTACAAGGTATGAAAAGTATATTGTTTCAATGTTATGTTTTAGCTATAAAATTGGATGACTAGGTAAGCCTTATGGTATGTTGAGAATGTATCCTTCGCAAATGGCTCATGCTTGCATATGAAAGTGATTTGGATTTATGTTTCCTATGATGAAATGGTGCACCTAGTATTGAATATTCTATGAGGATACTTATTGTTGATCTTGGATATAGTGGCATAACTTGATGTTTGGCTAACATCTATTATTTTTGTAGATCCTGATTCTGTGAATAAGGCAAGCACCTTGACTCTAGTAAATGATACTCTTGACACTCGACATGCATAAGACATGTTCGATCTCTTATAGAAGGTTACCTCATTGATATGGTGATAAGTATGATGAAAGTACGTTGACACTCTTGTTGTTTAGGTAAAGTTTAATTGAATTCCATAACTTGATGGATTGACTTGATAGAAGTGATATTGTTGTCATGATATTTGAAGTATGTTATCATACATGTCTATTGCCCCTATCATGGGAATCTAGCCCTTGATGAAAGATTTATGTCACAATATGACGATGTGATAGGTGAAGTGAGTATGATTATGACTATGATGGATATAGGTTTTATTTTATGATTTAACAGATCTTTTGTTGCATGACTCTAGTAAAGACAAGTTGATGACATGAAAGAAAATGAATGAAGTGGATTCTCATTTAGAGGGAGAATCTCTCCTAAAGATTCTTACTCATATTAGCATTTGCATTATATGTATATTTTGTACTATTGAAGTATGATTTATGGGTATCTAACATTTTTGATCTACTGCAGATGTCTTAACTAAGGTAAAATACTCACACACATAGAGGAAGGCCCATAGGTGTGACTATGCTTGATAGACACAAAAATGAAGTTGTGTGACTATGCTTGATAGACACAAAAATGAAGTTATGTGCATAAAATCAGATGTTCACCTAAAGGATGTCAATTCTACAAATGTGTAGCAGATATCAGAAATATCTGAGAGAAAGGAAGTTTGAATGATTGCAGGTGATTGTTTCATACATATATATATGTCATTATGTTTGAAGTTTGTGCTACAAAATTTTGACATGATTTGGCTGATTGATATAGATGAGTTGTATGATGTCTTATGCTGACTTAGACCTTGGAATGAATGATTGAGATATATATTTTACTATAGATATTACTATGATAAAAAATTTGGATCTGAAATGATGTCTAATGGTTTGACTTAACGACTGATGATTTGTCTTGATGACAATGATATATGAGCATAGTGACTTCCAATTGTATTATGATCATGGGAATAACTTGATGAAGTTTTGGATTGATATTGAGTGGTTGATGACAACCTGTTGGCATGATAATAGATGATGTCATGACTTTATGAAATCTCTACCTGTCACCTCGTCCAATGAACTGACACTGGGATATTTATGACTTTTGATATTAGTATTGATCTGGATTCTAAACTTTGATGAGTTGATTTAGTTGATTTGATTGCATAATAATGCTTTATGAAAGGGTGGGCATGATGGTTTTCTAAAGTGTTATAGTTTTAGTGATCATTGCATGAAGTAATCTCCCTTAATCCAGATATTTATGCATTGAAAATTATCTGATGAAGCCAAGATGATGTGTTGATCCAAGCCCTTAGTTGAAAAGTGTTCCAGGGTATGACTTTGATTTTGATTTTGGTTTTTATATACTAACAATATACTATTTTCTAGTAATGATCCTATGATTATATAGGTTAGAGGGAGATGGATTTTGAAGATTTAAATGATGTATCATGGCATGATGAATTGATTATTGAAGTTGGGAAAATATAATATCTTTTGTGACGCTATTAAAGAAGTATTGGAAAGTGGAAATACAAATCCTTGCACACTCCAATTTGAAGTTCAAGATATGAAAATCGACAATTTATTGAAGCGTTGATGTTGTTTTTAGAACAATCATCCGTATATATACATGATGTGCCTAAAACCTGAGTCGATTCATGTTTAAGGCACTTCATTCACATTGAGTTGACACCAAGAATCCTTCGAGATGCTTGAATGAGATGATCTATTCTTGGTCTGAGATATTACTCCTATGATATATGACTGTATGTGTATGTTGTTTTGATTATAAGATGAGAACATATGAGTGTTGCCTTAGTATGATATCTTCCATGATGAGAGGTCTGTAGCACGACCGAGTTTGAGTACGATGTTGCTAACATGGCTAGCTATGAGCAGGATAAAGAAGCTCCTTAGAGAGTTGTCTGAGCATGATATGGATATGACATGGATACATTACGATAGTAATAAGTGGGATCCGATTGGCAGAGAATCCCATATGTATATTTGGGACCGTGATACTCTCATATATTGAGATAGTGTAGTTGTGAAAGATAAGCTTATGCTTGTGATTGGCACCTCCTTGAGAGGGAGGATGACTATGGTAACCTTTTATGATTTATATGATTATTTATGCTCTAACATGATATTTTATTTGATGTCCCATATAAATAGGAGACAAATGATACTGATAGATGATGCATTAGGGGAATTTTGAGGTCTAAAATGGGCCTCCTAAGGAAATTATAAAATAATAGTGAAAATAACAAAATAATATTAGATTACATCATCAAATTTTAGAGGGAAAAAAGGAAAAACTACTTTTTTCAACTCATATTTTCAACTTATCTCCCTATGATTTTACTCAAATTTTAAGCAGGAACACTCATTGGATGCAAAATTTGATTTCTCATCCAAGGAGTACCCATGTGGCAAACTTTAGATGGACCTTGCTACATGAAAAATGAGAAATACAAGAAAAATGTGATTGCAATCATAATTTTTCATGTATTTATAATTTTTCATGTAGTAGGGTCCATCAAAAGTATGCAAAATGGTTACCCCTTTGATGAGGAATTAAATTTTGCATCCAACGAGTGCTCCCACTCGAAATTTGAGTAAAACCTTAGGGAGATAAGTTGAAAATACATGTTGAAAAAGTAGTTTTATTATTTTATTATTTTTTAATATTTTTACATTTTCACCCCCAAAATGGTGAATCATCCCCCATGGTTCACATCATCATCATGAATCCTATTGGTTCTTATAAATTTTATTTTGGTTGTACATTTTTCTTAGGAGGCCCATTTTAGAGCTCAAAAGGTTTCTAATGATTACTTGATACAAGTATGATGATATGAGTATGATGAGAGAAGCGTCAATCGAGGACACTAAGCCGAGATCTTCCTCCCCTATCTGAGCTCCCAAGGTATGGAATTGAGATATAAGGCTCCTGGGGTTGAGGGAACTCTGGAAAATAGGGTGTATCCTCTATAAGTTACCCACAGGGTTGGAGTAGTAGCTTACCCTATCTTGGTCATTGAAAAGTATACCCCAGTTGACATCATACCCACAAGACTAGGCTTGTTGGGATTATCCCTCTCCATTTTTCCAATGGTTGAGGAGGCTTGAAGACGTGTGATCCTTACCTCTTTGTAATTTGGGTATCTTGTCCAAGCTAGATTATGAAGCAGGTGTTATACTACATGACTATTTAGGGTCATTTATGGGAAGATCGGTAGGAAATAGGATTGGTTGAGTAGTAGCTCCCCTATGTCACCTATTGCTCGATATGGGGTCATAATAGTAGCTCCCCCATGAGATTTTGGGCTGAGTAGTAGCTCCCCGATGTGGTTCCAAGTTGAGATATTCTCCTTGATGATATGCTCTCTGATGATGATCCGGGTTGTAGATTTGGCTCTCCGCTGATATTATGGGTAGTAGCCCGATGGTATTTCCAGGTAGTATCCCGATGACATTTCCAGGTAGTATCCCGACGACATATTTTTGGGAAGTAGCTCGTCGAATAATATTTTGGGCAGTAACTCGCCAACAGATATTATGGTTAGTAGCCCACTGGCAGATATTTTGAGTAATAACCCATTGATAGAAATTTTGGGTAGTAGCTCATTGGAAGGGGTTTTTGGTTGTAGACCGATGAATAGAGGGTGGTAGCTTGAGCTCCCCTTCAGTAGAAAATTCTTCTTCTTTTATATTTGATAATATTCAACATTTGAACAGGAACAATCAAGAGATAAGTAGGAATAAGCAAGAGATTTGCATTGATGATCTGAGATGATGAGATACTTGAGATGAGACGCGTGTCATGTTGACCGATGGTCAAATATTGGCAGGTGGAATTATCCCTAGTTGAGAGGGAGTGTTGAAATTAAGCACTTGCGGTCAAATTATACCTTGGGCAACTCAAATTATTGATTTTTGTGTAGCTTGGGAGGTACTCCAAGCCCTAGGTTTTGGAGATTGGAGGGCAAAGCGTTACAAGAGTCACTTGTGGGCTTAGAAACTAAGCTTGGGGTTTTTCACCCATCGAGATTTGGGCCAAAACCATGAAGAATTTGAACATGAGAAAAATTGAGGCGATAGAGCTTTGTATGTTGATTCCAATGCTTCGAAAATCACCCAAATCAAAGTTCTAGAACTTGAGTTATGAATTTTTGAAGGTGTCATTAATGTTTGGACAGTCAAGTCATGTAGGCTTGAGGAGAATTTGTCAAATGGACACAAGCCTTCATTAATTCGTGGAGCCCTTATATTTTTGTATAAATAGGAGGTGAGTGGAGGTCATTTATACCATCCCAAGTGCATCAAAGGTCAAGATATCTCTGTGATTTTGAGTGCAAAGTCTAAGGCTATAAAAGGAGTAAAGGGCAGCCAAGTTTGGAGGGTATCTCTACAATTTGGTGTGGTATTTTTATATGGAATAGGCTGCAACCCTGAAGCAGCTAGGAACGTGACATAAGGGAATATTAAGGGTAGTGTGGTTTTATCTCCTTATCCAGATGAGGGCGCAACAAAATGAAGATACATAAGATTGTTTTCTATGATATTTCGTGGTGGCTTTGTCTCTGTTTACAACAACGCAGGGATTTATAGTTACAACATCATGTGGAGGAGTATTTGAGAGAGTCGAGAGGCCTTGAAGGGACCTCTCTCCATAGCCACAATCATCTCAAGAATTATCGTAGGTAAGCAGAGGTGGTTTCTTGTCCTAAAGAGAGGATTATCATTATGTTCTAGGCCACATAGAAGGATTGTTGTTACAACAGTTTGGGAGGGTATAGAGACCTATTCTAGGTCCTCTACCTAGGATGAAATCATCCTAAGGAATAATGCAATTAGAGCATGTGTGTTTCCATACATTTGAAGGATTATACCTTAATATAACTAAGATTTTGATTGCGAGTAGTGTGAGGAGGAACCTTAGGCTCTATCAGGAGTACATAGGATGCCTAGTAGGACAACTAAGGTGATAGAATAATTGGAAAAGGAATCACAGTGAGTTGAAGAAGGGTTAGGGAGCTAGTGTTCCCTAACCAAAGCTTAAGAAAAATGCAGATCTCAAGGCAAGGAGGCAGCAACAAGGTGTGGTTGCATATGTCTCCTTGCTGATGTTTTAATGTAGGTAAATGGGTGTCCTAGAGGAGGACTAGTTGATTAAGTTTGGTAGTAGCCAAGATGAGGGTTTCCTAGGTGTGAGGATGCCTTAGCCAGAGGTATATGCTACAAGAATTATTGGACACTCGTGTAATGTTGGGGGAAGCATGAGAGTGGACCAAGTGTGGATATCATTGGGAATTTATGGTCTACAGAGGACACTGTGATAGTGCCCAAGTTTGAGCATGGTCTACAACACTTTGATGGAAAAAAGTGGTTGCTATAGAGGCATTTGTTGACCTCAAGGGTTTGATCAAACAGGAGAAATTTTGAGTAGCCTGAGACTTATGTGTGGAGAAGGAATTCTACAACAAATTTCGAGAATTCCTCCTATACCATGTTCATTATGGGATATGGAAATCTTGCAGTGATAGGTGTCATCCCTCCATGCACTATGTTGGTCTTCGTCGAAGTAGCACAGGAAGACCATAGTGGGTTGAAGTCCCTAAGTAGATGAGGAGTAGAAGTGGGAAGATTGAGATTTGTTCACAAACAGAGTTGTGAAAAACTCAACAAGAGTCTTGATTTGTTGTGCCCTTGATGGAATAAGGCACAACTAGTAGAATATTGACAGTCGAGGTTCAGTGTCTAGATGGACTTGGAGCATTAATAGAGGTAGAAACTATAGATCGGGAGCTGAAGGACCGAGAAGGTACAAGGTACGACCGAGAGGAGCTGAGAGAGAATGTGATAGCCATATGTTCAGAGTATATTGTTGAGGGAAAATTGGTCATTGATGTATTGACACCAAGCCCCAATTTGTATCTTGTATTAGTGGAATATTGAGGGCCATTATCCCTAGTACGAGAGCCCTAGACTGTTGTATTATATGTTGTTTAATATAATGATGTTGTGTTGAAAAATGTAAAAAAATTTCTATATTCTGTGCATGTTTGATTTACTATTGTTTATATTATGCTGTGCAAAGTAGTTTTATTCAGATTCTTGGTTTGGTAGTGTCAGATATTTAAATATTCTATCCTAGACCCAAGATCACAGAAATTAAACATTATATCAGAGTGTATCTGAGCTACTTTGAGGGACAATGAATTAAAGTATGGACAATGAAGAAAATTAGAGGGAGTTGTGGGTGTCTAGATCACGGAGTAGAGGGCTCAGTTAGAGAAATGGAGATGTGTTCTTGGTTGGCTTGGCAACGAGATTGGCTGGGAGTTCTGGTGGATTGTTGGTGAGCATGGTGAACAACAGTTTGTTGTAGGGAAGAATGTTGATCATGGAATTCCATTGATTTTTCGTGGATGGTTGGGAAACTCGAGGGTTTCTTTGGCTTGGATGAGACTAGGTTGATCGAGATGGCTTCATGTGATGGTCTTCAGATTGGCAGGATAGAATATTCATCAAATCGTGATGTTGCATATACTAGATTGGATGGATTTTCACAAGTGGTATTTGGTCTAGGAGGATGAGTGCTTTCAGGGCTGAGCCAATGGATATTGTGTAGGCTCAGAGGGAGTGGCAATATGGAGGATCGAGATATTCAGGTTTAGATGTGATGAGGCAGAGATACTACTGATATTGACAGGTTCATTCTATAGGGTATGCTACAGTGATGGGTGATAGATGGGATAGTATCGCCGGATGATGATGGTTACTTCCTAGTCTTGGAATTAGGGAAAATTTTAAGGATGGAATTTTATCTTAAATTTTAGGAACCTTAGTGAATCTTACAAGTCCATAATATCCAAATATTAAAATGTTTGATGATCAAGGATTAGATTGGGGTTTTTCACCCATCGATATTTGGGCCAAAACCGTGAGCAATTTTAGCATGAGAAAATTTGAGGTGATAGATCTTGGCATGTCGATTCCAACGCTTTGAAAATCACCCAAATCGAAGCTCTAGAACTTGAGTTATGAATTTTTGAAGGTTTCATTAATGTTTGGACAGTCAAGTCATGTAGTCATGTAGTATGAAATCCAATAGACATGACCCTTCATTAATTCATGGAGACCTTATATTTTTGTATAAATAGGAGGTGAGTGGAGTTCATTTAGACCATCCCATGTGCATCAAAGGTCAAGATATATATGAAATTTGGAGTGTGAAGTCTAAGGTTAGAAAAGGAGTAAAGGGTTGCCGAGTTTGGAGTGTATCTCTACAATTTTTTGTAGTGTTTTTCTGTTTAATAGGTTGTAGCCCTGAAGCAACCATGAAGGCGACATAAGGGAAGACTAAGGGAAGTGTGGGTTTATCTCCTTATCCAGATCAGTCCGCAACAAAACGAAGATATGTAGGAGTGGTTTTTGTCTTATTTAGTGGTGGGTTTGTCTCTTTTTATAAGGCTTCAGGGAGTGGTAGTTACAAAATCATGTGGAGGAGTATTTGAGAGAGCCGAGAGGCCTAAAAGTGACCTCCCTTGTTAGTTACATTCGTCTCCAGAATTAGTGCAGGTAAACAGAGGTGGTTTCTTGTCCTAAAGAGAGGATTGTCATTATGTTTTAGGCCACAAAGAAGGTTTGTTGTTACAACAGTTTAGAAGAATTTTTTGGAGGGTATAGAGACCTATTTTAGGTCCTCTACCTAGGCCACAATCATCCTAAGGAATATCACATTCAGAACATGTGCGTTTCCATGCATTTGAAGTCTTATACCTTGTTGTAGCTGAGATGTGGATTATGAGCAATGTGAGGAGGAACTTTAGGCTCTACAAGTCTTACGCTGGATGCCTAGTAGGAAAACTAAGGTGACAACACAATTGGATAAGGAATCACAGCGAGTTGAAGAAGGGCTAGGGATTTTGTGTGCCCTAACCAGAGCTTAAGCAAAACACATATCTCAAGGCATGGAGGTAGCAACAAGGTGTGGTTGCAGATGACTCCTTGGCAATGTTTTGATGCAGGTGAATAGGTGTCCTAGAAGAGGACTAGTTGATGAAGTCTGATAGCAACCAAGAGGAGGGTTTCCTAGCTGTGAGGATGCCCTAGCCAGAGTTAGATGCTATAGAAAGTGTGAAAATTCCTAGATCTAATAATCTAAGGAATCCTATTGCAACTATCTGAGTTACTTCTCCTATTATGTAAATTTCATTTATAGAATTAATTCATAATGAATTATTGAAGTAACTAGTAAAGCAACCTACACTTAATTAAATATGATTCTAAAACAAGTAAATTGAGAAATAAATTGATCACACATAGGAAACCTTTATTTTGGACTAAGTACCTGGAAAAACCCAATGTGGGAAAACCGATGCAATAGATTTGAGGGTTTGTATTATTAAGTAGTAGAATTTTCTTAATACATTTGTGAATACCTCAAGGGTTATTAATTTACAGAGAGAGAAATATTGGTATAAATAATTGTGAGAATACCTCACTCAATCATTGGAAAATCCGGCTTACCCGATCACTCGAAAAGCTGCCCTTGGAGGTCTCTATGCTGCCTTTGTGTAGTGACCGCGTAGGAACTGTGTCACCTCCTCTAATCACTGCGTCACCCCAAAAAAATATTGATCTGAACCCCAAAATCATAGATATTAGCCTCTTGGTCTGACACCCCGGCTTCCGGCTTCTGGATCAGTTTTGACAGTGAAATATCATAAACCCTCTTAGCCATTGCGCAGCTACATGCCTCCGCGCTAGCCTGACTGGTTCTATGCTAGGTTTGATGGATGTCTCTCTACCTCTCTTTGTTGATGATTCTCTAGCTGAGAAAATATTTATCTCTGAAATCTATCCCTGCCCCTCACTGCACTAATCACTTAGATTTGATCTTTGTCCGAGCATTGCTCCGTTAGAATAATTCGTTCTCTTGATTCACTCTGTGTGTGTCTTTCCAAATGACCCTCAAGTCTTCCTTTATAGTCTTCTCATTGAGAAATAAATGGTCGATATTAGATCTTTAATCAATGGCTAATATTATAACATGACTTGATCTTTTCTTTCTAAATTATTCTCACTCTCTTTTATTAATACCTTTTAATTATTTAATTTCCCTAAGTTATACTTAGGGTCCCCATTAAAATAATTAATTTTTATAATAAAAAATGAACCGAGTGGAGTTTTCACAAACACATTCTGGGTTCTTTGGAATACCAATGTCTAAGCCTCTCCACAAAATTTGGGTTTAGAGCACTTCTGATGCTACCAAAAATCAACACTCCCTCTTATCGAGGAAAGTTATCTAACAATATGCATGCTGCATACTACTCTTACCCTGAAGCATCCTCTGCATTGTTGATGTCCATCAACCATTGCATTGTTGCTGCCACTGTACTATTATCCATACCACTACCATTGCCACTGTTGCATCCATACTACAACTCCCTCTCAAATGCTGCATCTGCTATGATGCTAACACTCCATTTGCACTGCAAATTAGTTGTTGAGTGAAGAAAATTAAATCACCCACAAAATGAAAAAGTGTTCAGTGGATGCACCTCAGTGCTAAAGACTCTAACTACTGGTAACTACTGCGCTATATCTCTGATGCACTGTGCTGCTGCTGCTCTGCACAATGTTGCACTGTTGTACACTGTGCTACTACTGCTACGTTGTTGCTGCTCTTCTCTGCGATCTTAAATACTTCATCTATCTCTCCATCACTACTCGGCTCCCACTAAAAACTCCTCCATATCACTACTGCTGATTATGGGCCCCTGTAGCAAGGTATTGATCCATGTGTTGGGATCCTCAAGAATCCTGCCCAACTGAAGTTTAGAGTGAACTACAGTTCAATGTCACCCCACTTCTCTCCTTGAGAAGCATGGATACTCATGGCGAACTCATCCTGTTAGATCTTTGCAGCTGAAACTTTCGAATCATGCTTCTCATCCTTGTCCTTTTTATTCAAAGGACACTGTGATGCAAAGTGACCCATCTCACCACATCTGAAGCATTTCACCTTCGAGACATATCTTTTTTTTCTATGTTTCCCTTACTACCCATTCGATGAGAGGGTTGAATTCTCCTCCTCCTCGGGACTCTTAGATCCGCTCCTGATATTGCTGTCAAGATTTCACTTGACTAGATCTCTCCTAAACTCTTCCTCTTGAAGCGCTGAACACATGTGCTCCTAACTAGGAAGCGTAGCCCTACCCAAAATTCTTTGGAAAAAAACCTGCCACTCCTCCGTGACTGTGTTAAGAGCTAGCCTCACCATAGTTTTTGAAGATGGGGTGCATCCCACGACTGCCAACTAATCTCAAATATTCTGAAGCCTCGTAAGGGATGGAGCAATGTGCTCCCCTTTTTGCATCTGGACCAGCTAGAGCTTCTGCTCCAAGCACATCTTCCATTGCTCGGAAGTTTCTTCTTACAACAAGGAAAAGGCCTCCCACATCTCCCTGGTGGTACCCTTGCCAGCTACATGAGAGTCTATGTGATCCTTGACCTCCTCAAGGATTAGCCTCTTAGACTTTTCCATATCAGACTTGTACTTATTTAGTTGATCTAGATTTGTAGGTATATCAACCACATTTTCTAGGAATGTCTTGAGATTGTATTCATCTAGAAGTAATTGGATCCTTTCCTTCCAAATTACATAGTAAAAGGAACCCTCCAACCGATCATGATCTCTAAGACTAGGAGCTGTAATCTTAGCCGAACAACTGTCAAACTGATCCCTCTTTCTCGCCCTCTACATAACACTAAGAAATATTACGCACTCCTTCTAGAGCTCGTAGATCTGCTACCTTGATCTACTACTCAGATCTTGGAAAAATATTGAATTCAACGGCTAGGAACTCACTGAGGAAAAATTCCCAGCTATGTGCTCTTTTCTTTCTTTTGATGTTTTTCTGCTTGGAAAATACCTGCAGAAAAATTGTGTCCCTCTAGCTCTGCGTGAAGGCTCTGCTCTTCTCATTGTGCCTTGGAAAAATCTCAAATCAGAAGTCCTAGCTCTCTGTCAACTCACTCAGAGAGAGAGACAACCTCGAAAAATGAGCCCTCCTAGCTAGAATTTCACAATCCCCTTGGGGATTCAATCTGCTACTACTGCAAAAATTTGGCCTTCACTTTAGTGTCAGATCTTCTCTTCCTGTTTCACATCAAATCCTCTGATGCCAAGTGAAAATTCCTAGATCCGAAAATCTAAGGAATCCTATTGCAACTATGTGAGTTACTTATCCTATTATGTAAATTTCATTTACAGAATTAATTCAGAATGAATTATTGAAGTGACTAATGAAGTAGAATATACTTAATTAAATATGATTCTGAAAAAAGGAAACTAAGAAGTAAATCAATCACACATAGGACACCTTTATTTTGGACTAAGTCCCCGGAAAAACCCAATGCAGGAAAATCGGAGCAGCAAATCTGAGGGTTTGTATTATTAAGAAATAGAAATTTTTGAATACATATCTGAATACCTCAAGGGTTATTCAGTTACAGAGAGAGAAATACTGGCAAAAAGAATTGTGAGAATACCTCACTCAATCACTGGAAAATCTGGCTTATCTAGTCACTGGAAAAACTGCCCGTGGAGGTCTCTAGTTGCCTCCACGCAGTGACTGTGTAGGCACTGTGTCACCTCCTCTAATAACTGCGTCACCCTAGTAAAGGATCTATATGACTCCAAGAATCAAAGATCTTAGCCTCCTGGTCTCACACCCTGAATTCCGGCTTCCAAATCAGTTCCAACAGTGAAATCTCAGAAACCCTCTTAGGCTTTGTGCTGGCTCTACGTCAACCTGACTAGCTCTGCATTAGTTCTGCTGGATGTCTCTCTACCACTCTCTGTTGTTGATTTCCGGTTGAGAAATTCTTTCTCTCCGGAATTTATCCTTTCCCCTCACTGCACTGAATCACTTAGATCTGATCTTTGTCCTATCACTGCTTCGCCAGAAGAATTCGATCTCTAGATTCACTCCATGTGTGTCTTTCCAAATGACCCTCAATCCTTTCTTTATAGTCTTCTTGTTGAGAAATCAACGGCCGAGATTAAAATCTATAATCAATCGCTAAGATTATAACATGGCTTTATCTTCGCTTTCTAGATAATTCTCACTCTATTTTATTAATACCTTTTAATTATTTAATTTCCCTAAGTTAGAATTTTTTTTTTCCACAGAAAAAAATCAGTAAATTTTTATTAAGAAAATGAAAAGTTACATGGAGCATAATGCACTGAAGCATTCTCAGACAACTTCCCATAGGGCCCATGTGCTATGGCACACAATGCATCATAGTTGGGCTATGACTGCATTAAGTAGAAAAATAAAAAGTAAAAGAAAAAATAAAGGAAAGGGGGTCAAGAGAGGGAAGGCGAGAGAAAACTAAGAAAAAGCCATTTCTTCCAGAGAGTAAGTAGAAGACTCACACCTCAGGTTTTCCTCCCCTTCTTCTTCTCAACCTTGCGCCATTCTCCCTGAGAAGGCTCAATCGTTGCAAGAACTAACTGTTTTTCGGCCATATGGGAACCTGTGTCCTTGTCTGAATCTGAGGTATCTGAGGAGTGGTGCCGTTTGATCCCTCCAGTACTCAATTCCTCACTAGTATTTTCTACCTGATTTGGGTGGAGATGTGAAGCCTGATTAGCTATTTTTTTTTCCTTTTGAGTCTCTTGTCCCTGGGTAGTCTCAATGTTCTCTGTGGGAGTAACCTCCTCCTTTGCTTCTGATTCATCTTCCTCTGAGTCAGGAGGGGGGTATTGCCACCCTTTTCTCTGTTTCCCTTTCTGTTTCTTCTTGTTGTTTGCTTTCTTAGCTTCTGGACATGTATTTTGCAAATGTCCAGTCATCCTACAAACTCTGCATCTGAATGCAGTGTTTTCGTAGTCTAGTCCTTGCAACCAGTTCTGTTGTTTGTAAATCAGCATTATATTTTCCGGCAGTCCTTTACTTAGATCAACTTCCACACAAATGTGTGCAAAGGTGTAAATCCGCTCCTCAAGTCTCTCCAGATATATTTTGATGTATTTCCCTATGCTGTTCCCAATTCCATCCAGAACTTGTTCACTCCAAAAATGGAGGGGAAGGTTATATAGCCGAACCCAAACTGGCATTCGAGAGACATTCATTGTGTTTGGATCAAAATCTGGAAACCATGGAGTCATAAAAAGACCCGTTGTTCCCCAAAACCATGGCCCTGATCTGATAACTGTATCTCTGACTTCCGTGGAGGCAAACTTAACAATAAAAAACCCTTAGAACAGAGATGTATATCACATTCCATGGTCCAACGAGTGAAGATCCAGTGAAATAGATCCATTGGCTTTGGCCAAAAACAGTTAAAACAACAGATTAGAGCCTGAGTTTCATATAACTTGACATACTTGTCTGTTCCTGCATAGTCAATATTAAGGGCTGGGGTTTTCCCAAGCTGATCTACTATATAAGGCCTAGGAGTATATCCACTTTGGTCTGGAGGGGACCCTGCATTTTTATTACCCTGCAAAATATTTTAATAGGAGAGGCCTCCAAAAGGTTGAGAGGTGGCCTTTTTCCCTTTATCTCATCCTGTAGTGCTTGATTTTTCCTGGGGCGCAGCACCCCCTTTCAGCCTGAGGTTCAGGCCAATGGTTGTTTCTGGGCTAATGTCATAGTTCCTCAGGGTTCTGCTATCCTGAAGGGAGTGTCTGCCACTGACCAAGTGTTGGATCTGAACAGGGTATCCCATCAATCGCCATATTTGCTATTTCAGCTGCAAAATGGAAGTATCTGCATGTACCCAGACTAAGCAAGATTTCCCCACAGGGGGTTTTATAAAAATCTGAAAACAGTTTGATATTACCTGATGCCTCTATTTAGAAGGTGTTGGCGGCCCATTACATTGTTCTGCCTCCAGGAGCAAGAAAGGAGACAGATATGTCGTGAGTATAGGTAAGGCCTCTGCCGCAAATCATACTGAAAAAAGAGAAACCGAGCTTGATTTATACCTATGGATTTTAAGGGTGAGGCTGTCTTTAGCGAGAAACCCTTGAAAGTCTTCTTTGTTGTGCAAAAATCTCCAAATCCAAACTGGATTTGAGATTCCAATGCCCACTGGGAGCTGATCTGATCTAAGTCTCTGGCTTTTACAACCAGTTCCTCCACACGCCTGCGTAAGAGAGGGAGACAGGGCCTTAAATGGAACATTAGAAACAACTTTCCAAAAAGAGGCCTGACTAGAGGGTCCTTGGTACATGCAATCGTTGCATGCCTGACCAAAAGTGTCACCTGAAACTCTTCTACAAAGAGCGTCTCTTGGCTAACAGAAAGGAACAGAAAAATGTTAGATCCATTCCCTATTTGTTGGCCGTTGTCTTCAGAACAGAGCTCCAAAGCCATAGATCTCGGACAGGAACCAGATCTGAATTCAACAACACTTATACTTATGATCCTTTGCAGTTCCTTATGGATATCAAAGGTCTTTCTTCCCCTGTTGGCTTCCGTCTTCTTGCCGCAATTAAAAAGGCCCGGTTCCAAAGCGTTTTCATCATTGCCATCGCCCTGGAGAGACTTACCTAGTGGGTTTGGCAGGAAATAGTCCTTCGATCTAGTTCTGTCCCTCTCCGCAGATCCTTGATGTGGGAAGATAGCATTTAATCTATCTTTGCTAACTCCATAGTCTTGGAACCAGAGATCCAACCCTGAGGCGCAGACCAGAGCCGATTTTGTCACACCAAGAGATTCTAGGTCTCCTTCAGTCCAAAAAACAGCTGCGAATGCCACTGTATTCACACTAAGAGCGAACTTCCCCGAATCTGCGGCTCCAAGAATAGACTTCTCTGCAGCTGTGGAAGTCTGCAAAACCCTAACGAAAAACTTGACTTTCGCCATCGGGCCCTTCGATAGCACGTAAGAGGACTTATGAAAGCTGGGTCTCCCTAAGTTAGACTTAGGGCCCACATTAAAATAATTAATTTTTATAATAAAACATGAATCGAGTGGAATTTTCACAAATTATTTATGGGTTCTTTGGAATACCTATTTCTAAGCCTCTCTAGAAAATTTGGGGCTTAGAGCACTTCTGATGCTACCAAAAATCAAGAGAAATTATTGGACAATCATGGACTGTTGGAGGGCAGTGTTAGAGTGGACCAAGTGTGGACATTATTGGGAATTTATGGTCTGTCGGAGGACAATGTGATAGTGTCTAGGTTGGAGCCCAATGCACAACACTTTGATGGAAAAAAGTGGTCGCTAGAGAGCCATTTTTTGAGCTCAAGGGTCTCATCAACCAGGAGCAATTTTTAGTATCCCAAGACTTGTGTATGGAGAAGGACTTCGACAATAGATGATGGGTAGTCCTCCAAGCCCATGTTCATTGTGGGATATGAACATATTGCAATGATAGGTGGCAACCCTCTGTGCCCTATGTTGGTCTTCAACGGAGCAATGCAAGAAGACCATAGTGGGCTGAAGTCCCTAAGTAGCTGAGGAGAAGTAGTGTGCAAATTGAGAGTTCTTCACAAACAGAGTTGTGAAAAACTTGACAAGAGTCTTGATGTGTTGTGCCCTTGATGGACTAAGGCACAATTAGTGAGTATATTGACAATCAAGGTTTAGTGGTCAGATGGAGTTGGAGCACTGATAGAGGCAGGAGTTACATATTTGGAGCCGAAGGACCAGGCAAGTACATGGTACGGTTGAGAGGAGATGAGAGAGCATGTGACAAACAGATGGTCAAAGTATCTTGTTGAGGGAAAATTGGTCATCAATGTACTAACACCAAGCTCCAGTTTGTATCTTGTACTAGTGGATGATTGAGGGCCATTATCCCTGGTATGGGAGCCCTAGACTGTTGTATTATATGTTGTTTAATATAACGATGTTGGTTTGAAAGATGTAAAAAAATTTCTATATTCTATGCATGTGTGATTTATTGTTGTTTATATTCCATTGTGCAAAGTAGTTCTATTGAGATTCTTGGTTTGGTAGCGTCATAGATTTTAAAAGTCTATCTTAGACCCAAGATCACAAAAATTCAACACACATGACAAATGTGATGATTACATTGAATTCCTCTTTTCGAGAGGACCAAAATCGACCTAAAGATCACCTCGTTCGGATAAGTAGAACTTGGTTTTTAAATTTACGTGCCCATTCATGTATATTGGATTAGGTCGGCTCTATGCACATGTACCAATCGGTAGGTCGGCCTCAACATCAATTTTACCCTCATGGAAGTGTATAAATAGAAGAGATCTCAAGATTATTTGTACACATTCATCAAGCTCTCTTCTCCTCTTCTATCTTGTCTTGGCTCGCACAGGTCTAATGGAGGAAGCTCGCACAAGGGTCTGAAGCTACAAGGTAGAAGCTCGCACAAATATAGAGTTTCTGGTTTTCGGATGCTGGCACAAAACTGGGACATTTCGTCCCTAGCCGTAGGCATGATATGGGCATGGTAGCATCTGGGAAGCCTTAGATGCACACATGATAGCTTGAAGGGTGTGTCCAAGGCCTCAGAAGGCAAATAGGGTATTAAGATCCCTTGATGCACACACAAAGTGGCCCAGGTAGCATCCGAGGAGCCTTGGACATACACACAATATCTTTAAGGGTGTGTATGAGGGTTTGAGGTAGAACATAGCATATTTTTCCCTAGATGCATGCAAAAATTCCTTCAGGGAGTGTACAAGACTACCATAGATGCTCACACAAATCCTCCTCCATGCGTCCAAAACTCTAAGATGAATCCGTAGTACTTAGAAATTATGCTCTATGACAACAGTGTTCAGCAGTAGGCTGTAGACTGTGATAGTGCATTAAAATCATCAACAGTGTTCAGCAGTAGGCTGTAGACTGTGATAGTGCATTAAAATCATCAGATTTAGGGTTTGGATGTTTAGATACATTTCATGTAATCATTTGATGATAATCTATTAGAAGAATAATTGCAAGGGTTTTCCCCATAGTGGGTTTTTCCCTGGTCTCCGACGAATCTTGGTGTCTCTATGTTTGCATACTTTTCTTCCTGTGTTCCTTTATGTTTTGCTGCATTTATCATGATGTTATTGTTCTTTCTACATAGTTTCATAAGTTGATGAATAATTATGTAAATATGAATAATGTTATGATGTTATGGGGTGAACTTAATATGTTAATGAAGAAATGAAATTATCAAAGAAAAGAACAATAAAGCCTATGAAAAAATGAAATAAAGGGAAAAAGAAGATAAATTATTTCTACACAGGAGGTGAAGCAAGAAACTCCGCTAGGGTATTGTCCAAGGTTGATGGCAGCAGAGAAGTGTTTGTGTTTCTGAAGTGATTCCGTAAGGGTACTATCTAGATCTGCTGGAAGCGGAGCAACACCAGAGATGAAAATAAATAATCTGACATTTTTCTTTTACTATTGCATCTATATACTCCTCATTCCCAAGCGAAACAACGTAGTGTGACTTGGCTTGTTTAGTGTTCCATCGATGAAGAGGATGGAAGGAGTTGTGTCTTTAATTCAGAATAATTGAGGGAGTCTTGATAATCAATGAATTGATAATAATTATGGAAGTTTGAGACTTGATTTTACATGAAGAAAAGATTCATTCATATAGCTGTAGTTCTACCAATGTGTCGCCAATGTCGTAGCGACTAAAACCAGCCTCCAAATTTTGTCATTGCTTATATTTTGGAGCCTAAATTTAGTTCACAGGAGCTTACCTTGCACTCCTATCAACTTTAACTATTTTTTATCTTTCACTTTTTCTTGTGTTCATTTTCTGTTCACTTAGAAAAAATTTCTAAGTCACAAGATGACCTCTTGTCTTAGTCATGCACATCAATTCTGGGTTTGCCTCCAGAAACTGCGAAATTCATGAAGCTAGTCTTGTCCTTGTTGATCATAATTGTGTAGTCATGAATATCAACCCAACCTTTAGTGTGGTAACTATGCAGGCATGACATGCAGCCTAACACTATGTTAAGAAACGACACACTGAGCTCAGAAACTGTGTAGTGCACTGATCCAGGAGCTATCAATTCTCAGGAGCTATTAGTTCCCTGGAACTGCGTAATCCTTCCTAGTGAGGTGCATGACAAGTTTTCCCGGGATAAAAGTAGAAAATAAAAAAAATAATCCCTAAAATCTAAGGATCTATTTTTAGTAACCCGAAGGAAGCACACTTGATTTTTTTGGAAATTGCCGCCAAGTGTCGCTTTTCCCTTGATTTTTGGCATCGCGTCATAAACCCTAATTTTTAAAATCTATTTAATCAATGCCCCTAGAGCTCATCCTCACATTCAATCTTGGAGATATATAATTTTCGAGGAGATCAAGGAACCTTTGGTGAGATCGTCGTTGCTTTTCCGGGTAAGTTTTGCATTTATTTCTTTTAGTCGTTTTTTCTGTCGCTTTTTGTTGTTTGGCTTGCATGAGTGTTGTTTTTCTTGTTTATTTGCATGCATGATGGCTCTTTGACATGATTTATCTTGTATAAGTGTATTTTTAAGTTTTCATTTTCCTTTCATAAGTGCTGCATCAGTTTCTGCATTTTTTCACTGACCGGCCGTCGTTACGTTGACTCTCCTCACCGATCTCATTCACTTATTGTTTTTTCATTTTCTGCACTTGTTTTGTCTTGTTTCATCAACACTTAGTCAAATCTACACTCATTCCTTCACCATCTCTTAGATCTGATCATTTTGACACTTCCCTTGGGCATATTTTCCTTTCCCTTGGCCAAAACTCACTTTTCCCAGCTAGGCATTACATAATCTGGAATTTCAAGATTCAAGCTTGGCCTTTGGAATTGCACAATGTGTAGTAATATCTGGACTCACTATGCTTTGTGTAGTTTCAGGCCTCATTCCGCAACCTTGGCTGCTGAGATTGCGCAATGCATAGTCTCTCCTTGCTCACTACCCAAGCTTAATTGTGCATTGCGCATTCTCAAGACACAAGCTTCAACACTGACTATTGGGACTACATAGTGTTTAGTTTCCCCAGTCATTTAGACCCTCTTCCCATAAAAAAAATGTGTAATACTTCCTTTCAGTCACCCGATGTGTTGCATTAACAAGTCCATAATTTTTTTTTCCTATAACTGACATTTGATTTTCGTCATTGTCTTTTCTCTCCCACAGGTATATCAGTTTTTTAGCATCTCTCCAATATTCACTGTCACAATGGCATCAAAGAGAGCTTCCTCAAAGGAAACCATTGAAATAAGTATTGGGGAGGTAGTTGAGAAAGTTTTGTTTAGCGTGCCAGTTTACTCGGACACTCAGTTGTTCATAGAGAAGGGATCTAAATTGACATGGAAACAAATCAAAGATGATTTCTCAAAGGACTTTAAAGTAGACTTAGAGGACCAATAGATGTATCTCATCATCATGTAGTCAGGGGTTTACAAGGTTTCATGCAGGTATCCAACCTTCCCATGTGCGGATGTAATTAGATGGGTTGTCTCAAAAATAAATGTAGAAACCATGACATTGAACAACACTAGCAGGCAAAATATTTCTACATTCCTAGCTGTAGACTTCAAATAGATGTATCATCTTCCTAAGCCAGTGAATAACATGGACCCATTTTTCTATGCCACTCATAGCTACACACACATGAAAGATATAATCAAGGGATGGGTGAAGGAGTCAACCAAGTTTAGATAGAAAACCAGCCATATGTACAAGACAAGAGTACTCAGGAAATCCTATCAGACTTTAATCATACTAGCTTGCAGAATTTATGGCCAATCAAACACAGATACCTTTCCTGAGGGGTGGGATATCTTGTTGAACTAGGTAGTGAATGAGGGGAATTCATTCAATTTTTCATACCTATTGGCTCATCAGCTGAGATTCCATGTGAAAAAATCTCGTAGTCCACCCAAGGGAGAGAAAACACGCTTCTACATGTATGCATACTTACTGGATGAAATATGTGCACATAACCAGTTCCCTAGCATGAACTAGAAATGGACACCGAGACACACTTCCATACATATATATGGAAAGCTACTCTCGGATTTCAGTCATTGTGGAGTCATGGAGAAACTTATTGATCACTTCATACAAGTTCATCTTTTAGGAGGACCCACCTTGCATGTCACGAGAAGCTATGTAGGCGATATCATAGATTTTTTATTAGTTCACCTTACCAAATGGAAATTTGATCAGAGTATTCGGTGGGCAGAAGCCAACACATCTTTTACCAACATATGGCACTGGAAAACTGTTCATGTAAGAGGTATCTTATCACCTCTCCACAGGATGATCAACAACACTGCATAGGACGAATAAGGAACAATGCCTAGCTCTTCATTTGCATGTCAGATTATACGAGATTAATAATATCAAGGTCATAGAAGCCGAAGGAAATGACATAGTCAAATTCGAGTTCGGCACAAAGAGTTAGAATCTGTATGATCCGAGGGGAAATTGAGAAGAATATTGTGTGAGAGTATACTTCAATGGGGTTAGAAGGATTTACCAGTGGTCAAAGGAGGAACCATGGAAGAACTATTATAACTACTCCCAACCCCATCAGAAGTTTTTCCATAGGTGGCAGAATTTCCAGAAGTAGCAGCAGCAACAGGAAGTGGTCCAGTGCATGAAAAAGGAAATAGGAAGGTAGCAGACCATATGGAAGAGGAGAAAAGCTGGAAAATGAAAGCAAATCTTCTCACTGAGAAAGTAGCTTTGGAAATTTAAGTGAAGAGGGAACATAGGCAACAAATAACAGAGTAGAGGAAGAGAGAGAAGCAATCCTTAGAAGAATCAGCGTAGAGAGTGCAGGAAGAAGAACAAGAGTTGAAGGAAGAATGATATCTCAGAAGAAGAGAACTAGATTAGAGACATAAGAAATAACATAAAGACAGGCAAGGTGCCACGATGGAAGAGATGAAACCTATACAGGTTTAAGAATAGCTACATGATCAACCGGCAGTAGAGGGAGTGAGTGAATAGATGCAGGAACAAAATTTTTCTCAAGATCTTGAACAATTGATCAAATACATGGAAGTGGGACTGGAGACACTAAATGAAGATGTGGAACTAATTCCTAACACACCTCAGGCCACCATTATGACTCCATTACCTCCACCCGTAGAGAAAGTACTGAGTGAGGAAGGGGAGGTGATTCCCCTTGATGATGATCCTATCATGGACATGTACAATCTATCATTTGATGAGTTGCAAAAGAAGAATGTACAAGCATGAAGAAAGAATTTCCCAAATGATCATGCATCACCTATGTTCATGAGAGAAAGGGTGATCATGTCAGACACCAGTAGGAATCCAAATGCCATTACCGATGATAGTTGGGCCTTTGCAGTTTCAACCTGATCCAACACCCAGTGCTTGGTTTATGAGAACAAGCAATTAGCGCAGAACATATAGGAACTTCGGCAAGAGAATTAACAACTCTATGCAACAGTGTAGAATGCTCCATTATCACGGGTCTAACTCAGGGAGATAAGAGTAATGATACTTTCTTAAGTATCCGCACTTGGAGACACTATGTAGGATGCTTCTAAGGAGTTTATAACAATCCATAAGGCAGGTTTACACTTAAATGACTTGCTACGACAGAGCAAAGAGTTTGTCAGGATTCTCAGGAATATACAAACTGTCACCACTGCCATGCATGAGTGGACAATGCAATACAAGGCCGCACCGCTTACATTGGTAAAGAAGATGAAGCCGCAGGCAGAATTATAGAAAGCCAGAGGTCGGATGTTAATCCAAAACAACAAGCAACTCACCTAGTTCATCAGAAGAATTCATGACACATATGGACGGATATATGACAGCTTGGATTTCATGTCGAGAACCCACCGGATCCCATCAAATGGTACACTCACTGAGGCTAAATTCAAGTAGAAAGGCTGAAAGGAGACTGATCAGTACATGAAGCAGCTAGAGTGAGAGGCCACCCTAGTGGACATAGATATCAACAGACAGACCTTGCATACCTACATTATGTGGTCCGGTTCAGATTAAAACCATGTTGCACCTAATTGAAGAAGATGTGAATACCAGTTCCAAGAGATTGTACCTAGATGCATTGGAAGCAAGAGTCCACTTCCAACCTAACATTATCTCACGGTTTGGGGAAACCATCACACAATACCAATATTGGTATGAGTACGTAACCGAGAAACACCAAGTTCAAGATGCCCGGCTTGATTTCACCCCAACACCAACATCATATTGTTTTGTATTGTTAGGTTGTCAATTTTTAACTACCCTATTTTGTCTTATATGGGTACGAGTGGAAATTGTAATATTATTTTTAATTATTATATGAGTGATATTACATGTTTCCATGATGGAATTTGAAGAGTCATATGTACTGTGATGAGTCATGAGGGGAGTCCAAGAGTCACCCCCCTTTGGTTATAAATACATCCTCATAACTCTTGTAAGGTGCTTTTGGGAGCCAAGCTTTTGGCTAGGCTTAGGCTTAGAGAAGGCTTGGGAGTTTTGTGTTAGCCTTGGCTTCTCCGTAGCGTAGAGGGAGTATACTTATTTGGGAGGAGAAAGTGATGTTGAATTCACTTTCCACTATTGGGGCAAGTGGTTCGTCATGTTGTATGTATGAATGGAACTTTCACTTATATTATAAATCAGAGTCAGGACGTCTTCATGCATATATTGTAAATGTAGTTGGACTATTCTAGTTATGTTTGCGATGTATATTGTTTAAATTACACATATTCTTATGAACTATTTCATTTGCATTTGTATGAATATAGTTGAATGTGTTCTTATGCTTTAATCCATCACCTTTAACTTATGGACTATTATGCTTATTAGTTTGTGTGATGTCTTTTCTAGGCATGTGTTCCTTTCATCAAAAGAAATTTTAGCCTAAAAGCGCCCATGAAATTTTCACATAAGTTCCATGTCATAATAGGTAAACCAATTAAAATCCTTTAAATTTAAAAATAGGTACATGAAAATATTTTGGAGGGAAAAGAAGAACAACTACTTTTTTTAAGTGTATGTTTGGCTTATCTCCTTATAGTTTTACTCAAATTTCAACACGTTTTTTTAATGTAACTGCAATTTTTATGAATGTGGATCTTCTCAAAAGTATGCATCATGCATTCTCGTTGGATGCGAAATTTAATTCCACATCCAACGAGTATCTACACATGAAATTTGAGTAAACATATTAGGAGAAAAGTCAAAAATAAAATTAAAAAAAATAGTTTTATTATTCTCCCTCCAAAATTAATGACTCTTATTTTATTATTTTAACTATTATTTTATGATTTTTCCTTAGGAGGCCACTTTTAGGTTGAAATTTCCTCTAATGCAAGCTTCGTATTATTACAGGCTTCCAAGGAGCTCACTTCCTTCCACCCTTTGTTGTTAGAATCGTTCATGCATCATCTTGACTTCCCACAGGGTCACACACTTGCTTTAACCAAATACATTGTACACCACTCTATGAGTTTTGCAATCCAAATCATATCATTAAACACCCCACTACTGGGATTCCTACTCCAAAAGGTGTGAGGTCTAGTTGGGACTTCATAACAGGGAGATCCCCTGAATTTTGGCAGATCCAACACCGTCAACACCCTATTAGCCTTTTGGATTTTATCTCTCATCAATTTTGTTTCGGTGCTTGCTAGTTTTTAGCTTAAAATACACAACTTCTATTCCAAATTTCTTATTAATATAGTAACGAAAATATTTTACTCTAAACAAGATTAATAATTAGACATTTGGAATATGAAATGAACTATGAAACAATGAAAAATCTACATAAATGATTCTTGGAAATATGAATCAAAGAATTTGAATTGTTCTCTCCTCCAATTTGTTGTATTAATCTCCAATTTTGTATTCAAATTATAAAATGCAAATGAATTAGTTCAAGTACCAAAAAAAAAACCACACTAAAAAGCATAAACAAAATATACCTCATAAAATTGAATAATTTGTCACAAATAATATTGAATTTTAAAATTTTCTCTTCTTTAATGGGCAAGATTGGAAAGAGTGGGAGAGATCATAAATGTATGTTAGGTTAACAAATTGTAATTGATTGAACCAATCTTAGTTGAAGAAATGCAGCCTCATTGTACACACTTAGAAATTTAAATAATCTAAACAAGAAAATGCCAATAACACTCACCATATTGAAAATGTACGGAAATACTTCTAATGGAACTACTTTTATTCAAGAAACAAAAACTCTCTAATCACACTTTGAGGAAGCTTGCTAAAAAATTATTTTAAATAGTGCATGTTAAAACATTGAATGCCCTATGATGACTCTCGAGTTTGTTGTGTTAATGTACAATTATGTAAGAAAAATACAAAATGCAAATCAATTGGTTCAAGTAAAAATATTAGCTTTATTAAGAAAAAGTTGACATAGTATTCCTCATAAAAATAGAAGACTTGTTTGAGAATAATCCTAGTTTTAAAACGCTTATTTAATGGAAAACCATGAAATATTGTTGGAGATATCAAAAATGTGTTTTTTAGGTAACTAACTTATAATTGAATGCTAATACCAATAAAAAACCTAACAATACATAACTTAAAAATCCAATAAATCTAACTAAAAAAGGCCAACTTGCAATATTTGAAATGGAAAAAATACTTATATTAAAATTTACCTTATTCTGGAGAGGGTAACTCGCTAATGTGAATTTGAGGAGACTTCCTCCAAGATGATGCTAAAGGTTAAGGGTACATAATACAAGGTTGAATGTGCTATGGTGACTTATCTATTTAGAGAGTTATCAATTCAACTTTAATTACACTATTATCCAATTTCATATATTTGACATTGATAGCCTATACTTCATTTTTTTTATAACAATGACACCATTTTTACTTTTAATGTTGCATTCTATTTAATAGCATTTTGTTCTTACTATAAATTTATGACAAATATAACTTGCGTCTCAAAACACTTTTTAATTAATTAAAAATAATTATTCTTATCTCATTTTTGATGTTATAACATAAACTTAACTAGCCATAAAACACATCAACAACAATGCATACACTAAAAAAATAAATCATAAAATAACAACTTAATAAATTAATCAACATTAAACATAACTAACTGTCCATAAAAGAATCAACCAAAAGCCATATATATTGTTTAAAGAAATATATCATAAACAACAAATTAACAAATAAATCTACATTGTGTATTTTAGGAATAGACTAGAAGGATACTTATTTGTGCTCAAACCGAATCTCTTGAATCACAATTAATTAACGCAACAGAAATCTCTAGAGTTGGTAAGTCAACCACAGAACAAAAGACATGGAAAAAGGAGGTTCAAAGAGAATTTTGAAAAAACTAAAAAAAAATTAACACAAAGGCTGACACATTCTCTAGCGAGAGCTTATTGCTAGATTTAATGCAATGTCGTAATGAAAATATGTAATTGTATATATAGATAAAAATCAAGGATAAATTGTACGAACTAAACTACCATTTCCTTCTAAGGAGGAATATCATTGTCACGCTTTGACTCAAAACGTGAAATCAGCAGTACATTTCCATTGGTCTTGGTCTTCAAAATGGAGCCCTACGTCAGATCAAATCTAATGATTTCAAAATGAAAGCATATATGAATGCTTCTTCTTCGAGTCGATGAAACCTGCGACCAAATAAATAAAGAGGCAATAGCATCATATAGATCTTCAACAAAGTTGCAACGTAGAAATACAACGCACCGGATAATGTAAAGAACAATATGCATTATTCATTTATTTAAGATATAATGAGTATGGGAATGTAGGTTTAGGAATGCAATGAGCATGTTTAGCACGTAAAGTTTCCTGAATTTAAAATTTTATAATTGTGAAGATAGCAAAGAAAAATTTGTAACGTAGAAATATAATGCACCAATAATGTAAAGAACCATTAGCATTATTTATTAATTTAAGATATTACGAGTATGGGAATGTATTTCTAGGAATGCAATGAACATGGGTAGCATGCAAAGTTTTTTTAAATTGAAAATTTTATAATTGTGAAGATAACAAAGAAAAAAGAGACAAAAATTGTTTAAATCAATGATATAATTTCACATTAGGTCATAACTAATATTATTAGTATTTTTAGTTCATCTATTCTTTCTTCATACATATCTTTGCCTTTTGCAATCAAATTCACAACTAAATTCATAACTAGATCATTTGTATTGTATTTTAAGTTTTCTATCATATTTCTAGGTTTGGTTAAGGTCACACTAGTCAACTCAATGTAGTCTCAAAACCTCCTTAGGGAAAGCACCGTACTATTTTTAGTTATTTTAAATACACAAGTTCTCCTTTGTACTTTTACACATTCTAATCATTCATTCATTGAAGATGATTTAGCCTAAGGGCACCATACATCATTGGTTTTTCTTGTTCTGTGATTGAACCATCTTATTCTTGGGTTATTTTTTGCTTTAACACACTTTTGCTAGCATTTATTCTCTCTCTAGGGTTATGCTTCCCTAGTGTTATTGATTTCTTTAATTATTTCAGAAATTTGGGTTGGTTCTAGTTTTGTTAAATTTTCATCTTAACACGTGTGAATATCAACATGGTATCAAAGCAAGTGTTAAAATCCCTTAATTCAATGTTAATATTCCAATGTTCTACGCTTAACACAATCACTTATTCCCCCCAGATGCAGGTGACATAACTGACACACTTGACAATCACATCCCACACTCCCTAGGAAACAGAGGTCTCCTTCGCAAAGCCTCATCTGCTGCAGATCCTCAAACCGTTAGCCACTCGCATGAGACTCACAGAATTAGAAATGATGACGAGAGGACGAGAACTGCATCACCATATCCAGAGCATCACCTTGTATCTACCACTATTAATGACCATCATGATTAACCTGTATTGCAGCCATCCCCCTTCCCTCGAGGCTGCTCAGGTTCTCAATCATAGCACGAAGATGCGTACGAAGCCTACTCATTGCTATCCTCATCGCACACACCCCCTCCCCTTTAAAAAGATGAGCTCTCAGCCCCTTTCAATGCACAGTCTGTTATCTCTGCCTTTCGCCTCCTTAACTCTGCTCTGGCTTCTCCCTGACTTCAGAAGGCTGTGAAGCTCTACTCTCAGTGTAGCACTGCGCAGTCTCCTTTGGGCTGTCGCACCCCTTCCTGCGCATCTTCCCCCTAGATATTCCTTCCCCCTGAGCCCCAGCACTGCTCGCCCTTTTGTGCACCCCTTCCTGAACCGCTCCCCCCTGCCTCGGTGCGCAATGGTTCCAAGACTTCGCCAACGAACTATCCATGGAGGACAAAAAGGGGCTCTCCATGTCCGTTATAACCGTGGCAAGGATAATCGTCTAGATTCTATGGAAGGCTACACTTCCATCACTTTTGCACGTCAGAGTCCCGATCTCGAGTAACATGCAGAAGCCCCTGGGCAAGCTGCGTAGAGAGGAAGACGTTGTCCAAGGAAGCCCACCATCTCTCCCTAGACGCACCCCTAGCACTGCAAAACTGACCTGCTGCTGGTTCAGGAGGAGGAATATGCGGATACAGACGTCTGGGTGATGGAATCCGATGGCATTTGGACGCGTGCCCCCGACGGCATAGATCAAGACTCCCCCATCCTCTGCACATTGGTCCACAATCCCAGGCATACAGTGGCAGATGCAGAGGAAGCTGTTGCACAGGCTCCTGCTTGCCCCATTGAGGAGGAGGCCTCCAACAATGATGTTGAAGATGAAAAGTGAAGCCTGCGCAGCTGCACAGTTCTCCTATGTTTTTTTCATGCTCGCCATCAATGCCTTTTTTCTACTGTTTACTTTGCGTTTCTTAGATATGCCAGCGCTACTGCGCATAATGTAATTTTATGTTTAAGTTTTGTTTGGGCTGGTTTCCTCCCCTTAGGCAGCCTAGAACCCATGTAACAAAGGCTGGGATTGGCTAAGCGCAGCGTGCCAACCTAGCCTGTAGCATATGTAACTCTATGTTTTCAAATTAATAGAATAGTCCAACTTACCAAAAAAAGAACACAATCACTTATTCCAATTCTTCTTCAGTTAGCAGTCAATTTCCAATATAAGTCAATCTTCCATCAATAATAAGTGTGTTGGAAACTAGATCAGTATTGAGATGCAGGGGGGGTGTGAATCAGTAGTGATGGCATTTATATTAATTTTACAACTTTTTACTGCAATATCGAATAGCCATACACATGCACCATATTAGTTCACCAAAATATAAAAGCAACAATAACTCATAAAATAATAAACATGAGAAAGATCAACATAAGCATGCACACATAAGTGTTGAAAAATGGCAACAAGAAGAGGATTCTAATTTTATTTTCCCTTAATTAAATTAGAAGGAAATTGTAATTCCACATCACATGATAGCTTTTACGAGTTAGCTAAGTCAGGAAGACTTAGTTAATAAAGTTTATTCGAGTTGAGGGTCAAACTAGAGGCATGTATAATGTTTCCTACTATATAGGAGTCTTGATTGAGTTTGTTTTGAGTTGTAGTTAATTAACTTAATTGATTTGATTTAAAATCATATTAACTAGTTCTAACTGATGGAGGAACTAGTGAGAGGTCAAGTGAATTAAATCTGATTTAATTCACATGCAGTGATCAATCAGATAACTCATAATTCACTAAATATAGCTCATGCGTATCAATTTTGAGGAAGAACCAGTTGAGATTGGAGTTAAAGGGAAGTGTATTATCAATTGTATGATTAGAAAATTGTACAAGTGTTGCATGGAGTTAGAGGAAGAGCCATGATGTATTACACAATCATTATTGGGAATTTCCTAATTAATGGGGGCCCAGTTACCCAAGAAAATTTGCAAGCAACTAGGGAATACTGAGGCCAAGAAATTGGTTAAGTATTGAGCCAAGCTTGCCTAGGAATCAATGAGACAGACAGAGATAGTGCAAAGAGCTCTCAATCCCGAGAGAAGAATTGTTATTTTCTCATATTCATTTACTTATAAAATATACAAATAACAGGGTTTTTAGCTAAGACTTTCCCCAAATAAATCTTTGTGTTGTGCGATTGAAATTCTTTATCTTTCTTGTTCATGTGATTTTGTGATCATAATTGGTTTTTGCAAATTGTAGAGTAGATTCAAGTATTTTATTTTAGCATATTACAAGTATCAGTTTGAATCTACATGGATTTATACATGGTATGAGAGCATGAATCACTATAGAAGAGAAGAATATGAGTTTGTTTTGAACAGTTGAATCAAATTTGCAGATCTAATCTTTAGGACGAGAAGCAGGATCATGATGTATTTTTGTGGATTGAGACTCGAATATGCCGTTGAGGGTAGTTTGAATTACATAGTTTGGAAGGATAGGATGGAAACAGTGTGGTAGAAAATGGGTTGAAGGAGTTCATAGACAATGATATTCCCAGTCCCGTAGTAAGAGATGCTCAAAATATGGATGGATGGAAGAAGAATGTAGAAAATGCTAGAAGGATTCTGTTACAAGTAGTTCGATATCATATTGTATCGAACCTCCATGGAAAGGAAACTCCATATGATATGTGGAAGGACTTAACAGATTTTTTTCATAAAAAAAACGACCACATGAAGCTGGCGTTGAAGGACAAGCTCAAAAAAATCAAGCTGGAGAAGGGTGACACAATACCAAAATAATTGACCAAGTACACATAGTGTCGGGATGAGCTTGGAAGTGTTGGTGTTATGGTTGTTGAGAATGATCTGGTGAGCCTAGCACTTCTAAGCCTTCCCAAGAGTTGGCACAACTACCAAGATTTGGTGAATGGGAGGGAGAAGCTACAAGAGTGGAAGCGATTGTGGTCTGACTTGGTACAAGAAGGGATTCATCGAAATACCAAAGATGGGTCCTCATCAAAGATTGATGATGAGGTGAACTATGCCTTAGTTGTAAAGGAAATGAGATGGTAGTGCACCACTTATGGTTGCTCCACATCTTGAGGTTCTTCTTTTGGAGCTAAGAGCTCCTCAACTACATGCAACTGAAGCTCCCTCTCAAGGGAAATTCGTATGGCCTTCTCTTCATCGAATTTCACATCTCTCCTGACCACTGTCATCCTATGAGATGACATGTACACCCGATAGTTATTATGTGTATTTTTGTACCCCAAAAATATGCCCAACTCAGTTGTTGGTTCTAGATTTTTAAAGTGCACCACTTATTTCTCTGTTTTACACTGTTGTTCAGTGTTATTTTTAAGCTTGTTTTATGCTTTGAATTCACCTAAAATCATCAAAAATTCATGGAAAAATACCTCATTCCCTATGAAAACTAATGAAATGATTATGTACATTTTTATAATCTAAAAATACACTTAGCACAGAAAAAATAATACAAGGCTCAAGCTCAAGAGAGGAGAAGGAAAATTGGTGGAAGCAGAAGGGTCTCAAGAAGAGACAAATCAAAGGAGAGCAATATTGCCACAATCTCCACCACCTAGTTCACCTACTAAGGAAGCAGAAGCTACATTAAGCATGCCTCAAGAGGAAGGAGAAATCCATGAAGAAGTTGATCCCAAAGAGGAAGAAAGAGTGTTGAGGAAAGCATTTCTTGACATGACTGAGATGGTTAGAATCCTTTATCAAGAAAGGAATGAGAGACTGGAAGGAGAAGGATATAAAATTAACAAGGAAGGATAAGGATCTTCAGGAGGTCACAATGATGAAGATAATTCAAAGAATGGAAATGGAGGGAATGGAGGCAATGGAGAGCCACCATCCTCACCCTCACCCTCATCATCTTCTACTTCTTCTTTAGTACATCAGCCACAGAAGTCAAAGAATGCTAGTAAAAGTCCTTTTTTAAAACTTGATGTTTAGCTTGAATTGCCAATGTTTAATGGTGAAGTCAATGCATAAAAACTTGATAATTGGATTAGGCAATTGGAGGTCTATTTGAGAATCCAGAACCTTCAAGATGATGATACCAAAATCCAATTAGCTTCATTGAGAATGGAAAGTGCAACACTTGTTTGGTGGGAATCCAAGACAAAGGAGGAGATCAAAAAACATGGTAAGATTATTCTATGATGGTCATATTTCATTACTAATATAAAACAATATTTTAATCCATTAGCACATATGCAGAAAGCCATAATTAATTGGCAAAATTTTAGGCAATTGAAGGGACAAAATGTGAAATAATACACTCAATAATTTAGGAGAAGAGCTCTCTTATTAGGGGTAGATTTGCTGAGCCAAGATACTTTTCTCAAGTACATAGGAGACTTACATAGCTACCTAAAACATATTTTTCTCATGTTTAACCCCAATAGTCTAGATGAAGTATGTGTTCAGGCCACACATCTAGAAGCTAGAGGGAAGAACATTTCTGAAGAGGGTAGAAAGAAACATTTTAAGGGTAAATCCAAAGAAAAAACCTCAAAAGGTAAAAGAAAAAAGAATGCATCTGTTAAGAAAGAGGGAGAAAAAGTGGTTTGTAAATATTGTTCAAAATAAGGCCATGATGAAACTCATTGTTGGAAATTACATCCTGAAATGAGGCCAAAGAAACCCAATAACAAAGGGAAATAGAAAATTGCTGCTACAACTCAACCTCATTTAGGAGATGATTCAAGTGATGAATCTAAGATTACAACCATGGGATTGAATAACATGAAGGGAAAATAATTGAAACTAAACCCAGTACTAGTACATCAAACTGTCTCATTAACACTCCAAATGAAGAAGAAAGAATTGAACTATTTCACGTGAGGGTCATATCTAAACATACCAAGATTGACACATTGTTTGATAGTGGGTCACAAGCAAACTTAATCTCTGAAGACTTGGTCAAGAAACTTAACCTTGAGACCATACCACATCCAAAACCATATCCATTGGGTTGGATTTGTAAGGATACAAATTTACATGTTTCAAAGAAATGTATATTGTGGTTTGCAATCACTGCAAATTTTGTTGACACAGTTGAATTAGATGTGGTTCCGCTTGAAATAATAGGTATTGTGTTGGGGAGTCCTTAATTGTATGACAGGAAAGATATCTTCCATCGCCATGAGAACAAATATAATTTATTCAAATATGGCAAGGAGTTCATTGTTAGAGCACATCGTAAGAAGACAAATATTGCTATGGTAAATGCTAGACAGGTAAAGTGGCTGGTAAATTCAAGTAAGAATTTTGTTCTTCTTATGATTAAGCCTAAAGCTTATGTTAATCATGAATCATTTGAAGGATGTGATCCTAAGTTGAAATCATATTTATATGACGTATTTAATGCACATCATGAGATGTTTCATGAGACAACAGGATTGCCTCCAAAAAGAGAGATTCAACATGAGATTTAGTTGCAGCAAGTTTGTCCTCTTCCAAATATCGATATGTATCGCATGTCGATAATGGAGAATGCTAAAATAAATAGGAAAATCAAAGAGATGTTGGAAAAATGAATCATAAGGCCAAGCACCTCACCATGCGGTTCACCCATAGTCTTGATACCAAAGAAATATGGGACTTGGCGCATGTGTGTATATTTTCGAGCTTTGAACAAGGTAATGGTAAATAATCATTACCCACTCCCAAGAATAGATGATTTGCTTGATTAGCTAAAAGAAGAATTTTTTTTCACTAAGTTAGATTTACGGAGTGGATATCATCAAGTAAGAATTGCAGAAAGTGATATATGGAAAACTGCATTCAAAACCAAACAAGGACTCTTTGAGTGGCTAGTTATGCCATTTGGTTTGTGTAATTGTTGGAACGGGGTTCCATAACCTAATTTTTGGTACAATTTTGTTAAATTCGGTCCTGCGTAGGGGTTTTGGGGTAGGTCAAAGCCCCTATTGATTTGTAATGGGTAAAAGGGTAGCTCTAGGGTCTGCAAACCACAGTTTGTGGACCATAGGATAGCGAAGGCTACAATATTATAAATACATAGATAGTTGGGTCTAGTAAGGTAAGAAGTTTTTAAGGGGATGCTACGTGCAAAATGTTAGATATGTTTTGGGTTGTTTTGGGTAAGGAATCATGCTGCAATGTGCATGGACATCCTTAGTCCTGTTGTGTGCGGACCCCGCTAGGCTATGTGCGCGGGCTAGTTTTTTTTGTAAGTAGATTTTGGATGTTAATGAATCTGAAGTATTGTTAAAATATCTTTGTGTTATCTGAGTTGATCATGTTAACTGCTGAAAGTGCATCTGTAGTATTTATTTAAGCTACGAATATATCTGTGTTCTGAAATTGGCATAAGTATATCTGTGATCTGATATTGGCTGCGATTATAGTGCTCTGTGATGATATTTGGTAACGCGCACGTGGATGCGAATGTTCTGATTAGATTTGATATATTTTTTATGGTTATATGCTACTTACACTGTTAAAAGGGTTGTGAATAGACTTATTCTGTGTGAACCTAGTAAGTTATAACACAGGTCTACCTCGAATTACCTACTCTCTCTCAGGGTGCGGAACCCTGGATCCAGCACCCTCCCATATTGCTTTGGGTGAGACTTTGGCCTGCGCAAGTAGGTCATTGCCGAAAGGGCCAGTAGTATAAGGGTTTGTTGGCAAACCTTAACCTCCAAACTTGGGTCAGGACCCCTCAAGCCAACAAATGGTTCTGTTACTGGGACTGGGAGCATTTTGAGAGAGAGATTGAGTAATGCCACAAGGTCATTGGAGACCTGAGAGGGTGGAAATTGAAGAGTGGTTTGAAAGATAGATTCAAGAATTTGCTGTAAAGGAGAATTGCAACGCGAAGCTAACAACAGAGAAGTGGAAGAAAAATTATATCTTCACCGAAGTCTATGAGATTTTCTTTGTAACTTTTGCGCATGAGCTTCAGGAGTGGTTGGAAAGGCTCGTGGAATTTCAGACGTGTTGGAAGGACGATCAAGTTATGCAGTGGACACCAGAATTGATTCAACAGTTAGAGAGGACTAACAATACAATCACCCGTACGGTAGATCACTGGGTGGATAGCGTGCTGGGAGGATTTGTGACAGAATCGTAGTCGATTAATTCATATCCTATTCTGAAGTAGAGTGGAGGTTCTTCAAGGGTTTTCTGGGTAAGTTCATGAAAACACTGCCATTTGTAATCAAAATATTACTATGCAAAAAAGGCATTTTGTGCAGCGATACCGAGTGAATGACCTCTTATCTGAGTGAGAGTACGACACGAAGTGGTAAGTACTATCGAAATAATCAAGAAGGAGAGAGATCCATCTACATTCCCTTAAGAGAACCGGCTGCACACGAAATAAATAATCCTCCAGCTACACCTCCTTCAAGTCAGCATAAGGGTAAGAACTCACCCACACCTCCGCCGCCACCAGAAGAAGATATGGCCACACATATGAAGCTACCTACCTTCAAGGGTGTGGGAGATGAAGATATGGACTGTTTTTGGTTTGTCGCATAATCGGTATGGACTGTGCAGAATGTGGTTGCTGATGCTATAAAAAGAGCGCAACTATCCCTCGCCTTTGAAGGAAGGGCCTTGGACTGGTATATAGGATACGTATGAAAAAATGCAGATCCATCTATTTAGGAGATTAAGACAACTTTAAAACAACAATTTAGAAAAGCTAATTCCTACTCGCAGCTGGCAACTGACCTAAAATACTTTAGACAAGGACCCGCTGAGTGTTCCAATATGATGATAGGCAACACAAGGAATGGTTTATTGCTATGTTACTACCTCACCTGCACGGACCTATGGGACAACAGGCGATTGAGACACAAGAGAAAGCCTTGGAGATTGCTATGAAACTTGAGGCCGTGCCAAGAGATGATGATCAGTTTGGGGTGTAGCAGATCCAGGGACAACTGGAGGCAATTCACATTGAAATACAGAATCTGTGAAAGGAACGGGGGAAAGAGGCTAGCCCTGAAATATGGTGCATAAGATGTAGGGTGTCTGGCCATACCAAGGATCAGTGTCCTCTGTTAATAGATTACATGCAGGCTAGAGGACCTAGCCCACTACGCCTTAAGGAGGCTGCGGGACCAGGTGCTCTGACGTTATGGTGCGCAGACTGTCATGTTGCTGGGCTACACGATACTAACCACTGTCCTCGTCTTGGTGCTTATGTTCTAGAATTAAAGCAGCAATGGTGTCGTTTCTGCTCCTCTGTGGGACATGATGAGCATAACTGCTGAACCTATGACTTGATGATGGATCGAGGAAATCTATACAGGGTACAGGCTGACACTTCTTCATCACTATCTCCCTCAAGCAAGGGAGGCTCCCCGGCAAGGGGCAGGGGAGGGGGAAGGGGTGGAGGCATAGGTCGGGGAAGGGGACAATTAATCTGCTACAACTGTGGAGAAATAGGGCACTTTGCGAGAGACTGTCTGAACCTTGCAAGACAATCTTGCCTATATTGTCAACAATTGGATCATGTGATTGAAGACTATCTAATCCTGATAGAAAAAATGCAGGAAAAACAACATGCACCTACGCAGAATGTGCAGAGGGTTAAGGCAGAACCTCGTGATGTAGGACCAAGCATTAATTTCATAACGTGTAGCGACATGGCTACTGGAGGAGCTAAGGAGAAAGTTGTGGTTGAACCTCTTATCCGGAGAATAGCTATCAAGCAGGAAAGTTTGGACCTACAAAAGGAGAAAGAAACCTTCGTCGTAGCTCGCGAAGACTTTACTAAGGATGAAGCGTCTAGCATCTACCTCCAAGGCTCTGATAAACCTAAGAATAGACGACGAAGTTAAACCGTTTTTACAGGCATGTATGAAGCTGCTATGCAACCAGAAGGCAGTAGAAAACCTTCAGGATCTAATAGATAGCTGCATAGAAAGGACTACCCCTCTCACGGAAGTTAAGGATGTGCACAAACTTTACAAGCATAAAAAACACACTGGTCTAGAAATGCGGCTAACAACGCAGATCAACGACTGTGAAATGGATCAAGTTATTTTGGACTTGGAATCCAATGCGAACGTGTTTCCCAAGCAAACTTGGCAGCGGATGGCAGAACCTAAGATGGAATGGTATACTATACAGTTGCACATGGCTAACCAACAGAAGATCATCCCATTGGGGAGGCTGTCGAAAATTATGGTAGATATCGCAGGAGTTAAGGTACGCACTGAATTTGAAGTAATTCAGATAGAGGAAGATGCGAACTCGTATCATGCACTCCTAGGACTGGATTGGGCTATAGATATGGGAGGAACTATCAACCTAAAGTAAAGAAGCATGGTCTTTGAGAATGAGGGTATGAGGGTGATAGTCCCACCAGACCCTGCGGAAGGAGAGCGGTGGACCAGTGCGTGAAGAAGAGGATGTGGACCACATCTACAAATTAATCGCTTGGGATGACGATTGGATCAATCCTACGGCTGATGGTGTGATTTGCTAGGAGAAGGAAAATGAGTGCTTCTCTGACTCCAATGGGGAGATAGAAAATTGGCAGAATCGGTTACATGATGTATCTCGACTGCGATGTCTTAGAGTCACAAAAGACTTTCGGTGTATCTCCTCAAAGGTAAGAGAGTTGCCCTACTTTGATGGTTCTGGTAGTGTTAGGGAATTTTAGTGAATATTCGAAGCCAAAGTCCCAAGGGAACGAAGAATGTGGGCCCTTAATATAGCCATGCGCACAACCCCTGCGAGGTGGTGGGACATGCATAAGGGGACGTTCTAGTATTGGGAAGAATGTCGCGAGATGATGGTCCTACGGTTTGAACCCCTGGTTCACCTGCGCGTATACAATTTCCTTGGCCCAGGGGACCCGCGCGAACACTTGTCCACATGGACGACGAAATGGTGCAAAAGGACTATGGAGGAATGGGTCCACCTGTTCATTCATGCCTTGGGGCCAATCCCCACCGCATGGTATTTAGATGTCGAGTTACACCAGCGCACTCACCACTAGGAAACCTTGAAGGACGAATTTGTAGGGACGTTCGGTTTGGTAGGTGGAACGAAGGTGCTTGACGAGGCCCTGTAGGATATAGATGCCTTGGCATTTGATGAATCACACCCTTATGCAACACATGGGGCACCGATGTGGGAAACACAGATGCAGGATATTGTCAACTGTCGTAATTTGTCAATGGAGGAATGTGATGAAGACCGCGAAATATCTCTATCCTAGAGTCGAAGGGAGAATGCGTAGTTGTTGGAACCCCACTACGGACTGTCGATGTCACTCAACTTTCGAAGTTGCGAGAATTCAACATTGGAACGGAGGAGCAACCTAAGCTAGCTAAAATAGGGGACTACAGGGATGATGATAATGTTGGAAGAGTCGCAGAACTATTCACCGAATACTAGGACCTATTTTTGACAAAATTCTCGGAACTCAAAGGAATTACAGGGGACCTAAGGGTCAAGCGCATCACCTTAAAACTAGATTCTCGCCCTGTAAAGCAGCGCCCTTATCGGTTGAACCCCAAATATAAGCAGAAAATCAAGGAAGAATTGGACAAAATGATAGCCATAGGTATGATTGAACCAATCGAACAGTCAGATTGGGTAAGTCATATTGTGGTTCAGGAGAAAAAGAATAAAGGAGAGATATGGATCTGTGTTGACCCGTGCAAGTTGAATGATGCCTGCGTACATGATCCCTTTCCTACGCCATTCTCAGATGAAATACTTGATAGTGTGGGAGGGTAGGAAGCGTACTCATTTACCGATGGGTTTTCAGGCTACCATCAGATCAGGATTGCACCTGAAGATCACATCAAGACTACGTTCGCCAGTGAATGGGGATCTTTCTAGTACACTGTCATGCCGTTTGGACTCAAGAATTCCCTTGCCATCTTCTCGCGGGTGGTGGTCGCAGTATTCAAGGAATTCATCCACAAGTTTTTGGAGGTATATTTTGATGACTGGACTGTCTTCAGGTTGGTAAAGAAGCATGTCTCAAACTTGTGTTTGATGCTGGATGCCTGTAGAAAGCATCAGATCTCCCTAAATATCAAGAAATGCATATTTTGTGTACCCTTTGGGATCTTGCTAGGTCACATAGTTTTTCGACAAGGATTGATGGTTAACCCACCAAAATAGCAGTTATCATCAACCTGGCAGTACCTATGACCGAAAAGCAGTTGTGCTTTCTCCTTGGACATACAGGCTACTACAGGAAGTTCATTCAAGGGTACGCATTGATCACAACTTTGATGGAAAAATTGCTGAAGAAGGATGTTTCGCTTTTTTGGGATGAGGAGTGTCAGAAGAGCTTCGAGCTACTCAAGGAGAAGATGGTCTCTGCACCTATCCTCATATTTCCTGACTGGGCAAAGGTTTTCCATGTTCATGTAGATGCATTAGGGATTGCCTTGGGAGCTGTCCTTACGTAGCCTAGAGACGGAGACATCGACAATCTAGGAGTCACCTTAATAGAGGAGGACCTGGAATAGATCACTAACGTAGCCACCCTAGCTGCAGACGATAAATGGCTGACTTCAGAAGAGCAATAGAAGGCCACAGTCGATAGACTCCAGGCTGAGCTCCAAGCTCTACAGCTGAAGACTGACACCTTGCAAACAAGTATGATCTAGGCAAGTTCGGCCCCAGTAACAAGCAATGCATTGATCAGTACAACAGAAAATCGCCTTTGCCCTCAGTAGGCGCAAACCTCATGCTGAGTCCACCTGACTTAGGAGCACAAGTCTAGGCCTACGCAGAGGTACAATTGGACCTAGCCCACCTACCACATGAGCCATTACAGGTCCTCCACGCATCCATGTTCGAAGAGATTCAACACAGGGACCACCGAGTGCACCAGCAGCTCAGTACAACTGAGTAGACGATAGTGGAGAAGACCCCTGGAGTATCCCAGGCACAGGCTGCATGTACCCTAGCCGTTGCGCAACAGAAAGAGTTGGAACGCCTCATCAGTAGGCTCTACACAGATGTCACTGAAGATATCCTGGCTTCTGCCACCCCCCAGGTCAAGATTGAGGGGTTGGTTCCAATGCTAAAGGCTTCGGGGATTGAGATCCAGGTGGTTAAGACAGAGATGGAACAACAGATTGTGGCCTTGCAGGCCAAATTACAGCCAGAAACGCCACCTGAGGTAAGGGCCCAGTGAGCTACACTGGTCATAGAGGCCACTAATGTCATCACAGATCAGATTTATCAGGGCGCAGGACTATTGTAGACAACTATAAAACTGTGGACAAAGGTGCAACGTGACCCTCTCTTGCACGACCTAACTCAAGAGCTACACTGGAAGGAAGAAGAGTTTGAGCAGCTGGAAGCCACTCTGCCTACTCTAATTCCCTCTCAACACTTGGCACAACTGCGTACCAACCACACACTTCAAAAAGACATTGAGGAGCTCCGCTAGAAAAAGAAGGTTCTCAGCGACCACCTTAAGCCTTGGGCCGATGACACCCTCGAGCTCTCTCAGGACGTTGATAGTGCAGTCAAATAACTGAACCAAACCTTTCAGAGCGTGTTTGCTGCTACAAAAGGCCCAAATTCACAAAATTTGGTGGATATTGCTCAAAATGCTGCTACGTAGAGTGAAGGAGTGTTGCCCCCACTATTGGATGCGATTAGGCTGCTGTAGGCGAAGATGGACACTCCACAGCCATAGTGACTCGGGACGAGTCACAAGATTATGTTGGGGGCTTGTTGGAATGGGGTTCCCTTACCTGCGTTTTGGTAAAATTTTGTTAAAGTCAGTCCTGTGTAGGGGTTTTGGGGTGGGTCAAAGCCCCTAATGTTTTGTAATGGGTAAAAGGGTAGCTCTAGGGTCCGAAAATCACAGTTTGTAGACCATAGGATAATGAAGGCTATGATATTATAAGTAGATAGATAGTTGGGTCTAGTAAGGTAAGAAGTTGTTAAGTGGATGCTACATGTGAACTATTAGATCTGTTTTGGGTAAGGACTCTTGCTACTATGTGCGCGGAGATCCTCAGTCCTGCTGTGTGCGGACCCCGCTAGGCTGTGTGCACGAGCTAGTTTCTGTTGTAAGTATATTCTAGATGTTAATGAATGCGAAGTATTGTTAAAATATCTGTGTGTTATTCGAATTGATCATGTTTACTATTGAAAGTGCATCTGTAGTATTTATTTAAGTGCGAATATATATTTGTTCTGAAATTGGCATAAGTATATCTGTGATCAAATATTGGTTGCGATTATAGTGCTTTGTGATGGTATCTAGTAACGCGCACGTGGATGTGAATGTATGATTAGATTTGATAGCTTTGTTATGGTTATATGCTACTTACACTGTTAAAATGGTTGCGAATAGACTTATTTTGTGCGAACCTGGTAAGTTATAACACAGGTCTGCCTTGAATTACCTACTCTCTCTCAGGGTGTGGAAACCTGGTTCCAACACCCTCCCATACTGCTTCGAGTGAGACTTTGGCCTACGCAAGTAGGTCACTACTGAAAGGGCCATTAGTATAGGGGTTTGTTGGCAAACCTTAACCTCCGAACTTGGGTAAGGACCCCTCAAGCCAACAATAATGCACCAACAACTTTCATGCGTGTTATGGATGGTGTTTTGCGTCCATTCCTCAATGAATTTGTGATTGTGTACTTAGATGACATATTGATTTTTAGCAAAAAAAGAGAAGACTGTGTCTTGCATGTGAATAGAGTGCTTGATATTTTGAAGAAAGAGAAATTGTTTCTTAAGATGTCAAAGTGTGAGTTTGGAAAGACTTCTTTGGTCTACTTGGGACATATTGTAGGAGGAGGAGAATTGAGGATTGATCCTTCTAAAGTGGAAGCCATTGTGAATTGGCCCACGCCCAAAACAGTAACCGAGGTAAGAAGTTTCTTAGGTGCAACTCATTATTGGAGAAATTTTATTACTAACTTTTCTTCCATCGTAACTCCTATGCATGTAGTGAAAATTGTAAAGAAAGGCTTCCAATAGGGAGGCAAACAACATCAAGCTTTCAAATCTTTAAAAGACAAGATAAGTTCAGCTCCAGTCCTTGCATTACCAAATTTGAGACAACCATTCAAGATTCAAATCGATGCTAGTGATTATGCCATGGGCGCAGTTATTTTGCAGCATGGTAAGCCTACCGCTTTTCATTCTGAAACATTTAATGGTACTGTGACGAATTATCCTACATATGACAAAGAACTATATGTGTTGGTACAAAGTGTCAATAAATAGAAACACTACTTTATGGGTAAAGAGACTATTGTGCATACCGATCACTAACCATTACAGTACTTGCAGTTACAAAAAAAATTGCAGCAATCAAGACATTTCAAGTGGATGGGATTTATTCAACAGTTTCACTTGGTTATAAGGTACAAGAAAGGTATTTTGAATAAATTTGCTGATATTCTTGCAAGACCAATCGTTAGTGCATCTACTTTACTCAAAAATGATTATGTTGTACATGAGAGTTACATAGAACAATATGCACATGACATTGATTTTCAAGATGTGTATGCTAGTTTGAGTGAAGGGAATCAAGTTGAAGAAAAATACTATCACATGCATAAAAATTTTCTGTTTCATTTGGGCAAGCTGTGTATTCCACAAGGAGAGAGGCTAAGTGTCATGAGAGAAGCTCATTCATCTCTTATTGCTGGACACTTTGGGGTAAGCACAACAGTGGCACATCTACAAAGGTATTTCTATTGGCCTCGCATGATAGATAGTGTGTCACGTTTTATAAGAGGTTGTTCTATGTGTGCAATAAGTAAGCCTAGTAATAGGAAGCTTGGGTTGTACACGCCACTACCGATATCATCAAGGCCATGGGAGAGTGTCTCCATGGAATTTGTTGGAGGTCTACCTATTTCAAGAAAACATCATGATTATCTTTATGTAGTTGTGGATAGATTTAGTAAAATTTGTATACTTATGCCATGTAAGAAAACCATTACTACTAAAAAAATTGCTGAACTTTATTTTCAACATGTATGGGTTCATTTTGGGTTGCCAACTTCTATTGTTAGTGACAGGGATTCCAGGTTCATTGGGAATTTTTGGTCCAATCTATGGAGAATGATGGACAAAAAGTTGAAAAAGAGTACCGCTTTTCATCCACAAACAGATGGAAAAACTGAGGTGGTGAACATAACCGTTGTGCATCTATTGAGAGGATATTGCAGCAAACATCTTAAGTTGTGGGATGGGAAACTGCATTACATTCAGCACACTTACAACCGGGAAAATCACTCTTCTACACAAACATAACCTTTTGAAGTATGCTTTGGATATTTGCCAAAATTTCCATTAGAATTCATATTTGGGAATGATGTTGCAACTGTTGGCCATAGTGATATTGACAAGGCTCGAAAGCTTATTGGGAAAATTCAAATTATACATCAACAAGTTCAAGAACATCTTGAGAAAAGTTAAAGAAAATACAAAGAGAGGCATGATAAACATCGGGTTGATCACAAATTTTAAGAGGGAGATGAGGTATGGTTGCACATTAGCAAATAAAGGATGCAAGGGGAAGGTAAAAAGCTCAAACCCATTCGCTATGGTCCATTCAAGATCATAAAGAAAGTTGGTAATAATGCATTTCAACTTGACTTGCCTTCTTAGATGCAAATGTATTCAGTTCTTAATGTTGAAAACTTATGTTTGTATTAGCCACATTTGGTAAATTATCAAGGAAGTGATTTTCAACTACCTTCTATTGAATATTTCTTACCAGAATTTCTCGATGAGCTCAAAGAAGATACAATTCTTGACAGGAGGACAAGAGCATCCAAGAGGGGAACTGTTAACTACCTTCGAGTTGGGCTCAAAGGCACTAAACCAAGCAAGGAAAGATGTATGGAGGTTGGAAAGGTGAGGGAGTTGTACCATCTACTGAACAGGTAATCAAGTCTTTTGAGGTCCAAAAGCTTCCCAATGGGGAGGAGTGTTCAGGAGTTCATAAATTTTGCTCAAAATTCAAAGTTACCGGATTGGGTTGAAACTAGGATGGTTGCATATATCTCATCTTTTTTATTATAGTGCCATGAATGGTTCGAAAAAATGATTTCGTATGAGGGAGATATCGCGTTCTGATCGAAATGCCAAATAGGTAAAATTGTGACAGTTTGACCGGGTTTGACGGGGATGCACAATCAGAAAAAGGGAATATTATAAGGAATATTGCTTCCTCGGAGCCAACCACAGGTTGACAAGTGTCAACTTCTTATTTAAATGAGTTTGGAGAGGGCCAATCATAAGGTGACATGTGGCCAGCCTTGAGGCCACCACGTGTCCCTAAAGTGGTAGTGCAAAATTATTGAGGGTCCACAGGAATCGAGCCTTGGACAACCGACAGGGCACACACGTGGCTTACCACCCACATTACGCATTGTCACTTAACATACATTGGTCTCAACTTTATGTTATGGTTGAATGGAATGGTGTTTGGGGGTTGGAACTGCCAGTGGTCCCAACCCGCCAATGATTCCCCAAACACTATGTCACATGGAATGTAAAACCAACTCCAAACATCGCAGTCAACAAACCTCCAACATTCTCTGCTAGCGTTATGTCGTATGGTTACATGGTAACAGTTAAATGCTATCTCCGCGTGGTCTCCACTAACCTCAGCATTCAATCGTAGTTTAAGACTCCAACCGAAGTTTAAAGTGACGGTTCCACCCAACCGTTAGCCTAACCATGGGTTTTGGGGGTTGGCATGTGGCCACCCCCAACCGCAACCTTTAATGCCATATTTTATATGACTGCAGTTTTGGATAGCACACCATTTTGGGTGGAAGTCACTATTTTAACTTCAGATAAGTGGAGTCCTCCACTTTTAGTGGAGCTTTTCTAGGTGTAACTGGGCAAAAGAGTAGGAGACTCAATTTTCACCCATTCAAAGTGAATGAAGAGTCAATTTTGACTAATTGGAGCATTCTAGAGCCATTGGTGCAGAGAAAACATCCATTAGATCATTGTAACTACATGTATTTGAAAAATTTTGAGCATAAGGAAATATGGACATGCCATTGGGAGATGGACCAACAGATGTAGCCCAGGAGGGGTGAATTGCTTCATCATGCCTGCTGTGTAAATTTCATGTGGTGACTTATTTCTCTATTTTACATTACTATTCAGTGTTATTTTTAAGCTCGTTTTATGCTTCCAATTCACCTAAAATCATCAACAATTCATGGACAAACACTTAATTCCCTATGCAAACTAATGAACTGATTATGCACATGTTTATAAACTGAAAAGACACTTAGCACAAAAAAACTAATATAGTCATTTCAGAACATTGGTACACCAGTATCAACAACTACTTCACCGGGTTTGGATTCACCAAAAGTGAAGCAGATGCAAACCTTTACCATATTGTGGTTGAAGGTAAATTATTGATCATTGTATTACATGTTGATGATTTGATTCTGACGGGTGATGAGCAGATGATAAAATCTTGCAAAGAGGATCTTGAAAGATAATTTGAGATGAAGGATATGGGGATCTTGCATTATTTCCTTGGTTTGGAAATTTGGCAAGGAGATGGGGAACTATTCATATCTCAGGGAAAGTATGGCAATGAGATTTTGAAGAAGTTTCACACGGAGAGAAGCAAACCCATGGAGACTCCCCTAGTAGGGAATTGGAGGAAGGAAGATGTTACTTCAAGCGAAGTGGTAGAAGCTACCATCTACAGGAAACTTGCAGGTTCACTCGTATACTTGGTGAACACATGACCAGAAATATGTTATGTTGTTAAATATCTTAGTCAAGCTATGGTTAAGCATACCAAGATCTATTGTAACACAACCAAACATGTATTGAGATACCTCAGAGGCACCACTTAGTTTGGGCTATGGTAAAGGCAGACGGAGGGAGTGAAGCTTCAAGGATTCACAGATTCAGATTGGGCAGGGAGTCCATATGACAGGAAGAGCACATTAGGGGGAATCTTCAGTATTGGGTCAACGACAGTTTCCTGGTACAACAAGAAGCAGAGATCAGTTGCACTAAGTTCAGCAAGGCAGAGTACATGGATGCTAGTCAAGAATCTTGTGAGTCTATCTATACAAGGAAGATCCTTACTAGGTTATTTGGTCAACAAATGGATCCGACGATGATTTATTGTGATAACCAGAGTTGCATCAAACTCTCGGTTAATCCATTTTTTCATGACATGTCCAAGCATATTGATATCTAGTATCACCATCTCATAGATTGCATGCAGAGGAGGATTATATCATTAGAGTACATTCATATATATGGGTAGGATGCAAAATTTTTGACGAAGGCACTGTTAAAAGGAAAATTCGAGTTTCATAGAGGCATGATCAGGGTAGCAGACAATCCCTTTCTTGTTGAGAGGGACTGTTGAAAAATGGAAACAAAAAGAGGCTTCTAATTTTATTTTCCCTTAATGAAATTAGAAGGAAATTTTAATTCCACATCACATGAAAACTTGTAAGAGTTAACTAAGTCAGGAAGACTTAGTTAGTTCAGATAATTCAAGTTCAGGGTCAAAATAGAGGCATGTAGAGTGTCTCCTACTTTTTAGGAGTCCTAATTGAGTTTGTTTTGAGTTGTAATTAATTAACTTAATTCATTTGAGTTAAAATAAATTCAACTAGTTCTAACTGATGGAGGAACTAGTGAGAGGTCAAGTGAATTAAATCTGGTTTAATTCACATTCAGTGATCAATTAGATAATTGATAATTCACTAAAAATAGCTCATGCATGTCAGTTCTGAGGAAGACACAGTTGAGATTGGAGTTAAAGGGAAGTGTACTATAAGTTGTATAATTAGAAAATTGTACAGGTGGTGTATGGAGTCAAAGGAAGAGCATTGATGTATTACCCAATCATTATTGGGGTATTTACTAATTAATAGCGGCCTAATTACCTAAGAAAATGTGCAATAAACTAAGGAATCCTGAGGCCAAGAAATTGGTTAAGTATTGAACCAAGCCTGCCTAGGAATTAGTGAGACAGACCGGGATAGTGCAGAGAGCTCTCAAGCTAGAGATAAACATTGTAGTATTCTCATGTTCTTTGACTTATGAAATGTACATATAACGAGGTTTTTAGGTGAGGCTTTCCCAAGATAAATCTTTGTGTTGTGCGATTGAAATTATTTCTCCTTATTTTTCAAGTGATTTTTCGATTGTAATTGGTTTCCGCAATGTGTAGCGTAGATACAAGTATTTTTTTTATCATATTACAAATATCAGTTTGAATCTACATGGATTTTCTACAGTAAGAACACAAGTATTTCTGGTGGAAACACAAGTATTACAAATATCATATAGAATTAAGTATGAATCTCTTAGAATGAATGATGATGAAAGAATTGTAGATTTCTTCCTTAGAGTAGAGGAGATTGTTAACACAATGAGAGGTCTTGGAGATAATATTGATGATGTTGCAGTTGTTGAAAATATTTTGAGATCACTAACCCAAAGTTCGATGCCAAAGTATATACCATTGAAGAAATGTAGGATTTGAAAAGTCTTACTATAGAGAAACTTCATGGGATCTTGACATATTACGAGATGAGAATATGAAATCCATGAGAAAATAGATAAGCCTCCTTCAAAGCCACATACACAGGAAAAGAAAAGGAAGAACCCAAAGGTACAAGCTACATTTCAGATGAGGAAGAAGTGAATTTTGTGAAGAAGTTGTGAGTGGGAACTAATAAATTAAAAGGTAAACTTTTAAATGTTTTTCTTATGGAAGAGTAGTTCACTATGAATTGAAATGTCCATATAAAGAAAATCATGATAAGAAAGAAAGAGGAAAGAATGTTCACAAGAAAAAATCCAAAAAGAAATTCCCTGCCTAGAAAATTTTCTATTCTAATGAAGATAGCCAAATACCATATAATGATCCGGAAGAGTCAGATTGAAATTATAACACTAGTTACAAAATACTTATGGCTCTTGAAAATAAATCAACTAGTGAATCAATTAATTGTGAAGAAGATGATTTAATGAAAGCATTGAAAGAAATTGATAGACTCAAAAATGCTAACAAATAACTAGAAACAAAAGAAAATTGTATTGTCAAAGAAATGAACTTGTTAAAGTCATAATTAGAAGTTGCCAATACAAGAATAAAATAATTAGCAAAAAAACTTCAAGAAAAGGAAAGGCATTGTGAAAAGCTAGAAACATAAATTGTGACTCTAAGGGAAGATTATAGGAAAACAAAAAAATGGGTAAAGACATTTGAATCACTAGAGAAGATTATAAATGAAAAACACTCTCCTCTAATCAAGACATACATTATATATAATCACAAGGTTTCATATTCACAAGATAAGGACAATAACCCATACAAGATTGAATCAAGTCACTCATTAGATTTCGAAACTTCAAGATCAAAGAAAAATGTATAAAGTTCATTAAGATCAATTCCCAGGTATTAAACATGGTTTTATGGATATTTTTTCACGTGTAATTCATTTTGGCATAAGGACACAAATTGCAGGTCAATAAGATGGAATAAAAACACACTAGCTTCTGGTTACACTAGATGGTACAAGTATCAAAATTATGGACATATAATCAGAAATTGCAAACCGATTTGGAGGAAGGAGCAGCAGGAAAAGATGTAGGGAAGATAACCCCTACTACAATCCATTATATTTAATGCATACTTCTAAAGGGACTGTAGAATTACATGTGAGGTATATAGTCTCATATGGAAATAAAGTCCACAGGGTCAATGGTGGATTATCTCAGGGGGAGCCTAACATTGATGATTTCATATTTTGATCTTATTAGTGATGATTTATGCTACTAATGTTTCATTTTTGATGTAAAATATGAGATATGACAGGTTCAGGGGGAGCATTACTTATGCTTCCAACAATTCATTGTTGGAATTATGGTTGTGAATGATGATCTATGCATATATTATTGGTGATGAATAATTGGCATAGGTTCAGGGGGAGCATTCTCTATATAATTCATTATTACCAGATGATGGTGAATGGTTATTGTCATTTTTAGTCTTCCTGCATTGCTTTCTATTGGAAGAAAATCTTGTTGCCACTATGTCATGGTTGATTATTTTTGTTGATCGGTCTCCTTGCATCTCTTAATAATGAATATAAAATGGGTTGTCGTTATATTTCATGAACATAATTTCATGGTTGATGATTGGTTGAGATTATACTTGTAGATATATGTTTCTACTATATTTTTTGATTTTGGTTGGCATATGATATGAAGATCTTGGATGCTTCCAAGTGTATGGTCTATGTCATGATGATGGCTGGCCTCTAATGATGATCAAAGCTCCAATATGTTGATATATTATTCCATGATTGGTATATTTATGATATTGCTTAAAAAATGGTTGTTATTGATGATGGTTATTTCAAAGATGCATATATTTCGTTGATACACCACTTCACATATGTTGTTGGATATTATGGATGTATGTTAATTCTACCTTGGGAGATGAAGAATTTTGTAAAGCATGTTTATGGATGTACTTATGCTTACCTCATTGATACTTGTATATTTATTTCATATCTCTAGAGTATCCATTATATGCTCAGGGGGAACATGTTCAGTTAAGCTCCTTGAGATAAACCTTATAATGTTGCATATCACAGGGGGAGTTCTTATCTTAGTTCAGTTCAACCTTTTGCGCTTGATGTCAAAGGGGGAGAGAGACTTGGTGTGTTACAAAAGGTTGTCACGAAGTCCAAATGGAGAGATTTTTGGCATTATGTATCTTGTGTTGTACTTGATGTAAAACTACAATTAATGATGTCAAACTATATGTCAACTTTTCCACTATCATGTTTTTGTCACATTGACACATCATGCCAATATGATTTTGTCATTATTTATAATCATGAAGAATTGATGTAGGTCATGGTTGGGGGATTTTCCCTCATGATTAAAAAGGCATTTTAGGTGTTCATTTCATTAAATAGGTGTCTTTGTGATTGCATACAAGTTGTACAATTTTGCACAAGGTTGAGATCAATTATAGAATGTAATACAAGGAATGGAGCTACTTAAAGGCGAATAAACATAATGAGACATAGGTGGATGATTGGAGAATATTTACCGAGGTTTTTGAGGTGTTATAGAAGCCCTATTAAAGCTTGACAGTTTACCCAAGTGTTGGGAAAAGAAGAGTAGAAGTTGGAGAAAGTTTGAGCAAAGTTGACAGTGTTTTATAGATGATTTTTGGGAATGAAACAAAGGTAATGCATGAGGAGCATTAAAAATTGGGTTTTCTTAATTATACCCACATTACCATTACCATGAATGTAATTCCTGAAGGAAATGGGTGTGTTATTGTCTGTAGGCACATAAAATAAAAACTAAAGGTCAAACCATGGTTTTTTCCTAAGGTATTTCTCTGGAAATGTCAAAATTACATCACTAATTTATGCCTATGTTATTAGACATACCGTGGTAATTACCTAAGGTATTTGGAGCATAAATTTATATTTAAGGAGTTTTTATTCAAAAAAATTAGTGTGCATATGTTAATTTTTTCTCTGATCAAGAGTGCACCAGGGAAAGAGAAGCTCAAATTTGAAGGATCTAAATATGGTTAAATGAATATATGTGTTTTGCAAGTGATTGCAGAAGCTTGATGATTTAGAGACTAAATTCTAGTCTCTTGTTTGACAGTGACATAGGCCATTTTTTTATAATACATATATTTGGTTTGTTTATTGTGAATACACCATGTTTTGGTAGGGTTGTGTATTGTAAATCTATTGCAGAGGTTGTTTTTATGAAAAGAATAACATGATAATATGTATTGGCTCATGGAAAGTTGAATAACTTGTAGACATGACTTTTATTTTTTTGGATCAGTGACTGTAATTATGTAGAGACTAGTTTATGAATAAATTGTTAGAGTTACAGAGACATATGTGCTTGGATAATGCCTTTGATCTATCTTGTTTGTAGAGACAAATATATTTGCATCTAACATTGCTCCTTGTTATAATTATCCTTACATTCTTTGACTATGTATTGGGATTATGACAGTGACTAATAACATGGCATAATTTTATGTAGAGATATGTTTTATGATTTATCTATGATTTGATGATCAGTTTGATATTGACTAGTTTTGGGTTGGGCTAGTATGAAAAAGGTGTGCAGAGAAACAACTTTGAAGATTGAAATACTTGTGCCATCGATGAGGTGTTTTGTGTTCTATATTGAGTAGGGTTGATGGATATTGAATATCCTTGTGAACAACATAACATATCTAATTCTATTGTTGTATTTTTCATAAACTAATTAACTAGAAAAATCAATTCTTTATTAATGTGTGTTGACAGAGATCCATTGATGGGTCTGATCAATTGATGACTGCTAGTCATTTTTCTAAGTATGTATTATGTTGTAGAGAGTATATATGGATTCCATGAAATGTTTTAAGTATGCTAAAAATAATCTTTAGATCAGTTCCATGATAATGCAGAGATTATGTATGGGTTGGATTTTTTTCACATGCTACTGTATGACATATTTGATTACGCATGGTTTTTCTATATCTCGATTGTGCATGTATGACAATATATGTTATGGATCCAAAGGTTTCAATTCACTTTGAGGATTTATATAGCATAGTTGCTAATTATATGATGATCATATGATGAGATGAATGAAGTATTTGTTGTTGTATGTCTTCTATACTTATTTAATTTCCTTGCACCTTTTCTAATTGGTTGGAGAATTTGATAGTGATAAAAGTATTGGATCTACATAATACTATGCTTGATACATGGTGACTTATATGTTGTTTCTTGATATGGTTTGACAGTATTGATGTTCTCAATATTATTGAGAAGGGTTTTCTTTGATCTTAATTGCATTGGAATATTGGTTTGAGATTCATGATTGATATGTTGTAATTGGCTTGGTATTTAGCTTCACTTTGAGGATTTATATAGCATAGTTGCTAATTATATGATGATCATATGATGAGATGAATGAAGTATTTGTTGTTGTATGTCTTCTATACTTATTTAATTTCCTTGCACCTTTTCTAATTGGTTGGAGAATTTGATAGTGATAAAAGTATTGGATCTACATAATACTATGCTTGATACATGGTGACTTATATGTTGTTTCTTGATATGGTTTGACAGTATTGATGTTCTCAATATTATTGAGAAGGGTTTTCTTTGATCTTAATTGCATTGGAATATTGGTTTGAGATTCATGATTGATATGTTGTAGTTGGCTTGGTATTTAGCTTCACTTTGAGGATTTCTAGAGCATAGTTGCTAATTATATGATGATCATATGATGAGATGAATGAAGTATTTGTTGTTGTATGTCTTCTATACTTATTTAATTTCCTTGCACCTTTTATAATTGGTTGGAGAATTTGATAGTGATAAAAGTATTGGATCTACATAATACTATGCTTGATACATGGTGACTTATATGTTGTTGCTTGATATGGTTTGACAGTATTGATGTTCTCAATATCATTGAGAAGGGTTTGATTTGATCTTAATTGCATTGGAATATTGGTTTGAGATTCATGATTGATATGCTGTAATTGGCTTGGTATTTAGCTCCAATGATTTAGCATTGGCAGTTAGTGTATGGCACATCGACATCACTGGTATTTGTTCATATTGGCATATCGATATCGTTATTTAGTGGTTTTTGTTCGGCACATTGGAATTGACATAAATTTCGATTCAATTATTACCATAATATTCGGTATTGACACATCAATATTTAGCCTTGGTTCAATTTAGTTATATTGGTTGGTTAGCTTGCTTCAATTAGTATTTAATGGTTTGACATGGTATTGGCAGTTTGATCAGATTGATTGGAATTTTAGTGATTAGGATGTTTATATTCACATTTGACATTTAATGATTGGTATTGGTTGCAATATATTTAATTTTGATTGGTTTTCTTTAGTATTTACTGGTTTGATGATTCAATGATTTAGATGGATTTCAATGCTTTAATGATTCAATATTCATTGTTTCAGTTGGTATATTGGTTTTGAGCTTATTGCAAGGGGTGGGTCCAATTTGAAAATTGATGAAAGGTGGCCTACAGGTTGTTTGATGATTGGTAGGTGGATATAGTATGAAAATTATGAAACGTGGTCCACGAGGAGCTGAGGGTTGTAGCCTTCAATGAGGGGGTAGGAACCTCCTTCGAGTAGGATTCGGTAAACGATATTAGGGTGTTGTAGCTCCATTCTAGTGGGTGTTAGAGAAAAAGTGGAGGTTGTAGCCTCGTGCAGGTAGGAGCCTACATGCTGGAAAGAGTCTTTGCCAATACAAGACCTTGATGTAATGGAGATTTTTTCATTATAATAAAAAGAAGGCAGAATGATGATAGCAACAGTGGTTTTCTCCCACATTGGGTTTCCACCTAAAATACTGGTGTCCATATGTGTTATGATTTACATGTCTTATTCTTATTTTTGATGATGCTCATGATTTATTGAATAAGTTGTATATGTGTGTGTGTGTGTGTGTATGTATCTAATAGAAGAATTGGTTTAAATATAACTATGAATTGAAGAATAAGTTAAGAGAAGTTTAATTTGGGAATGAAATATTGATTCACTCCCTCCCCCCCACCTTTTTAGTATTTATAACACATTTAAGGATCAAAGGTATATTGTAGATCCAAGATTACAGGCATGTATTCAAGCTGCAAATGAGACCAAAGTCTGTGGTATGGTGGAACCTTTTCTACGAGGTTATATGGCATGTTAAAATCCTTCTATGCAAGCCACTTATAATATTTCATATGAGTCCTTATGCTATGCAAGTTTACTATGAACATATTACAAACCTATATGTGGCATGTTTTTTGAGCTCTAAGACTCCTTTAATGAGACCCTCTATGTAATTTTGTGAACTATTTGTATGTAAGTTCTATGGTCATTTATGTATGAATTTTGTGACTGCAAAGACTCAAGTTATATGAATCCTTAGGTGCTATATCTGAGGATAGAATCTTTGTAATTACACTACAAAATGCCTCTATTTGTGATTCGGGATCTTTTATTTACCGAAATTATCCAAGATATTTTCTTCTATGATGCTTTTAAGAATTTCTGAAAGAGCATGTAAAAACCATATGTGAAAAAACTTAAATTAGAAGCAACATAAAGGAGATAATATAGACAATGCACACAACATTTGATAACAGAGTTTTTCGAGTGTGGACTACGTCTTAGGGCACTGCTTCAATAGTGGGGAGACCGCTTCATTGATCTCATCAAAAGAAAGGCAATTACATGGAAAAATACATCATTATACCTCCATTCTTGGGAGTGACTTGAAATTCGGTTGCTCAAATCATATAAATCACAACACGAAGAGGTTTGTCTCACCCTCTTGAGACTTTCGATTGTAAACATGACCCACTTTTGAAAGGTTCATTGTTGTCTTGAGCTTTGTGCCCAACAATTAATGAATAAGGAAGTTTTATGCCATGACCCTTGAAATATGCTACTTAGATGCAAAAACTGACTACACCATTGCAATCCTTGTGAAATTTTGGTTAAAATTAGTATAACCTCGGATGCATTCTACCACCTACAATTTTCGCATTCTACCACCTACAATTTTGGCCCCTTAGGGAATTGTTTAGATTCCTCACAACATCAAAAAAACAATATTCTTAGAATATTCTTGGGAATGTTTTCTAAAAATATTCCCTAATATATGATTTCGAGGTATTCCTAGAATCTTCTCGATATTCATGTATGCATTAGCCTATTTGCGCCCTCCTCTCTCATGCATTCTCTATGGTTCTGGTTGAACTATTCCAATAGAACTTTATAAAAAAATGTGAAGGTGAATAACATAAATTGTATGGTTGTAATAATGGTTGGTAAATTCATATTAAGTTACTTTTTGTTAAGGAGGTTTTAGGTTAAAAACCCATGGACTCCCAATTTTGGCTTTAATATAGTTTTAAATCCCAATTTTGGTTTTAGTGTAGTTTTCAAACCATATAATATATGGTAAATGTATGTCCACAATGTAATGACTCCCAAATACATATGAATAAGAAAAAAATAGAGGTTGCACCATCCCATTTCCACTTTGGCATAATTTGAGGTTCCATGTAGTAGGCTCTCATTAGTCCACATCATATGCCACCTCTGCCACTTGGTTTGCTGACTGGGCTGCCAAATCAACTCTATGGGTCTCACCAAGCCTACTAAGTTTTCTTCCATGTGGCACCCTAGCTTGACTTTGACTTTTTCCTAGTTTGACCAAAACTTTGACTGGCCATAACTTTCACATACACAATTGGATTAAGACAATGTTTACATCGTTGGAAAGCTTGTGATGAGCTCTCCAATTTGTCGTTGGTTTTGATAAATTTAAAAGACTTTGATTTTTGAGGTTCTCCAGAGCCACCTGGATCATTGTAGGTGGTGAAATGTGTGTCGATTTTATACTCATTTTAACTAGAATTTCACAAGGATTGAAATGGTGTAGTCATTTTTTGCATCTGAGTAGAGTATTTCAGGAATCATGGAAGAACCTTTCCTTCTTCATTAATCATTGGGCACAATGTTTGAGAAAGAGATGCTCCTTTCAAAAGTGGGTCATGTTTACAGTCAAAAGTCTCAGGAGGATGAGACAGACCTGTTGGTGTTATGATTTTTGTAATTTGAGTAGCCAAATTTCAAGTCACTCCAGGGAATGGAGATATAATGATGTATTTTTCCATGTACTTTTCTTTCTTTTGATAAGATGAATGAAGCCGCCTCCCCACTATTGAAGTAGGTCTCAGAGACGTAGTCCACACTTGACGAACTTTGTTATCAAAAGTTGTGTGCATTGTGTCTATGATATCCTTTATGTTTCTTCTTCTTTAAGTATTTGCGCATATGGTTTTTACATTCTCTTTCATGAAATTTTGTAAAACATCATAGAAGAGAAAGTATTGGATAATTCTAGTAAATCAGAGATCCTAGATAAATTTGGTTAAAGTCAAGGTTGTGAATATGAACATATCTTAGATTGCTAGCTCTCTCTCTGGGTGATCCAATTTCTATGCATGTATCTTAGCCTCAAAAAATTCCAAAGTCTACACTAACTCAAGTAATTTAAGGATCGTAAAGAATCTGACCTTAGTCCTCCATGTCACTTGAACTCCCTATGGCATGTAAATTTTGTGGCTCTATGTATCCCTGTGGTATGTGAATTTTTTTGCACTATGCATTCTTTGTGGTTAATGAAAGTATAAACATGTGCAAGCCTCCCTTTGATGTATGAGAGCATCCTTTTGGTATGTTGTATAATGTGTGATGACACTTGCAAACTCCAAGGCAATTTATTTTTTAGGTAGAAATTTGAGAAATTTTGTAACATCAATTGCCTAATTTGTGGCTTTTGTTAGTTATGGAAATCATGTAATTTTTCAAGCTTTATGAATATCCTTATGTGAGCTCTCTCTCTGATATGTGAGCATCTTTGACATATTGTGCAAGCTACTTGTATCATTTTAATGAAAAAGTTATATAACTTTATATGTGAAAATTCTATGGCTCTAAAATAGTGAACATGTGGCATTTAAGTCACCTTTATCTTGTGCGAGCATTGTGGCACTTACCCATGAAAATATTGCAAGCCTGAGGAACTCTTCTCTGTGACTCTTCTATGTATCACTTATGTGGCATTAAATAAACTATGATTGAGAATATATTTTCTATTCTTTCTAGTAAGGCTATCCGAGCTCTCTATGATATGGAAACAAAGCATTGTCACTCGATTCAGCATTTTTATTCATGTAAATGCAAGAAAATGATCTGAATTATGAAAAATTTGAAGTCTATGTATTTGTCCAAAGTTTGCAAATATTGTGCCTCATCTCTGTGGAATGAAAAGTTGAGATCCTAGACATTTGATCTATGTAATATAATGTGCGATATAATTCGTATTATGAAAAGAAGTATTAGAATTTAGTTTATAAAGTATGATATGAGAATATATATATATATATATATACAAAAGTACAAGTGTAGTTGAAGTAAGTAATTGTTAAATAGCTGACTTATCTGTAGTCAATTTTGCTACTAGAATATGTTTAAATCTTGAAAGGCAGTGACATGTATTTCATATCAAATCTCACTTTGAGTAATGGGTAGCTATGAATGAAATGTATTGTTCTAATCCTTTGGATTCATGATGTGGTTGAAGAATTCATTTATATAAAATGATTGCAATGACCTGCATAAGGCTAATACTTTATTTATATACAATTTTTTTGATGATACTCTTAAAGAGTCTCAATGAGTGTTGCAAGTGTAATATCCCTGGTTAAAAACTCAGGTAAAAAAAAAATATAAGACCAAGGTCATGAGACATGTATTCCAAGTTGAATGGTGGGAAAAACATTCTAGTGAGTATTCATTTGGTTTATTATGGCTAAGGAATCTGGAAAAGGAAATGAAAAAGGGTTTGGAAAGGCAAAAAGGAATTAATTGGCATTCTATTTATGAAAATACTGGAAATTAGGAGAAAAGGAAGGTGAAAGGTCATAGGTTGCATGTGAGAAGGAAAATGAATAAAATAAAGGCCTCATTGAGAAAAAGGCTTTTGAGGACCAGTACACAAGCTTTTTGACAAGTTTTGGTGGAGCTCTCTTTTATTCTCTCTCTCATACTCTTGGACACTTACAGTTTCTTGGAGCACTCTTGGAGGAGTGTGGCATACTTGGGATTTGGAGCAAGAAGGAAAAGGAAATGAAGGAAAGAGCAAGAGGACATCAGGATCAAAAAATACTCCTAGAATGATTTTCAGGTATCAAGTTGCATGTATGGTTTCCTTGCTAGTTTGGGCATGCATGGAACATGAATATTTTTTCTTGGTTATGATATGTCATTGATATGGAGGATTTCCTGCATTGACAATTTTTTTGCCTAACCTTGCCATTTCTTGGATAGACATGGTGTTGTGGGTGTTACCTTTGTTTTATGGTTGGTTCTCATGTTCCTTTAGATATGGGTTAAGTTACTGGTTCCTGGAGCCTTGGTTGGACAAATGCTCTGGAGACCTATAAAAACTTGGGTTGAGTTACTAGCCCTGGAGCCTTGGTTGGACAAATTCTCTGGAGCCCTTGGTGGGTTAAGTTACTAGTCCTGGAGCCTTGGTTGGAAAAATGCTTTGGAGCCTGACAATAGTTGTGGGTTGAGTTACTAGTCTTGGATCCTTGGTTGGAGAAAACACTCCGGATCCTTAGAAATATTAGGTAGATAACAATATGGTGATGGTTAGTGATGTCCAACCGTTAGGTGGAATCACTCGTTGAGGATTGAGGTGGCTTGGCCTCTGGAAGCGTTGGTTTGGTTTTGATTTATGTGTTTTATATATACCACATTCATGCTTGGAATATGGCATGTGGGTGACTGGTTGAAGAGAGATTTGACTCAGCCATGTCTATGGTTAGTGGAACGTGGATTTCCTAGAATTGGTTGCATTTTTCTTATGGAAATAAGATCTCTTTTCCTCGTGTATTGATGGGTAAATATGCTTGAGATTATGTGGCTTAAATGGTTGTTCTATGCTTATCATTTTTGTTGTTTATATGTTCGTTATGAGGGTGTTCTATGTTAGTAATGATGTATGGCTCTCATCATGTTTTGATTTGTAAATGAATGAATAATGTATCTATGATAAAATAGATGATAATGCAATTAATGTGATGAGGCAACAATGCTTCTTAGAAATTCTCATATAAATATGAGACCCTTGTGCTCAAATATGTTGTTTAAACTTACAAATTACATATTTGTGACATGTTTGACAAAATGTCTGTCATGGATAGTAGGGGTCCACTCAAGTCCTTGTTCAAGTGTTTTCATTTACATCATTATTCTATTGTTATTTGTTAGCTCTGAAAGTGTCATGGAGTTTTGGGCAGTAACTTGAGATCTAGGCTTGAAAAAGTGGCACAAAAATTGAGGTCACAGGCTCAAAAATATTGGGAGAAGTCCCCAGCTGCATGAATACCCATTTTGTGCATGCGACTGGAGGTTTCTAGCCACACTCTTTCCCATGTTAAGGGTGATACTGTGGGATTGATGCATGAAAAGGTAATTTTGATTTGAGGGCTAGACTCTTGGAAGGTTGGGATGGCTCCTGGATGTCCTATAGCATGTGCAGAAGCTCTGTGTTATTGTGTGGTGTCTGTTCCACTTCCTTAAGGTGGATATTGGACACCTAATCTGCTAAGGTTTAAGCTAAGACAAAGGTAGTCCAGGAGACCCTAGAAGATGAATCCAAAAATGTGATTACCGCTTTCAAAAATGTGATTACCACTTTCAATACTCTGGTCTCATGTTCCAAAATTCCTGTGACTAATGGTGTATTGGCTCTATGACAACCTCCTTACCATGTACTCTCGACATCGTTTTAATCGTTCTATCGCCACTGCACAGTCAGCCTCATGGTTCCTATATATCCCTCATGGATCTACATATATCACTCCCCAGTCATTAATATCTCCCCATGGTATATATCACCCCCCTCTATCTGTTATCCATACAACTCCCATGGCTTTGCCTCTGGTGCTCAGCCTCGTTGCTCCCGTGGTTCCACTATTTGTATGCACCCTTGGATCAAAGGCTGTGGTATTCATTGTGGTATTTACTACATTAATTTTTATTACAACCGCTATTCCACAATCCATATTACAACCACCTTCACACCTGTGGTATCACCCTCCACATAAAATACTCACTAGTTACAACAGTGGAACTGTGGCTCCTCCTTAGCCTTGATTCACTCTGCTCCCACCTGTAATAATGTGTTACCCTCCGCGCTACCACTGGAAAACTCCATATTACCACTCACAATTATACCACTGGCAGACATCTCCTACATCATCCCACTCCACTTGTGGCTAATAACAGTCATACCTCTCTCCCCAAATCTAGCACCATCCACAAGGTCGAAATTGGGAGTTACATTCCACCAAGTTTAGATATTTTTTCTTATGTAACGCCTCTTCCTTTTTCTTTTTCCCGCTCAAATAGTCTTTTCACTCCTCTGTCATATCTTCCCCTGCTAAAATCTATCCCTAAAAATGCAGAGAAGTTGTACATTGTTAGCTTGTGTGTTATGCTATGAGTTGTGAATAATTATCTCCCTTACATGACCTTGATCATTTCATTGTGCGTTGTGATAAAATATTATTCATATTCAATGGTGGTTTGACTGATCCTTCCATTCCCTTTACCAAATGTAAAAACATAAACCATCTCTTGGCTTGAAATGGAATTTTCTTCTCTATTGTGAATCATGAGTGGGATTTTGACTGTAGCAAACCCTCAGTCTCACAACCACTTTCCTCTTTCTATTTAGACATCCCTTCTAGTCATTTTTTTCATCTCCTCACCTCCACAACTTAGCTCTTTGTCTGAAACATTTGAATATATTTCGTACCTATTTTCATACCCAAGACATCCTTTCTCAAATTTGGTTTGAGGCTCTGCTTGATCAACCGTGACACTGTTTGATTTGCATATACATCTCATCAAAGCTCACTAGGTTTTGGATACTCCATTCCTTTCCTAATCCATTCAATTTCCAGCGCTCAGAAGTGTTGAAAATCCTCTTCGGGTAATTTGGAATGGGTCTGTGTCTTTGAAATCATAGAAAGAAGATGGGCTCTCTTATTCAATGAGATATTCTCAGTTCTGGTGGTCAGATTTGGCGAGGAGAATGTGTGAGCTACGTATGTCCCTTAATGAGAAGAATATGATCTTTGGATTAGCGTGGTTGGCTCTGGTGGTCATATTTGGTGAGAAGTCTATGAGATTTGGTGAGCAGTGTATGTCCAATATTCTAGTTTTACATATTTGAGATTATTAATGTTTAGATATGATACAAAGTTATTTTCTCCTTGTAATTATGTGAGTTTTTTTTTTGACACAGTAGACTATAGATAGAGAAAGAGGATATAAAAAAATAAAAAATTAAGAATCAATTCACTTATAGTGCATTTCATAGTAGCCACAAGTAACTCCTATAATAGTATTTATTGCTTGAGTGTAATTTTGATAATGAATAAAAAGGACAATGTTGAAGTATTGGAGTTACTTAACACTCTGATACTCTCTACTATGGATAATACAGTTAAAATCAGCAAGGATTGTCTCATTGATATTCACAGTTGTCTGCAAAATGCACAAGATAAAATTGATTTTTTGCAGCTTCAGACAAAGCTACAACAAGAAGAGCTACAACAACATAAGTATCATTCTGAATTTGTTTTTGTTTAGAACAATCCTCTATTTGAGGTTGAAAATAATTCCCATCAACAACCAGAAAGTGATCAAGTCAGTAAAGTAGAGGTTGATTCAGACTTGGTGCCCACTACAGGAGCAGATTTGCATGCAGATGCAGAAATTTGTCCTGCACTTCCCAAGCCCCTCATCAAACCTTGAGAAGAGCTTGTCAACAACAAGCACAGAACATGTCTTGGATATGACAATGAGGTTTCCTTTAATATTCCAGACTATTCGAAGCCCATTCAGTTTTAGAGTGCGGGATTTCTTTATGATAGTTCACCTTCAGCTGTTCCAGTTTCTACTTCTCCTCCACAATAACATATTGTGAAATGCCAACACTGTGATCCAGTTGGTCATATGAAAGATCATTGTTTTGATCTTAATCCATGTATGCACTATCATAAAACCACTAATTCTTCATACAGATGCATCAGAAACAAGCCTCCTGCAAGAACAAATATTCATCTTGGATGGATCGCTTCTTGGCAATGGGCATCAACAAATAAGAAGATGTTTCAATTATATGTCAGAATCTCCTAGAATATTAAAAAGTCTCGTAGTTGAGATTTCACCATAATCTCACCTTTTATCTGAGAGGGGGGGGAAATGATGGTTATCTACAAGCTTCAAAGGCACATCAAGCGAGTCTGAGCCACAACCTGCCATTCTAGATTCATAGTTATAGCTAGAGGCATAGATTCCCATGAGCATGCCTTTGGTTAGTGGCCAACCTTTAACCATCTATTTGAGGTTGAGCTTCTCCCTCTTCAAAGAATTGGGGAAAATTCCTCTATAAGAAGACTTCAACTTCTTTCCAGTTTCAAAAGAGTTCCAAGAATTGCATTAAAAATCCCAGAGTTAGTGGTCATCCTTAAACTACCACAGGTTGAGACCTCCCTTTTCAGGTCGTAGTTCTCCCTTTTTATGCGGGTTACAAACCTCCCTTTTCCAGGTTGAAGGTATCCCTCTTCAAAACATTAGGAGCACTTCCTCTGGCAGAAGACCTAAACTTATTTCCAGATTTGGAAGAGTTCAGGGAACTGCACTAAGCGTTCTAGTGTTGGTGGTTATCCTTAAACCACCACCTTATAGCTACAACTCAGAGAGAAAATTCAGCCTAGAGCTACCATTTTGTGTTACAAATATATTCTTGGACTCATACATACCCCTTCGGACAAAGGGGGGAACGTTGGACACATAATACACCAAGTGTTAAGGTGTGGAAGTGGAATAGATAAAGGTAGTCCAAGAGATCTTGGAAGATGAATCCAAGGGTCACAATAATGTATAAATGTACATCATGTGAATGATATTGTTAAACACGATTATCTTTCTCTTATTCTTCAATCCATTCCATGTGTGTTTGATAGTGGCCTAGGAGGTTGAATCAGATCATAGTAGCCCTTCATCACATGTTTACCCCGGTTGGCTAGTTACTTGGGTAGATGTAGGAGGAGGGTGTTAAAGAGTGGTATCAGAGCATGGTTCACTCATTGGATTGGATGGGTGGTGTGTGTTGGTCATGCATTCATGTTGATTGCATATGTGTTCCTTATTTGGGTAGTATATGTGCTTGTTTCATATACATGGTGTTGGTCATAGTTACTGTGGTTTCTCCATGTGAAAGTTGATGGTGTTTTTGATTGGATGTGGTCATCATGAATGCATGTAAGTTGTATATGTATTTGTTATGCATGTTAGTGTTTATATGTTTTTAGGAATGCATTTTCATGGTTAAGATTGTTGTCCATGAGTTCATTGTATGTATTTTAGGTCATCATGATGTTTTTGGTATGTTATGGTGTTGATGTGTTGGTTGAGATAGAGTAGGAGATGCAGATGATAAAAGTGAAGTTGCAACAGACTTTTGGGTAAGAGTAGATCATCATACATGTATTGTATGTTTGGCATGCGGGTATGTGGTTGATGATTTTTATAAGCATTAGGGCTATATACATTAGGTTTATGTAGATTCCTATTGATGTTATGGTTACATACATGATAGATGATAGTTGATTAGTATAGTCATATGCACGTGTGTGGGATAGTCATAAAGGATAGTAACTTCTTGTTATCTGCATTGTTGTTGTTTTATGTTAATTAACTTGGTGATTATGTCATATGTTTTTGATAAGTATGTTATATGTTAACTTGTTGATTTTTATATGATAGTTAACTTGATGATTATGTTATATGTTGTAGATGAGTATGTTAACTCGTTGTTGTTATATGTTAGTTAACTTGATGATTAGGGTTACTGCATTAAGATATTGATGTTATATGTATCCTGCTAATTTGGATTAGCCTATGCAGTTCATTAGGGTTACGACATTCAGGTATGAGTCAACCTAATTATAATAGTGTGGTGTACTAATCTAGATTGATTGTGCATATGTGATTGTTATGCATGAATGGAAATTTCTTGTGATTTTATGATGTGAACATGTTAGGTAGTTACTGTTATGGATATCATGACCTTATTTATGTTTGAGTGGATATGTTGTGAAGTTATATCGTGCTAATCTAGCTTAATTGTGCATACAAGATAGCCTCCCCTGAGATACATTAAGGTATGAGTTTGCTTATGTCATCTACTTGGTGCTTGATTGTTTGATAGTATGTCATCTATTTGGTGTTTGATTGTTTGGTGTCTATTATGTCGTCTAGTTGATTTATCCAACATGGTATGTTTATGGTTTGTTTGAATGTTTGATTAATAATATGATATGAGTATGTGCATGTAAGCTTGCATGAATAAATGATCTTGTTTTAAGATGATTGTACTAATACATATGTGTTGAGACAATTGATATGTACTTGAGTGTAAGTAGGTGATGGTTGTAGCATTGTGTATTATGACTAAAGAATGTGAGTTAATTATTCACTATGACATGTTTTTTAGACTTGGTAAAGGTTGGTTTCAAATTGTTAGATATGTTGTCTTGATTTTTGGAACATGTGGCTGACATGTGTGTTCAATTAAAAGGAAATGTGTTTGGCACAAAAAGGTAAGATAAATCGTATATTGTTATATTTTTTTATGTGCTGACAGTTATGTGGTTATGGAAGTATGATGAAGGGGATTGCATGGCAAGAGACTGCCATGAAATCTTGGAGAAGGATCCAGCTGAATTTTCCTTCAGAAGCACTGGGGACCCATGGAGATTGAGTCATGGTGTTTGTTTCTAGTCCCGTGATTTTGGTCTTTTGTGGTTTATTGCACTTTATTTGTAGCTTTGTTTATGTCTAGTGTATGGCCATACCACTTTGTTTCCGGTGTCGTATTGTTATTGGTTTTCATGGTTTTATTTTTGTTTGTTTCTTTTTCTTGCCTTTTGTTTGAAAGTATTGAGAATTGGTTGGGAAAGAGGAAAGTTGTTGGAGCTTTGGGAGAGTTGAATGGAACTGGATAGTCAATGTAAGACTTGGATTAAGCTCGGTGGATGTATAAGGGAAGTGGAAGATAAGAATATGACTCTCGGTCGGACTGGTTGGGTCCATTGTGATAAATGGACAGTGGAAGTATAGACATGAGAAAGGTAACCTGAAAGGTAAAGTAAATGGATTTGAGGCGTTAGATGCCTTGGATAAGTTGGGAACTATGGTTCTCAATGTTGTGCATGTTGTGCACAAATAAGGAAGTTATCTCAACCTTCATCTTATGCTATTTGGTAATTATGTTGTGATTATGATTATGATGATCTCTATATATGTATACATGTATGTATGTATGTATGTATGTATGTATGTATGTATGTCATGTTTGATAGGGTCATCATGGATCATGATTATTTTTATGCTAATGTTTATATGTATATATGTAGGTATGTATGTCATTGTGTGACAAGATTATGATTGTTTTATGCTAATGTTTATAGATATGTATGTATTTATATATCTATGTCATTGTTTGACAAGGTTGTCAGGGATCATTCTTGTGGAGGAATCATTTCTCATACAGGTGATTGGCATGGAAGATATTCTTATTCTTATGAGGAATCACGTGGGAAGAGTAACCATTATAGATATATGAGGTCAGTATAATGTGGATATGAATTGATATTATGTGTTTATACTATGCCTATGTTTTGGACAAGTAATATTGAGAGATATATCAATGGAAAGAAAACAATGACGACATCCACGACATGCTAGGATAAGCATGGATAGTGGAAAGACACTAGAAGCAAGGTTGCTTTGTGGAGTCAATGTGTGGTTTATGGATGTGCAGTATTACTGTTGTGTATATGTTGTGCATGTTGTATATTCAACTATTGTACCTATGGTGCTGTGTACATGTAACATATGTAGTATTGTGTACATATGATGTTGTATGTTTGTTGTATATATGGTGTTGTGTGTATACTACATATGCAGTGCTAGGTATAGATGGTTCTATGTACATGTTGGATATGCGGTGTTGTGTGCATTTTGTATATGCAGTGTTGTGTACATATGGTGCTATGTACATGTTTTATATGCAGTGCTATGGACATGTTGTATATGCAATGCTATGTACATGTTGTATATGCAGTGCTATGTACATATGGTGTTGTGTGCACGTTGTACACATGGTGCTATGTACATATGGTGTTGTATGCATGATTGTACATGTGGTGTTGTTTGCATGTGGTGCTCTGTACAAGTTGTACATGTGTTGTTGCGTGTAGGTGGTGTTGTATACATGTTTTTTATACACAAAATGACCTCCTCAACAACTCAGAGGAGAAGGACATTTTGACTGGAATAAAAACCCTAATTTGTAGGTCCATTTGTCAGGGTAACACACCCCATAAACAGAGAGAGGGTGTTATAACGCTGCCTATGACTCAGCAGAGATTTTTAGTCCCTAGTTTAACGCTTTATTTTTCCTAAAGGGAAGTGTTACTGAATATTTGTGAGATTCCATATGTCAAAGCATGAGTTGACTGATTGATACTTCGCTTTTCACTCAAATGTCACCTCGAAAAGCAAGAAACATCTGCCTTGGTCCTAACTAAGGACATTTCTAATCGTAAAATAGACACAAGGGAAGGAAAAGAGAAATAAAGCAAGAAACATCCAATAATTTTCCTCATTGGAAATCATGGATTAATTGGAAAGGGGAGAGCCTCTCCTCATCTATAAATTAGAGGCTTGACCATTGTAACAAGGATCAGAATATTGAAATTAGTATTGTTATGTTGTCAAAGAGTTGAGAGAGAGAAAGAGAGAGAAAGGAGCCAAGGAGCTAAGGGAAGACTTGATTCAGTAGCCATGGTTGTAATCATTATTCTCTCATCAAATAATATAGTTTTTCTCCTGTTCTATCTACTTGATGATGTTGAGACATATTTTATTTATATGTTGATGTGATTTTGAGATTGATGGTTATCTTAGAGGCATGCTAGTTTTATATTATCTTGTATGTTAATGTTTTTAATCGTCAAGGTTTATATGTTGTGAAGGTTACTCCTTGTCTTTTCTATGTGCATGTATAGTTCTAAGAGCGGGCAAAGAGGTTTTCCCTTTATAACATTGATATCTCCGGTGGAACTACACTAGAGATTGATATGTAACCCTTCTCTTTTTCTTTGTCAATTCTAGATTAACATGAATGTATGCATGTGTCTTTGAGAAGTTGCAGGTCATCTCATTTCATTTTCCTTGGGTCCCAGGAGACCCGAGAGGGTTTTCTATCCACAACCACCCATGCATTAATCCCTACAACAGAATTGGTGACTCCACTGGGGAACGCACTTAGTTCTAGAATTTTCTCTTCTTGTTCCTAGATCTCTCTTTCTATCAAGGCCTTCCTATTGTTTTGGATTCATATTCTGATCACCTTGTGTGCTTCTTGACCTCTTATGTTACACACAGCTTCTGCTCAGACCCTTACTAGAACTTTTTTTCACCTCGATTCTCTATAACACGCCTCCCTGTGTTGTCTAGAGTGTTATAACGCCTCCCAACCTCTTGAGTAATATGTTAGTTATGGTACTAACACTCTGATTTTTTTTTTTTTTGGGATGCGTTACTGAACCGTTATCTTGATAGCCACCCTATCATGTGGATTCTTGGGTTTATAAGTTTCATATGGTCTGGCCTTGAGATCTACAACTGTGAAGTTTACTTGGTTGGTTGCTTGAATGGTCATTTTTATTTTTAGAGAATAACTTAATTTCATTTAATTTCCAGGAAAGGAAAATGAAAAAATTACTTTATCTTTCTATTTTTAGCTGGTTTTTTTATTATTATATTGGGATAGTTGTTAGAGCATTGTATGTATTCATTTTTGTGCATGTGTTTTTGCTACATTTGGATGTGTATTGCCGAAATGATGTATAATCTCTCCTTGTAAGAAGCACTTTTTCATCAAATGAAAATGTTAAAGCATTTTTATTGCATGGTTTGAGTCAGAGTCCCATTGAACTCCATACATCAACACCCCCTTTGGAGACACTAATACAAGTCCACATAAAATCAATCACTTAATAAAAGTAATCAACAACTCTCTTTTTGAGCTTACACGCATATTAGTTTAAGTTCGGATCTTTGGCTAGGAAGTGGTGAGTAAACTGCCCAAGATCACGAAACTGAGACTAATGTCAATAATGAGAGTAAAATATTTTTTCACTCATATCATCGTTGACATGAGAGTCATACCTCTTCTGAGAAACACCTGATACAAATACTAAGCATGGGAATTATCGACTTAGGACATGTTTATAATTTTTTTACATATGTTGTTGTTTTCAGGCCTCTTGCAGTTCCGAAGCTCTAATCCTCTCTCTCTTCAGCTATATATAAATTATTTTGGCCATCGTCTTCGTCTCCGAACTCACACGTTAGGGGGAATTTTTTATACATGAAATGTCCTCCTCATCATCTCAAAGGAGAAGGACACGTTGAATAGAATAAAAAAACTAAGTTGCAGGCCAATTTTCTAGGGTAACACACCCCAGAAATAGATAGAATGTGTTATAATGCTTCCTATGACTCAATAGGAAGTGTCAATCCATAGGTTAACACTCTATTTTTCCTAAAGGGAAGTGTTACTAGATATTTGTGAGATTACAGAGGTCAAAGTGCGAGTTGACCGACTTACACTTCGCTTTTTACTCAAATGTTAGCTCGGAAACTTGGAAACATTCACCTCGGTCCTAACTAAGGACATTGCTAATCATAACAAATACACAAGGGAAGGGAAAGAGCAATAAATCAAGGCGACATCCAAGATTTTTCCTTATTGGAACTCATGGAGTAATTGGAAGGAGAGTGCCTCTCCTCTTCTATAAATTATAGGCTCGATCATTGTAACAAGGATCAGAATATTGAAGTTATTATTGTTATGTTGTTGAAGAGTTGAGAGAGAGAGAGAGAGAGAGAGAGAGAGAGAGAGAGAGGAGCTAAGGGAAGACTTGATTCAGCAACCATGGTTGTAATCATTCTTCTCTCATAAAATAATATATATTGGCTCTTGTTTTGTCTACTTGATGATGTTGAGACCTTTTTTCTTTATATGTTGATGTGATTTCGAGATTGATAGTTATCTTAGATGCATGCTAGGTTTATATTCTCTTGTATGTTGATGTTTTTAATCGTCAAGGTTTATATGTTGTGAAGGTTACTCCTTGTATTGTCTATGTGCAGGTTCTGTTCTCTGAGCGAGCGGGGAGGTTTTCCCTTTGTCACACTGAGATCTCTAATGGAACTACACTATAGATTAAGAGGTAACCCTTCTATTTTGTTTTGTTGATTCTAGATTAACATGAATATATGCATGTGTCTTTGAGTAGTTGCAGGTCATCTCATTATGTCTGCCTTGGGTCCTGGGAGACCCGATAGTGTTTTCTATCCACAACCACTCGTGCATTTTGTGCATGTGGCAATGTGTACATGTTGTGTCATGTACATGTCATGCTTGTGACTGTTGTGTACATGTGGTATTGTGTACACATTGTACAAGTGGTGCAGTGTACATGTCGAGTTGTGTACACGTTGTTCAGATGGTGTCATGTACATGTGATGTTGTGTACATGCTGTACATATGGTACTCGTGTACATGCGGTATTGTGTGCATGTTGTACATGTTGTGTTGCAGGCATGCAGTACTATGTATTTGAATTGTGTAGTTGTGGTATCGTGACATGTGTCTTCATTGTGTTGTACTCTATATATGTATATGTATTATGTTGTTTTTTACACTAGATGTAGGTGTATGTGTTGTGTTTTACTCTACACTGGGTGTAGGTGTAGGTGTATGTATTGTGTTGTATTGTACATCGAGTGTAGGTGTATGTGTTGTATGTATTGTGTGGCATTGTATGTTGTGTGTGGATGTATGTGTTGTGATGTACACTGTGTGTATATGTACGTGGTTGAAGAGAAGGAACTGGGTGTTTTCAGTTATGGAAATCGATCCGGTATGGGTAGAAAAGAACAAATGCAGAAGTAAGGCCTGATGAAGGATAAGTATCAATATTTTATTTCAGTTTTATTATGAATTTGATCTGTGATTCTGACTTATGATGGTTACATGTGATTTATGATTATGGTTTATGGTGATTTCATGCGATTCATGATTTTCATTTATGATTGTTGTGTTTTGAGCTAATCGGATGTGATATGTTTATACATTATGATTGATCAAACAACTAGTTTGACTTGTTTTGACAGGAAGTGAACAGGATTTCAAGTGTACCTTATTAACAAGCTAACAATGAGGTATGATTTGAAGTTATTTCAAATTATTTTGAATCTAATGGGAATTATGTTCTTGGTATAGGAAGCATGGAAATGCCCGATTGGGTGATTGGAATTGACTACAAGAATTAGCAGCAACAACAAAAAGGAATTGAAACAGACATCAATATGCTAGTAAAGCACTCCAGGAGGAGGGCCATTGTGGGACACTGGTACTTGATAGTGTCCATTGATTTCCATGAGAATGTTGTGACCAATATGATTATTTTGAGGCAAGGATATGCCTTGGGTTTTGTATCTTCGATGCAATGAAACCTTGCCAAGGGATGGACTGCTCGAGATAGGGTTCCAATGGAACTTGGAAGGTGTGTGACTGCATGGAAGGTAGTGAACGGATTTCCCGAGGGACTGTGTATTAGAGAGGGGAAGGCCTTGGATGGATTTGTTTTGGTCATTAGAATTTCCAGATGGAATCAGATGCACATTGGGAGTGTGCCATGGGACAGTGAGCCAGTAACTGTTCACTGAGAGGATAGTAGCGCAGGATTGTAGCGTTAGAAATTGGATAAAACTTTGACTTTGGAAGTGGATTCTAGAATTCCTCGGAAGGAGATGAATCCCGATATTACTTTGAGGGTGGAGGTGTGAGCCTCTGGATTCCATTATTGCGGATGTAGGCATCATATCCTTTTATTTGTTGGTTAGATAAAATGTGCATGTGTATATTATTGTAAATATTGTATCGAGTTGGATTTATAAAGTTCCATAGATAGTATGGTTATTTTATTGTTTAAGAAAATGTGTATGATATTATTGTAAGTATTGTAATGAGTTGTGTTATAAAGCTCCAGTAAATGGTATTATTTCCATGTTTTCATGAGGTGGTCATTGTAAATATTGCAACGAGCTGTGTTATAAAGCTTGATGGCTAGTATGTTTTTTCTTTCAATAGTCTTGTTGGTTTTAGGTGTCACTGAACACCAAGGATGGTGTTCCCCCAAGGGGAGGGTTCTATAACAACCCTAGTTAAAAACTCATAAAAAAAATATAGGACCAAGGTCATGGGACACGTATTCCAAGATGAATGGTGGGTAAAACATCCTAGCGGGTGTTCATTTGGTTTATTACGACTAAGGAAATTGGCAAAGGAAATGGAAAAGTATTTGGAAAGGAAAAGAGGAAATAATTGGCATTTTATTTATGAAAATAATGGGAATTATGAGAAAATGAAGGTGAAAGGTCACAACTTGCATGTAAGGAGGAAAATGAAGGAAGATAATGGAGAATGAATAAAAGAGAGGCATCATTGATAAAAAGGCTTTTGAGGATCAGTTCACATGATTTTTGACAGGTTTTTGTGGAGCTGTCTTATATTCTCTTTCTCATACTCTTGGACACTTATAGTTTCTTGGATCACTCTTGGAGGAGTGTGTCATACTTGGGATTTGGAGCAAGAGGGAAAAGGAAAGGTAGGAAATTTCAAGAGGACATTAGGATCAACATATACAGCTAGATTTCTTTGAAGGTATCGAGTTGCATGTATGGTTTCCTTTCTATTTTGGGAATGCATGTGGTTTCTTGGTCATGATTTTTCGTTGGCATGGAGGATTGCCTAGATTTTCAATTGTTTTTCCTAGCCTTTCCATTTTCTGGATAAAAATGGTGTTATGGGTGTTATCTTTTTTTTTAGTTGGTTCTCATGTTCCTTTAGCTATGTGTTGAGTTACTAGTTCATAGAGCCTTGGTTGGAGAAACACTCCAGAGCCCTATAAAAACTTGGGTTGAGTTACTAGCCCTGGAGCCTTGGTTGGAAAAATGCTCTAGAGTCCTTGTTGGGTTGATTTAATAGTCCTAGAGCCTTGGTTGGAAAAATTCTCTAGAGACCAGCAACAATTGTGGGTTGAGTTACTAGTACTAGAGCCTTAGTTGGAGAAAACGCTTTGGAGCCCTGGAAAGCTTGGGTAGAGACCGATATGGTGATAGTTAGTGATGTCCAACCGTGAGGTGGAATCATTGGTTGAGTTTTGAGGTGGTTTTGCCTTTGGAAACCCTCGTTTGATTTTGATTGATATGTTTTATGAGATCCCACATTCATTCTTGGAACATGGCACAGGGGTGACTGGTTGAAGAGAGATTTGGCTTACCCATGTCTATGGTCGGGTAGAACATGGAATTCCTAGAATTAGTTGTTTTTTTCTTATGGAAATAAGATCTATTTTCCTCTTCCTCTTGTATTTATGAGTAAATATGCTTGATATTATGTGGCTTAAATGGTTGTTATATGCTTATCATTTATGTTGTTTATATGCTGTTTATGAATGTGTTATATGTCAGTAATGATGTATGGCTCTCATCATATTTTGACTTATAAATGACTGAAAAATGTATCAATGACAAAATATATGATAATGTAGTTAATATGATTAGGAAACAATTCTTCTTAGAAATTCTCAGATAATTATGAGACCCCTATGATTTAAACCTATAGATTACCCATTTCTGACATGTTTTACAAAATGCCTATCATGGCTAGTAGGGGTCCAGTCAATTCCTTGTTTAAGTGTTTGCATTTACATCATTATGTTGTTGTTATATTTCATTTCTGAAAGTGTCATGGAGTTCTGGGCAATGAAATGATATTTGGGCCAAAAAAAGTGGCACGGAAATCAAGGTTGCAGGCTCAGAACTACTGGGAAATGTCCCCAGTCACATGCATACCCATGTTGTGCATGCAACTTGAGGTTTCTAGCCTCACTCTTGCCCATGTAAAGGGAGAAACTATGGGATTGAATCATGAAAAGGTTATTTTGGTTCAGGGGCTAGCCTCTTGGAAGGTTGGGATGGATCCTGGGTGTCGTGTACCATGTGCAAAGGCTCTACATTGTTGTGTGGTGTTGGTTCAAATTCCTTAAGGTGGCCTAGGAGGTTGAATAAGGTCATAGTAACTCTTCATCACATGTTTACCCCTGTTGGCCAGTTACTTGGGTAGATGTGGGAGGAGGGTGTTACAACAAGAATGGGTTTGAGACGAATCCTATAAGATTTTTGAAGTTCCCATGGAATATGAATGTAAATTTAGGGTTTGGTAAACTGAAGTCTTGACAAAATAATTAAATAAATACTTCGATGTTAACAAAATTTCTTGATCTAAAGCATGAACCCTTGGACATTGAAATAAAATGTAAGCAAAGAAAGAATTCAAAGCCTAGTCAAACTATTGCTAAGAATTTGAGAAGAAGCCAAAAAATGTAGGGTTCAAAAGTATGAATGTATGATTGGATTCTTGGAAAATTTTGGGTTTGCAAAACCATAGAAAGGGGGTTGAAGACGAAATACCTAGGGCTTGTGAAACCATAGGATTGTTGATATTGAAAATGTTGAATTATGCAGGATGTTGATAATGATAAGAATCTAATGTTAGCCCTATCAAGACAAAATAGATTGATTTCTTTGTCTTGAAAGAAGAAATCCTAACATCTAGAAGATTTGACATCTTGACGATGAGTATGATTTGTAGGTTGAATGCAAGAAGGCAGAAGATTAAGAGAGAGTTTTCAGGCTCTCAAAATATAAGTATCTTGAATTTTTGTTATTTTCTTATGTATCTTTACTGGTGATGTGGTAAATGATGATGTGGATTTATTGATGACATGAAATTCTTGATGATATGGATTTTTTAATGATGTTGATTCCTTGATGATTATGATGATGATGATGAAGTGGATGATATTGACTAGACACAAGAATTCTAAGATCAAGAGGGAGTTGCCACACTCTCTAGAGATAAGTACTTTCTTTATTATTTCTATGAGTGGTTCATTATGAGTCTGTTGTTTTTGTATGCTTTGCTTCGTTGTAGTTGTTCGCCCTTGAGGATTGTAGGAATGTGATGATGTATGTCAAGGCTATGTAAATCATTGGAACTGTGGAAGAAAAAAGTGACAAGAAGACTTGTGAGTGGACGAGCCTCGGACCTAGAGGGATCAGAAAAATTGAAGCATGTTTTGATATATGCGACTTCCATGATGAATATGGATAGAATTTTTGAATAAAAATGTTGATTTTAATGTGTTGAAAATGAGTCCATGATGTTTCTATTATGTATTGATGATATTTTTCTTACAAGGATTGAGGTCCTCTTCGTCCGGCGTTATATCTTATTTTTTGAGTAATCTAAGTGAGAGAGCCCTTCAAAAGGCCATAAGGGATAGATTCTGACCTAGAAGTGGTTTGAGGTTACCTCAGTTGGCATCCTTTCATTAGCCTTGGGAAGTTGTGGAGGCTAACACTCTAGCATCGTTTCCGGGGAGCGAGGTGACAGATATTCCCTGGGAAAGAATGAAAAGGATCAGATCTGATTATTAATGGTGAACAGTGATCAAGCACAAGAAGGCTGTGCATATTTCACCTAGCGATTCCAGTGTCGAAGAATCCAAAGGTTCAAAATTTTCATGGTGACTCCACTTTTCAATGATCAGTAGTCTGAATAACTTCTTGGTGAATTCATTTTTGTCAAAATGGATTCAACTGATCAAAGGTGATCCTATGAATTGAGCTCATATTCATAGTTTTCCTAATCAGATTCCTTGTATAGATTGGAAAACAATACTGTAAAAGTTTAAAGGTCAGGATAGAGAATATGCTATTTTGCATTTGGTCAAATTTCATTCTCATATTCACAGACTAAAGATTGAGTTTCCTAAATATTGTCTGATGAAAATGTTAATGGCTACCTTGGAGGAAAAAGCGAGATCATGGTATGAAGGTCTACCATCTGCTAGTTTATATTCTCTAAAGGAATTTCATTCAGTTTTCTTTCAACATTATTGTTATCACTAAAAAAAATGAAGCATCATTTGACAAAGTCATATAGGTTCATGTGTCAAAGGTAGGGTTGTAGGGTTAATTTTTATTTACTTGGTCAAGGAAAATTTTACATTTTTCTTATTTAAGCTTACCCTAAGGTCTAAACCCACTCACTTTCAAATCCCTTCATGTAACATCACTCATAATTTTCTCACTGTTTTCAATTCCCAAGGTTTTAGTACCGAAATAGTCGTTTTAGTCAACAAACCATAGTTTGGTAGAGAAATACACTAAGAAATTCCACTTTTCGCTACAAAACCATTGATGCTTTCGTAGTGAAAACACCCAAATTTACACTACACATGCTACGAAATTGAGGTTTCCTGTCTATCATGTCAAGTTAGCTGTTAGGTGTCAGAAAATCATTTGGAAAGGGTAAATTAGATACCATTCGAGTCAGTTAGGGTAAATGTCAAGGTACATGGTCAGGGCTGAAGTCATCATCACCATTTTAGGCATGTACGAGTCATCAATATGTTATGAGTGGCCATCAAACTTCAAAATCTTACCAAATTAAGTCATTTCTCATTCTTCATTCCTTCTTTGTGTGATTTTGAGCTCTAGAGAGCATTTCATTAAAGCCAAAGCCGTGGTTGGTATTTTAAAAAGAGGCAGATATCATTATCAAGCAAGGCTGAGAACTATCAAGCGAGGCTGAGAAGTCACTAAAGAAACCGTGGATGAAAAAAGAAAGATAAATAAGGGTGGCCAATGCTTAAGATATGAGCCATCATATATGAATCTAATCAATGAAGACCCAACAACAGTAGAAGTCTTCAGAAGGACAAGATGTTTACAGTTTTGTGAAAGACTACAAGGCTGTCATGTACAAGTTTCCAAAGAATTTTCTCTAAATTTAGTGGAATAGCTACTAAAGTAGGGATGTTGAATATTTCCATTACACCAGAGGTCATTGCAGCAGTAGCAAGGATTCCAAGGGGACAAGAGAAATGGTTCAAAGGGTTCAAATTCAACATGGAGCAATGCAAGGAGTTTATCAAGCCAAAAAACAGTGAAATGGACCTTACTAATGCCATCCCAAGAAGCTGCATGAAAGGTAACTACTCAAAGTTGTTGCTCATCTTCCAGAAGTATTTTACTTGTGAAGGGAGATATCATAAAGTCTACTCTTACAATTTCAAGCTTCTCCTACACTTTACTGGTAAGATATCTCTTGATCTGCCTTTCTGTTTACACAGAAGTTTATCAAAAATGGCAGATAAGATCCAAGAAAAATCTGAAGGAAGTGAGACTTCATTGTTTCATCATGGTTTAATTAAACTGCTGGTTTTAGATGAGCTCAAAATACTAGGCAGAGACTGGTCTTCATTTTTGTTTGTTAGTGGTTTTGAGTTGGATACTCTTACTCCTACAAGAACTCCTAAACCTAGGAGTATCCCATCACCCTTAGTGGCAGAACAAAGTGAACCAGTGATGGGAGAACCAAGTGAACCAACAAAAGTAGAACCAAGTGAACTAGTCATGATGGAAACAAAGCAATTGCAGAGTTTTGATACACCCATTGTTCCACCTGCAAACCAAAAGTCAATAAAACCTGCAAAACAAAAGTCAATAAAACCTACAAAACAAAAACAAGTTGTGAGTAAACAAGGAAGCAAAAGGATGACAAGGAGTCAAATAGTGGCTTTAGAAGACAAAATAATGGCTTTAAAAGACAGAGCAGTAGCTATAGGAAATTTAGAAGACATATTACATGAAATTGATATTGAAGAGACTCCTATAGTCCAGGCTGAGGATATAGAAGAAGGTGGACAGAAACTAAAGAAAGTTAAATCTACAAAGAGACTATAATTTGAAGGAGAAGATGTAGGTTTTATGTTCCAGGCAAGAAAGCCCATGAAAAGGCATGCTAGAAAAATTTTGGAGAGCAGAAAAGAATTTCATCCAGCTACTGATACTGTCAAGCCACCACAAGACGTCATTGATCTTTCATCACCTACAGAGAAAGATTAAGTTAGAAAATCAAAGAAAGGAAAGGAGAAAGTAATGGAAAAAAGAGAGTTTGAACTCCTTGAAGAACAGTTGAAGTTGGCCAATCATGAAATTACTATTATGAAGAAATAAGCAAGAAAACACAATGTCCAAAAGGTTTAGATTTAAAAGATGAAAGAGATTTGGGAAGAACAAGTTGATAGTGTTTCCAAGACCTTAGATAATACACAACAGTTTATCAAATGGACCATGCCATTGAGGAAAGAGGTGAAACATGTTAGGAAAATGAACTTGCATTTGAAATCTACCAACAGGAAGTTGAAATATCAGGTTAAAGACCTCCAGGAACAACTTGAACTTATCCATGAGGAGTTGGAGAAAAAGGGCCTTAAATTAATAGTAGTTGAGGAGCTAATTGCTCAACTCATCATCAATGAGGAAGAAACACCTCAAGAGTCATAGTTCAAGCTGATTTATGATTTTAAAGGTCAGTGGCATGTTAGAAACTAAGTTTTTACACCTGGAAAGTATATTTTTGAAGCTACACAGAAATGTGGAAATTTCATTGTTTTCAGCAGTTTTGTAGCATTTCCTAGGCTTGAAGACAGGAAAACACTACAGAAATACTATAGCTTTATTTTTGCATTTTGAACCATTTTGAGAAGCTTATAAAGGGTTAAAATGATATGGTAGAGGTGTCAAGACACGAGGAATACAATCCAGGAGGAAAGAATAAAAAAATTTGATGGAAAAAGGCATTTTTGTAACGCTACGAAAGCACGCTATGAAACTGTCATAATTTCATAGCGTACTGTTTTGAAGCTTTATGAGCAGGTTTTTGTGCAGTTATGGATAGGTGGATACTTTAAAATGTTTAAGGGACCTTGCCAGCAGTCATCCAAGACTTAAAGACCACGAGATGAAGCCAACTCATCAGCTAAACCATTCATTGAAGATAAGGACCAGTTTTCCTAAAAAGAAGGGTTTGTTTCTAGATTTAGAGGAGGCTAATTAAGATGTCATGTAGTGATGAGTCCCATCATAGCCTATTTGAACCAAAGAAGGAATAGTTTTCAAATATGTAACTGTTTTAGAAGTTAAGGTAGTTGATGTGATAATGAACAGTTTGAGTCCTATTAGGAGAAGGACTATTAAATAGAATAGCTGTCATTTTCTCATTAAAATAGATGTTTTCTTGTTATTTAAGGTGTTATTAGGATAAGTTTGATGAATCTAGCCAGGAGGTAGATCATCTCATCATGCAAAAAGTCTATTAAAGGGCAGATATTCAAATTTGTCAAGGGTTGGAGATTTTTTGGCAATACTGCAGCTTTATGTAAATTGATTGTTTTCAGTAATATAGAGACTTGTTTCTTGACCAACCTGAGATTCTGATTGAGTTTTTAGTTTTTATCTGATCTATATTTTCTATGTGTACCATTTGTAGTGGTTTTCATATTTAATACTCATAATTCATTCATGTAATGCTCTGACTTCCTTTATAGATGAATTGAATGTGTTATTTCCTGTTTCATGTGTGTTTACCTTTGCTAAAAACTCTTACCTGCCTCAGCTTCCATGTCAAGTGAACTTATCAATGAATCATTGAACTTGTTGAATCCATAAGACCAATGTTTGTATACTTATACTCTTTTCAACCTATACACATCACAAGCAAGTTGTTTTCCAAGTAGAGTTAGCCATCTAGATTCATATTTATTCAATATCATTAATCCCTTTGAGAGAGCCCTCTCATACTGAAAAGGCTAAGCTTCAGTTGCAATATTGGTTTGAAACAGTTACATGAAGTTGTGTGATTAGCAGCCTATCAGGTGCAATTTTGTGATAACAATTATCAAAGCTCTAATTCTTCCTTGTCGATGATTGATAATTGTTGTGAGATTTCTGAAAATTTCATTGAGTTTCTTGAAAATTTGTATGGGAATGAAGAGTGTCTAGATGATGAGATCATAGAAGCCCTTTATGGTTTTTCTTCCCAACAAGAATCAATAGCTTCCTCCTTGGATGAAGCAAACTAGGACCAGAAAATAAAAGTGCCTATTCCTAATCCTAAAAATGAAAATCATCAAGCCAATGTTAAATGCTATAAAACTCAATTTTCTCCTATGTATGAAGATGAAATAGATCAGCTCCTGGAAATTCATGTTACAGTGCAAGGTAATGTAGGTTTTCATTGTTCAAATAGTAAAGAATGTGTTAGTGAAAATTATTCCATTATTGAAAATGAAAATATGAGTTTAAATGATGACAGTCATGAGATTGATGAAACTATAGAGGAAGTTGTTGTGAGTATGCCAATTTGTGATGATGATTTCCTGCAAGGAGATTAGCTAACAGATATCGTTGTCTTTCATGAAGAGGATAAGGCTGTCATGTTTAACAATCTTGAATAATGTTTTCTGTTCAAGGATGATTTAGACTATGAATTTGAGGAGAACGAATCTGAGATAGATAGTATGCCAGAAATAGAATCAGAGTTTCCCATGCTTCAAAAATTTACTGCCAACACTCAAGTAGCAGAAGGTCATACTTCCCTATGCCTTCCTATGGATCAAAAACCAAGTATTATTTCAAATAAAAAATAAGGGTGTTATATATTTTTGTTGGATCTCAAGACAAGGTAATATTTCAAGCTATTGAAGATCCTTACATTGATTTGATGCAGTCAATAGAGATGATATATTTTCTTGAATTTATGGATCACGAGGACATTTTCACTGAACACTTAGAGTTGCCTATATTTTGTTTTTTTTTCCTCCTCGAGGAAAGTGAGAGAATAATTCAAGTAGCCATCTACGAGATTCGTTACACTAGAAGGATCGCTTCACATGATTGTACATTTTTCTTGAGTGGGTAAGTAGTTTTCATTAGGATTTGAAGCCCTCAAGTCTCGGTGATATGTTGCCATCAATAAGTTTTGTAAGTTTTTGTTTCAGTCAGATTTAGTTCAATTTCTCAGTTTTTTTTTTTTTTTTTTTTTTTTTTTTTTTTTTTTTTTTTTTTTTTCCAGTTTTGGGTCAGTTTTCATTATTAAGTCTCGTCTTTTGATTTTGACTCCATTCCCAATGGTTAGGATACTTGGTCTATGGTGTTATTGACACCTCCAAGGAACTACCATCCCCAGTTGGATCTAATGTTAGTTTCAGTCTGTTCAACCAGTCACCAGTGATCAAATGGGCTCTTTCAAAGTTTTTGTTAGGGTGTTGAGTTAAATTTTCATGGTTTCAGTTGGTCTTCAAATAAAAATTTGGTCACTAGCTACTGTGTCTAGGACTATTACCGCTCCTTCCAAAAAAAATTCACCTGTTGGTCATTACCATATCTCAGTTGGATGAGTCATCATTTCAAGGTCTCCATATTAATTTCATTCATGCCATCATAGTCTTCATTCATCTCAATATCTGCATTAGGTCATTAGGGTTTAGGTCACAAAAATCAGTCATTTCACCAATAAATCCAGAAAATGAAGGAGTAGTAATAGGGTTTTTTCTCAATAAAGTTTGTTTCAAAGTGTAATTTATGTTTTATAATATTTAATAAGTCCTAAAGGTTCCTATGTTGCACAAAAAGTTCCAAATTTGCATAGTTTTCAAAGCAAAAGTGAAATGCACTTGGTGGGCCAACCCACTACTCTGAAGAAAATTGACTATTACAAGTTATTAAAGACCATTTAATTCATTTTTCTCATTCATAATATTAAGGAAGATCTCTCACTCACCTACCAAGGAAACCTCAACACTTCAACATCCAAGAAGACCCTAAACAAGTGACCACAAGGTGCCACACTACGTTTTGTGGGAGAGCTTCTCTTTTCCAAATTCGCAAGTCAAACTAACCTTTCCATAGTGATTTTGTCTTTCCTCACGCTAAAATACACTCCCTAAAGACCTCAAACCCCCTCAATTTCTCTCCCTAAGATTCTACATCCAAACCCTAGCCCCTACACCACACCACTAGCCTAATACTGCATTTTTGGCAGCTTCCTAGAGCTAGACCTATAATAAAATTTCCTAGGTATATTCCTACCATAATTACCTTCCATTACACTTCCTAAACCTTCCTAACACCCTTCCGTACTTCCCTAACTTTTCCCATCCCCATTTCCCTCTCCTAACCCCTCCATCCTACTCCATTTCTCCATTCCCCTGTTTTTTTCACTATTAAGGTTTTTCCCTTGCAAAGTACATATGGAGGGAGATAAGGGGCCTTACAACAAGGGAGGCCAAATGTCAAGATATGAACCAATCAAAACACATGAGATGATTTCCTCTCCACTTTCCAAGAAGTTCCAAATTCCAAGAAATCATAGCTTCACCTTTCCAAGTTATGGGCTACCTAGGGTTTATAGTGCACACATGAACAATTTTGCTTCAAAATGTGTCCGAAAAAATAGAGATGAATTTTCCAAATGTGAAAGAGGTTTTTGTACCTCATAGACCAAGGAACAAAAAATCCTTTAGTTTATACATAGGTATTATGATTTTGGAGAAATTCCAAAAATACAATTGCCACAAGAGGTTTTCTACACTTCTGGAAAGCTTGACTTCAAGACATTTTTCAGGGGTTTTGAGAAGGTGTTTGTAGTGCTTGATGACTCCATTGTGAAGCAGAAATCCTAAACTTTCCAATGGTACCTTCATATCTTGATTTGGACACCTATAAGGCCTTCAAATTTCCTTTTTCCCCTGCTTGCTACGCTTTCTCCAAGCACGCTATGTTTTCTCCAGGTTTTAGTGACCAACTTTAAACTTTGATTTTGCCCAAATGGGAAATTATTTTTGAAAACTAGAGGAGGTTGTTGTTCACAACATGCCATAGAACAAAATTATCTGTCATTTTTTTAAAAACCCTTATGGTTAGAGATATATTGACCTACCTTTGAGCCCTATTGTTGCATAAATTTCTGATTTTTTGGTCAAATTAGGAAATTTTGAAAACCAGTCACACTGGGAAAAGCGTAGCGTGGGCCACACTACGATTTTGTTGGGGGGTCCATTGGATGAAAAATCAGAATTTTTTTATTCCTCTTTATTATTAAATCAATCCCAGTTAGTGGTGGATCCATGTCAGCCACTTTTGGAGGGTCAAAATTCCCAAAAACATGCAAAAAATGACCTTTCTGCCCCCTATTTTTGGAGGTCGTGCTACGCTTTTTGAGTACTCTTGGGAGAATAAATTTTTGGAGGGCTAGGAGACACCTTTTTGAGTGCTTTATGATACTAAAATGTATCATACATCTAGATCTTTCCATATCATCTTTCGGATTAGGATTTGGACCTTGGGAAGGCCTCCAAAAGCCGCTTCTGCCAATTTCGCTACGCTTTCTTCATAGTTCGCTACAATTTCTCCAGAAGGAATTTTTCACAAGAAGTGTAACCTATTTTGATTTTTGACCTATGTAATTGATGAATGATGATTATTTTGTGATGTCATGAGGTGTAATTGAGCTGGTAAATAGTGAAATAGGGTAGATACATGCTTGTTATTGCAAGTTTAGTAAAATGTATCTAGTTTCCTATGATGAGGTGAATTGGTTGACCTCCACTAGACATTAGGGTTTTTTTGAGCATATCATGTAATCAGCTCCAAAACTAATGGATTCGACCCCTGAGAGAGGGGAGATGTTTTTTTGGTCTATATCTATCATTTTTTAGAGTCATTTGACTGGTTGGACATCAGAGGATTGTAATCTTATAGTTTGTAGCTTCACTATTATTTTCAGAAATCAAAGGATGCAGTTGCAGATATTATCGAGGAATTCATGTGTAGTGAGTTTATGATCATGTATATTCTCTGTTATAGTCTTTATTGAATTATTTATAGCACCTCTTTTATATCTTGTATCTTTATTAGATTTCCTTACAGTTCATAGGCATAATTCTATTGATTTAGCTTTGTTTATATGGAAATGTCATATTGTGATTTATGCTTCCAATTTAATGAATTAATGAATTAAAATGCTCATTAAATCCCTCTACCTTTTCAAACTCATCACCATACTAAAAAACCATAAAGCCATCATAAATCCACTTCTACCTTGCTCCTTTATATCTTTGCAACTGTAAGCCCTTTGATCACTAGACCTAGCTACTTGGTTTCATCCCTGATCCAACATCAAAACCTAAATTTATTAAAATCTTCTCGAGCATATCATATCTACCCTAATATCCTTCATGTCACAGTCAATCCTTGGCTATGATCTCATTGAGAGAGCCCTCTCAGCCTGGTAGGGTTAGCTACTTGGTCAAAGTGGTTTGTGGTTACCTTTGCTGATCTCCTTTCAGCCTTCAGAGAAATTGTGGAGTGCTAACATGGTGAAATATCTATTGAGAATGTGGCATAATGCACTGTGATTCCATGGATATTTTTTTGAGGAAAAAATGAAAGAAGCTACAAGACTATTATTTGAAGAATCCCTCTTATTAGCTCATTGAACCATTTGGAGCTTGAAATTTTTTACTCTATCTAAACTAGATGTATTATAGGTATTGTATTGGTTTGAATGACATGGATGGTCCTATTGCAGGTAGCTTGATTGAAGATGGAAATGTAGCTTATTTTTTAAGCTGGTTGCTAATATTTACTTCTATAAGCAGACACTTAGTGTCTATTGGATTCAACTGTGATTGTTGATGTTTTCTTTTGTGAGGAGCCACTTATTGTCTGATGGATTCGGCTATCGCACACTTTTCTAATAAGCAAGATGTTGATATTTTCTTCTATGAGAAGCCACTTGTTATCTGTTGGATTGTTTGCGTCTATGAGAAGCCACAACTGAAGTTGAATGAATAACCACACGTTTTTTTCTGCTCGAATATTTGATAAAGTGTTGAAGTATGCCATTGCTACTTTTTTGCTATTGAGATGGTTATCGATGATTATGTGAATGGTTGAGAATCCCTCCTCGAGAGGGAATGTTGTTGATTAAGAACAATAAGCATATTCTCTTCTCCCAGTATTTTGAATAGCCATGGACTTGGTGTGGGGTATGAATAGAGGAACTCTTGGGATTGAGGGTACTCCTTGGATCCAAGAACATAGCTAAGTACATGCCTCAATATGCATCCTACCTGCAAGTCACTTTCATGTCATTACTAACCAAGGGCCATGTTGAGATGGTTAGTCTTGTTGGGATTTCCACCCATCTGGCCAGTGGGTGAGGAGACTTAGGTGTGTGTGATATTTTCCAAGGTTAGACACGACTACAATGGACTTGGTTGTGGTAAATTGATCTCCTCATAAGTATTCTCCCACTTGATTGTTGAGGATCAAGTTGGGTGAGAATCAGTCAGTGGGAATAGGGTGTATGATCTTTACCAAGGTCATATGTGACTACCATGGACTTAGTTGTGGTAAATCAATATCCCCTATCGTCGGTGATGGATCATTCTTCTTCTATGGATCAATGCATCATGATATTTATGGTGCAACCAGAATAATACCTCCTTGGATGAGATGGAGTGTTGAGATTGGATTGTGATTTCATCTAATTTCCTTATGAAGAGACATGTACATATGAGAGAGAATGAAAATTACCTCCCTATATAAGAGGGAGTGTTGGAAATTATGGTGTCCATAGTCAATATTTTCATCATATCAAGAAATTGGAAAATTCGAATTTATATTTTTCCTCCTAAAATATTCAAGTCGAGCATCCTTTTGTTTAAATTGGTTGGGCCCTTAAGTGGCACCTATTTGAACCCTTTGATCACTATATAAAGTAACTTTCCTCCAACATTTTTACATATCGAAATTGTATTGTATAAGTATGATCCAATGAATTTTAGAAGGAGAAAAGGAGGGCCAAAATTTCAAGAGGAGGGTTTGGGATTTCATCTTGTTCCTCGGTATTGGTTTGACTATTCTCTTGGTGTTTTTTCTAATGTATTGATGAACTATTAACTATCTCTCACACATAGGGAAGAATTTATAGATTTTCCCCTTGTGGTTTTTTCCCCGGCCTCAGGCCTAATTTCTGTGTTGGCGTGTCTCATGGGTTATTGGTTATTTATCTACTTCTCTTTCATGGATTTAATGGTTAAAATTTCTTCTCTATAATTTCTTAATTATTATGAATGAATGATATGGGTAAATTAATGATAACTCGATCATTAAAAGTACTTATTTTTTGAAGAAATTTATTTTTCTATCTTTTTCCCTAGAAAATCAACAACCATCAATGACACCAATGATTATTTTTTTCCTTTATATTCTCTAATGACGATTCCCAGTGTCAATTCCAATAATTTCTTGGGTTTAGGAAAAAATATCTAGCATTTAAATCGTGATTGAAAATATATATGCATGAATGGAATAATTTGTAACAACTTCCTCTCATGCTCTATTTCTAAACCATTAAATGAAATCATTGATTTAAGAACATTTATTTCCATACCTATTGTTGCGTTATATAGGTGTAGCATTTGTTATACCTTGTTCACTTATCCCATTATTTAACTACCAAAAAAAGACATAATCAACAAACAAAATGGATAAGCACATGTCCCTTCCCATCTTGAATCATGTAATTGCTATGTTAAATATCCTAATACCAACCTAGATTTATTTTTATCAAAACAATGATTTATTTCTAAAAATATATTTTACTATCCAAATAAATTCTAAATTGTTTAAAAATAAAATCATTGGTATTTTACCTTCTAGAATATTATATGTAGTGGAAATAAAATTAGATAGAGATCAATCACATTAAAATAGATAAACACCAACAACATTTATCCTTCATCACTTAATCTCAGGAAATGAGGGTTTTGACCCACAAAGAAATTATAAGAAAATATGCATTGAATGAAACTTGTAACTTGGTCCCATTGGAAGAATTCAGCCCTAGGAATTTCAGCCCACTAGAAATTAGCCTTTGAAGAAATATGACCTAGATAATTTTATCCCACTTATCACCAGCAACTCGACCCCACACCTTCCCCTCAAATAGCCTTTGTACCTTAGGAAATTCAACCATATCAACTCAGTCTCTCCAATAATTCAAATTCCTTCTCACGTTAACAACTTAGCCCTACTATCTCCAAAAATTCGGCCTCCTGTAAATGCTCTTGAATCAACTTTCACTCTTCCCCTCTGCACTATAGTCCATCTAAACCTCTCACTCTAGAGAAAATTTCTTTCTCCACTTTTGTGTCTTCACCTCTTCCTTAGGTTTATTTAATAATCTTCATCAAGCCCAAATCCTTGATCGTAATCTCCCTTCTATAAGATCTAGTAGATCAATTGTTGATATCATTTCAATGTCACTTAGATAATTTCATTATTTATCCTTATAAATCGACTGAATAGTCCACATTAACTAATTTACTTTAATTGTTTTACTTTTTCTAAGTTGGTCGTAGGAAAGAATACATAAATCACTTACTCCATCAAACAAGCACCTAAAGAGGAAATTAATCATCTCCTGCATACTAAGACACCAAACCTTATGTAGATGGCCTTCCAAAGTGACCACAAGCTTCAACAATTCCTCCTAGAAAGGAAGGGCTTCTCCATTACCCCCATGTTTTCTTTGTACTTCACATACTTCCATTTCAATAGAGGCTCAGTGAGAATATTAGCCACCTACTCCTTTGTGGAAATGTACTGCAATATCAAAACACCTCTTTGGGCTCAATCTTTGATGAAGAGATATTTAATATTGATATGATTGGACCAGTCATGAAACATAGGTTTCTCAAAGAGCTTGATGCAACTCTTATTATCACAGTGAATCATTGTTGGCCCCATCTCTAGACTGAATGATCTTGTAAGCATCTTTCAAATCCATATTGCCTCACAAATCATCATATGCATTGCCATGTACTCTACCTCTGTTGAAATACATTCCATTAATTGTTTCTTCCTACTGTACCATGAGATTTAGGCTAATCTCAAGTTGAAACAACATCTAGATGTGGATTTTCTATCCACGACACTCAACCCAATCAAAATTTGTGTACCTCTAAAAATATACTCCACCAAATCCAACATTTATGAGCCCAAATTGCATTTTTCCTTGCAGTTGCCTCAACACATTCTTTGATGCCACCCAATGAGCCTATCTTGGCTCCACCATGAACTAGCTTGGTGTGGTCACAACAAAATATATATATGGCCTAGTGTTGAACAAATACATCAAGGAACCTATTAGCTACCTACATAGAGTGGGATACACCAACTAACCCTCAGAATCACTCAACTTCTTCAATTTACTGATCACCAATGTAGACATAGGCATGCAATATTCCATTCTAAACCTCCTCATGATCTCAACTGAATACCTACCCCGCCTAAGGAAAATATATCCTAGTTGTTTCCACACATTCAATCTTGAAAAATAGTGCATCAAGCTAATTTAGTTCATATTGAACTCCAAATAAAGATCCTCCTTGCACATCCCTATGATCTTGTTCGATTTTTTCCAAAATATATCGTCAACATAAAGTACGAAGATGAGCAACTCACCTTCAACAAGTGCATAGTACAAGTTGGAGTTTGTGTCACTCTTAGTGGAGTGCAAAAAAAGAATATATCCATCAATCCTAGCATACCATGTTTGTTAAGCCTACTTCAACCCAATAAGGGCCTTCGTCAATCTGCACACATGATACTCTCTCCCATCCACCTCAAAGCCTTGAGGCTACTCAATATACACCATTTACTCAATTACCCCATTGTGAAAAGCATTCTTCACATCCATCTGATGTATCCTCTACCCCATCTATGAATCAATGGACATGACTTATATAATGTATTCATATATGGAAATAGATGTGAATGTCTCCTTGTAGTCCACTCCCTCTTGATGGAGAAACCTCTTGCCATGAACCTCACTTTATATTTCTCAACGCTCCCATTAGCTACATGTTTGAGATTTTAGATCCATCAAATAGTGACCATTATTTTCCCCTCTAACCTCATGATGGAGCTATACTCCTCCACCATCACATCCCTCTAGAACTACACATCCACATTCTCCTCAAAAGCAAGGATGCTTAGAATTAGGTGTGGGATTGAGGAGAAAAACTTTTCAGAAGCTTCTGGATCGGGAGTGATTTTCAGAGTGTTTTTTATATAATATATATTTTTTATTTTTTTATTCATATATATCAATAAAAGAATGTAGAATGATAAATTATTTATAAAAAGCATAAAAACATGGATTAAACCCTTTAACATCAATCATATAGTAGTTATAATCTTCATCAACCATAGGTCCACAAGTTACAACATCTTTATTCTCATCATGTTGGGTGTGGAGACTGATTATATTCTTAATTCAGAGGTATTATTTCGGCTACATTTTGATCCTAGTCCCTAATGGAGGGGTGTGGGGGGGCTTTCCCCACACTACCATCAGAAAAATACCTTGTAAAATATTGTAATTTTGTAGTCAATTTGGATCATTCATTCGGCAGAAGATATGCTGATATAAATTATGTTAATTTAGTATTTTTTGCAATAGAAGGAAATCCTCGATTTGTATGAGGGAATTGTATTGTTGCAAGGTATTATTAAGTATCTATCCCTATCTTTTTCTATAACTTGATCACAAGTTTTGACTCATACAAAAAAAATTTCATCACATGGCATAATCTTGTAGAGATGATTTCTTACAAAAGTACATGAACTAGTGTAGGTTGTTTTACAATGGGAGGATGTAAAAAAAAAAATTTGTTTCAACCCTTTTCCTTCTCACTTGATTTGTCACATATTACTTTTAAAAGGGTGTTTAACAACATATTGATTTTTTTTTTAAAGAAAAGAAAATATATCTTAGGGAGTGAAATATTTTTTTCAAGAGAACGCTGTTACACAGCATTTTGTCACTGTCCCTGCAATCCCCAACTCACACATTGGAGGGTCGTTTCTGTGACCAATACGCGGTGTCATGCTTTGCAAACAACATCATTGCATCCCTTTTGATGAATCCAACATCCTTCTTATTGACATTTCCTTAAGAAAAGCTGTGAAAATCCCTATTTTTGCCTTGGCGTGAGTAGCCCTTTACCTCCTCGTGCCGACCTGGGAATTTTACATTAAGCCTGTGCCACTTAGCGCTTTGTGTCAGTGTAACACCCGTGTCGAGCTATTTATGAATTTTAAAAAAAAAATAGAGGTGGAGGTTCCATTCAAACCACCTCGGGGATGAGTCATTGGGAGTGGTTGAACTGAAACAACCACGGGCCTCCTCCTTTAGTTAGTAGTTTCCACCTCCCTTGGAACATTGCTAAAGGATAGGCCTCCCTCCCACCTTTGTAGGGATCCAAACCTCCTCCTTTTCCTCTATATAAACAAGACTTCTCCCTTTATGAAAGCTATCTGAACAAAGAGATTTATACAGCTGAAGCGTTGAACTAGGAGAACTGAGCTACAGCTGAATAACTGAGTCATTGAGAAGGTAGTGCAAGGAGGAAATCCATCGAGAGGGCCTTTACCCTGTCTGAATTCCCTAACAAGCTTTGAGATGTGCTTCGCCCGAACCCCGCTGGAGGAGACCACGACATCAGAGCATGGTTGTATCTCTTCCTTCTACTAATAATATAAGTGACTATTGTCTGGTTCTCGTCTTGTGTTTCGCCTTTATCAAATGCAATATGCTTAGTCTTCTCTGACTGACTAGTAGATTTTGGATGAAATTAGTACGTGGTATGCGATTATCGTTTTCTAATCTTTGTGCAGGTGTTCAAGTGCGATAAGCGAAGGGATTGTGACTTGCCGAATCGGGAGCAAGAAGTTCTCATCACCATTACGATTGGCGACGGCATCATTGGACCACAGGTAGGCTATCTTATCACGTCCTCTTTCATTCAAATATCTAGGAACCTACACCTTAGCATGATTCCTTGTTACTAGACCCACCCTAGGGCTAGAGGGATCGTCTCTGTCCGCAGAGAGGATTTACCTACATAACAAACGCTCCCAAAAATCTCTCCCAAATGGGAGAAATTTAGGAGAAATCTCCCTAGGTCACTTTAGAAGCACTTCTATTCAGTGTGCACTTTGGGAATGGGTGCGAGGAGGTGCACTCCCCTATAGCCCTACTCAAGTTTATAAGGCTTTGACTCACTAATGAAGCTTGACAAGGATAGATAACTAGAAAATATCGTTGTTGACCTACTTTTCATAACAATTATACTAGGTGCCTCCACATGCTCCTCGACATCTCTCAAGGTCTATTCAGCCCATCTCATCCTCCTAGTAGAGCTTGAATGAACACATCACTTCTCCTATATATATATATATTATATATATAGGTTGTGTCCCTGTTATTGGTTTTGTTGGTCCATGCTCAACCTTAGGGTCCTCTTCTTCCTAATCCTATACCCTTGTTGACTCTATATCATGAGATACATTAAAGGTCTTTCCCTCCTCATATCTGACATCCTGAGTGATGATAACTTTCCTTTATCCTCAAATGTAGACTCGATAGGCCTTTGATACCTCACAATAGCTTGCAAATATGCTCCTTTTTTACAAGGGATACAACTGATTCCTTTTCTTCGTAGGAGAGTGAATATAAATTGGACTCCAAAAAATGAGTAGATGACTCACCTATGGCTTCACTCTTGTGAACATATCCTAAGGAATCATCATCCAACATTTTATGCAGACTCTTATTCTATAAATACACAAATATATTGCAGGCCTTTACCCACAAAACATAGGAAATTCTTAGTCATAAATCAGTTCCATTGTTACCTCCATTATGGTCCTATTTTTTCTCTTGACAATCCCATTCTGATGAGGATTGTATGGTACCATGAGTTCCTTATTTATCCCGAATACACTGCAAAAATAACAGAACTCATTGGAGGTTTACTTGCCCCCATTATCTAATCTCAACACCTTAATTCTTATCGGTATAGATTTCCAAAAGAGCTTTTAACTTTTGAACTCGACCGAAGACACCACCATTGGTCTTCAAGAAGTAGATCCAAGTCTTCTTGGAAAAATAATCTATGAATGTTACATAGTAAAAATACCTTGTGATTGATTCCATTGATATAGGACCACAAATTTTTGAATGCACCAAGTCTAACACACCATTGGACCTAGTCTCACGGTGAGGAAATGCAAACTTGACCCACTTTCCAAGTGGACACCCCTTGCACACTGCTCGTTCCACCTTGATCTCTATAAATATTGTAACCATTCTCTATAACATAATAAGGGCCTTGTAATTTAGGTGTCCCATCCTCCTATGCCAAAGATCGCTCTAGTTTTCACTCTCATGTATGATAGCATTCATTCGTTATCCTCTCAATCGATAGTGATTATTCTCCCTTCTCCCAATTACACGCCTCTTTCTGGGATCAAATACCTTCCTCATAATATCCTCTTCACCTCCCATAAATTTGACCTGTATTCCTCTATCCTCCATGACTAAAACTGATAGAATATTCATTTCCATCCTAATGCAAACAACACTTCATTCACCTCCATGATACCTCCTAAGTCCATCTAAAACTCAATGCTACTAATTCCCTCTACTACATACTTGGTATTATCACCAAGATCACTGTATTCTCTAGGTTCCTTGGTCATGTTGTGAAAAAATTCTTGAGATCCCATCATGTAACAATATGCTCCACTATCCATAAACCAAACAACTCTCAAGACGGTTCTAGAAAGGCATGAAAGCACAAAAAGTTCTTCTAGAAAATTTCATCCAACTCATCCATCTATGTTTGGCCTTCATGGTTATCATTCCTTGCCCTTTTTTTTGTTTGGAAAATGACTAACAAAACATTTGAACTTGTGACATGCAAAGCACTTTAATTTTTTTATGTCCTTCTCCTTTTTATCCTATGAAGGTCCACCTCCACTCTAGTTCTGCGTGGCCTTCCTTTTGTCATTTTTCACTTGTGCAGTGAGAGAAAGTTCCTCTTTTTCCTCACCACTACTTCTATGTCCTACGATTAATGAATTCTCCCAAATCCCCTTCTAAATGAAATCATCCCACAACTAGCCCCAATCAAGAAGTTTTTTGTAATATTCCAAAATAGGAAAAACAAGAATGTAGAACATAAAACTGGAAAATGCAATAAACATCAACGCATAAAATACATGAATACATCAGCTGAGCCATTTTATTATATGCAATAGCAGAAATGAAGTACAAGTGCTTGAGAAAGAGATACTGAATCTAGGAAAAACAAGCCTGAAATGACCCTAAACATCAAGACACAATATGTTGTTACTGCACCAACTGTTGGGGGGCTATGACTGTGAAATCCTGCTAGAAAATATTGTTGCTTGAAACTAGGAATGCATAGATCTACTGACTGGGTGCTTAGAAAATCTCAAGATCAGAGATCTGGTCTTTCTCGCACAATTCCAAGATAACGCAGAAAGGGTTTCTAGAAATGACAATAATGAAAAATGCAGCCCTAGGGCTGAATTATGCACTACATCTAGGAGACTGTTGGGAGGTGGCTAATCTAATGATAAAAGTGTTGCTACTCCTCCCCACTGACTTTCTGGATGAAGGGTTTCTCCCCTCACTGGATGATATGCTAAAAAACTAGGGTCGTGACCCATCCACTGAAATTTCCCTCCTCAATTGCGCAATTTTTGAAGGAGACTGCGCTGCTAATAGGGGTTGAATATTGGCCTGATGCTAGATGATGAAATGCAGCTCAAAGAACCTCTCCTGAGTGCACACTCAAAGTCCCCCGAGGATGAGGGTGGGATTTCTGCTCGGAAACACCCTTGTGCTAAATAGAACATCAGACTTCGCTAAACAACTAAAGCGTGCAGAAAGTCATAAAATAAAATACATAATCAATATTCAGAATGCTCTCTACGGCTGCCATGCCCTTCCATATATGATTTGTGAGCCTTCACCCCCTTGGCCCCACTCAATAATGATGTTACTCTCATGGAGACTCCCCTCCATTATAACAACGATGTCCTCCACTATCTCCACTACCTCCATGACTGTGTTGTTGATTTAGTAAAATTGACCCCATCCACATGCATTGACCCACATTCATACCAAGGAGTGATTTATTCATCTTGATCCTATCTAGATGCACCAATTCACATTCACATTAGAAGTGGTTTTATTCCTACTAATGAGATTTATGGGCCCCTCTACCCTCTTATTTATCTATCTTATTGATAATAAAAAAAAAATTAATATTCCAACTAGCTAAAAGCCAATTACTGTCCTCCCCTCCCAAATTTTTCTTGTCCTCAAGCAACTACAAGGATGGATGCTGCAAAATATTCTCTCCTTCCCAAGTAACATCCTCATCTAGTAGATTCCTCCATCGAACCAGATATTCTTTAATCATGTTGCTTCCTAGCTACCTCTACCGAGTATCCAAGATAGCTTCCGGTTGTAAAACCATATGGATCTCATCATCAATAGGTGGGAGATCCGTAGTGGTAACTACTTTTTTTCCATTGGCCTTCTTGAGGCATGCGACATGAAACATGTTGTGGAAATTACTCCCAATGGTGAGCTCCAACTCCTATGCTACTTCCCCAACACAACGGATCACCCTGTATGGCCCATAGAAATGGGGCTTAAGCTTATGAGCCCCCTTCTCCTTCAGCGTACATTTCTTATAAGGTTGAAGATGGAGATAGACAAAATCATCCACCTCAAACTATTTCTCCACCCGACCACGATCTGCATATAAATTCTGATGATTTTGGGTTGTAGTAGTGTTGTCCTTAAGAGCACAGAGTATACCCTGACACTCTTGGATCCACTCTTTGGCTCTAGGAGCCTTTCTTTCTCCAAATATCACATCAACAAATGATAAAGCATCATAACCATATAGAGCCCGAAATGGAGACATACCGATAGACATATGAAATTTTGTATTGTAGCAATATTCTCCCAAGTGGAGCCAGCGCAACCATGCTCTCTGCTACCCCGAAACATAGTTTCGCAAGTAGCCTTCTAGCCACTTGTTTACTCTCTCTGTTTTCCCATCTGTCTGAGGGTGATAATTGGTACTCAGCGTCAACTCGGTACCCACCAAACGGAAAAGATCCTGCCAAAAATCACCCATGAAGCGGATATCTCTATCACTGACTATCATCTTAAAAATACCATGAAGTTTGAAAACATCTCTAAAGAAAAGCTCGACCACTTGTGAAGAATTGTACCATGAATAGATGGCAAAGAAATGTGAATACTTTGTTAGTCTATCAATGAACACAAAGATACAATCCTTGCCCTGTACTGCTGGAAAAACGGTAATGAAATCCATAGAAATGCTCTCCCATTTCCCCTACGGGATAGGAATTGGCTGTAACAACCCTACAAGATGGTTTTTCTATCCTTTATTCTACTAGAAAAGTATGCACTCGATGTGCTGGAGCACATCCTCCTTGAGACCCTTCCATGAGAATCTCTCTCTAATGGCCCGATATGTCTTAGTGAAACCTTGGTGGCCTGAGAGTGGTGAATCATGTGCTGCATGCAAAATTTTCTCCTTGAACTTAGAATCTCTAGTCAAGAAGATTCAGTCCCGGTAGTAGATGATCTCATCCATCACTCTATACCTCTCATCGGTCACTTGACCATCTAGTATCTCACATGTGAAGCGGTCTTTGGAATACTCCACCAACATATGGGCCTTCCAATCTGTGTTCACACTCATCAATGACAGTGCTGCTGGTCTCCATGATAAGGCATATGCTATCACATTTCTCTTCCCTTTGACATATTCAATGTGAAATTCATATGCCTGGATTTTGCTAGCCCATTTTTGTTGCCTCTCTTGCAGCTGCTTCTACTCAAGAAAATATCGAAGACTGTTGTGACCAGTCTTTACTCAGAATCTATTTCCCACCAAATACTGCTTGAATTTGGCCAATGCATGCATAATGGCCAAAATTTCCTTATCATATATGGGATACAACCTCTCATGAGGTAGCAACTTCCAACTCTCAAAAGCTATGGGGTGCCCCCCTTGCATCAAGACTGCTCCAATGCCCTCCCCTGAAGCATCACATTCTAGCACAAAGGGCTGGGTGAAATCTAGCAATATCAACACCAGACAACTAGTCATCTCCTCCTTAAGCTTATCAAAGGCCCTCTGTGCAGTATCTTTCCAACCAAAGGCTTCCTTCCTGGTTATATCTGTGAGTGGTGCTACTAGTTGGGAGAACCTTTTGACAAACTTCCAGTAGTAGGTGAAAATGCCTACAAACCCCCGAAGTTCGGTTACATTCTTTAGCTCTGGCCAATCCCAAATAGCACATATCTTCTCCTCATAGACCCTTACTCCATCCACTCCAATGATGTGGCCCAAATAAAGCATCTCTGTGAGCCCAAACCCACATTGGGAGAGCTTAGCGTAGAATTTTTGCTCCTCCAGAATGTGTAATATTGTCTCAATATGCTGCAAATGATCCTCCCATATGTAGTTGTAGATGATAATGTCATCAAAGAAAACCAACACAAATTTCCTCAACTGACCATGGAAGATGTGGTTCATACAAGACTGAAAAGTAGCCAAAGCATTGGTCAGCGCAAAGGGCATCACCAAGAACTCAAAGTGGCCATAATGACATCTAAATGCAGTCTTGGGGATATCCTGATCCCTTACCTTGATGTGATGGTACCCGACCTCAAATCAATCTTTGAAAAAAACTTCTATCCCCTTAGCTCATCCATCAGCTCATAGATCTTGGGAATCGGGTACCTATTCTTCATTGTCTTCTTATTCATGGCTCTATAGTCAATGCACATCCTCAATGTACCATCCTTTTTCTTCACCAAGACCACAGAAGAAGAAAAAGGACTGGTGTTGGGTCGGATATGTCCTAAATCCAAGATCTTCTGAATAGCTCTTTCAATCTCATGCCTGTAGGCTTTGGGGTGCCTATAGGGTGTGGTGATCACTTCTTGGATCCCCTGATCCAACTCAATAGTATGTTCAAATCCCTGGTCCGGTTGTAATATCCCAAAAGAGAGAATGTAGTAATACTAAAACAAAATATAAGAATTGCAACAAAGTAAAGAATTAATCTAAATACAACATCAGAATGTACATAATAGCTAATCCATTTTATTAATAGGAGGTGGATATCAATTATAACAATGCTCAAAATATGAGACACTCAAGCCAAAGACATGGCCTAGAATGACCCTGAAATTATCCCACAAGAGGGAATGCGTAACTGCTAGACTGCTGGAAGGAAAACTGCGTTGTCCTTGCTACAACTGCTGGGACTTCAACTACCAGCAAAATATAAAGTTAGAGCTAGGAAGTTCTGGAGCTCTTATGATGCTGAAAATATAGATCCAGGCTCTATGAGGGATGCCCAAGATAACCCAGAAAGGATTTTCCAGATCTATCAATCTAAGAAAATCACCCTCTTAGGGCTTGCACATATACACTACTGGGTATACAGATCTTCTACATGAATGGAAGAATAGGTGGCTGCAATAATATAAAATCAGCTCAATGCAAGAAGGGTTGATCCCTTCACTAGATTCTTAAGCTAAAAGCGGAAGATCTAACTGCTCTTTCCTCCTCCACTGAATACAATTGTTGAATACTCAACAACTTCAGAAAACTACGCTGTCAAGGAGGGAGAGGCTCAAGCCTTGCTACTAGATATGTCAAATCAACTAAAAAATGGTGGAAACAGTGAATACAAAGTGAGGAGATGGTCCCTCATCGGATTTCCAGTTGAAATACTGGAAAATTCCTTCCTCCAATAGATCTACAGGACTGAACTACACAATCCTTGAGGGGAATGATGCTGCATGGAGGTAAAATATAGTGGCATGAATGCTTGATATAGATCTACTTCTCCTGAAAGGTTGAACATGAAGAACAAGGTGAAAGGATGAATCCTCCACCAGTATCCTAGCTGAAATGCTAGAAACAACCACCAACCCTCAAACCTTGATGCAGGAATGCATTATTCTTATGGCTGAATGATCGTATGAGAGTGGTACAAAGATGACACCAATGCCTGATGATGAATGGAGCTTAATATAAACCTTCACAGAGTAGGCATTAGAAGTCCCCCGTGGGTAAGGGTCGGACTTCCACTCGGAAACACCCTGTGCTAAAAAACACTGCAGACTTAGCTAAACATCATAAGCATGCATAGAAATGTCAACTGACAAATCTATATCTAAACAAATTAGAAATAATAATTCAAAGCCTACCTTCTATCATGCCTTCATCTTCACTATACATATATTGTGAGCCTTCCATAGCCTTGGCCCACCTCATAATTGCACTGTACATGTGGCCACTAGCCTCCATGAACACTACGTTGTCTCTCTATGATCTCCATCATGTTTGCATTTAATTCCCACTCCCATCCTGTGTGCATTAGATGCACCACTTCCTCCACTATCTCATCATAAGTGCTTTATGATATTACTTTAAATGCACTATGATCTTAGTTGACCTCCTCCAAGATCCTCATGATTTTACATTTAATATCCATGATCTCCACTCTTCCTCCATTTAGGAAGCTGCTCCACTACTCCATAATGTAGATCTAGATCTGAAATATCCATATACACACATCAAAAGTGGATTTTATTCATATTTGGGCTTTTTGGGTCCCTCCACCCTCTTATTTAATTAATTAGTTATGAAAATTAAGAACTCTAATATTCCAATTATCTTGTGTAAAATTGGGAATATTACACCGGTGGCCTTGTCGGTGGTATGTCCCCAAATACTGTAGAATATCAGTCTAGAATATAATGCACATCCGGATGGACTGATGTACAATTGCCTCCTACCTCTGACATACACAGTTCTACTGCCAATTCAATGTCTCCTCTGGGAAAATCAACCTCCATCCTATGTGTTGAGACTACCTGAGGTGGATAGGTGTGCATGTCCCTAATCATTTGGTGCTTACCACTCTTCTTATCTATCCATTCCATCTCCAAGGTATCCCAATCTGTGGTGACCTTTCCTAGTGTGATCAACCATTGTACACCCAATATGACATTGATGTTAGGATTATCGAACATAAAGAAGTAATCTGTCAATGTGTAAGTCCCCAAAGTGATAGTCAATGCTAGAACATACTTTACACACTGCATGGTTCTAACTCCTGGAACCAAAACTGAGAATCCTTCAAAATTATCTGTGGGTATGCCTCTCCTCTTCACTAGTTGGGTATCAATAAAATTGTGGGTAGTCCCACTGTCTATCAATACCGACACCCACTGCCCTTGAAATATACATCAAACTCTCAATGTCAGATACTTGGGAACTCCCTGCAAAGTTGAAAGGGCTCCTCCGGTTGGAGAAAATGCTCCATATCCACCTCCTGGTGGTGGTGGATCTTCCCCTGGTGCCACAGTGCTAGTATATCCCTCCAACTCTTCTTCTTATTCCTCTTCACAATCGAAGAATACTTCAATATAATGTGCCTTTCTGGTAGCACACCGATGCCCTGGTGCCCATGGTTCTTGGAAAGTGAAGAAAAGCTTCCTCCTCCTTAAATCTCTCTGGACATCATCACTAAGAGGTCCTTTTCCTTAGTTCCCCTTTGGGAGAGGAACCTTCATATCTTTCCCCTTTGACTGAAAGGTGGGTTTTTGCTGGAATGGAGCTCTTGCCCTTGAAAAAGCATCTTGTAAGTCCCTCGCCCTCTCAATGGCATATTGGAGCATAGTTGGTCTAGTGGACTTCACCAACCCATGCAAAGGCTCTGCTAGCCCATCAATAAACATGTATACTCTCCTAGTTGTAGATAGATTTGGCACCATGACGAAATTTTTTTGGAATTCTGAGATATAGGTCTCCGGATTTCCCGACTGCTTGAGCTTAGCTATCCGAACAAAGTGTGATCTGGATCTCTTCATTCAAATATTTCTACCAACCTCTGGGTGAATTATGCATATGCAGTCACACCTGCATGCCCCAATGCAGATAGACCGTGAAACCACCATTCATGTGCTTCACCTTCAAGGTGCAACACTGCTATCTTAATAGATTCAATATCTGATACTTGGTTCAGCTGAAAATAGATGTCTATTTTTTCCACCCAAGCCTTGGTTGTGCACTTGGATGACCCATCAAAAGAAGGAAGAAATAATCTACCCATAGTATGCTTCAGATCATTGTTCTCCATGTACCCTCCACTTCTATTGCTATTACAGGGTCTTTTATTATCCTTGATCTGAAAAAACTCTTGGAAGTTCAGATGCTCTTTGAACCTTCGAGACTGAGATTCATATTCCAGGAAGTAATCACCAAGAGCCTCCTACTCTTGGGGTCCTCCAGCCCCATTTCCTATTGCTAGGAAGGTAGGCATGGTGGAGCGTTGTGAAACTTGTTGCATTGTTGGTTTCTCACACCAATGATGTGAAGTGTTGAAACTTTCCCTATGTTTTAAACCTCTTGGGGTTTACTTTTGTCTTTCCACCCTCATCTCCTTGATTTCTTTGGCAATATCCTGCATATTTTGGAGAAGAAGCTTTGGAAACTCTTTCTCATCCATTTCTCGTGATATTGGAGACTTGCCTTTGTCTTCTTCATTGTTTGTATAATCAAACTTATGCCTCTATTAATATACCACTTCTCCCGGTCTGTAAGAGGTTATTCTTATTCAGATTTCATAGATGTAGTGCCCCACAAGAAGAGCCAAGATTATGCTTTGATACCACTGCAATATTCCAAAATGGGAAAAACAGGAATATAGAACATAAAACTGGAAAATGAAGTAAACATCAACATATCAAATACATTAACAGATCAGCTGAGCCATTTTATTATATGCAATAGCATAAATGAAGTACAAGTGCTTGAGAAAGAGATACTCAAGCTAGGCAAAACAAGCCTGAAATGAGCCTAAACATCAAGACACAATATGTTGTTGCTGCATCATCTGTTGGGAGGCTATGACTGCAAAATCTTGTTGGAAACTAGGAATGCGTAGATTTGCTGACTAGGTGCTCAGAAAATGCCGGGATTAGAGATTTGGGCTTTGTAGCACAATTCTAAGATAACCCAAAAAGGATTTCCAGAAATGAAAATAATGAAAAATGCATCCCTAGGCTGAATTACACACTACAGCTGGGAGACTGTTGGGAGGTGGGTAATTTGATGAGAAAAGTGGTGCTACTCCTCCACATTGAATTTCTGGATGAAGGGTTGCTCCCCTCACTGGATGATAAGCTCAAAAACTAGGGTTATGACCCCTCCACTAAAACTGCCCTCTTGGATTGTGCAATTCCTGAAGGAGACTGCTGCAAATAGGGGTTGAATATTGGCCTGACACCGAATGATGAAATTCAGCTCAAAAAACCTCTTTTTAGTGGGCACTAGAAGTCCCTCGAGGATGAGGGTGGGATTTCCGCCCGAAACCACCCTTGTGCTAAACAACATGGCATACTTCACTAAACAGCTGAAGTGTGTAGAAAGTCATAAAAGAAAATAAATAAACAATATTCAGAATGCTCTCTATGGCTGCCATCCCCTTCCTTATATGCTTTGTGACCCTTCACCCTCTTGGTCCCACTCAGTAATGATGCTACTCTCATGGAGACTCCCCTCCATTATGAATGTGATGTCCTCCACTGTCTCCACTACGTCCATGACTGTGTTGTTGATTTGGACAAATTGACCCCATCCACATGCATTGACCCACATTCACACCAAGGAGTGATTTATTCATCTTGATCCTATCTAGATGCACTGATCCACATTCACATTAGAAGTGGTTTTATTCCTACTAAGGAGATTTATGGGTCCCTCTACCCTCTTATTTATCTTTCTTGTTGACAAAAACAAAATTTAATATTCCAACTAGCTAAAAGCTAATTAGGAATATTACATTTTTTCCTAGCTAGGATCTTATCCAAAAATATGGTTTAATGCTTGGCACGTCCTTTTATAGCTACTTTCACAATATTTAAATCATTCAAAGCCTCTCCAACAGTTAAAAGCTCATCACGATCCTGTTGGACCCTTGTGAGGTAAGATGTTATAGTAAGATTTTTTCATCTGACATTGTTTAAATTTTCCCACAACACCATATTCATGTTTTAATTTGTGATCTAATAAAGACCTATTAGGGATACCCACATCCGATGTGTTGTGTTTTTCTTTCTTATGTGAGGAATTATATGATGCCTCACACCATCCAAAATTATGCTCATCACTTTCACATCCTTCTGATTTTGCTCGACTGCTTCATTTGGATTTGAAGGAACCTAGAGATCTATGTTCACAAAATTCCACAAACCATTCATTTTTATAGCTATGGTGATCCGCTCCTTCCAGGGATGAAATTTAATGGCCCCATCAAACCTTTAATCATATCTCAAACTACTCAATGATGCCTTCTCATAAATTGACCTAGTAACTTGGCCACAAAACCCTAGTTGCAACATTAAAAAATAATCCCTCTACAGTAGAAGACTAAATTCATTGCCACAAACCCTATTTATCTTGAGTTTCTAGTTCATATTTTTCTATAACTCTAATACCATGTCAAATATCATAATACCTGCCAAGATTTTCTTTCTTGCAACAATTATTTATTCCCAGATATTTATTTTCAATCCAAATAATTATGAACTACTGAAAATAAAATCACTACAATTTAAACTTATAGAAAATTATATGTAGCGAAAATAAAATCAAAGAGAGTTAAATCACCCATTATAGAATATTAACACCCAAAAAATTATCATTCAGTAATTAATATTAAAAAAATCATTGTTTCCATCTACAGAGAAATTACAAGGAAATTTTTATGAAACCAGTTCACAAAATAGAAGAAAAGAGAGATCAACGACTTAGAAATCAACCTCTTTGAGGGGGAAACCTCCTTTACATTACATAAATGAACAATTCTTGGATGATAATAATGACAAAACCTAACTTCTATATATAGGAGTCTAAGGGGTCACAATATAACAATATGGGGACTACATGGGCACAAAAATAACAATAATGGGGCTACACTAGCAATAATAAGGGGATACAATAGTATTACAAGGACCTAAAATGCCCCTCTCCTTCAAGCAAGTGTTGTCCTCAACTCTTGATTATTTTGGATGCTTTTGTATAAAATTCTCATCCTCGCATGTGGAATCCTCAGCGAGTAAGTTCTTCCACATGATGAGATACTCTGAAATTGATCGATTCGTAGTTGTCGAGTTCTTTTTTGCATGACTTCTTCAGTTTCCAATATGATTTGTCCTTCCTCCTCAAGTTCTGGAAATATTGTTTGAACTGGGAGTTTTTCACCAATAACCTTATTTAAGCATGAAACATGGAAAACTAGGTGCACTCAATAAGATGCGAGAAGCTCCAATTTGTATTCCATTGTAACAATATTTTGCAACACCTTGTAAGGACCATAGTACTTTGGCAATAATTTATTATCCTTCTTATCTTGCTTTAGGAAAATTTGTTTGTATGGTTGTAGCTGTAAAAATACTCATTCACCTACATCAAAAATTCTTTCACTGTAATGTTGATACTCCTGTTGTTTCATTCGATTTTGCGCCAAAGTAAGTTTATCCTTTAAGAGTTGGAGAACTTTTTGTTGATGCTCGATGTGATATTCCACTACTTGAACCTGTAGTGAGCTGTTGAAGCCTAGAAAATATCTGCTTCAAACATTGGGGGAAAACCACCCGGTCGGGACCTTAAGACAGCTCCTTTTCCGTTTGGGATGGTGGCTCCGACTGGATTTAAAGGACCAGTTTCCTTATAATTAAATGAATTTTATTTCTAAGTGTTTTATTTCTAAAAAGAAAGGGACCCTATTACTTAAATTTTATTTCTAAAATTTAAGTAAAAGGGAGGGTTGTTGTATGGTACAACATGAGCATAATTGTGAAATTACGTCTCGTTGTTCTTTCTTCAGAAGCTTTGTCATGTCATTATTCAAACCATCCATATTAGATTCCACGCCTTTCTTTAAACCATCCATCTTAGCTTCCATTTCATTTTTTGTTTCTTTTTGTGAGAGAAAACTTTGTTACACTTGGTCTCATAATTTTGATATAGCATGTTGCACTTCTTCCTCTTCATGCGTCACAGTAGAGATTTCTTATGGCTTAATGGGTGTGGAATTATTTTTGGGAGCAATTCTAGAACCCAATACTGATATCTATGCTTCAATATGCCCTTGGAATCACTTCAAACTAATTTTTCAAACAAAATTTAAGCAATTAAAAAAAAAATACACACCTTTTTCTTGCTTTTGAGGTGCTCGATTTGAAACGGATGTATCTCTGTAATTTCGGATCCCCAAGATTTGATATTCGGCCATGTATTATCCCTCTACATCTTCTTTCCAATGCCACCAGTTCGACCTAATTTGGATTCTTCAAGATAAAGTTATTTCTGATCTCCCACAATGACCTAATTATGGACTAGTTCAGTAGAGATAAATTGTACAGTGTGCCACATGTGATTGTTTCAACCTTTGGCTCTGAAATTGATACACAATAAACTATAGTCTAATCACTTTCAACCACTTTTTACAAAATTACAATCCGATGCTTGAAACAAAAATTATGATGATTTCATCTCGGTCAACTTTTTGCGATGAAATTATTGAGCTTGCAAAAACCCTAACTTCCACAAATCACATATCCAAAAATATTGCGAACCAAGGTCTGAAATGTTTACACAAAGTTCTTCTAGATATTTTTTTTTGGCTTCTGAAACTTCGTAGAAAAAAGTTAAAGCAAAACTTCCAAGATGACCTGTTTGTAGCAGCGAAACCCTAGAATCCAAAGCTCTGATACCAAATGTTATGAAATCAACTCACAAAATAGAAGAAAAGATAGATCAACGACTTAGAAATCAACCTATTTGAGGGGGCAACCTCCTTTACATTACATAAATGAATAATTCTTGGATGATACAAATGACAAAACCTACCTTCTATATATAGGAGTCTAAGGGGTCACAATATAACAATATGGGGACTACATGGGCACAAAAATAACAATAATGGGGCTACACTAACAATAATAAGGGGCTACACTAGTATTATAATTTAGATTTTTCTAGAGCTCTAATACCATGTCAAATATCCTAATACTAGCCAAGATTTTCTTTCTCGCAACAATTATTAATTTCCAGATATTTATTTTCTATCCAAATAAATTACGAACTATTGAAAATAAAATCATTGGCATATTTAAACTTATAGAAAATTATATGTAGCGAATATAAAATCAGAGAGAGATCAATCACACATTATAAAATATCAACACCCAAAAAATTCTCCTTCATTAATTAATCTTATAAAAATCATTGTTTCGATCCACGGAGAAATTACAAGGAAATTTGCAATGACTATAATTGCAACTCAACCAAATTGGAAGAACTTGGCCTTAGGAATTTTGGCCCATTATGAATTAGCCTATGAAGAAATTCAACTTGGATAATTTCAACCCACTTTTCAGCAGCAACTTGGCCCTATGATTTCCCCTCGAACAACCTTTTCACCTCAAGAGATTTGACCTTAGCAAGTCAACCCCTCCAACAATTTGACCTCCTTCTTGCTTTAGCAATTTGTAATTGTGATCTCCAACAATTCAACCTCTTGGAAATGACCCTAAATCAACCTGAACTCTTCCTCCTCTGTGCTACTATCTATCTAAACCTCTTACTCTATAGAAAAAAAATTTCTCCACTTGTGTGTCTTCACCTCTCCCTTAAGATTATTCTATAGTATTCATAGAACCAAAATCCCTAACACTAATCTCCCTTCTATAATATCTAGGATATCAACAGTTGAAATCATTTCTAATTATCTTAAATAATTTCATTATTTATCCTTAGAAATTGACTTAATAGTCCACAATAATTAATTTACTTTAATTATTGTACTTTTCCTAAGTTTTACTTAAGAAAGAAGACATAAATCACTTACTCCATCAAGAAAGCACCTAAAGAGGCAATTAATCATCTCCTCCATGCTAAGACACCAAGTCTATGAAAAATACCTTTTGAAGCTACCACAAGCTTCAACTAGATTTAACCGTCATAACTTCTAGGATTTCTCAACTTGGCCCTTTAACAATGATGAAGAAAAATAAAACAAGATAAGAAACATCCTTATCTCAATCCCCTTGATGCATTGAAAAATTTGGAGGTTGACCCATTGATGAGCACTACAACTTTTCCTAAAGTCAAGCACCCCATTATTCACATCACTTAATAAATCTAGGCTCAACATAAATGAGCATCAAATATGTATAACCAATTTAACCTATCATGTATTGGATAGTTCAAGTTTAATTAACATTTATGGGAGTTTTTTAGATTTTATGGTATGTAAATATTCTTGAGTTATCCCTATAGAAACATGAATCTAAATCCTAGCCATAAGTCCAAATTGGTCCTATAATATAGTTTCCATGAAGATATTTTTATCCTTACCACCAATATTTTGTATATACAATTACATAAACATATTGGTGTGAACTCATCAAATCTTTTAAGTTTATCCTCTTTGAATTAGGAATAAAAATATGGCATTAAACACTCCAAGTACATTCTGTGTATTTCTTATCTCTTCTATCACTAACGATATTTTCATGCAATAATTATTTTAAATCAATAATGTATTACATTGGCCACCCATCTAGCCCAAGGATTTTATCCCTTTTGAAGAATTCAAGTACAAATTTATCTTCTCTTTAGAGGTCTCTTTCATTAACATTTGGTTTTCTTCATGTTTCCTCAAAATCTATCACGTCTTGTGAGAGGCCTCACAAGACAAGGGCTAGACCAAGATACAAAAACAAGGTGGATGCTACTATCATCTCAACATTCTATCCCTTGCTCTTTAGTGGAGTTTTACCATAAGGAAGAATTCTAGATATAAGTCACCTAAGATATATTCTAAGGAAACAACTCAAAGGTAACAAATTTAATAGGCCCAGGGGGGGAACTTTGACTAATAACGGGGCTCAATTCAATATGAAAAGGAATAGTTTTCCCTCTAAATAACCTACGAAGAGTACTTATGTTATGAAACTAGCTCCAAAAATAGAAGAAAAGAGAGATCAACGCCCTAGAAATAGCCACTTCGAGGGGGCAACCTCCAATACATTACATAAATGAATAATTCTTGGATGATACAAATGACTAAAACCTCCTTCTATATATAGGAGTCCATGGGCCCACAATATAATCCTAGTTGACCTAACAATAACAATGTAAGGCTACAATAGTAACAATATTGGGGTTACAGGGGTACAAAAATAACAATAAGGGGGCTACACTAATAACAATAAGGGACTAAACTAGTAATATAGGGACCTAACATGCCCCTCTCCAAAAAATTGTTGTCATCAACTCTTGAGTAGCTCTGGGTGCTTCTGTAAAAAATTCTCGTCCTCCCATGTAGAATCTTCAGTGGGTAAGTTCTTCCACTTGATGAGATACTCTGAAATTGATTGATTTCGTAGCTGTCGATTTCTTGTTTCCATGACCGCTTCAGGTTCCAATATGATTTTTCCTTCCTCATCAAGTTTTGGAAATATTGTTTGAACTAGAATATTTTCACCTATAACCTTCTTTAAGCATGAAACATGGAAAAATGGATGCACTTGCGAAGAAGCAGGAAGCTCCAATTTGTATGCCATAGTAGCAATCTTTTGCAACACCTTGTAAGGACCATTGTACTTTGGAAATAATTTATTATCCTTATTAGATTGCTTGAGGGACATTTTTTTGTATGGTTGTAGCCATAAAAATACCCAGTCTCCTACATCAAAACTTCATTCGATTTTGTACCAAATTTAGGTTATCCTTTAAGAGTTGGAGAAATTCTTGTTGATGCTCGATGTGATCTTCCACTGCTTGAACCTTAGAATTTTCTCTTAAGGATGATGTGATGGACGGTGGATGATATCCATAAAGTGCCATAAATGGGGTCATTTTTGCTGCAGTATGGAAAGGAAGTGTTATACCACCATTCAATGAGAGGTAAACACTTGACCCATTGTGTGTGTTTATCAGATACAAAACAACTAAGATATCCCTCCAAACATTTATTCACTATCTCAGTTTGACCATCAGATTGAGGATGATAAGATGAGCTATGAGTTAATTGAGTACCCAAAAAATAAAATAACTCCGTCCAAAAATTTCCAGTAAAAATGGGATCTTTGTCGCTCACAATAACCTTTGGGCTTCCATGTAGCTTTTGAATTGTGTCCATAAATGTAGTAGCAACTGTACTTGCTTTAAATGGATGAGATAATGCACAAAAGTGTGCATACTTGGTAAGTCTATCAACTACCACCATGATGACATTCATTCCTTCAGACTTAGGTAAACCTGTGATAAAATCCATTGAAATCTCCTCCCAACGTGGACTTGGAATGGATAAAGGTTGTAGAAGACCCGGGGTCTCAATTGTCTCAACTTTATTTTGTTGGCAAACCAAACATTCTGCCACAAACTTTTGAATATTAGATTTAAGGCCATCCCAAAAAAATTCTTTCTTCACCCTGTGGTAAGTTTTTAAAAATCCTGAGTGTCCTCCTAAAGGAGAAGTGTGCAATTCCAGAAGAATATTTTGTTTTAGTTGGGAATTCTTACAAAGATATAAGCGATCTTGTACCATAAGGAATCATTTTTCCAACTAAATGTATCATATGTACTAGGATCTTGCTGCAACTTTTGAATGAGTGTCCATACATCTTTGTCCTTCTTCCATTCATCTCTTGCTTCGGTTATCCAATCTGGTTGGATAATAGAAATGGCACAAAGCAATGCTTCCACCTCTTCATTCTTTCTTGAGAGTGCATCCGCAACAACATTAAGCTTTCCTTTTTTGTAGATTATTTCAAAGTCATAACCCAACATCTTTGTGACCCATTTTTGCTGCTCTTCTGAAGATAGTCTTTGTTCCAAAAAGTGTTTAAGACTATCATGATCAATTTTTACCTTGAAGTGTCGTCCCATTAGGTAAGGTCACCATTTCTTTAGTGCATGTAGTATTGCTAACATTTCCTTCTCATAAACAGTTTTTTCTAAATACTTTCCTTTGATTGGACGACTTTCAAAAGCAATGGGTCTTCCTTCTTGCATTAAAATAGCACCAATTCCATGTCAACCATCTTAGCTTCCATGCCATACATCTTAGCTTCCAAACGATTCATCTTAGCTTCCACACCTTTCTTCAAACCATCCATATTAGTTTCCACGTCTTTCTTCAGAACTTCAATTTCATTTTTTGTAATTTTGATATCTCATGTTGTGTTTCTTTGTCTTCATGAGTCATAATAGAGCCTTCTGAAGGTTTAATGGGTGTTGAATTATTTTTAGGAGGCATTTTAGAACCCAATACTGATATCTATTCTTCAATATGGCCTTGGAATAAATTCAAACTAATATTTTTTTTCAAACGAGACTTATGTAATTCGAAAAAAAATACACACATTTTTCTTACTTTTGAGGAGCTCGATATTGAAATTGAATTATCTCTGTGATTTCAGATCTTCAATATCTGAAATTTGGCCCCAATGTAGCCCTCTGAATCTTCTTTCAAATTCCATAGGTCTGACCTAATTTGGATTCTTCAAGGCAAATTTATGCCCAATCTCCCACGATGACCTAATAATGTTATGAAACTAGCTCCAAAAATAGAAGAAAAGAGAGATCAATGCCTTAGAAATAGCCACTTCGAGGGGGAAACCTCCAATACATTACATAAATGAACAATTCTTGGATGATACAAATGACCAAAACCTCCTTCTATATATAGGAGTCCATGGGCCCACAGTATAATCCTAGCCAACCTAACAACAACAATGTAATGGCACAATAATAACAATATTGGGGTTACAGGGGTACAACAATAACAATAAGGGGGCTACACTAATAAAAATAAGGGACTAAACTAGTAATATAGGGACCTAACAACTTATAGCAGAGGGTTTAACTAATATGGTGCAGAAGTGACACAGTTAGGCATATAACACCAAGAAAAGGCTTGTAAAAGAGGAATGATCGACAAGAATGAGGCACAAACCTTCAATTTTTCCTAGGTAAAAATTGCCTAGGGTTTTTGATGTCAGCCCTAGGTAGGCTATTCCAATCGTGCAAAAAGGATGATTTTGTTATTAAAAGGTTAAATCAACAATGAAAGCCTCAAAACAAGCCAATGACTTGACCTTAGTTTAATTTGGCCTTATGCCCTAGCCCTAGTGGCTTGCTTTGAAGGGGAAATATTGATTAGGAGAGTGACAATAATGATTTTTTTATAATTTTTAACCATTTATGTGGAATCATGTTCCTACTACTTAGGTGATGGAGTCTAAGGGAAAATTTAATATGGAGATATCAAACCTCAGAAGGGAATAAGGGAGGAAACCCTGAGTTCCCACCTTAAAAACTGTATCTATCACTCAATATAAGGATAAAGTCGAGATAAAATAACTCTATAAAGCATGCAACATTTCTCCAAAATTTTATAAAAATATACACATTTAGAGAAGGAAAATTGAGACCATAGATAAATATATTGCATGCAATAACCATAAAATATTTTCAGCAATAAAAACATTCACAAGATATCAATTAATAATCCTTCATTATCCCAGAGTCATGTATTCACAACAAAGACTAGTCTCCAATAGCAAAAATATCCACAAGTATCACATCTCCACAAAGGTAGCAAGCTACAAGAGCTAGGCCGAAAATATATAAGAGGGAAAAAATAGTCCATAAGTGATGATGAAATGAAAGAGTGAGGTGGTTTTTTTTTATTTGATGTCTACCTCACCTAATTTTAGCTAATGAAGTTCCTAAAAAATATTGATAATGAGTAAAAATAAAATAATCCTTGGGTTACAAGCTATTCCACTAGCTTAATGTAAAAATATGCCAAAATAGGCCCACATGTGTGAGTCATAAGCCTCTAAATGATAATTTCATGCTTATTTTGGGATCCTAATGCCATGCCATGGTGAGAAGAAGGTCGAAAGTATCTTCAAGTATCATGATCATGCATCATTTGAGGATTAAACCTAAAATCCATCATCAAAGTATATCCAGGGGTCCAAAATCAAGCTGACGTGTCCCAACATTATCCCCATGGATCTCTAATGGTCAGTGTAGTGCTCCTCCTCTCTATAATTAGGGATCCATCAAGTGAAACAAGCCCTCTTAATCCATCCTACGGAATACCATCCTCCTCTAGGATTTGAATCATGGTATTCACATCAAGCAATGTTAAGGCTAGTCTAGAGGCATGATGGGTCTAGTGGTGCAATAATCAAGAATCCTCTATGTTGGGCTAAATAACATCAACATCCTAGGGCCTGTGGGTGCTCTTGGATGTGCACCAACTACTCAAGTCATCATGATGTCTAATGCTATGATGTAGGTGGGTGACATTGCATTTTTTAAGTCATCAACCTTTTTGTAAGGCTTGGGTACCTATGGAGTGGGTACCCTCAAGTCTAATGTTTTTTTGGAACACTTATGAAGACTAAATTAAGACCAACGTAAACATAAGTGAAAGAAACTATTCATTAGAAACTAATATCATATAAGCATCTCAGTGGAACAAACTTGCATGTTAAGGGCACATTAACACTTCAAAATAGGATCACCTTCCAATATCTAATTAGACCAAGTCCCCAGTAAAGGTGTTCCCCACTTTGGTAGGGGTGGCTAATAGCAAACCCAATTAGGTGCTTCCATCCCCTAAGGGGAGGTGAAATTTCCAAGGTTAACCCTTCATTTAGTAGGTGTTGGTGTAAATGAGTGACAATGGAGGGGAAAAGGCTGCATGGCCAAGTTCCATTGTCACAAGGACTAGCTAATGGGACTCCACATCCTAACAATATAGATGTCAAGGAGGAAGAAATTGTGGAGGCATGTTGGGTTGATGGGGCCTAGACCAAGGTTCAATGTGACTGTGCAGTCCAACAAAACCCACTATTACCGGCCCTTTCAGCGACGACCTACTTGTGCAGATTGAAGTATCACCCGAGGCAATATAGGGCAATACTAAAACCAGGATTTTGCATCCTAAGGGATATAGGATCATGGATTTAAGTCTTTTCCTTATTTACAGAGCTTCGTAGGTCAGATCTATCAATAATACAGGCATTTTTCAACACATTTCTTGAACCTACTAACAGACTACATGATCTTACTTATTCATGTATTAAACAAAGTAAACAACCATAAACAACACTGTGCTATTCAATTACAGATCAAAAACCCTTACTTAGCACATATAAGAATAAACAATAGTAAGAAAAACACATCAAAAAAAACTTAGATCTATCCAATAGTTCTTTCACTAATTTGTTAGGTCCCTATATTAATAAGAGAGATAGTTCTCATTGTTGTTAGTAAGACTTTCTTTATTGTTGTTATTATTGTACCCTTGTAACCCCCATATTGTTATTATTGTGCCCTTAAATTATTATTGTTAGGTCGGCTAGGATTACATTGTGGCCCACTAGGATTACATTATGGCCCATAGACTCCTATATATAGAAAGGAGGTTTTTTAATTTGTATCATCCAAGAATTGTTCATTCATGTAATGTATTGGAGGTTTCCCCCTTGAATTGGCTTATTTCTAAGGCGTTGATATCTCTTTTCTTCTATTTTTGGAGCTGGTTTCACAACATTTGGTATCAAAGCTTTGAGATTCTAGGGTTTCACTACTCCAAACAGGTCATCGTGGCATTTTCGCTATAATGTTTCTTATACGAAGGTTTAGAAGCTGAAAGTTTTAGAGTGCGAAGCCAAAATCTTGAGGAACATCTTTGCAAATTTTCAGATCTTTGTTCGCAATAGTTTCGGAGATATGATCTGTGGAAGGTAGGTGATTTTGTAGGCTCCTGAATTTAACCTAAACAGGTCATCGTGGTATTTTAGCTATAAAATTGTTTCTATGAATGTTCAGAAGCTGAAATTTTTAGAGTGCGAAGCCGAAATCCTTAGGAATATCATGGCAAAATTTCAGATCTTGGTTCACAATATTGGCAGAGATATGATCTCTGGAAGTTAGGGCTTTTTCAGGCTTCTGAATTTCATCTCAAAGAGATGATCATGGGAAAAGATTCATAACTCTCTCTCTCTGAGAATCGGATTGGAATGCTGTAAAAAGTGACCACAAGTACACGGAATGTAGTTTTTTTTCTATCAATTTCACAACCAAAGGAGGAAACAGTGACACGTGGTAAGTCATACAAGTTTTCTCTACTGAACCAGTCCATAATTGGGTCATTGTGGGAGATTGGACATAAATTTGGCTTTAAGAATCCAAACTTAACATAAATTGCAGATTTGCAACCTTCAAGGTTAGGGGCTAATATAGGCCAAATTTCTATATCAGAGAATCCGTAATTATAGATATTAATTCAATTTTCAAAGATATCTGTCTTTAAAAGTAAAGAAAAGGTGTATTTTTTTCTAATTGCATAAGTCTTGTTTTAAGAATCAAGTTGGTTCTGATTCCGCGTAGCACAGATAGATACTGCATTGGATTAGTAAAATGCCCTAAAACAATCTAAAACCTATTGGCCTTTAGAAGGCTCTACTATGACTCATGAAAACGAAGAATGGAAACATGACATATCAAAATTACAAGAGCAAGTGCAACAAATTTCGCTCTCGCAAAGAGCAACAAAACATGACATGGAAGTTTTGAAGAAAGGCATGGAAACTAAGATGGATGGTTTGAAGAAAGGCATGGAATCTAAGATGGATGGTTTGAAGAATGGCATGGATGGCATGGAAGCTAAGATGGATGGCATGGAAGCTGGCATGGAATCTAAGATTGATGACATGAAAGCTAAGATCGATGAAAAAATGGAAAACATGAAGAAGGATCTGCAAGCAGATGATGGGAAGTTTATTGTGTTGAGAATGTTTTGAATGGTGAAAAGATAGTAGATGAAACTCATGATGAGAAAAAAATAAATGTTAATCATGATTTCATAAACTCTAATGTTGGAAGGAAGAACCACCATATTCCGAAAATGGATATGAGGAAATTTGATGGAAAGGATCCTGTAACATGGATACTACAGATGGAGAAATATTTTGATCTCAATAATGTGCAAAACACACAAAAGGTATGCATTGCAACTTTATGTTTAGAACAAAATACATTTATATGGTATCGATGGCTTTGCTCCCGTAAAAAAAAATTCACTTGGTCAATTTTTACGGAGGAAATGATAGCACATTATGAGGATACAAAAAGTAACACCTTCTTTAACCAATTGATAAATCTCAAACAAAAGTGTCCAGTGGGGGAGCACATTGAGGACTTCCAAAAATTGAATATATGGGTAACTAATATTCCAAAGGAACATAGGAATGATCTCTTCATAGGTACTTTAAAGGATAACATCCAACATGAAGTTCTTGTTTTGGAACCTGATTCAATGGAGAAGGCATTCAGGTTGGGAAGAAAAATAGAATGTAAAATTATGGCGATAAGGAAGCCTACCACTCACTTCTATAAAGAGGGAAGTGTTGCTACTCCTAGATTTCCACAACCTACAAGGTTGACACAACAAAAATTGGAAGAAAAAGGAGCAAAAGGGCTTTGCTACAGTTGTGATAGCAAATACACTAAAGGTCATAAGTATGTTGAGAAAAAATTATTTTACATAGATTGTGAAGAGGAAGAAGAAAATGAACAAGAATTTTCAAAAGAAGAGAGTATACACCAGGAACCAACCCTAGAAGAGGAAGAAATGAGTCTAACCATATCATGCAATACATTGGCAGGAATTACCACGACATATCAAGAAGAAAAAGGTAATAGTGTTGATTGATTTAGGTAGTACCCATAATTTTATTCATTGTAAGGTGCCAAGGAATTGAATTGTTTCCTATACCTAGCACCAGAATGTCAAGTGATGGTTGCAAATGGAGGAACTATAAATTTCTCTAGAAAATGCCATAATATCAAGCTAACCATGGGGGAATATGTATTGAATAGTCCCATGCTTTCGATTCCTATGGGAGGTGCTGATGTTGTACTAGGAGTACAATGGTTACAATATTTGGGGACGGTAGCTTTTAATTTTCAAGAACTTTTCTTGATTTTTTTTTCAAAAGGAAAGGAAGTCAAATTACGGGGTATTGTAGGGAATCTAGGAAATATAATAAGATCTAATGTCATGACAAATCTTCTAAAGAAAGAACAACGAGGCGTAATTGCACAACTATGCTCACTAGAAGTTCCAACATCAAAATCATCTATTTCTATAGATCTCCAAAAATCTTTGGATAATCATTCCAAGGTGTTTGAAACTCCCAAAGGATTCCCACCTATTCATGATCATGATCATGCTATTAATTTGATTCCAGGAAGTGTTCCTCCAAACATTAGGCCTTATATATATCCTTATGTACAAAAGAGTGATATTGAATATGACGGTGGTAAATGTTAGAGGTGGGTATAATTCAACCTAGTCAAAGTTCTTTCTTTGCTCCTGTAGTATTGGTACACAAGAAGGATGGATCATGGCACATGTGTCCGGATTATAGGGAGTTCAATAAGCTCACCATTAAAGATAAATTTCCCATTGCTATGATTGATGAATTATTGGATGAATTATATGGAGCAATTTATTTTACCAAATTGGATCTTCGTTCAGGGTATCATCAAATTAGAATGAAGACTGAAGATATTCCAAAAATAGAATTTCAAACTCATGAGGGTCATTATGAATTTTTGATCATGCCTTTTGGCCTTACCAATGCACCTTCTACATTTCAAGGGTTGATGAATTCCATTTTCAAACCCTTCCTTAGAAAATTTTTGCTAGTATTTTTTGATGATATACTAATCTACAGCAGGTCTTGGAAGGATCATGTTCAACATGTTAAAGTAATTCCAAATGGTTTTGAGTACAAGAGGTGGAATATCTGGGTCATATTGTATCTCACGAGAGTGTTAAGGTAGACCCTAACAAAATTAAAGCCATTAAGGAATGGAAATTCCCCACAACCATAAAGCATTTGTGAAGATTTCTCGGGTTAACAGGGTATTATCGCAAGTTTGTTAAGAATTATGGGAGAATAGCAGCACCTCTAACAACATTATTGAAGAAAGATGCATTTTCATGGACTCCTGAAGCAACTAAGGCCTTTGAACATCTTAAAGAGGCAATGTGCCTAGCACCGGTCTTAGCTATGCCAGACTTCACAAAAACCTTTATCGTGGAATGTGATGCCTCAGGAAATGGAATTGGTGCTGTTTTAATGCAGGAAGGAAGACCCATTGCTTTTGAAAGTCGTCCAATCAAAGGAAAGTATTTACAAAAACCTATTTATGAGAAGGAAATGTTAGCAATACTGCATGCACTAAAGAAATGGCAAACTTACCTAATGGGAAGACACTTCAAGGTAAAAACTGATCATGATAGTGTTAAACACTTTTTGGAACAAAGACTATCTTTAGAAGAGTAGCAAAAATGGGTCACAAAGATGTTGGGTTATGACTTTGAAATAATCTACAAAAAAGGAAAGCTTAATGTTGTTGCAGATGCACTCTCAAGAAAGAATGAAGAGGTGGAAGCATTGCTTTGTGCCATTTCTATTATCCAACCGTATTGGATAACCGAAGCAAGAGATGAATGGAAGAAGGACAAAGATGTATGGACACTCATTCAAAAGTTGCAGCAAGATCCTAGTACATCTGATACATTTAGTTGGAAAATGATTCCTTATGGTACAAATATCGCTTATATCTTTGTAAGAATTCCCAACTAAAACAAAATATTCTTCTGGAATTGCACACTTCTCCTTTAGGAGGACACTCAGGATTTTTAAAAACTTACCACAGGGTGAAAAAAGAATTTTTTTGGGATGGCCTTAAATCTGATATTCAAAATTTTGTGGCGGAATGTTTGGTTTGCCAGCAGAATAAAGTGGAAACAATTAAGACCCCAGGACTTCTACAACCTTTATCCATTCCAAGTCAACGTTGGGAGGAGATTTCAATGGATTTTATCACAGGTTTACCTAAGTCCGAAGGAAAGAGAGTCATCATGGTGGTAGTTGATAGACTTACCAAGTATGCACACTTTTGTGCATTATCTCATCCATTTAAAGCAAGTACAGTTGCTACTACATTTATGGACACAATTTAAAAGCTACATGGAAACCCAAGGGTTATTGTGAGCGACAGAGATCCCATTTTTACTGGAAATTTTTGGACGGAGTTATTTTCTTGTTTGGGTACTCAATTAGCTCATAGATCATCTTATCATCCTCAATATGATGGTCAAACTGAGATAGTAAATAAATGTTTGGAAGGATATCTTCGTTGTTTTGTATCTGATAAACAAACACAATGGGTCAAGTGGTTACCTCTCGCTGAATGGTGGTATAACACTTCCTTCCATACCGCAGCAAAAATGACCCCATTTATGGCACTTTATGGATATCATCCACCATCCATCACATCATCTTTAAGGGAAAATTCGAAGGTTCAAGCAGTGGAAGATCACATCGAGCATCAACAAGAAGTTTTCCAACTCTTAAAGGATAACCTGAATTTGGCACAAAATCGAATGAAACAACAGGCAGATCAACATCGTAGCGAGAGAAGTTTTGATGTAGGAGATTGGGTATTTTTACGGCTACAACCATACAAACAAATGTCCCTCAAGCAAGCAAAGAAGGATAATAAATTATCACCAAAGTACTATGGTCCTTACAAGGTGTTTCAAAAGATTGGTACTATGGCATACAAATTGGAGCTTCCTGCTTCTTCACAAGTGCATCCAATTTTCCATGTTTCATGCTTAAAGAAGGTTATAGGTGAAAATCTTCCAGTTCAAACAATATTTCCAGAACTTGATGAGGAAGGAAAAATCATATTGGAACCTGAAGCGGTCACGGAAACAAGAAATCGACAACTACGGAATCGATCAATTTCAGAGTATCTCATCAAGTGGAAGAACTTACCCACTGAAGATTCTACATGGGAGGATGAGAATTTTATACAGAAGCACCCAGAGCTACTCAAGTGTTGAGGACTACACTTTTTTGAAGGAGAGGGGCATGTTAGGTCCCTATATTACTAGTATAGTCCCTTATTGTTGTTAGTGTAACCCCCTTATTGTTATTATTGTACCCTTGTAACCCCCATATTGTTATTATTGTGCCCTTAAATTATTATTGTTAGGTCGGCTAGGATTACATCATGGCCCCACTAGGATTACATTGTGGCCCCATGGACTCCTATATATAGAAAGGAGGTTTTGTAATTTGTATCATCCAAGAATTGTTCATTCATGTAATGTATTGGAGGTTGCCCCCTCGAAGTGGCTTATTTCTAAGGCATTGATATCTCTTTTCTTCTATTTTTGGAGTTGGTTTCACAACATAATTTCTCAGATCTTTCTCATACATCCACTTTCCACCCTGTGCACACAACTGCAGGGCCCTGCACACAAAGTTGTAGGGGTCTACGCACACAGTTCGAGGGGTCTGCGCACACAGCTGTAGACTTCATAAGGTCTCTGCGCACATTGCTGCACGAACCTTTTCTCTAACCCAAAACACAAACTCTAACTTCAAACAATCTTACACCCAAATGCATCTCATCAGATCTATCATTTAAGCTTATCTTTGACCTCTATCTAGACTCCTTATATAGGTTTAGCATTTACAATACCATGGTCCAAAACCATGGTCGGATTCCAATGTTAAAAACATTATCCCATACCATTACATAATAAGGGGCTTTTACCCACCACAAATCCCCTAAGACTCAAAATCAAAGAGAATGAGTCTGAGAGAGACAATATGCTAGAGATAGAATTAGAGTTACCCATGCTTGAGGAATTTACAACCAATACTCAGAAAACAAAAATTCATAATTCCCTATGCTCTCCTGTGGATCAACAACCAAGTGTTCGTTCAGATAAGAATGAAGGGTGTGCTTGTGTTTTTGTTGAATCTCAATACAAGGTAACATTTTAGATTTTTTAAGATCCTTTTACTGATTTTCTATAGTTTTTTTTTTTTTCTGAATAAGTCTACTTCTATATTGATACAAAAAGATTACAACGAGGCAAAGGCCTCCGAGTGGCTAGCCCAATGATGTGGCATTCTAGCATTGCACTGCTGCATATTGACACTTAAAACCAACGACTGAATACAGACTATGACAAAAACTGAGGACCAGGACCTTGTCCGACTGTTATACCATTGATACTTATGTTTGTTGTGACTGCTGAAAGGAAGGACAATTTTCGACTGATAAGACCTCAACAGACAAAACGAGAAACAAAAATTACAAGTAATTTTAGTATGGCCATGAAACGCTGTCCTGAGGACAGTAACATCAGTAATCCTAGTGTGTAACCTGTATCTGGAAGGCCTGTGATAATTCGATGAAGAATGACCATTAATAATCTGCAAAAAACTGAGAGAAAGAAGGAGGTTTAACCCCTTCTGGATACCTGTAGACCAAAACTGTCGTTCAGACTCCATTAAGCTTCGTTAGGCGAAGGCGCTTCTTCCTCCACAGGGCAAGCGAACGGATTGAAGTCCTCGTCATCTGGAGGAAGAGGAACTTTGTCAGAGAAACCGCTGCCCGAAGGAGCGTTGGGCTTTGCCATCTGAGACGCTAACTGAGAGGCGTTATCATCCGGAGCGCTTGGCCTACTGACGTCGGGAGGACAGAACAGAACCTCAGCCTCAGGAGCAGGGACAATTTCAGAGGGCAGAGCTTGAGCATTCGAATTATGGCCAGAGAGCAAAGACTGAGCGACAAGATTAGGCCTCAGAGTGATGGAAACCTCGGCAATAAACTCATGATGATTGAGGGAGCAGGGGTAGATGAAACGGGCGGAGTGAGAGTGAACATTGGAAGAGAGGCGAATTTGCGCCCCACGGCCACGACCACGTCCACGCCTGTAAACCACATTGCGTCCAGCTTCAGGATCAGAAAAGTCCGACGGGGAGGATGAGGAAGGAGACACTGGCTGTCTCATACCAAGCCCTCGAGAGGAGCCTCGCCTGGCGGTCATCCTAGGTCTCAGGCGAGGCATAGTGAGCCGGGTAGGGCGGAGAAACACTGGAGGGCGACTGCAAACAGAGGTGAAGCCACCGTAATAGCCAAACGGCCCCGAGGAGACTTGAAAATCTTCTGAAAGCTGATGACCACACTACAAATAACACTGTTTCCCTGTACTGGTCCGCAGGCAGGGCTCTGAAACGACTTGCGAGCAGCAGTAATTCAAAGGTAAAACTCTTTGGATCAATGGAATGGGTTCCATAACGCCGAGGAGGGCAGGTAAACGAGGCGTAATAAAACGAATTGATGCTGCATTAACTGAAGAAGTCTGCGAGTTGGGTTGTCGCTTTGAATGCAGAGGACTGGCGGTGGTGGTGAACCACGTGCCCGGCCACCTCCCCATCTGCAAATAATCACTAACTACGTACACCCGCATCCAGGGACAAGAGATCTTGTTGCACCAGAAGTGTGCAGTCTTTTTGTAGTTGAGGGTCATTGGAACTGTATAAGGGTCCAGAGTAGAAAGGGAACTGCTGATTAGCCCCTTGATTAGCCAATCTGTCTGCAACCTTGTTTGCAGTACGTCTAACATGCTTGAAATTGACACTTTTGGGAGTCCTGAGCCAGCCTTCGATTTGTTCTAGTCTGCCCAATAGCCTCCAGCTTGTTGCAATCTTGACAGCTGTGGTTCCAGATTGGATTCGAGTGGCAGCATCGATTAAAATTTGAGAATCCCCTTCTATGTCTATAGGGAAGAAATTCTCATCTTCCGCAATGCATAAACCTGTCCATAGGCCTTCCAATTCTGCGGCATTGTTGGTGTCCCTGCCTATTGCTCCATGGTAGATATGCAAGGGAGACCCCTCCGAAGTTCTGAATATTCCCCCAAATCCAGCCGGCCCCGGATTACCCTTAGCCGCTCCATCGAAATTCAATTTGAAAGAGGGAGGGTGAGGAGGCGACCAGCACAGAGGGGAGTCCTTGTGAGTGGAGAGAATATGACTTTCCTGAGCCGAGGAGGCAGTGTTCAGGTTCCAATTTTGCATTATGAGATGCTCTTGGGGGATCTTAGGCATTTCCGAATCCTGCCATTGCCTTAGCGCTAGAGTTTCCTGTAGGTACTGTTTGAGTTGTATCCATAGGGCGTCTATCTTGGAGCTATGATTCTTGAAGATTCTACTATTGCGCTCTTTCCATATTATCCAATAGAAGAACCCTGGTAGGAGTTTCCATAGTGTGTTAAGATATAAGCATTGGAATGGATTCCTCGGCCAGTTCCTAAGGGTGTTGACTATATCTCCTGGTCTACGACCTGTTCTTCTATTGCAATGCTCCACTCTTTCCCAAAGATTGTTCGCAAGGGAACAAGTATCCAAGAGATGTGAAATAGTTTCTGCCTGAAGATTGCAATTCGGACACCTTGAGGGGCCTATGAATCCTCTCTTTTGTAAATTGTCCCAAGTGAGGATTCGCTTCTTACTTAACATCCAGAGAAATGTAGAGATCTTTGGCCATAAGCCTGGTTGCCAAATTTGGTCCCATATCAGATCTTTTATTGGCTGCTCTGGAAGGTAGAGAAGACTATAAGCTTCCTTTGTAGTAAAAGTACCTTTGGTGGTGTATCCCCATCTGACTTTATCCTGTTGATCGGAGAGTTTAATTTTTCTAAGATTAAGTTCTTGATCCAGATCATTATAAGTTTCCTCCTGCCAATTGTCTTGCCATGTGCCAGCAGGACGCCATCGTTGAAAACCTTGAGAGGGCTGCTGCTGCCAGAAGTGTTGAACTAGGATTTGCCAGTATCTTGCATGTGAGCCTGCCATTTGGGTTTGTGAAATAATGTGGCAAGCTTGGGAGATTGTTGCCACGAATCCTCCCAAAATCTTGCCAACGAACCTTTGTGTATTTCCCAAAAACTATGTGCTTGTATAAAAGAGCTGTGCTGCTTGGCCGCATTCCAAATTAGAGAGCCTGGGGTAAGTGAGCTAAAACGAATGAGAGTATCCTTCGGACATCCAGCAGCATATTTCGCATGCCAGAGGCCTGCCCAAGGAGAGTGAGATCTGGAGATCCAATTCCACCAGATACGGGCTCCCATGATAGTATTACTATGAAGGGGGTCCCGAAGTCCCAGCCCTCCTGCCGACTTAGGAAGACAGACTTCGTTCCATTTTACAAGAGCCCATTTCCTATTGAGACCTTTGGAGCCCCAGAGGAAGCTTCTTTGAAGATTGCGAATTTTTTTAAGCACCCATTTTGGTGCAGCCAAAATGGAGAATAAGTATAAGGGCATTGCTTGAAGTACTGATTTTATGAGAATAACTCTGCTGGAAATATTAAGAGAGCGATAGGTCCAAGAAGAGAGCCTGTGCTCTAGTTTGTCAAGGAGAGTGCGCCAGGAAGCCTGTTTGACAGCCGAAATTAGGAGAGGAGCTCCAAGATATTTCGAAGGGAGCACTGAGATAGGATAACCAAGAAGTCTGGAAATGTTCCTCTGCGTTGTCATGGGAGTATTGAAGAAGAAAAGCTGGGATTTGGAGGCATTGATAGTGGTACCTGAAGCTTCAGAAAAAAGGTTAAGCAGGGCTTTGAGAGCAGAGGCTTCTTGTACTGAAGGGTGACCAAAGAGCATAGTGTCATCAACGAACTGTTGATGGGAGATAGGAGGTTGACCATGGAGGGAGAGACCTTTAAGAGAATGGGAGGTGATGGCAGCGTGAAGAAGGCGACCAAGACCTTCCGCCATTAGGACAAAGAGAAACGGAGAGAGGGGATCCCCTTGCCGAATACCCCGGGTGGGGCGAAAGGGCGACGAAGGGGACCCATTGAGAAGGATCGAGAAGCTGGGGGAGGTTAAGAGATTCATAATCCAGCGAGTCCACGTCGCGCTGAAGCCAAAAGCTAAAAGAACTTGACTGATGTAATTCCAACTAAGCTTATCAAAGGCTTTTGAAAGGTCCATTTTAAGAATCATACCTGGTTTTTTCATCTCCTTGAGGGAGTGGATAACCTCATGAGACAGAATGATGGCGTCCAGAATCTGCCTTCCTTCAACATAGCCTGTTTGCTCAGGCGAAATGAGGCTAGGTAGGAGAGGTTTCAATCTATTTGCCAGAACTTTGGATATAAGCTTGTAAATGACATTGCATAGCGCAATAGGTCTGAACTTGTCTGGCGAGTTGGAATCATCCGATTTGGGTATGAGCGCTATGAAGGTGGTGTTTAAAGATGGAAGGAGCCAATGCATTGTCCTGGATTCTTCCACGAGTGCCCAGACTTCTGATTTGATGAGATCCCAGAAGTTGTGAAAGAAGTTGGCTGTAAATCCATCAGGGCCAGGGGCTTTGCCATCCTGGAGCTGGGCCATTGCGTCTTCTACTTCTTGCATAGCTATAGGTTGAAGTAGTTTACTGTTCTGATCTTCAGTGATGATTTTTGGTATGTGCTGTGTGATAGATCTGATAGCATGGGATCTACATCCTGGAGGCTCCTGAAGTATATCCTGAAAGTAATCTTTGAATTCTTTTTCCATGTCCTCATGCTGCTCTAGGCGTTCCCCTTGCCTATTGTTGATGAAGGCTATGTTATTGTGCATGCGCCTCTGTATGGTGGATTTATGAAAAAATTTAGTGTTTTTTTCTCCCTCCTTGAGCCATTTGATTCTTGATTTTTGCCTCCACAGAATTTCTTCTTGGAGTCTCCTTTCTTCGATCTTGTTAGTGAGAACCTGCTCCTGGTAAGCAAGATTCTCAGTTCTGCCATCATTGATGATGCATTGTTGCAAAGTTTTCATCTGCTGCTCCAGTATTTTCTGATGATCGAAAATGTTGCCAAACTGATCTCGATTCCAAGCTTTGAGTGCTTGTTTGAGATGTTTAAGTTTTTGTTGAAATTGAAACATTAGTGCGCCTTCGGGGGGTTGAAAGGAGTTCCAAGCATCTTTTACAATCGCTTTGAAGTTCGGGTGAGAGAACCAGAAGGCTTCAAAGCGAAAGGGCCTATTGCATCTGGAGCCAGGCCGAGTCCATTGCAGCATGATGGGCCAGTGATCTGAGCCCATCTGGGGCATGATAGAGGCGTGAAGGGTCCCACCTAGATGAATAGCATTATCTGATATGAGAAAGTGATCCAGCCTGGAAGCGATGTGCTGTAACCCTCTTCTTTTATTTGTCCAGGTATAAATGCCGTTGGAGGTTTGAAGGTCGATAAGCTGATTCCTGTGGATGAAATCTTTGAAGCCTATACTGTCTCCTTCAAGTCTCAATCTGCCGCCTGATCTTTCTTCTAGGGTCGAGATCATATTAAAGTCCCCTCCACAGATCCATAATGGGTATTTTCGATCAGAGTTGAGCACTGAGAGAGTTTCCAATAAATCCATTTTGTTTTGGAGTTCTTGAGGGAAATACACATTGGAGAGGTGACCATGGATGTTGGTCCCTATGAGGTGAAAAGTAGCTTGTATAACATAGTGTGAGGCATGAAAATCCTCAAGGTAGTAGATTTGGGGATTCCAAAGAGTGGTAAGCCCTCCTGAGGCCCCGGAGGCATCCACTGAGACTGATCTACAACCTGGCCAGATTCTGTTGAGGAAGGCTTCCAGTGCTGTGCTGTTGCATTTTGTTTCTTGTAAAAAGACCATTGCAGGCTTTTCTTGTTGTATCATGTTTTTTAGGATTCTTTGTTTTGCAGGGCTGTTAAACCCTCGCACATTCCAAGAGATGAGTTTCATGAGGAACGGTGGGGGATGGTTTTGTAAAACTTTGTCAACTTTGGAAAGCTGCCTGAGTCCACCAGCATCTCTCCAATGATAATTGTTCTTTGCAAATCCGTCTTGCGCCCTCTTTTTTTTTATTCTCTCATGATTTTTTTTCCATCCCAAGGGCTTCCTGCTTGTATGCCCAAGCATTTATGTTGCTGCGCTCTGGCTAGCACCACTTCCAGACTTTCTATCTGCCTGGTAGAAATAGTACTGAACTCCTTCTGTCGACAAGCTATTTCTAGTCCCAAAATGTCTAGATCCCCCAAATCAATACTTTCCGGTTCAACCTCCATATTGGTGAGTTGGGATTGATCTTTATTGCTGGGTTGGTGAAGAACTGAAAGAGCTAGAGCAGAATCTATGTCCATGCTGGTATCTTTGAGACCTGACTCAGTTCTAGGAATGACAGAGGGAGTGGATGCAGGGGTTTGGCCTTGGGCTGAGTCCTGATGAAGATCTGTGGATGTGGGAGTGGCCGTATCAGTAGGAAGAGCAGAGGAGGAAGGTAAGATCTTAGAGTTAACTTGGCTGGGAATAGCAGATAAAGATTCAAAGCTGTTTTTGGATTCAGGGATGATAGGAGTGTGGTTAACCACAGGAGATTTCTTGGCATGCTTTCTTCGTCCTGAGACCTTGGTGAAGCCTTCCTCATCTTTGTTGGTCTCCGAGTCAGGGGACTTGGCCTGTTGATTCAGGGGACAATCCCTGAAGAGGTGACCATGTTCATGGCATTTCCTGCACCGAAAGGGAACATGTTCGTAGTCTATAGTCTGAATCCATTCAAAGTCGTCATGAAAAAGGCTTACCGAGTCCGTCAAGGCTTTGGCTAGATGCATCTGGACGCAGATTCTTGCATAGGAAGTGTATCTGCGATTTTTTGTTTCCTCCGCTACTTTGATGAAAACCCCCAGCCCGTTCCCTATTTCTGCCAGGGTCTCCTCATCCCAGTATTCCGCAGGTAGAGAATACATGCGGATCCAAACCGGAGCCCAGCTGAAGTCCTCTTTGTCAGGATGAAATCTTTCCACCCATTCCCGAAGGTAAAGACCTGCCGAGTTGAAAAAATATGGCCCTCCATCAAAGATGCGTGTTTTGTCTTCAAGGCAGTGGAAAATGGCGGTAAAGAAGCCTTTGGGACCAAGCTGAAGGGTAACTTGTCCTTTAGGTTTCCATTTTGAAGCTATCCAGCCATGTAAAGCCTTTTCAGTGGGCCAAAGACCTAGGAACTTACCAATGAGGGCGTGATCTCTCATGAATTGAATACGTCCATTGATGCGATGGCTAGGAAGATCGATATTGGTTCTTTCCGTCGCCTTAGGAATACACTTTGCCGACGTAACTTTAGGTCTGGTTGCAGAGTCTGTTTGAGCCGAATCTTTTCCAGCGTCATTCGAGGTGCCCGGTGTCTTTTGGGCCTCTTTGTCTTTTTCTTCCTGAGTGCGTTCAGGCTGAGAATCAGTTTTGTCGGTGGCAGCAGTGGAATGACCAGTGGGGTCCGCTCCCTGTGCAGTCAGGGGAGGGTTGACTGTCTTTTCTGAATGAATCGTAGAGGCGGATAAGCCAGGAGAAGCTCCTGGGGGGGGAGGGGGGGCAGAGCCCGCCCCTCCAGTGACCGGTAGCATGGTGCGGAAGCCTATCGAGGGTAGGCGGCGTCTAACGAGCTTGCAAAGAGCGTGAAAAAATCAGAGTTGCAGGGTGAGCTCAGAAACCCTAGCAGAGCGATCCGCATTTCATCGTAACCATATTGTATTGATTGATTTTCTATAGTTAGCAGGGAAGATGTATTTTATTGTTTTCATGGACCATAAGCACATGTTCAGTGGACACTTGGAGTGGCTTAGTTTTTGTTTTTTCTTCTTGCTCAAGGAAAATGAGAGCAGAATTTCAATAAGTAGCGATCTGCTGGATTGGTTACACTGGAAGGATCACTTCACATGATTGTACATATGTCTTCAACATGTAGGCGGTTTTCATCAGGATTTGAAGCCCTCAAGTCTCGGTGATATGCTGCCATCAATAAGTATAGTAATTTTTTATATCAGTCAGTATAGTTTTGAGTCTATTTCATTTGAGTTATCAGTTTTCAGTCATGTTTATTAGTTTTCATTTTTTTACCGTATTGGCCCAACGGATAAGGCAGTGATCTCCAAAATCTAGTGTTCTGTGGTTCTCGACACCTCTTTCAGAGCTATCATCCCCAATAAGGAAAATGTTCGTGTCAGTATTTTCATCCTGCCACCAGTGATCAAAATCCATTTTTCATATCATTTTAGGAGTCCCACTCAGAAATTTGTTATCATTCCACTAGGTCATGGAAAAATTTAGTCACTGATGCTAGCCCTAGTCCAAAAACATCACTCTTCCTCAAATTTGATTACTTTCTGCAATAGTTTCATACCTTTCTAAGTATACATCATTTGTAAAGTCAGTCTCATCATGTCATCATATCATTCATGCCATCTTGATGTTCAGTCTTTCAAGGTCTCATTAGGTCTTTTAGGGTTTTTCAAGGTTTCACTAGGTCATTAGGGTTTCCAAGGTCCAATCAAGCTTCATTTCCAATCATAATACCAGCAAGTAAAGTGTGATCCAATAACATCTCTTCACCATGTGAAGATGATTTATAAAGAGAAATTCTTATTTCATCATGTAATTTTATGTTTTTCAAATGTAATAATTTCACCATCCCAAGTTGCTAACTCAACGTTCCAAAGATTCCAAACCACCAAAAATTCAAATTCAAAGAGTTCTCAAAGGTCATCAGAAGATCAAATTGTCAAAAGAAAGAGTGAAGTAAAAGGTAAAGTTTGAAAAGGTTAAGTGAATAACAAAGGAAAAAAGTGGGTCCCAAGGCCCAATTCATTCAAATGATGAAGTAATAAAAATCAAGAAGACTTGTATTATGATGTTATTACACCTTCCCCTATCCTTAAAATACCTTCCTAAAAACTTCCCATCATTCCTATCCCTCAAAATCATCATTTTCCCACAAACCCTAGCCTATTGCTACAATTTGACACTTTTAAACTTTTACTCAAAGCCCTCACTCAATCCTTGAAATTCAACTTTCCCATACTTCCTAAAATCCCTCCCTACCTCCAAATATTTTCCTGAGAACTTAGAAGCCCCTTATCCCCTTTATTTCCCTTCATTCTTATAAATTTCCCAAATTCCCTGTTTTGCCTATACTAAACCCTAATTTCCACTACCATTGATCTAGGGTTTGCTATGGAATCAAAGATATATGAGTAGAGGAGGCATAATGGGGGTCATATCAGCAAGTATGAGGCAATTCCAACTCATAACATCATGTCTCCATTATTTTTCAAGAATTCATTCCAAGGGACAAATCATTTTCCACATATAGGGCCAATTTTTCTTCAAACTATGTTTATGACAAAATGGTGATGAATTTTACAAATGTGAAAGAGGCTTTTCTCCATCATAGGTCAAGGAAGAAAAAAGTCATTTATTTTTTACACAGGTGTCATGGTTTTGGAGAAATGTCAATAATACAGTTGCTACAAGAGAGTTGCTGCACTTCCTGCGTAACCTTGGAAAAATCAATTTCCCCCCCTGATGGAGTGTCCAAATGACTTTATTGATATTAAATGATAACCATATAGATAGATATTTCCAATGAGCTATCATGATATCAATTTGGAAATGATTAAGGCCTCCAAAAGTTTCCTGCAAGAGCACACTGCAGTTTTGCACCCCCATTCTGCACTTTTTAACAAGTCTTGGAAGAATATATTTTTGAGGGCTATACTTGATAATTTTCAGTGCTTGACAGGTCCATTGTGTATCCAAGAGAGATATATTTCCAACGAGCTATCATGCGCTCAATTTTGACACTGGGAAGGCCTCTAAAAGCAGTCTGCAAGTTGGAGATGCGCATAGAGAAAGTGGCGCTGCACATAGAGTAGTCTTGGGATAATCATTTTTTACGAGGTCAAATCAAGTCCACTCTACAAACTAAGAACATATTTGGAATGTAGACTAGATAATATTTCCAATGAGCTATCCTGAGCTCAGTTTGGACATTGGGAACCCCCTAAAAAGTTAGCTTGAAGTTGGCACTGCGCGTAAGATAATTGCGCTGCGCATAGGACACATTTTCTCAGTTTGCTGATATTTTTCAATTTTCTCAATTTTTTCCAGTTTGACCATGGTCAATGAGATTTTTACCAATGTAAATAATAATTTAAAGTAAATATGAAGTGGTTGAATTACCTAGTGTAATTACATTAGGTGAAAAGTTTTGATGACATGTAATGAATCAGTTTGCAAAAAGTGAGGGATGAGTCAGTTTGACCTCCCTACACTCTAGGTATTCAGCTCAGTTTTGGTGGAACACCTCCTCAACTTGGGAATTCGGCCCCTTAGGTTGGGAGAAGTTGTTTGAGGTCTATATATTTTAATTTTTAACTCATTTTCAAAGGTTTGACATTGTTGGATGTTAATGCATTGATTAGAGACTCTAGTGTAATCATTTTGGTAGAAAATTAATGAAAATGTTGCAGCTATTTCTTTGGGATACCTGTGCGATGAGAATTTATAATTGTTTTTCTTATGTCTAATTATGTATGATTTTTTTGTTTCATGATCCATTTCATTTCTATGATATCTTGGTTTTTAATTTGATGAACAGAATACATCTCTCATTCTCTGTTTTGGAAAAACCTTCATAGTTTGTCCATCCTCTTTAGTTTAGAAAGAATTCAAGCCTTGCCTTGCTCTTTCTAGCACCTCACCTATCTGATACATCTCACCCTTAAACCCTAAGTGTTAGGTTTTCTACTTACCTTTCCCCATTGAATCTTTGCAACCCTAATCTTATTTTCTGTGACCTAGCCTCTTTGACTTGATCCTCATTCAACCACCCAATTCAACCAAATTAAACCCCTGTACTTATACCTAGCCTAAAACCCTAATTCATCCAGCCCTCTTGGTTGTGACTTTGTGGAGAGAGCCCTCTATAGTTTGGTAGGGCTAGATACCAAGCCAAAATATTGGTCTTTGTTTACCTTTGTTGGGATCTCTTATTCAACCTTAGAGATTTGGCAGAGTGATAACACGCATGACTGTGAAAATTGGAGACTATGAGATGGATCAAGTCATCTTGGATCTGGGGTCTGATGCAAATTTCTTACCTAAGAAGACCTGGTAGAAGATGGGAGAACCAAAGTTGGAATGGTCCACCATTCAGCTATGCATGGCTGATCGACAAAAGATCATTCCACTTGGAAGGCTTCCACAAGTTGTGGTAGACATTGCCGAAGTGAAGGTATGTGCAGATTTAGAAGTAATACAAATTTTGGATGATGCAAACCCTACCCTGCGCTGTTAGGATTGGATTGGGAAATTGATATGGGAGGCATCATTAACCTGAAGTGTATAAGTATGATTTTTGAAAATAACAGTACGCGGGTGATATTCCCACTAGATCCAATAGAAGGAGAATGATACACAGAGCCAGTGCGTGAGGGGGATGATGTTGACCATATCTACAATCTGAATGCATGGGACGAAGACTGGATCAAACCTACTACTAATGGCATGTTGAACTGGAAGAAGGATATCTCATGTTTTTTGATTCAGATGGCAAGATGGAGAACTGGTAGAACCAGTTGCACGATGTATCCGTGTTGTGTTTCCTCAAGATCAAAAATAACTTCCGATGCATCTCCTCAAAGGTAAGAGAAATACCCTACTTTGAAGGTTCTGGTAGTATCAAAGAATTTTTGGAAGCATTGGAAAAAGCTATCCCAGAGGAATGAAGGTTTTGGGCACTTGATTTGGCCAGGTGCGCAACTCTAGTGCGTTGGTGGGAGATGCACAAGGGAAACTTCCATGACTGGGAGGAATGTAGAAAAATGAAGACACTATGATTTGAACCTCCAGCCACCCCACCAATTGAATTATTTTATGGTCGGGGAGATCCACGCAAACACTTGGCCATGTGGATGGAGGTATGGGATGAAAAGACATGGAACAAGTGGGTTCATAGTTTTTCCACTTGCTGGGGCCGGTACCCACCACCTGGTATCTATAAGTTGAGCTACACCAAGGTACCCGAGACTGGTTTACATTGACTAAGGATTTCCTCACAACCTTTTGCTCGGTTGGGGGCTCAGAGAAATTGGATGAAGCCCTGCAGGGCATGGATGCCCTAATATTTGATGAATCTCGGCCCCGAAAGTAATGTGTTGAGTTGGCCTGGGATGTGCAAATGCAAGACATATTCAACTATAGAAATCTGTCAATCGAGGATAATGAAGATGACCCAAGGAATTTTAATATCCCGTAGTCAAAAGGAGAGCGCGCAGTTGCAGGGCCTACATTAGGGATGGTGGATGTTACTAAACCTCTAAAATTGAAGGAAGTCAACATTAGGACAGAAGAGCAGCCAAAGTTGGCCAAGATTGAGGATTATTGGGATGATAATACAGTAGGAAAGATTGCAGAGCTACTGACAGAGTATCAAGATCTGTTTCCTACAAAGTTCTCTGACCTAAAGGGAATTGTAGGGGACTTGGGTGTTATGAAGATCACGCTAAAACCAGATGCGCGCCCTGTCAAGAAACACCCATATCGATTGAACCCCGAATATAAGTAGAAATTAAAGGAGGAGTTAGAAAATATGGTGGCTGCAGGCATCATTGAACCGGTCGAACAGTCTGATTGGGTAATCCCAATGGTGGTTCAGGAGAAAAATACTAAAGTAGAAATAAGGATTTGTGTAGATCTGCGCAAGTTGAATGATGCCTTTGTGCATGACCCCTTCCCTACTTCGTTTTATGATGAAATCATGGATAATGTAGGAGGATAAGAAGCATATTCATTTACTGATGTATTTTTAGGGTATCACCAAATCATAATTGCATCGGAAGACCGCAACAAGACCACCTTCGCCATTGAATAGGGTTCTTTCCAATATCCTATCATGCCATTTGGATTGAAAAATGCACCTGCAATATTCTCGTGCGTGGTAGTATTCGTGTTCAAGGAATTCATGCATAAATTCTTGGAGGTATATTTTGATGACTGGAAAGTGTTTGGATTGGTAAAGAAAAATGTGTCGAACTTGCGGATGATTCTTGACACCTGTAGGAAGCACCAGATTTCTCTCAACCCGAAGAAGTGTATATTCTACGTGCCTTTTGGAAATTTTTTGGGGCATATAGTATGTCAACAAGGATTGATGGTAGACCCAACCAAGATCGTGGTTATCATCAACTTGGAAGTTTCTACCAATGAGAAACAAATGTGCTCCATCCTAGGACACACTGGTTATTACATGAAGTTTATAAAAGGATATGCTCTGATCACTACGCCAATGGAGAAGTTGCTAAAGAAGGATGTAGCATTTTTTTGGGATGACGAGTGTTAGAAGAGCTTTGAGCTACTAAAGGAGAAAATGGTCACTGCACCTACCTTGATATTCCTAGAATGATCTAAGGCTTTTCATGTGCATGTTGATGCATCTAGTATAGCACTTGGGGCTGTTTTAGTGTAGCCAGGAGAAGGAGACATTGATCACCCAGTCACTTTTGCCATTCAAAATCTCTCCAATGTAGAGCACAAATACTCAACTACAGAAAGGGAAGGATTGGCCATTGTATACACACTGCAAAAATAGAGACACTATTTTCTAGGAGGGCATTTCAAAATGTTCACTTATCATTCTACTTTGAAATACCTAGTCAATAAGCCTGTGTTGGGGGGGAATATCTGTAGATGGCTATTTATTTTTCAGGAGTATGACTTTGAGATTATTGTGAAGCCTGGAAGACTGAATGTTGGGCCTGATCATCTATCACAAATTGAGAATGGGGAAGAAACAACCAGTCTAGGGGAGGGGTTACCTGATGCGTGACTCTTCGATATCAAGGTGGTTGATGAGCACTTTGCTGATACTATTCATCCTCTGACCACAGGAACTACACCTGCAAAATATTCAGTCCAGCAAAAGAAGGAGTTGGTTGCGCGCGTAGCTCATTTTACCTTGATTGCAAGTTAGTTGTATAAACTAGGAGCAAATGAAGTATTAAGGAGATATGTGTTGGAACATGAAGGACAGAATATCTTGGCTGAGGCTCATGGAGGAGTGGGAGGAGGCCACTATGCTGGGAAAGCCACTGCGCAAAAGGTGTTGTGTGCGGGGTTATGGTTGCCCACTCTACACAGTGATGCATAGGTGTACTATTGGGCCTGTGATGCATGTCAGAGAACAGAGAAGCCTTCGCGTAGAGATGAAATTCCCCTGCAACCGCAGATGGCCTTACAAGCATTCGATAAATGGGTTACAAATTTTGTGGGACCCATCAACCCTCTAGGGAAGAAGACTGGAGCGCGTTATAACATTAATTCCACTGATTATGTAACCACATGGGCAGATGCAAAGGCAGTTAAGGATTGTATTGCAGATACCGTTGCGCACTTCATCTTTGAGCACATTTTGACCAGGTTTGGATGCCTGAATATTTTGATGAGTGATAGAGGTATGCACTTTGTTCATGAAACAATTGAAGCTTTGAAAGAGGAATTCCAGATCCATCATAAGAAGAGTACCACTTATCACCCACAAGAAAATGGCACAGTAGAAGCTTTCAACAAGATTTTGGAGAACGCGCTCACAAAGATCTGCAATGCCAACCAAGATGATTGGGATGTGCGCATCCCTTCTGTGTTATGGGCTAATAGAAGAACATGAAAAAATTTGACGGGAAAAACACTGTTCAGGATGGTCTATGGGTAGGAAGCCATCATGTGAATGGAGTATATTTTCCCAAGCTTACGCATCACAACTTTCACTAATATGGCCGAGCCTAACATTATGGAGTAATGATTAGCGCAACTCGTTGCCTTAGAAGAATATCGGTTCATTACTAACCTCCACCAGCAAGTACAGAAGGCATGCGAAAAATCCTGGCATGACAGGCACATCAGACATAAGGTGTTCAAGGAGGAAGACTTGGTATTGCTATATGATATTTAGTTTGTGCGCCACCCAGGGAAGTTCATAAAGCATTGGTTGGGGCCATATGTTGTAAAGGAGATCATTGATGGTGGTGCAATGCACTTGGCCATGCTACGCGGCGAAAACCTTCACAGGTACTTCAATGGAAGCTGTCTGAAGCCATATAGAGACAATCCAGTGCTGACCAAATGACTACATGACCGGAGCATCAGAATCAAAGGTTCTGCATGCATCATAGAGAAAGGCCACAGGCAGGTGCGATAGAAGCACAAAGGTGACGTGTATGAAAAGAAACTAGCTGTTGGAACAATGAAATTAGGTGAAAAAGTGAAATTACCATTGGATGGAGAGGATTTCCCGCATTTAATGAGGCAATCTTGGAGGATTTTTTACAGCTTTCCCGAAGGTAATTGGAAATTAATGATAATCTGACCATTTTTTACCATGGATTTCTTATAAAAAGGCAGGCGCGGGTCTTAATTGCTTCCATTTCTGTTTGAATATTTGGCACCCTGTGATTTCCTGTAATTATTGCTATCCTGCCATCTGTGAGTTCTGTATGTCTAGTTGTGAATCTCCATTTTACATTAGTGATCCCGAATTCATATTCCACCTAAGAATGATGGCCACCAATCCTGCGGAGGAGCATTCTGTGCCCCTCACTTCCTCTACGGAGATGGAATCAGATGAGATCAGAGAAGTAGTCCTAGAGGTCGAAGAAGTAGTGTCCACACAGGCAAAAGAAAAAGGAAAGGGGAAATTGTAAAAGTGGGCTACTTCTAAGCCACACACCTCTCTGCAGAATGTAACATCCCTGAGGCAAGCCATTAAGGATCGATCCCCCATTGGCGATCCATCAAAGTGCTCAATGAGTGCAAGAAAAGAAGCTTGGTTGGTTGAACCTATCTCATGGCGGCCGCTCTATGTCAAGCCGCAAAAGCCCTCTATGCGCAAGCCGCAAAACATCGATACTGTTCGAGAATACCTGCAGATGCCCTTAATACCTTAGGACATGCTGCTAGTTGGATAAATGTTTGTCAAGATTCCACAAATCAAGTTTGACGATTACATCTTATCCAATGAAGCAATGTTCCCTGAGCTCATGCCAAGAAATTAATTGGAACGGGTGTTGTATGACAATGTGCCAAAGGTTGAGCCAATGCCTTGGGCGTGCAGGCTGCACAATGCAGGATTCCTTAACCTGCTAAGGATTCCCCATTTTGGAAGGTACCCGATCCCCAGCATATATGTACGGTAGTTGCTAGCCTTGGTCCACAAGGGCTCCCTATGGATTCATGGGAGGATTCCCATAGACATCGCGTTGACCCATTGGATCACTGACATGCCTAAGAAGGGGCCCCTTCTGATGAAGGGATTCGGGAAGAGCAACGAGTTAAAGCTGGCGACTGATGTAAAGAAAAAAATCAATGCGGGAAGGGACAAGAGGGGATTTCTTGTCCAGACCATCACTGACTCGGTAGTGTGCTTGGGCATCCTCGTCCTCGGCTACAAGCTCATGAGGAAATTTCGGCCGAAAATGGTCCCTGTGCACGTCATTGCCTTGGCAGGGAAATGTGAAAAGGGGATGCTATTTAACTGGTCGCAGTTTTTGCGCGAAGAGTTTCTAGAAAATGTGTGCAAGGTACAGGAACTGGGGAAGCGGTTCTGCTACTCGTGGCTACTATTGTTAATTGCGTTGGTGGCATGGGAGATCCCAGCAGATGCAGTCCTTCCTGAAATAGAACCAGGCATATGTGAAGGGGCGCACTATGCTAACTTATGGGACTCATCCAACCCCCGACGAGTGAAGAAAATTAAAATATTTTGGGTATCTTTTGAAGGCGCACTGGCTCAAGCCATCCATTCTAGACCAAGACTCTCGCCGACAGTGCATGATAAGTACAAAAAAATTGCAGAATTTCAAGTGACCATGCACAACGTCCAGATCAAGGTGCGCAAGGACTCAAACTGGTACACTTTTCCCTATATGGTCACGGAGGCGGAAGTAGACCAGGTCGTGATGACATGGCCAAATGCATGGAAGATCGGGCTTGGCTCCACCCAGCCCATTATGCCATCCATGTCAGGAAAATATACGGCTCCCAAAGACGCAAAAAATCCGCGCATAGAGACAGGAGATGAGAAAACTGGCATAAAAGATTCAGGGGCTGAAATGGAGAAGGAGCCAGACGCAGAAAAGGAAAAGGACTAGGAGTTGGGAGGATACCAAGAGGAGGTGGACCTCGGAGGTTTGGATGGGCTTAATGGGGATGGTGTCGAATCTCCATGTGGCACCAAGGGAGGCAGAGAAACATCTAAAGGGCCACGCAATAAGAGGAAAGGGTCCAAGGTCGTAGGAGAGGAAGAGGTTACTTGAAGAGGGGCTCGATAATATTTCTGACGTAGTTGCTTCAACGTAAGAGGACTGATGGAACTCTATGGAAACACAGTACAAGGCCGCGGTGGAGGCCTTGCAATCGAGCCTACAGGTTCTCTAGTTGAAGACAGATACTTTGCAAGTGAGTGTAGATCAAGCGAGGCTGGTGCAAGAAAGCCTGCCATCTACATCCATTGCGGCAGCAGCAGAAAGTAGAATCTGCCCCTTCCCAGGTGGAGCAGTGTCCATGGAACAATCAGATTTGTGCGCACAGGTACAAACCTGCACCGAAGTCGGAATCGACCTTGCAAAGCTGTCAAGTGGGAAGCTACACGCTCTCCACATCTTCATATCAGTAGAACTGTAGAGTAGAGAGGATCGCACACAACAACACCTCAGTGAGGACGAGTAGATTGCAGCAACAAAGACAGCAAATTCTATCCAGGTTCAACCAGTGCAACGGGCAACCGTAGTTCAGCGCACGGATCTGGAGAACTTCATTGATCACTTATATGGAAAAACCCATAACGTAGCCATCCCTACCTCTGTCGCACCACAAGAAAAAATTGAGAGCATGGTCGCAGCACTCAAAGCTTCCAGGTCTGAAATCCAGCCAGTCAAAGAAGATTATGAGCATCAGATTGCTGCATTGCAGGCAAAGCTATAGCTAGATACCCCTCCGTAGGTGCGCACACAATGGGCCACTTTAGTAAAGATAACATTCGCCATCATCTCTACCAATGTAGATAATGGATCAGAGCTTCTGGAGACAGCTATGGGACTGTGGACCTCTATGTAGGCAGATCCACTAGTTAAGAAAATTACCCAGGAGCTACACACTAAAAAGCAGGAGTTCAAAGACTTGCAGGTCGCTTTACCTACATTCATCCCTACCTAGCGAATGGCATGCCTTCAGACCAACCAGGCATTGCATGACGAGGTTAAGGAGCTCTGCTGCAAGAAAAAAATTGTCAGTGATCACATGAAGCTGTGGGTAGACGAAGCAATGAAATTGTCTCAGGACCTTGATATTGCTGTTAGAAACCCGAACCAGAAATTGCAAAGCGTAACTTTGGCCACAGAAGGGCCGACTTAAAAGAAATTGGTGGAGACCATGCAGAGCGTAGCGAACCAAAGTGTGGGTGTCTTGGCACCATTTTTTGCTGCTATCGAGGAGCTCCAGAACAAAATGAAGAATCCAGTGCTAGTGTGACTCGGGACGATTCACAAGATTGTGTTGGGGGCCCGTTGGAGCGAGGTCCCCTAAGTCTGACCATTTTTTCTATATCTTTTTAATATATTTTGGAATTTTATTCATGTGTAGGGGCTTTGGGGCGGTTCAAAGCCCCTCATGAGTTGTAATGGGTAAAAAGGGTATATCAAGGGGCCGTAAACCACAGTTTGTGGACCCTAGAGTAGTGCAGGCTAAAAATATAAATAAAAGTCTAGATCGAGTCTAAGAAGTCAATTTTTTGGGAAAATTTTGAACATTGATGTTAGATATGGAAAATTTTGATATTTTATGCAGATTTGTCTGACTAGAAGGCTCCTACTGGATGTGTGTGCAGAGACCTTAGTCCTACTGTGTGCGGACCCTGTTGGCTGTGTGCGCTGGTTGTTGAAGGGTTTTGGATGAAGGATTTGAACTGATATTAATAAAGGAACATTGTTGTAGATATATGACTCTAAAATGCATCTACTATCTATGTTATGAATTTTTCTGCATCTTCTTTCTGATTCCTCTATTGTCTGCAATTGGACCTCTTGCGCAACTGTGTTTGGGTTCACATGAATGATTATTGGATGGATCAAATGGTATAAGGCTATGATATTATGTGTTAAGCATTATTACTTGATTTATAGATGTTGTATTAACTTGCATAAGGCATTCTGCATAATTGACCTAAATATGTCAGTAAGGTTTCCCTAGTTAGGGATTCTGTTGTGGAGGTATGTTCATGGTTCTTTTGGATCTTAAGGCACCTACATCCTTCAAACCTCTCTCAGGGTGTGTAATTCTGGTTCCAGCACCCCCCCCCCATACTGCTTCGTGTGAGAATTTGACTTGCACAAGCAAGCACTGCCGAAGGGGCCAGTAGTAAGAGGGTTTTGTTGGTTAACCTCAACTCCAAACCTGGGTCAGGACCCCTCAAGCCAACAAAATGTTAAATGGATGTCAATATTTATTTCCTCAATGGGGTGAATAGTAGGTGTATATTGAGAAGCCTCGAGGCTTTGAGGTGCATGTACGTAGGTTGAAGAAGGCCATTTATGGGTTGAAGTGGGTTCTACATGCATGGTACACTAGGATCAATGGATATCTTCTTAGTTTGGGCTTCACCAAGAGTGAGGCAGACTCCAACCTATATTACGTACTTGTTGAGGGAGAGCCACTTATCTTGGTACTTTATGTTGATGATATTTTCTTGACGAGAATGTATGGAATACATTTTTTATCTAGTTTAAATTTGTGCCCTAATTTGTTGGATATAAATTGTATGAAAACTAGGTCAAATCATTACATGCATTAATCATAGTATTATATGTGAAAGACAATCCCATTGGTGATCTCACGTTAGCTCTCCCAAGTGAATTTTGATCCCTCACAAAGGTGATATTTAGCATTTTGATGCTTGGGCATAAAAATATCATTAATACTTTGCAAGAATAAATCCATTTTAAGAGCCCATAGATTCCATCGACCCTAGATCTAGGCAGTGGCCTTCCTTCTAGACAATTAATTTATCTTTTCTTCCATAAATTTTTTGTTTCTCCTTCTTGCCCTAATTCGGCCCCTTTAAATCCAAGCGTCCAAGCTAGGGATTGGTGTGAATTCCTAGGAAAGAGGAATTTTGATTGTTGAAAAGTATAATTAAGGGTACAATGGTTTCCACAAATTCACCAACTTTGATAAGAATTCGTTCTAATTTATCCATAAATTTCCTTTCCCTAGTTTTTTTCCTTAGGGTAAACCCTAGCTAGGTTTTAGCTTCAATTTGGGATATTTTAGGGTTTCATGTGCCTTGTCCTTGCTAAAACACATTGTTGGAAACCCTTTCTCCTTTCCTTTACCTTCGGCTATCCAGCACTCAACTTACTAATCAAGTCCCAAGTATTGTACCTCATAAATTAAACCTCTCTTGGAAAAATGTATTTCCTTATCTAATTGATTAGAGCCTTGTACTTAAGTTGTGCCTTTTCCCACGAAGCCTTGTAGTCACCTTGTACCATTATTGCTAGAACATCCATCATAATTTACCTCATATAGGGAAACCTCCCATTAGTGAAATTCCATAAAGAGTAGGGGGTTTTGACTATGGTGATAGTGGGCCTTTACCTAATTGTTGTGTCTTGGTCTGTTAATAGCCTTGTAGGGTGATCCTCTCTAAGTCCTACTAGATTTTGTGGCAACAATACATAATTATTGTTGATATTCACTTGACCTTGAGAGGGGTTTTTTAGATGGTTTTCATCATAGAAATAGACGAGTATTGATATGATTTATGTACTTTCTAAACAATAGAGTAGAGGTTTTTTTTCCCAATAAAGAGAGAGTGAGTATGACCTTGTTGATGTAGAATTTCGTATCCATGGAAAATCATGATACTTGATGATCCCAAATGATTCTTTACACTTTGAGGTACCCCTAAATGTTGAAACATTGAGCCCGTGAATCTTGGTGTTCAAGATATTGATGATGGGCCATGGACTGAGAATGTTTCCAAACTGGACATGGAACTATTTGAAGGGAATCACTTGTTCCATATTATAGATGATGATGGCCATCCTTAAGATTAAATGGGAAGGCTTGCATATTACTTTTGAGCCCCAACAGTTGAGTGAGAGAGTGCCACATCACATGTTTCCTTTTAGAGGGTGACATTGGGAACCATGGAGATAATATCTTAGTATGGAGCCACTTTGGAGGTATTCTCATAATTTAGGAGCTACATCTTAGAGTATGGAGTACTAATTGTCCCACATTACACCTCTTTGTGGCATTTAGAGCTCATTTGGAGGATTTCATCATGCTTGAGGAGGATTTTCTCATACATGTGTGGGCATTTATGACATTTTTGTTGTGTTTTTGAGCTATGAGGTTGGCTTGTAGCCTCTTTCTAGTGGAACACCTAAATAAATTTGTCAACAGGCTTCTTTAGTTGCACTATTGTAGAAATGTGTGGAATAGGTCTCATATAAATAGAGATTCACAACATTTCATCTGTTAATTGTCACACATTGGATTATTTTCCTCCCTAAGAGAGTGTGAGCTAGTATTTTTCGCTACTTTGGGAAAGATGTGACCTTTATGGATGCAACTTTTCTTGTGGATGTGATTATTGCATGGAGACATTTTTATGGGATTGAAAGAATTTCCTTTTATAGGGAATTTTGTACGTTTATTGTCATATCATTGATATTTTGCATGTTTAAAGTTTAAAGTGGTGTTTCTATTATCTCATGAGTAAATGCTTAATTATGGTTGAAATTTGGCTTCCTTATTGCATGTAAAATTGTTCTCTCTAAGGCCTATAGGGAAACTCTTAATGTGAATACCCTATATTTAATTTCACCCCTCACAAGAGTAATAGCTAAGGTTTTACAAGTGGATGTCCTAGGCATCCCCCCTTGCTCCATCAATTTATGTCCCTTAAATTTTTACCCTAAAGACTCCATTAAACCATAATAGGATAATGTATTGATATAGAGTGTGTTTTTCATCCATGAAATATAATTGAATTCATATTTTTCTCTCTCCTAGATGACTAGGGAAGCTTCTAGATTTTCTAGGGTAGATCTATGTGTAAGTTGCACAAAATGTCAAAATGTTTTGGAGTTTCTCAAATATGTATGTTTATAAATGTCACCTCCAAAAAATGGAATGTCGACTGAAATGTTATATATATATATATATATATATATATATATATATATATATATGTATGTATGTATGTATGTATGTATGTATGTATGTATGTAGAAGTGGATAACACATTGTTTTGGAAGAAAAAAGTGAATAAGAACCATAGATGACAATTTAGAATGAAAACCAAGTATATATTAACTCTCATAGATAATTACATGATGGTTGAGTTTTGGTATTTCAAGTATGAGTATAATCCAAAAAGTCAGGTTCCTAGAAGTTTTGCATCACATTTATCTATGCATAAAAGTGAAATTTGAGTGCATGTGTGTGGCTCATAATAAATTGTGTGTGACTCATGTGGTTTTTGAAACAGGTATGTTATATATATATATATATATAGATATATATAGATATATATATATATATATATATATATATAAATATATATATATATATATATATATATATATATATATATATATATATATATATATATATACGTTTTAATTTTTTGGAGGTGACATTTATAAATATACCTGTTTCAAAAACCACACGAGTCACACACAATTTATAGATGTAATCCCTAAACTATAAGCCACACACATTTACTCAAATTTCACTTATATATATATATATATATATATATATATAAAGATAAAGTAAATAACACATTTCTTTTTTCTTTTTCTTCTAAATAAGACTGGTTATATTATATGGCACTTAAAAATACAATTCGTAACGATCCCATCGGAGCTGCTATGCTAGCCAATTCCGGTAGGTGTAGAGTTCAAAAACACAGAGATGTGACTACCCTAGTTGGGGAAACCAGTCCAAAGATTGCTTCCTTGAGTGGGTAAACCAAAATTTACCATAGTTGTCCAAAAAATTATAGTGTTGTGCAAGAGCAAGAAAAACATAAGAACAGTAAAATGAAAACTAGTTGAGATACGAAACCTCTCGAAACTGATTCTAATGCGACAAGTCATGCTACTGGTTGTGTAGAGGAGGCTCTTCAACTATGAAGCAGCCATAGTCTTCAGAGAGTCCTCTTCCTCCTTTGACGGCTGCACTATAGGCTCTGGTGTTGAAGAAAAACACACACCTCCACCCACAACCTTATCATCTTCTACTGAGTTGTCACTCCCTTCGTTGCTAAAGGAATGCGTAGCTGGTTTAGTAGGCAAGGCCTCTGATTTTCTGGAGTGCTAAAGGTAGGACAAGGATATGGTAGGATTTATTAAACATTTCTGAGAGACATAGGCAGCAAAGCTGGATGGAACTTCCAGAAGACACACCGAAAGTGTGGCTGAGACGAGATGATGGTATAGAGCATCGATGGAGTCGAAATTGAGCTGGAATTCGGTCGAACTGTCCTCATGGAGGGGGGAGTTTCTTTCATCACAGAGGGATATGGAAGGGTGAGAGGACTAGCCTCTTCCGTTGTCTCTGCGGCATCACATCTTGTGACGCCGAGGCATGGCGTTGCAGGTGAGCTCTGGAGAGGCGAGGAGAGAAGAAGATTTGCTGGAGGAAAGATGGCAAGTTGCCTCAAGTTACAGAAGAGGCGGGGAGTGGAATGCGGGGTTCCTCGGACGGAGACCAGCAAACTGTAGGAGAAGAAAACGAGAATGGAATTGTTGGGCGCCATGAAATACCGGGAAGGGCAGTAGGCTAGACGAGTGTAAAAGCTTGAAGCAGGTGAGTTAATGCAGGAGTCAGGTGATCAACTTCCCCATTTAAGAGCATCCAGACTAAGGCCATGCTCAGCCATGTGGTTGTGCCATACGCCTTGCGGAGGAGCTGCCATGTCGCTGTACCTAGGGATCACCTGCATCTGGGGAAAGTGAATAACACATTGTCTTACAAGAAAAAAAGGGAATAAGAACCCTTGATGACAATTTAGAAGAAAAACCAAGTCTATATTAATTATCATATTTGATTACATGATGGATGAGTTTTGGCATTTTGGATACAAGCATAACCCAAAATGTTGGGTTCCTAGAAGTTTTTTGCAACATTGATGTATGCATAAAAGTAAAATTTGAGTGCATGTGTGTGGCTCATAATTGAGGGATTACATCTATAAATTTACTAAAGAAAAATCTAGAATAAAACATGTTCTAAACCTCCTAAATAGGGATTATATGACTCTCTTTATGGTTGTTTATGCATACCTAAAATCCATAGAATTACTTCCCCTAGTTAAAACCTATTTTCTGTTGGAAGGTCTTGGCCCTTTATTGTTGAATATCATTTCAAGGTCTTTTCTTGGGCTGGTATATGACACTGAATTCCCCATAATTCCATATCTTACAAGGCCTAACTTATAAAAACTTATTTCTTGGTTTTATTTAGTGTTGCAGGACCCACCCCTCCTCACTGCATAGCTCAAAGGCCAGAACCACAAACTATACAGATTCGTGCTCGAACCGTGGACAGAACCATGCAAAAAAAAAATTAGAACTATGGTTTATGTGTATGATCACGATTCTAGGAAGTGTGGGAACTGTGATGGTTTTGTTTGTGGTTCCACAGGTCAAACCACAGTTCCAACATGCTTCTTGCATGATTCTAGATGGCACACACATGGTTTTTCATGAGGCCGTTTTTATTATTTATTTTTGATAACTTGTGGTTTAAGTGGGGCCTAGGGTGAGTTAAAGGTGAGTTTAGAGAAGGGATGATGAGGTTAAAAGGAATATTCCCCCTCTCTTTTCTTCATTATTTCATATTTTTCTTGAGCTTGGAGAAGACACCTTGGAGAAAAGAGGAAAAAAAAATATTTTGGGATCATATTGGTGAAAAGTTGGAGGAGAGAGCAAAGGAGAGCTCGGGGGAGTGAAGGAGTAGGAGCTAGGAGGAGTGACTAAGGGTTTACATCTATGTCAATTTATCATCTTCTCAAGATCTAAACAAGTATGTGCAAACCCTAGTTAACTCCCTCATTTTCTTTCCATTCTTGTTTGTCCTTTTTATCCTCCTCTCCTACTCATTCCCATTCATTCTTCTTGCTTATTTTATCGCAGGTTATCCATCTAAAGTGGTTCTCTTTTAGATTATCATTCCACTTTTGGTATTCATGGTATTGGAGGAGGGTATGCATAGAAGGAAATAAATGTAAGATGATGATAGCGATCACACTCATGTTGACCCAATATGTGATGAGGAGGAAGGGTTTGAAGGGGAATGAGATGAACAGGGCACTAAAATGCAAGGGGGAAAAGTTGCAATGAAACCCTTGTGGAAATTTGTGACAAAAATTGAGGGGGGGGGGGGTGGGGGAGAGGTGGTTGAACCCTCAAGTTTATATGCAGTCATGATTTTCATGGAGGAAAACCTTATAGCAATTTATATATCCATGTGAGGAAGCAACTTTTTGGGGTAATATTAAGTGATGAAAATAAGGGTGCCATAGGGATTTCAGTTTTCCATAAGGTAGCAATGGAACAAATGGAAAAATACATCAAAGAAAAGGACGCTACACAAAAAAAAAAAACAAAAAACTTCAATTTGATGCAAGTGAAACCTCTAGATTTTGTGGTTGCACTTCATCTCCTCTTCGATACTTTTGGAACCTCTAAATCTAGAAGAAAAATAGTAGATTTCATGAATATTTGTGGGAGGGATGATGTGGATGTAAAAGTAGTCTATTGTATTTGTGCTTGAGGTATATCATTCAATTATCTTCACTCTCCCTACTTGCGTGATTGGGTTAATACCATCAATGAAGACCCAATGATGATGCAAGAGCCTCAACTATGGGAATGTTAGAACTTTGTTTTTAGACAAAGAAAAGGAAAATATCGTAGATATTTGACATGGTTTTCATACAAGTAGAAATATTGTGGGGTATCCATTATATTAGATGGTTAAACAGATGTTAGAAAGAAATATCTAATAAATGTTCTTGGTGTTTCTACTAGCAGTGCAATGTTTCTTGCAAGTCACAACTCCTCCTCCATCACTACATTTTCTCAAAACATTGTAGATCTCCTATTTAAAATAATTAATGATGTTGGTAATAATAATGTAATTGAAGCGATCATCAATAATGCAACAAACTATAAGGGAGTGGGAAAAATCATTGAGTAGACTCATTCACACATCTTTTGGTCTAGGTGCTTGGTGAACACTTTGAACCTTTTGATTGATGCTATTGTGAAGCATAGAGAATGTGGATGGATTAATTTAGCGATACAAGAAAGGGAAGAAACTCATTAAATATGTCACAAGGCATATAAGGATCAACCAATTTTATGGAACTTACTCCAAGTTGTAGCTGCTTAAGCTTTCAAAAACTAGATTTGCAATCTACTACCTCACATTTAAGCACCTATTGAAGGTGAGAAAATATTTAAGCGATATGGTGATGTGTGATTCATGAGATGTGATGAGCATTGATAGAGATGTTGATAATGTAGTAGTGGAAACATTTTATAGTTACTTTTGGTCACATGTTAAATATGTTTTTCAATTCACCAAACCAATTATTACACGATCAAATTTGTAGATTCAAATCAACCATTAATTAGGGAGGTGTATGAGGAAATGAATACCATATTGGGGAATATTAAAGACATTGTTGAGCCTAGAGATATCACCTTGAAAAATTATATTCATGCAGAGGTGGAAAAATGATGGGAAATGCTAAACATTCCATTTCATTCCTTATCATATGTTCTTACACCTAAACACTATCATGTATCACAGATCTCATCACTGACACCTGGTAGTGGGACCAAGACTCGAACCACACTAATATCTAGAGTTTCTAGCTAGTTATATGACAACATTGGATAAATTAGTCCTTGAAGAGGAGGAGTGTGACACCATAAAGAAACATTTGAGCCACTATATGCTTTCCCATTGGTTCATTTGTGACCAATCATGTAGTTAGAGATAGAGGGAATTTGTCTTCTCTTCAATGGTGGAACATTCATGGAGGTACTACACATCTAAAATGTTTAGAAATATAGGTTCTCTCACAGGTGGTGAACACTTTTGTTGTAGGGAGGTGTTGGAGCACCTATAGTCGCATCCACGACATTGAAATAAATGGTTTAAATGTAAAGTAGGTGGAGCACTTGGATTATGTTCATTACAACTTTCAATTGTCGTCCCATTACCGTGAGAAGTTAAAGAAAAATAAATACTGTTTAGGACAAAAATCTAGAGGAGGATACTTTGGAGGATGGAGTGTTGTATTTAGAGTAATTAGAGGATGTTATTTTTTGGGATGATCATGATCATGTTGAGATGACATTCCCATCTAGTTCCATGGTGGTGTAGTAGATAGATTCATAATTTGGGACTATTTTTTTTGCCATAGTCAGTGAAATTTATGGCTACCTAGAAGGTGTTATTAACTCAGTTAATTATTTCTTATTACTTATTCATAGAAAATTAATTCTTCTATGGGAATTAATGAATAATAACATAAACAAAACCAATAAAATAAAAGGAAAGGAAATATATGAGAAACCAATCACATATATTACACCAATATTTTTGGACAAAACGTCCTTGGAAAAACCCGAATGTGGGGAAAATTAATTTTAATAGCTGAGAGACTTTTATTAATATCTTTAGCAAAAAATGCTATTGAGAAATTTCAACTACTTTCCTAAGATTTAAAAAAATATTGTAATATATTTATCTTCACTTATAAACAAATCAAACTAGAAAATTTCATTATCTCCCTCTGCAAATTAACTCATACCTTTCCTGTAATTTGCATCGGTTAACTGGAAAATCGCTCTAACATTTCTGGAAATTCATAATACCTATGGGAAATCAATATATCAAGTTATATTTCCCCCAAAAACTCGCACAAGCCACTTAAACTATCTCCAACAATTCACATTGGAAACTGGAAACTCAATTTGTACCTCTAACAACATGCATTGGTAACTAGGAAACTCACACTTCCAAACTCAGCTTCCTTCTACAGAAATCATTTTCCCTGATAAACTCCCTTTGGAAATCATAAACTGGAAATATATTTAATGAAGAACAATCCTTGAAATATCTCTCTCAATCACTATTTTTGAAACCCTCTTGTGTCTTCTGAAAATCAACCACTCGAATGATCTCCAATGTTACCCATCAATTCCCTTTATAATCTCTCATTAACAAATGAATAGCCATGATTAGAAGCTCACTTGATCTAAGTGATGCTAAGATCTTATTAGAAAATTTATACAATATTATAAAGGTAAATCAATCTTATCCCAACTAATGTCAATTAGTTATCCACTTTCCCTAAGTTTAGACTTAGGAAATATTTAAAAAATCATTGATTGATATAATTAAGATATTTCTCCTAGGAAAAATTACATGGGATTAGAGATAATTAATTCTTCCATGTTTTTAGCCTTAATGACACCTCTCAAGACTAGAACACCAATCCAAGCTACAAAATGTAGCACCCTCTTAGTGAGGAAGTTGTTCTCTGCAACACCCAACTTATCCTTCAAGAAAACAAACTTTCCTTTTCCCTAGTCCTTCGTCAGAATGTATGCAACCTGCTGATATGTGGGAACATAATGTAGTCGAACTAATCCATGTTATACACAATCCCTAAAAAAAGGTATCCAATTTCGATGTGATTTTACCGATCATGAAGCAATATATTGTCAGATAGATTGAGGAAAATTTGATTATACAGTAGATATTGGTCGACTCCATCCTCTGACCAAATAGTGCTACTAACAACTTCAAAATCCATACGGCTCCAATGTAGCCATGCTTGTTGTCATGTATTATGCCTCTACAGAGCTTAGTGCACTAAAATCTACTTCATGTTGTACCAAGAGACAAACCTGATCCCATGCTGAAGTAACATTTGAAGCTTTTTTCATGTCGACTACATTACTTGCCCAGTTTGCATTAGTATATCCCATCAACCTTACCCGATCACCCTGAATATACCTCAACCCATACTGAATTTTACCTCATAGATATCAAAACAAATGCTTCATTTCTATTGAATTCATCCTCTATGGTTCCACCATGAACTGACTAAGAGTGTTGACCGCAAAGCAAATGTCCAACCTTGTTTTGACCAATACATGAGAGAGCCAATAAGTTGTCTATACAAGGTGGGATCTACTGCCTCCTGCTTAGACACATCAATTGGTTATGATAGGTGTATACATGGGTATACATTCTAACATCTTGAATTTATTCAATATCTCCATATCATATCTCCCTTGACCAAGGAAGATCTCCCCATATATATGTCACACCCCTAGACCTAGAAAATAATGCATCAACCGCAAATCCTTCATCTCAAACTCTGCTACTCAGTCCCTCTTGTATTCCTCTATGAGGCTTGTTAACCAAGTAAAAAATAGATCATCCACATATAATAATAGAATGAGTGGATGAATTCAAACCATGACATATTGGAGGTTTGAATCTTCATTACTCTCCACAAAGCCCATTTCCTACATGTAGTTTTCAACCCAACCATACCAAACTTTCGAAGCTTGCTTGAGTTTACATAGTGCTTCAAATTTCATAGACGGGTCTCCCTCCCATGCATCTCAAAATCATTTTGTTTTTCAATGTACACCTCCTCCTCTATAGCTATTTTCAGGAATATCATATTGACATCCATTTGATGGATCTACCATCCCATCTGTGTTGCAAGTGATATCATGGCCCTAATGGAAGTATAACTGGCCACTAGAGCAAATGTCCCCTCATAATTTATTCCCTATTTTTGATATAAACCCTTGGCCATGAAACTTCCCCTGAAATTTTATACAATTCCAACTACAACATGCTTGATATTATATATCCAAAGGGAACTAACCACTGCCCTATCCAATGGTCTAAGAACCACCCCCCAAACATTGTGATTGATTTGTACTCCTCCACCTTAACATCATGACACACTTAATGTTGTGTAACCTCGTAATAGATAGAAGGCTCACTGTCAATGATCTCACTCATCAATGCCTTGTACCTTGAATATTTATCTATAAGTATCATATCCCTAGTGCTCGATCGAGAAGATCCCACAAACTAATGCACATCTCTCAATGTCTAAATTAGCTCTCGATTCCTTCTTCCAGTAGTGGTGGGTGGAGCTTCAAGCTCCTCATCCTGTTGTTGCTGCTCCAGATGCTATAAACTCTCATCTACACATGTACCTGTACATGTGTTAGTAATTGTACTAATCCTTCTGACCTAAGCGTGAGATCCCTATTCATCCTTTGGAGCTTCTACTCTTTATCTATGATAAATTGTTGGAAACTCTTGATATCTCCTAAAGGATTTCTCCTCCTCGAAATTTACATATTGTCTCACGATGATCTTCCTACTATTTGGAATATACATTATGTATGACTTGGAGGTTTCATTGTAACCCATTAATTACCCCTTTTCTATAGTCAAATATAGCTTGGTGCACTTCCCATATATAATTTGACAATAAGTTATACTTCCAAAAATCCTAAAATTCCAGACTTTTGGCTTCTTCCCTATAATTTCCTCATCGGGTTTCAACTTTCCCAACATCTAGTGTGGGACCTTATTATGAATGTAAACAGTTGTGCTACATGCCTTTTCACAAAGATACTTGGGAATATCATGATCATATAGCATGGCCCTCACTACTCCAACTATTTTTATACAACCCCATTCTATTGTGGGTAGTATGGAATTTTCAACTCTCTCTTGATACCCTCCTTTGTGTAGAAATCCTTGAAGGATTTATCAGTGTAATCACCCTGTTTATTTTTTTAAAGAACCTTTATCTTATTTCCCATAAATTTCTCCACATTAGCCTTAAACTCTTGGAAGCGACTAAATACCTCATCTCTAGTATTCAAAAAAATCCAAGTCGTCCTAGAGAATTCATCAATGAAGGTCACAAAATACTTGAAGCCCTAGAGAGACTTTGTGGAAAATGGACCACAAATATCAAGATGTATCAAATCTAAAACACCCTTTGCTCTATTTTCACTCCTTAGAGATGTTTCATTTTCTAACTTCCCATGTATACACCCTCTGAACATGCAATCATGATTTGTACTCACATTTGGAACACTTGCCACATCTCTCTGATCAATTCAAAATGCTCCATGATGTATATGACCATCCTCCTATGAAATAAATCTCCCATATCTCTGTTATTTTTTATGCTCACTAGTTCCTTTGGAGAATCCAACTGCAACCTACACAACTTGCTGCTTCTTACTCCAATTCCTTTTACTGACTTCCAATCCTAGCATTTTACGTGAAACTTCTATTATTAAAAGTACACATCATACCTCTTATCCTAAGGAGCATAAATTGAAATGAGGTTCATTCCTAAACCTAGCACATGTAATGCACCTATAACATGAGTTCTCTTGCTTGAATTCCTCTAAAATGTTACTGCCCCTCTCCCAACTAGAGTATACTTGAACATATTTCCCATTTGAATCTGGAATCCTATCTCATTTTCTTTGTAGCTAGAGAAATAATCTCTAGCGCCTACCATATGACATGATGCCCCACTGTCAATATACCAGGTTCCTACGTTTTTTGAGCTATATAAAAGATTTATGAGAATGAACTCATCTTCTAGTATTTAGATAACTAGTCAATATATGTTCAAGTTTCTATCTGGCACTTCTTCTTCTTCTCACCCTTTTTCCTATTTAGAAATTCACTAACATAATTACCATGTTGACTGCATCCAAAAGACTTGATTTTACTCAAGTCCTTTTTATTTTCTCCCTTGGATTTAGGCCCTTTGCTTGAGCCCTGCTTGGCTTTTCCCTTATACACAAGAGAAACATTCTTGTCATCCTCATACTTCCGCATTTTACTACTACTTCAACTGAAAAGGCCCAACCTAAGCTATTCCTGAGTGAAATTACTCCACAAATGATCCCAATCAGGTACGTCTTCTCATCCATTGATCATATAGAAAAATACATCCTACTACTTTGAGAACCCATTTAGAGAAATTCTCATGAGTTCATCATCATCTATCTTCTCCTTCATAGTTGTTAACTCATCCTTGACAAGTATGATCCTGGTGAGGTAGCTAACTACACCTCCTCCCTTGTTCATTCTAATTTTTCTTAGCTTATATCTGAGGATCAAATTTCTATTTATAGTAGAATTCAAGAACAACTTCAGGATGACATCCCACACCTTCTTGGCTCCATCTAATTCTGCAATATGGATAATGACATAATCTTTAACCCCATCTTGGATAATATGCCTAGCCTTGGAATCATCCTTGCAGTAGGCTACTAATAGCACCGAATCAGTTGGTATGACAACAGTTGTTGTAACATACTCCTTTAGTCCATGTTCCTCTAGAAATAATAACTGTCTGGATTTCCAAATACCAAAGTTTGATGCACCATCAAGTCTGTGTTGATCCCTCAGTCCAACTGAAGCCATTTCAGAAACCCTTAAAAAAAAATATGAATAGATCTTAAAAGAAAATCTTTATGATAAATCCTTGATTTTTCCTTCGAAACCCTCATGCTTAGATCACCAATACCCACCCCACTTCATTTCTCTAATACCATGTGAAATTTCTAGCTAACTAGAAGGTGTTATTAACCAAGTTAATTATTTTTTGTTACTTATTCGTGAAAAATTAATTATTCTATGGAAATAACGAATAATAAAATAAACAACACCAATAACAAAAATAAAATTACAAGAAATATATGAAAAACTGATCACACAATTTACACCATTATTTTTGGACAAAATGTCCTTGGAAAAACCCCAATGTGGGGAAAACTAATTTTCAAATGTGAGGGTTTTTTATTAATATATTTAGCAAAAAATAATATTAAGAATTTACAAATTCTTGCTTGAAACTGGAAAAGATCTGATAACATTTTTATCTTCACTTTTGAACGAATTGAACTAGAAAACTTCATTAATCCCCTATGAAAATCAACTCAACCCTTTCTTGAAATTCACACCCCCTTTTCGCAATTGCATTGGCTAACTGGGAACTCACACTACCCTTCCCAATAATTCACATTGCCTATTTTAAATTGATGTAACAAGTTATAATACCTCCAACAAGTCACATAGGCCACTTACACTACCTCCATGAATTCACAGTGACAATTGGAAACTCAATTTGGACCCCTGGAAACTTGCACTCGTAAACTGGAAAAATCGCACTACCAAACTCAACCTCCTTTTGCTGAAATAATTTGGCCCTCATAAAATTCCTCTGGAGCTCAGAAAATGGATATCTATCTGATGAAGAATAATCTAGGAAATATCTCTCCTTAATGATTTTTTTTGAAAGCATCTGGTTGGGGTGGCAGGAGGGGGAGGGATTCTCATTAATCCCAATGGAATAATTGTAGAATGGTATGCTTGGGGTTTGGGCAGGAAGACAAATAACCAAGCGAAAGCCTATGGGTTATATTTTAGCCTTGCTCTAGCTCAGCAAAAAGGAATTAAAGATATGAACATATTTGGTGATTCTCTCTTAGTTATTGAACACATGAACTCAAACACTTCAACCCAGAATAAAAAGTTAAATAAGATACTAAAGAGAGCCCTTTTCTTGCTCCATCTCTTTTGGAATCTGTAATTCTTTCATATTTTAAGTAGTCTAAATAAAGAGGCCAACATGCAAGCCAATTCGGCTTTCAAAATGAAAGAAAGTTGCAATAAGGTAAATAGAATTGAAGGCTACCTTCCCATCCCCTAAACCCAAGCATGAAATTCCTAAATTCAACAATAAATCTCCTCCTATACCAAAGACCAGACTCAAAATTCATGCACCTTGGATTTAAAAGTTATACAAATCTATACTACCCCTTCTCTCCCTTGGGGTGAATAATGTCTCTCTCCCTATGTTTCCTCCCCCCTTCTTCTTCTCCCCCTCTTATTCCTCCACGCTTCCCCCTCTCTGAATCCCTTTTGTCATCCACCTCCACTGCCCCCTCATCCCCCCTCCCCCACTCCTTCCCCACTTGTTTCCCCCACCACATCCATCATCCCTATTAGAGCCCCCTCGTCCCCCTGCATCTGATTTCTGCCAAGCATCTCCCTTACCTCACACTCAACTCGTGGCTGCATATCTCAGTATCCCAAGACACAACACAGAGCAAGGAATAAGTATGAGAACTCTATTTGTTGAGTTTCATAATCGGGTCCATAGCATGAACAAGCAAAAAAACTTCATGCATGAATCCTCAGAGCAAGAGCCTCATGTAATTCCTCTAGGCTAGATCATATGGCTTGTGCAAGGGATAATTAATTTTCATAAGGTGGAAGTCGTTTTAGCCTTCAAGATAATCATGGAAGTGAATTGGAACCCCATAGGTAAGTATGCAAGCTATCAACTCGGTAACTAATATAAATTTGGGAATAAAGGTCTCAAATTCTACAATAGAAAGGATTATGCTTAGAAGGTCGTGGGTGGAAGGATTCTTTGGAAGAGACGGGATTTTCTACGGAAAATTCTGCCTGTTGAGAGTTCCCCCTAATTAGAGATAATTGTCAGAGAGTTCCAGTCTAGTGAGTGCCATTTTCCAAAGATAATTTTCGAAGAAATAATTGTTTCGTATTCTATGTCTTGATTTTGTGTGATTCTGGGCAGAGTGGTGTCAATCAAGTCATTGTTTTAGTTCCACTATGTCAATTTGGGTCTTTGTTCCTTCTCAGTGCCATTTGGGCACTACAAAGTCAATTGGGTTATTGTTCCTCCTCTATGGCATTTTGGTCACGACCTTTGTTCCTCCGTGGTAATTGGGTCACTAGTTTTCCCTTGGTTTATCTCTTTCTCTTAGAAAACATGGATTCTCAAGCCTAGGGATATCGACCTCGGTGCTCGGGTAGGTTGGTGAGTTGTTTTAATCGGAAATCGGAGAAGTTACCACCTCTAGCCACATTCTCCCCACATGCTTGTGGCCCATGCGAGAGAGAGCATTATGAATTCAAGGCAAGTCTGGAAGACCTTCAAAATTGTTTTCAACAACAACACGAGGAAGCTTGTGAAATGCACGAGAGAAGAATAGAGAAGAACTAGAAAGTTCGCCATCTGGAGGATGAGGTGTATGCACTATGCAGTCAAATTGAATATCTACAAATTCAACTAGCTCAGAAGAACTATCAGAATGTTGAGGAATCAACTAAAATTGAGCTCAACCGACCTGTTAAACTGCATGATTAGTCTACTTCATTTTCCAATGTTTTATGCTAAATTAAAATTGTATTTTTCTTTTAGGGAAGTACAACAAGGCTTATCCTAGTATATACGTAAACACTCAATCACATTTTGAAATTTTGAAAATAAAATGGGCTTGTAAAACTAGTCTGCAATTAGAGATGCCCTTAGATGCCAATGAAAACAAAATGTAATCTCTCGTTTTTTACCGTGACTGAGCACGGATTAATATAAATCTACTACTCTTTACTGTTAAAAAAAAAGCCTTTGGTGTTTTCTGAAAATCACCCACTCAAATGATTTCCAATGTTACCCATCGATTCCATTTATAATCTCTCATTCACAAATGAATGAACATGATTAGAAGTTCACTTGATTCAATGCATGGGTAATATCATCATAGAAACTTTCCATAATATTCTAGAGGTAAATCGATCTTATCCCAACTAATGTCAATTAATTATCCACTTTTCCTAAGTTTAGACTTTGAAAATATTTAAAAAATTAGTAATTGAAATAATTAAGATATTTCCCCCAGGAAAAATCACATGGGCTTGGAGATAATTAATTCCCCCTTGCTCTTAGCCTTAATGATACCTCTCAAGACTAGAATAGCTATTCGAGCTACAAAATATAACATAGTATATAAATGATAGATTAGAGTCTTAAACATTAGTGTTGTGAATTTGAGTTTTTTAGTATTCCTAGTTCAGTATGCACATAGTGGTGGCCAAGTGGCCTATTTTGTAAACATTATTATGTGATCATGTTGACAATTACTAATTTGTTAGATATTCTATTTGAATGCTTTATCTTCTAATGGTATAATTTCTATTATATCCTTAGAATTTTGATACTTTCTACCTTCTACTGCCTATGACATGCTTAAAAATTTGATGTTGTTTATACTTGCTAGAATCTAGATGGTCGATGCTCAAATAATTAATCATTGATGTCCTATATATTCCATATCTATCTCGATTTATGTACAAATATGCTTGTTGTCATTTCCTTTGCAATTAGTTTGGTATTCCTAGTGATCTTTTAATATAAATACAAATTATATATATATATGAAGCGTCAAAAGCATGATTTTCCAAATATATATGTGTGTGTGTGTGTGTGTGTGTGTGTATGTTTACACACACACACATATATGTATGTATATATATATATATATATATATATATATATATATATATGGAAAAACATGTTTTTGACGCTTCATTTCCCAAAAACGTCCCACTTCATCCACACTACGTGCAACACGAGCATGCGTATCTAAAACATTTTATAATATACATAGGTCATCTTAGATCTTGTGAGTACTAAACAACAATAGACCTTCTACTCATCACCTTGAGCCATAACACTAAACCCTATTTATAGGTGATTTACATAAATTTCCCTTGTGTTTTAAATGCACTAAAGAGATTGAGAAAGGTTACCGAGGTGATAATGGCAACCCTTTCTCTTGTTTCCATCAAGTTTGGCCCTCACTAGTGAGACTTTGCACGAGGCCTACTAGATTTTGCAATAATACAAACTACCAAAGATCTAAATTATCAAACATATTGGTTATACCAAAGGAAAAATCTAAAATATATTATTGTTTGTATAGAAGCAGAGCAATATTAATTCAACAACACATGAGGCTAACCACAAAAAAATTGTATTTAAAATCTCAATTTTGAGAATAAAATAAAATAAATGATTTCTTACCGTCCTGATTTTGAAAAATGCCCAGCCCCAAATTCACATTTGAATAGCAACAAATTATTGTCAGTCTTCTTTTCCCTTAACTTAGCGACATATTTGGCAGGCTCAGAGTATAAGACACGTGGATCTGCACAACCAGTGATCACTATTAACATTAGGACATCAATAGATTTAAGAATGCACTAAGAGTGATGAATTTTCCTTACCATTGAGACCTGCCGTGACTAAAATGTTAGGATACTTTTGTGATTGGATCTGTATGCAAAATACCAATAGTTAAAAGATGCAACTACAATCTTCTAGACTAGCATTATGATGTTTTCTGTCATATAAAATAGGATAAATGGTTGGTACTTCAACTTGAACAAAAACATATAATAAAATATATGAATATCCAAACATTGAAAAATAAATAAATAAATGAATGACATTAACCATTGGAATACGGTCTAATCAATTTTACAGTTCAAATGCTCCTTGCTAAATACAATTTAATATAAGGGAAATTTTATTGGGAAAACTCCAAAAATTTGAATCCCAACACGTTTTCAAAATGCTCCTTGTTAAATACAATTTAATATAAGGGGATTGTTTTTTGAAAAACTCCAAATATTTTAATCCCAACACGTTTTCAGGCGAACATTGGATAACATGGGATATTAGCTTGTTTTCTGAATGCTATTTTTGATTTTCCTAGAAGAAACATATGAAATGATTTTTCTCACAAGCTCAATGAAAAGTCTATGTGACATGGTTTAGGTTTGAATTTAAGCTCAACAATGATTAAATTCAATTTGAATTCAAATTTCTAACAAGGTTTGAATGAGGTTCACCATTAAGTTTGAATATATATATATATATATATATATAACAAATTTAATATATATTATCATTATATTAATATTTTTATTTTAATATTAAAAATTATATATGTAATAATATTTTATATAAAATAATATAAAATTTTAGTTTTAGATGGAAAATTTAAATCTTAAATTGTTTATTTATATAATATTAATTATAATTCATTAAAATGAATGATAATTGTTTAAATATTTTTTTTAAATTGTAATTGGGAATTGATAGCTTGCTTAGTAAGTTATATTATGGTTTGGTGGCATATTTTATTGTTTGGCCACATTTCATGGTTTCGTTTGACCACCATTTCAAAACTCATAGTTTATAACCCTGAAAAGTCATGAAAGGAACATTTGATGTCTACTTGGATGTTTGAAAGTACATTGCATTGCATGTTGTTAGAATGCCATATACAAATCCGTGGTCATATACATCATATGGGTCATCAAAGGGCACATTCAATAGTTTTCTAGAGGTATGATGGTATATTTCATTCCACCACTATTTAAAAATACCCTAAAAGTTATTTATTAAAAGTCAAGGATGTTGAATTGAACACCTCAATCAAACCCTAGTCGAACTTCATCTGAATTTAATTTTTTTTTTTTTAGGTTTTCCAAACTTAAAACCTCAAGGTTCAAGTTTGACAAACTGTGTGACATTTCCAAAAGTAAACTTCATTATAATTCTCAAAAACATATGACACAGATAATTCATCTAGTTTACTTTGTGAAATTAAAATTTCAATTTAAAACCTATTGTTCAATTGAATTCACTACTCTTCTTCTCTAGTACACATTATATTATGGAGAACAACCCATATTGGTGGAGGTTTCACAACATTGGAACCCATATGTATATATTTGGAGGGCCTTTGAAGGCCAATGTGTCACTTAGAAGTTTAGTTTCCCCTAAATCAAGGAGATGTTGCACCTTTGAAGGTTTCTTCATTTAATTATTTCTCTTTGAGAGTTTTTTAAAGCTGGATGGTCCACTTAGAACCCCACACATTCCCTTATAAGGGCTTGAAATGTTTACTCAAAATTCCACTTGCCCATTTGAGAGATTACTTGAAAAATTGGTGACGAATTGTCACCTTGCAGGAGGCCCCTTTACCCACTTGAAAAATGGCACATGGATTCCTTATACCCAAAATGAAGGGGTCTAGAGGATGGTTGGTGCCGAATTTGAAGGTTTCTTGAAGAATGTATGTGATTGAAGGGCCTTTAGAGGATGGAATCTGCACCTAACACTACCCCCCCTTTTTCCCCTCCTTTATGGATATGGATCAATTTTGTGGAATTAAAAGCCTCATTTTGTATTAATTAACTTTGAAAAGGGATTTTAACCCATCATAGTATTTTAATGGATTTTAGGCTATAGTAAGTTGAGCACCTCCTCAATAAATATAGGCGCACTTCATAATGTGGTCTCTTTTCATGGATGCTTATGGTAGATCTTGGATGATGCATGGTGAAGTAAGTTAGTTTATTCTCTTTATCTTGGTATTATGTTCCATGGGATAAATGATCATGTGATAAGTTAGTTTATTTGGTATTTTATTCATTGTCCCTTGGTGAGCTAAGCCCTTCTTCCAATGTATTTGAGGAATAGATATATATTTTTATTTCCCTTAATCATCCAGAAAATTTGAGACCCTAGATCTCAAACCCTAGGGTAGGTTAATTTATTTGTCCTAGCTTGTTTATATCTAGTTATCACTCCAAGGAAACCCTTGAAGTATATGACTCGACTCCATATGCCACCAAAATATATATATATATATATATATATATATATTGAAAAACTAAGGCATTGATCTTCTATCCTCCATCACCCCCTTTTTCTTTATAATATTTAAAACTATTTTTCTAAGATTTCCTATCTAAGACCATATGGAAAAATCCTTGATGTTTTTGAAAATACTGAGATAGGGGGTGAATCAATATTTATTTTCATTTGTTATTTTTACAAGTTAAATCACTTATAATTAAACACAAAATGAACAATAATAATAAATACTTTTATTAATAAGGAATAACGAGGACTTCAATTCTCTTCTTTACAATAAATCAAGTACAATATAGTGTAGGGCTCTAACCCTAGATGAATACACTAATATCCAATCCACCAAGCTCCAACCTGTACTTTTCCAAGCACCGACTTGGACTTCACAAGGCTCCAAACTCTAGCGCTCCAACCATATCTTCGAAGGCTCCAAACTTGTCACTATGAGGCACCAACATCTAGGGCTCCAACCCTATCTCTGGTACAAGCTCCAACATGGTCTTCTTGAGGACTCCTATCCTTTAGGGTTCCAACCCACGACTTCAACTCTTCAAGATAGATTCAACAATTCTTCAACGCTCCCAATATATTTCACAGTAAGCCCTAATAATATCTTCACCTTCATCACAACCCTCAAACGATCTCAAGACACTTAGCTCATCAATGAAAATTTTGTCTTCTCATGAAGGTGTCTCCACAACTCTTCATGTTACCCAAAAAAAATTCTCCAATGCCACCTCATAATGGCTTCAACAATGCATCATGGTCTCCAATAATGTATTCAAGGAAACCTTCAAAGTCAGCTCCCAGGGCAATGATGTATGCTCTAAGACTTCTTTAGAAGAGTCTTCAAGGGTAGCTTTAAGAGATATTCACAAGTAAATTGAAGTTATCACAGGTAAATGTATATATCTCTTCCACACTGCACATGATTTTTATTAAGGTTATGATATTCAAAACTGAGTGATCATAGGTCTGAGGCATAATCACTTTTCCTCCACAAATCCAAGCACCAAGCTACAAGTATGGGCTAATACTGAGCTCCTTGTCCAACTATCACTACCCACAATCCTTATAATCTTACCGAGCCCTTAAAACACATGTGACTGTCCTCTTCACTCATGGTTGTCCTCCCTTAGGTTTGATTCAAATGACTATCCTCTTCACTAGAGGTTGTCCTTCATAGCTCCGAACCCTTCACAACACAGGTTTGAGGTAGAGTTGTCACGCTATCACAGTTACGAGTTTTTTGCAATGTCAAGCTACAATTTTGAGGTATATAAGACTGTTCTTAAGTTTATTCACTGATCCACAGACAATTTTCCAATCTCAAATCTAAACCTTCACAAGGAAAATTGCAAATCTCAAGGCTTCCAAGCACCGAGCTCTAGTTTGTGACTATTTTGAGGATGCCACATGACTGAGCTACAAGTCTGGGATTCACTGTTGCAAAGTGGTTGTCCTTGAGTTTTTTGTGATCCTTGACACAAAAAATTCCCAAACAATATTCCTTCCTCGACCTCCTTTGTACTCTTCACACTTATGTCTGTGTTTATGCCTCATATACAATATTTTTTCTTAATTCCACATGAGGTTAAAAATATATCAAGGTAAAAGGTGATTGTAGCTCAGATCCGAGCTTGTAACAAGTGTGCTTGTCTACTAGTCCGAGCTTCAAAGAAAAATGAAATAGGTTTGAGGCAAAGGCCATGAGCCTGAGCTTTAAATGGTGATTGTTTCCAGTCCAACGTATCACATTTTTTCAAGTCTAAGGATATATATAACATGATTGTCTTGTATTTTTTAACCCTTAAAATAGAATTAGCCCAATCCACATCCTCCTCCACAAGTCCGAGCTATGTTGACACCATAGGTAAAGTTACTGAGGCTTCAAACCGAGCCTGTCACTATTCAAACACCCATAAAACTGTAGGTCTGAGCTACAACAACCTTCATACAAGTGTATAATACCCAAAATGTAAACTCCTATATCCTTCTTGGCATTTTGTTACTTCTATGTCTTCTCACTTTATTTTTCACCAAAATATTTTGGTTAAAATGAGGAGTTTGGACACACACACACACACAAACACACACAAACACACACACATATATATATATTGGTTTTAATCTTTAATGAATATAAATGTCCCTTGGATGACATGTCAAGCCTACACAAGTCGGCTTAGGTCGACTAGAATAATATATAATATTTCATCATTGAAAAATCATTTTCTGTTAATCTAGGAGTTAGAGGGCGAGTGATAGCTTGTAAGAAAGGGAAAATTTTCCTCTACAAGTTGGTGTCATTTTCATCCCTAAGTGAGGTCAATTTTCCATCAAGAAAATTGTATTTTGTGAACTGTCATCATTATTTTAGGATTTTATGCTTTGGACAGTGCTAGGGCTCTTTCTTCATATACTTAGGCCTTCAAGTTGATGCGGGGTCCTTCACATGTGTTCTTAATTAGGATTAGGGAATATTCAAACAAGGCTAAGCCTTGACGACATCCTATTTTCCAATCATTTATCCATGCATCATATAAGGACAAGGGTGTATTACATGCATGTGTCTAGAAGAGTTTCATGGAAAAGGCACCTTCATTCATCATAAACAATCTAGGGTTTCATGGACATTTCACCTAGGATAGGGCATCAAGAAACTAGGGATTTAGGGATTTATCATGTATATAGGGAATATGCATCATATTCATGCTTAGGGTTTTCTCCTAGGGTTTGCATGAGTTCAGGGTAACATCTCAAAGGTTAGGACATGTATCACATGAATATTTGTGATATCCAACCATTCCATATTGACATCAATGAAAATTTTAACCAACAATCTCCCCCTTTTTCATTGTTGGCAATATTCTTTCCCTTCCAACAATCTATCCTCCTTTGACATCAATGGAAAATGGGGTGCCAAAGTACCCCCCTATCAAGTTACTTCTTAACATGTTGCTCCATCGTATTTTCTTCATCAATGATAGTTCTCCATGATAGATATGTTGTTCCCCTTGTCATGGTGCTCTTCTTTAATGAAATTTCTCCCCCCAAGAATTTTCTTGCCTTCATGGATATGGATGAGGTAGATGATCAACTGACTCCCCCTACCTGCATAAAATCCTCTAGCTATTTTTTTGCGCAAGAAAGATTTTTTCCTTGTGATCAAGTGGAATACATCTTCAACAATGGATGTGTAGTGAAGACAAAATATCATGCTATTATTCAATGGAATTACTCCCGAGAGATGATCTATCAAATGATGATTTTCCATGTGTCACTCATCAAGGGTTTCAGAGGGCTCTTCATGGATAGCTTCTGCAAGAATAGTCAATAATTACAAGCTCCCCTTAACAATATATATGGTCTCCTTTTTGGCAGAATTTCATCATCAATTACTTGGAATATCACATCTGCCAAGGAAGTAATCATTATATCAACAACATGAGTTGATGTCTTGAGTGTTCAAGACAATTTCTGATTCAATTTTATTTCTTATCTGTACTTGTGTAACTTTCTTTTCTAGCTTGGCAGTCATGGTTTTATCTTGTTTAGGGACCCAAGTTAAGTTACAATCATGAGCCATATGTCCAATTTTATGACATTTGAAGCACTCCATCTTGTTCATGAATGAAGAATCATGACTTTTTATTGCAAAATTGCTTCTAGGGAGCTGATGATGACCATTATATTTTCCCTTATAGTATGCCCTACAATCGTTTTCCATGTGCCCAAAATTTGTACAAGAATAACAATATCTGAAAAAAATACTTTGGTACCTAGAGGATGGAGATTGCCTTGATGTACTTCCAAAGTCATTATGTCTTGGGATCCTTTGACGATATCCATTGCCTCTTGCATCCTTGACACCTTCCGCAGAGTATTTCCTTGATGTACTTTTAAGTTCATTTTTCCTTAAAATCCTTTGGTCAAATTTGTTTCCTCTTGCATTATTGACACCATATACAGATCTTCTTGGAGTAGTTTTTCTTCCATTTTCATCATGACTCTTCTCCTTGCTTTTGCTGGAATTGGGGGCATCAATATTTCTTCCAAGCTTCAGCACATACTTGTTGTTTTAAGCATTAGGGTTTGCATCATTACTATTTTAGGATTCACTTGCATAACCAAGACCAGATTTATCAAGAGGATATTTTTGATGGCTTAGGATGTCATCTAGGGTTTCTGAGATTTTTATACTTATTTATGTAGAAGGTCAATTTCTCCATTCATCATCTTTCATTCTTCATCCTTCTTTGCTAGATTGATCTCCATTTCTTCCTTCATATTTGAAGCTTCACATGTTTTTTCCTCGAGAGAGGTGATATCTTCATCGACTTTTCTTTTAGTTGGCATATTATGGTATTAATTTCCTTTTCTGCTTCATCAACTTATACTTCCAGGAGATTCAACACTTCCATCACCCTTCCAGCTCCTTGTGTTTGTTTCTTTGCTTCTTCTAGTTGATATTTAAGGGAGGATACCTCTTACTTGTATTGACCACTTTTCGATTCAAGTTTGTTCAAGTCCTCGTATCTGTGTTCAAGATGGATTGAAAAGGTGTCTTCCCTTCTCTTTGCTATATCCAATTTATTTGTCATGGATATAACTTCTTCATGATGCGTTTACTTGTTTTGATGCAATTCCTCCTTTAGCTTGGTGAGATCCTCCTTTATTTCTTGAATTTGAAGCTTAAAGAGATCAACCTACTTCCTTGTCTTATCTAAGTCATAGTCACGATCTTGTGCTTTCTTCTTGAGATCCTCTTTTTCCTTTTTCAAATTTCTTATCTCTTCTAGGGTAGATACAAGCTCTGTCATGAGATCTTCTTTGAGATTTTATTCATCTCCTAGGTCTTCCTTGGCCTTGATGTCCACACTCTTGTTTTCAACTTCCTTAATGGGTTCTATATTTACTTCTTTCTTTCTATCATCTTCTTGATTATAGATAATGGTGAATGCTCTTTTTTAGTGAACATCTTGAAGTTTGTCCCACATATATTTTTCCAATGAAAATTTTTCCACTTTGGCCTTTATAGGATCTGGTATCCCACTCAGGATTTTTTTTATTGCTATTGCATTATATTCCTTGGATTCTTCTTCCATTGTGCTTTCAGTAATCATTGATTCCTAGACTTCAAAACCTTGAGCCATTAAAAAATTCTTCATTCTCGCCTTCCATATATCAAATTTTCCATTGAAAAATGGAGCCTTCCCAATTTGATTATCTATGTGTTCATGGTTGAAGAAGATACATCTTTAGAAGGATTGGAGGCTTTCTTCCTTGTATTTTCCATTTGTTTCTAATGATTACCTTCAAGTTGTTAGTATTATGACTGAAGGTACTGACTCTAATACCACTTGTTGGGAATCACGATTGTCGTTAGACCAAAACCTGTAGGTGTTAGTAAATGATCACATCGCCAGAGATAAGGATCCATGAGAGGTGGTTAGTCCATGTCGCAAAACACAGAGGGAGCGTTGGTTTATCCAATGTCCAATAGATATTGTGTGTTTGAGACCTATTTGAGATATTATTGGTGGATATTAGGCTTTAGATTGACCCATAATAACTTTTAAGTCTAAATTTTGGAACTACCAAGCTCTAGGAATCCTATTAGAGGGAGAACCCAACTTGAGCCAGAGGAGAGTTGGCTAGAAGCGAGAAGAGAGTTGGTGAGTTGAAAATGACCCCCTTTGAGGTGTAGTTGGTTTCACACTTTTGATTTTGGTATTTATCTCAAGAATTGTCATATTTTTCTATAATAAGTCCCAAAAAGCAAAAATCCCATGGCTAGAAATACTAAAGAATAACTTAAAGCAATGGTCAACTTAACTCATATAGAACATCTCCCTTGGGAGAATACATGCTCTACAGTAACAACTAATATGAATTGGCTTGAAATTTTGAACTAAATAAATAAATTTATTTGGAAGTAAACAAAATGACCCTATAAATAGATAAATTTTCAGCTAAAAAATTCCTTTGTAACCTTGGCAAATTGACCCAGTGAAAAACGTATGGATCGGGTGAAACAAAACATGGGAAATAGTCTGGATGAGATCAATGTTTGGAAAAAATGAAAAAATCATTCCAAAAAACATGAGTTTTATTCATGTAAAAAAAAAAATTATTCACAGAGATTCCAAATATCGAAAACCAAATATTCTCTTAATAACAAAATAAAAGATTGAGGATTTTGGTCTCAAAATTTTTGCAAATTCTACTTGGAGGATATTTTAAAGGTGATTCCCCTTGGTTTACTGCATAGTCTACATATCCTCAATCAAGGTTTTGAATCAAATGGCATATGCACAAATCATTAGGAGAATTTTGAGGTCTAAGATGGGCCTCCTAAAGAAAATAGTAAAATAACAATTAAAATAATAAAATAATAGCTATGAATTTTAAAAGAAATTAAAAAAACTACTATTTTTATTGTATTTTCAAATTATCTCCTTATAGGATTAATAAAATTTCAAATGTAGACACTTGTTCAATGCATAATTAAATTCCACATCCAAAGAGTACCCACTCTACATACTTTTGAGTAGACCTACATTGAAAAAAAAATGAAAATACATGAAAATGTGTATTTAACACGTTTTTTTCACATGCTTTTTCATGTATTTTAATTTTTTTTTTGTCTACTAAGAAATGTGCAGAGTGGGTACTCATTAGATGTGGAATTTAGCTATGTATCCAAAGGGTCTATAAACTTGGAATTGTGTAAACCTATAAGGAGAGAAGCTAAAAATACAATTTAAGAAAGTAGTTTTCTTCTTTTTTCCTCCAAAATATATTCCCTTGGGAGGACATCATCATCTTGAATCGTATTGGTTCTCTTCAAGTTAATTTTGTTGGTACATTTTTTATTTTGAGGCCCATTTTTAACCTTAAAATTCCCCTTTTGGTTACTACAGTAGAATGTCTTATGTGCTATTTTTCCAAAAACCTTGCATGCAAGTACCCAATTAAAACTATGGTTGGCTCGTAGCCTTCCACCAAATAATTGGATTATAGGAAACCTCCACTTTATAGAGTGGGAACGAGATAGAGATTAAGGCTTTCTTGGTCCACTTGGTGCTATTGACACACAAGGCTAGGGTAGTTACAATAATTTTTTACTTGCATCTCTAAACTAAAAAAAAAAAGCACAAATCTTGTTTAGGTTGGTTTATAAAGTCCAACAAGAAAAGAGGAGAAGTAATCACCCTTGCAAGTATTGAAAATTTAACTAGGTTAGGTCTTCAAAGTTTTCATTATAGAATAATTTATTATTATTATTATTATTTTCACAAATCAAATTATGTTCTCATGCTCATAGGGTTTATTGAGTCAAATATTTGTAATTGATTCAAAGTCCTATTTGGAATCCCTGTAATAAAAAGGGAAAATTATCTTTATCTTGTATCAAAAATTTAATATGTCCTCCACAAGACCAATTTGGCCCTCCATATGGACAAGTCAGTCTACCCAAAGGACGTGACCCTTCGCATAGGCAAACAACTATATATTGGCATTTGTGCTCCACTTTTTGGGAATAAGTTCATTGATCATCTTAGGAAGAAGAATTAGGATGTCAAAGGGGCCAAGGTTATATTTATATGGAGTAGAATGAATTGAATTGAAGATCTATTTTCCTAAGGTTATGTTTCTAAAAATGATGAGATATTTTTGTGGCTTATATTTTGTAATTGATGTGAGTTTCATGTGGATCATCTTATGTAATTAACGTGAGTTTCCAGTGGACCATCTTCTGTAATTGATGTGAGTCTCATGTGGCTCCTCTTCTGAAAATGATGTGAGTTTCCTATTGCTCATATTTTTCTATTGATGTGAGTTTCTTGTGATGATTCCTTAGTGGTTGATGGAAGTTTTTTGATGTTCAATGTGAGTTTTAGAGGTGTATATTGATGCAAGCTTCTTAGACATGTTTTATCATGATGATGAAAGTTTACAAAATTTGGATGGTTGACTTAGGTCTTTGTGGTTATTTTGGTCTTGGTCTTGGGTCTTGTGTATCTCACTTTGAACTGATTCTATAAAAAGAGGATTTTTTTTTTCCTGGGTTTTCCCCCTTGTGGGGTTTTGGCCCTAACTTGGAGAGCCTACATATTGTGTTTTATGTCTCTTTTGATCTTCATATTTTGGTGATTTTTTTACGAAAAAGTGTCTTTGTGGTTATTTTGGTATTGGTCTTGGGTCTTGGATATCTCAGTTTGAACCAATTCTATAAAAAGGGGATTTTTTTGGGTTTTCCCCCTTGTGGGGTTTTGGCCCTAACTGGGAGAGCCTACATATTGTGTTTTATGTCTCTTGTGATCTTCATATTTTTGGTAATTTTTTGATGAAAAATTACATATTAAAAGAAATAATAAGGCAACAACATTCACAAGCAATTATCAAGTAAGATAAATCTACCTAATAAACCAACATATTGATTTCTCAACATGGTATTAAAGCTAAGGTTTATGGAAGGTAGTCTGAAGATCACATCTTGTTGCATGAGACATTTTCCTGAGAATATATTACTGGGAAATCTTATGACTTATGTTCCTTAGTATATGTGGAAGGCATCCAAATTTATGTTCCTTAGCAATCTGTGAAAGGAATCTAAAGTTCTCCTCCTGAGCATCTATGGAAGGTCTGCTAACTGAAGATTTGTTCCTAATATTCTATTGAAATCCACCTTGTTCAAAGGCTATCATGATATGCCACTCCGAAATTTACTATTGTTAATATGCTACTATGGAAGGTTGAGGTATGTTTTAGAAGGTCTAGGTTTTCTACTGTGGAAAGTAGAGACCCATATCACTACTACAAGTCTCTTGTTCTGATTATTGGAAGGTGGATCTTGATAAGAAAGATGAGAATGTTCACAATAATGTTTATTCTTCTATATGTTTATAACCTTGTGGAAAAATAATTATTTATTATATACATTTAATTTGGACAAGAGAAGATAATTCGACATGTTTTCAAGACTTAGAAGAAGGCATTCATCTCTAAAATCTCCGAGTACAAAAGAAAAATGAGAACGTGATCCAAATAATCCTGGTAATCCAAATTTAAACATAATTTTGTATCATATGACTTAACCATGGCACTATATATATCTAAGGAATTCAATTCATATTAGATATGAATCAAATCATCTAAATTTTTTGTGGCAATCTGCTCGAGTTTTGTAACATTATACATGTGAATCTAGGGAAATAACTTATACATTATTTGAATACCTAAGATATGCCAATGATAGAAATCATGTACTAAGTATAATACTCATAGTTTTTGTGACAAGATCCAAGGTTGTTAAAACAAGTATCATTTCTTGGAATTATATTTACAATTATGTTTCTTGATTTTAAGCAAGACTACCTTTGTAGGGTAAAGGTTTAGGCCATTCAGTGAAAAAGGTTGAGCCTTTATTTGAAGTTCACTTTATAGTAACAATACACTAAAAGGATATCTTAACTTGTGATAAATTCAACCATTCATTGATGGCATCCAAATTTTGTATACAAAATTTCATTAGCAATCTGAGTTCTGAGATACATTTATTGATAGGTTGATCCAAGTTTTAGTGACACCAAGATATATGGGAAGGACATAATAGAATATACAAAATAAAAAGAGTTTATAGTTCCAATGAAGTGAGTTCCGACTCTGTAATAATTTCTTACACTATAGCAATATTTCTATATCTTTGAAGTCTACTTCAAATTTTATATCCCTCAAGGAACATTCCCTCAAGATATGAAAATAAATATCCAAATCTCATCAACCAATAAGATCATCAAGCAACTCAACAAATCACGATAATTCTATTGATGAAAGAATTGAAGCACCTGTTTTAAATTTTTTTGGCACTTGGCAATTGAATAAGGATTGGATCTCTACAAAGAAGATATTAGGTAAGGTTTCATAGGTATGTACAATTTTTTTTCATGGTAATGATTACCTTAAAGATATTCAAAAGGGTATGCATAAATATAAACTAGAGATAGTGACATATTGTTGATTTGGAAACATACCAAGTAGCTCATTACATATGAAGGATATATCAAGAAACGAAATGAATAAAATGCATGCCAATAGTATAATTAGGGTTTTACAACATGCTCATAGTAAGTCTTTATGACTATAAAGAATCTAGGGTTTGTAGATCTTACACTTTGAAATATCTTGAAGGCTTTTGGCATCTAGGGTTCATAAAGCCTAGTTGATATTTGGATTAGAAAAACCCTAGAAATAGAAACCTTAGCTATTTGTTTCTATTGTAGAAATAAAAATCTAGTTCTTGAGTTTAACATGTATGAAAAGAGTGGTGAACAGGTCTAGGATTTAGAGGGAGTTAATCCCTCTCAAAAATAAAATTAATCTATATATCCTTGTTTATTATCTTTGTGCCTTGTCCTTTTTGATATTTCATGATCCTCTAATAAAATCTGCAGGTCAAGGAAAGTTATATATAAATCTTGACTAGCAGATGAAAGAGTTGAAAGAACGTGGCATAGCATGAAGATTATGATGGAAGAAGAAGTTTGTTGTATGCATCAAAGAAGAAAATTAGATGGCAAGAATTTCACTTACCTCATATGGATAAGGGAACTTGTAAAAATATTATGGACATCATATTAATTAAATCTTGATAGAAATACCATATAATTTTGTGACCAAAAGAAATGATTATTGATTAGGGAATGAAAGATGAAGAATATGGAGAAGAACTTTGTTAGAAAGAACATGCAAAGTTTGACAAAGAAATTTTGACCTCAAAGGGTGTGAGCAACAAGAATTTGAAGAATCCCACACCTTGACTAGAAGTTATTATGATTTGGAAACTCTGATAATGATGGGATATGGTTTGGCTTCTTGAAAGGACATATTTCAAAAGCAATTAAAGAGGCTGGAAAGATAGCAGTCGAGTTAACTTATTTGATGATATTGTATTGGAAGCTATTTTATTAAATTTGGGAGCACATGGATTGATTCGAAATAACTAATGTGGCTTGGAAGAGCATGAGGGAAAAAATGATATTTGGAAAGATTATATGACTTATTGAATAATATGAGGAAAAAATCTATTATAAATGATAGAAGGCATGTGCTAGTAGCTATAAGGAAGTTTGGCTCCTTGAAGATGATAGATGAATTGTTTGATGACAAAGTTGCATGATGATTGTCAATATTTAGGAAGGTCAAAGTTTGATGTGATTTGATGCTATTAGGATCCAAGAAGCCCTAAAAATACCTAGATCCCTACAAGCTAATAATAATATCTCCAAGAACAAGTAGTTGATGAATAAGACAATATAAAGCCTGTGCTTATGTCTCCCTAGAGTAAGGATCTCCTCCCTGGTTGAGAGGGAATGATGGTGGATATTGTATTCTCCATGTATCATGCACTAAGCCAGGACTAACAACCGTAAGTCCAGTGAAGGAATTTGTCGGGAGAATGAAGGATTATATAAGAATCTAGTACTGATACTCCTTGAGGATTGGAAATCCAAGATAGGAGTAATCCCAAGGGTTGATATTCTTTGTGGATATGACAAGGTATCCAAGATAAGAGTAGTCAAAGAGGATTGATATTGTTTAAGGATTGGGAATCCAAAATAAGAATATTCCTATAAGGACATACCTAGAGAACATAAAGATGGGGTATGTTCCTTGAGAGGTGGTGATGGTGGTTTCCAAATGTATGCATCCTAGAATTGTGCTCTAATCTAGTGAAGAGTTAGAGCTTGTTATTGAACGCCTTGTTATACCGCAGATTGACAATGTTGTTTATGATGTTGATGCTTCATGATGCTTATTAATCCAAACATTCTTTTGAGAATGTTTCAATTTGAGAGTATCCATGGTATCCCTTTGTGTAATTATGAATACCTCCCTAGTTAAGAGGGAGTGTTGAAAATGTAGCTAGGTTCAGTCTTCATAATTGTCATTATACTTATATCCAAAAATATTTTGTAAAATAAAAAGAAAAAAGGAGTTACTATTATTATTTTCACTAGTCAAAGCATGTTCTCATGCTCATAGGGTTTATTGAGTCAAAGATTTGTAATTGAGTCAAAGGCCGATTTGGACTCCTTGTAAGAAAAAGGGAAAAATGCTTTTATCTTGTATCAAAAATTTAATTTCCCCTCCACAAAATCAATTTGGCCCTCTAGATGGAGAAGTCAACCTACCTAGAGGATGTGACCCTTTGCATAGACAAACAAGTTCTATATACTGGAAAATGTGCTCCAGTTTTTAGCAAGAAGTTCATTGATCATATAATGAATAATAATCCAGATCTCAAAGGAACCAAGGCTATATTTCTGTGGAGCATAACGAGTTGAATTAAATATCTATTTTCTTGAGGTTATGTTTCTTAAAATGATGCGATATTTTTATGGCTTATATTTTGTAATTGACTCAAATTTCCTATGGATCATCTTCTGTAATTTTTGTGAGTAACCTATGGATAATATTTTATAATTGATGCAAATTTCCTGCGGCTCATCTTCTGAAATTTATGCAAGTTTACCGTTGCTCATATTTCATGATTGATGTGAGTTTCTTGTCATGTTTCCTTAATGGTTGATGGAAGTTTTATGATGGTCAATGCGAGTTTCAGAGGTGTATATTGATGCAAGTTTTAAATACATTCTTTATCATGACGGTGAAAATTTTATAGAGGTTGGAGGGTTGACTTGGGTTCTCTGTGGCTATTTTGGTCTTGTTCTTGGGTCTTGGATATCTCACTTTGATCTAATTCTATAAGAAGAGGAATTTTTCTAGGTTTTCCCCCTTGTGGGGTTTTGGCCCTAGCTTGGATAGCCTACATCTTGTGTTTCTCCTCTCTTGTGATCTTCATATGTTTTGGTAATTGTTTGATGAAAAAGAACATATTAAAAGAAATAATAAACCAAAAAAATTCATAAGCAATTATCAAGTAAGAGAAATCTACCTAATACACCAACATATTGATTTCCCAATAGTAATAATATGCAGGAATTATGTTAAACAAAGTTACCATACTTCGCTTTGAAAATTACTTGCCATGGAAAAATCATCATGAATTTGAGTTGAATTAGGAAATTCTAGGAGAAATATAAAGATACATTTCTTTTGTTTAACAAAAATAATTGATATTAAATAAATGCATGTCCATACAATAGATAATATCAATAATATATGTCCACAATTGATGTATAGGTGATAAGCTATTATTATACTAAATGAGTCATGACTCATGAGTTCATCACCGATGAAATAATCAATCTCAAGAATTTGATTCTCATATGGCTTAGGCTCCCCCAACTTCAAGGAAATCTTAGTACTCAAATTAAAAAAGCGAAATTTCCTCCTTAACCAACAAATTTGATGTGGATGTCTTCGATTGAAAATTTTGTTTGCTCTTAATGAATTTTATGTTTAAAAGAGTTTTGGTCGAACTTTACCTGAAAACTAGAGAAAACAAACTGTAAAATTGAGCAATTTCACACCCTTTTCAAGATTTTATAGTCTATTTAGCAAGTCGAACTCGCAACATATGAGTATCACACATTTAATGGGTCAATGACTTGTAAGTACTCGCAAGAATAGTTGAAAAAACCATCAAATTTTCAGCAATGCCACGATTTCACAACCTATGAGTATGACTTGTTGACTAGGTTAATGACTTCTAGGTATTCACGAGCATAGCTGAAAATTTTATATTTTTCAAACAACATTGTTAAAAATCACAATGTGAAATCCTAAATGAATAATTGCTAGGAAAAAATCACAAGTTTTAGATAGAAAAAGTTTTAGTAGATAAAAAAAATTCATGATTTTTCATGTCATGATTAGAAGAATTGTTAATTTACAATTTTGTCTCCATAAAGGTGTTTTGTTTTGTGGAGGGGGGTGCTTATAATTGATTTTGGGATTATTTTTCTTTGTAATTGTTGGGAAATGAGAGGGAAAGGTCTTACTAGCATCAACAACTAGTTTTAAGAGGAGCACATCATATTTTTCATCACCATCAAAGTTTCCTTTACTAAACTAGATATCAATTCCTATCTAACTACAATGTTGACATACTTAGATTCAAGCATTACTATACAAATTAGTACCTTAAGCTTAAATTTCCAAAAATAGGCTAGTATTCTTATGGAACTTAGGATGTTGTCCACTATCACTTCACCAACACTCCTCTACACTTAGACTCGGAAAATATTTAGTACACATGGGAGTTTTACCTATAGGTTAACTAAGATCATTTTGTGTAGTAATGAGTGGGAGTAAAGAGAACCTAACAACAATGAAATGAAAATTAAAATGAAAAAAAAAATGGGATTGAGGTGTGTTACCCACGAAGATTGGTAACCCCATATGAGAAAACTTGTCTCCTATCTTGGACAACTAGCCGGACAAAACCCCTACTTATTTTCTTGTCGATGATGATATCTCAATTTCATCCACCATATTATGGAGTAAATAAATGCTAATCATAAGGAAAAATCTTTGATCCTTGATATGTGCACTATTAAAAGGAATTATCCAAAAGATATAAAAGGCACACCTAAGGGGTGTAAAAAGAAATTTTAGAGGGGTAACTCATGCCTCCATAATTTCTCCCTCCATTACATCTAAAAACTTAGGATGTGTACTCTCATTAGCTGGTCCCCTGAACATGGCACTTGGCCATGAAGTATTTCCCCTCAATTTCCACTTAATATCACTAACGCCTATGGATTGGAGAGTTTACCTTGGAAATTCCACCTCCCTTAAGGGGATGGAATCACCTAATAAGGTCAATGACTTAGCCACCCCTAAAAAGGTAGGGAACACAATTACAGGGCTTGGTCTGGTTAAATATTTCAAGGTGATCCTAGTTTGAAGTGTTAATTTTCCCTTAACACTTAAGTATGGTCCACTTATATGCATCTATGGTTTTGGTCTCTAATGAATGATTGCTTTCACTTTAGTTTGAGATGGTTTTTCTAGGTGGATTTGAGAAATTGAAGCCTCAAGAGAAACCTATTCCACTCCAACTCAACATGATTCCCAAGCCATATTACACTTCCAAGGAGCATGATTATCTTGCAGATGCATAATTTCCCTTATTCAGCAAAGAGTAGGGGATTAGATTCCCTTGGAAATTGAAAAACACCCTAGAGCACCCTCAAATGTCAAAATGTTGAGCTTATCTTGCTTAGCATTGAACATTCTTGATGATGTACTATTGGACCCAACATGCCCCTCGGCTAGCCTTGATACTACTTAATGGGAATGCATTGATCCAGAGCCCAATGAGGATGATTATACCCTAGGATGATCGAGAAGGGATTTTTGCACCTAATGGAGCCCCATTGTTGGAGACAGAATACACATTGTCTACTTGGCACCCATAAACGTGATGTAGGGAACCCAAAGTTAGCTTTTGGACACATGGAGATGATCTAAGGCTTGATTTGAGGTCCCTTCCTCAAATTAATGGTTGGTCATGATGCTTGGAGAATTATTTATCCATTCCATTTCACTTTTGGAGCATTTTGAGCCCCAAAAGGGAATGAGTTCATGCTTATGAGGGCTTACGGCTCACATGCGTGGGAATTTATTGGCATATTTTATTGCTCAAGCTAGTGGGTTTAATTCTAACATATTTTACTTTATGTCTACTAAAAATTAAACTTGTTTTAGGGGAATTTAATGGATTATTAAATTTGATACACCTCATATGAAAAGGGGATCACCTCTTTTTATTTTTCATCATCACACCTGTGGTTGTTGTTTTTTTTTATTTTTTAATGTAGCATCAGGAGGTGTTCCCACATGCCTATAGGCCTCCTAAGATAGACTTGAATAATTGTAAAAAATCAAAATAAAATTTGCATTTTTGAGCATCATGTGGGCCTTAAATTGTCAAGTCAACCCCACTCTTGAAGGGGTGTAACCCTTGGTAAATTTCTCCACCTTTGAATAATATTTGCACACATAATACATCCTATTTTTTTCCAACCACAACAACAAACATGTCTTCTCAAGGAAACAACACAAAGGAGGAACAAAGAATGATTTGGCAGAGTTTCTTCTGGAGCTTGACTAATTTTTTCTAAGGTTTGACTGAGCTTGATTTTGATTGGGTTGACCATTAACTGTAGTACAAATTTTATCATGGATTGTTGACCACGGGTCCAAACTTGACCTTAGACTAAAATTTTGACTATTTACCAATGTTGACTTCTGCTAGTTTTACCAACACTGATTGGATGGTATTTGACAAAGTTTCATTGGTATCTTGGACTTGGATTTTGACTCATATTTCTAGATTATTATTGAAATTGTAAATATTGTTGAAAAAATATTTATCCTTAGAAGAAAATTTATTGGTTTTTTTGCAAGGTTGGGTTTTCCTAGGGTAAATGTGTTGTCTATATTGTGCTTAGATCTCTCTTTATGATCATACTATTTTTATAGCATCATTGTTGATATTTTTTGTGTGTAATTGTTCAATGATATAAGTGGCATAAGATAAATTGATTGCAAATCATTAGGAAGTAATTATTAGATCAGAAAATTAGTTTCTACTATTCATTCTTGTAGAAAATTCAACATGGTATCAGAGCCATTATTGAGAGAACAACTACTAAAGAGAAGTGATATGGACTTCACGTGTAGAGCAAGTTGAATATCAAAAGAAAAGGCCATGGAAAACCTTGTTTTGGGTGTATTTTTTTCTTTTTATATATGTTTATGGCTCTTTGTTGAGTTGATCCTAGACCAATTTTTCTGAGGAAAACAGGGGTCTGATTTGAGGCCATGTTTGAAGCATTTCAAAACTCAAGAAGACTGAAATTTTGTTTACTTTGTGAAGGGTTAATTATGAGGTCAAAGGTCTACCTATATCGAGCTTTGTGTAGAGGCTGATTTAGGTTAAAATATATGTTGTAGGGATAATTTTAAGCCTATTTCAAGCTACAAAGGAAAGGATAGTGTTGCGGCCTATTTAGGAGTCATCTAAAGATAGAATCAAAGGTGGTGTAACTGGTAAGGCCCAGATGATGGCAAGATAAAGCATTCTAAGGGGAGTTGGACTATGTTAAATCCATACACCTATGCCAAAATCGTTTGGAAACCTGAAGTGTGATGTGTTGGATAAATTTTTTGTTCAGACCTATGTGAGGATATTTTCTTTGGATTTGTTGCATTATATTGTAGAGTATGTGTTCAGAATCATAGTGTTGTTTCTAGTTTGTAGTTGCAAAGATCTAAGCTCCTAGTATAATGGTGCCATATATTGTCATGAACCCTGTACTTTTATGGAAATATATTGTATGGTTGAGTGAGGATCCTTGTATAATTTTCCTTCTATATGATGTTAATATTTTACAATTGAGGTTATTGGTTGAGATGTGTTTTTGGTACCAGGGTATCATTACTTGATTCTTGCTAGAAAATATTTTTATATGGCAGAGGTTTTTCAAAGCATTTGAGTGTGTGGGTAAAGGGATAAGCTCATACCTAAGAAGTTGATCAATGAGTTTGTTAGGTGAATGACAGGTTGATACTGATCAAAAGAGAGTTGATCTGTGTGAGGGCTTTGGAGGAAAAGGAAAACTTGGTACAAGGGTTAAAAGTCCTAGAGTTTGTGAGATGAAATCCTAGAGCAAGACTTGGAATGTTGGATGCAACCTATTCCATAGGATAAAGAAACCCTAAACTTATAGATCATACTAGAAAGGAAAGAAACATGTTATCATTTGATGTTGAGGATGAGGATGAGCACTCATCTTAGAAGAAGACAAGGAATCCAAACTTGATGAGATAGCAGATGGAATTCATTAATTTATACAAGGAGGAAAGGATCAAGAAGGAATTAAAAATACCTTACAAACCTCCATCGTTTCTCAATTTAAATATAAGTACTTCATATCCTTCTCCCTTGAATATGGTTATTTTTCCTTGGTGAGCCTCTTGTCTCTATATTTTTTTCTTGATTATAATTTTTTCTTCTATGGCCTCCTCAATGAGGTTTGTAGGTACATCATTGTTGGACAGGGTACCCCTAGGTTAAATTTTTTGTAAATAAACTACATTTTGAGGAGTGGAGGGCACTGCGCATATTTTTTTTAGTCTTATGGGTTTTGGGGCAAGTCAAATTGAGCTCCGCCCATGGTTTTTGGACCATGTTGTGTAAAAATGAAAAAATATATAAGGAGTTTAGGGATGTCTTTTAAATATATAATGCACATGGATGTAATGATATATTTGAACTAGAGTTTGTATCTTGTTGTTTTGTGTGAAGGAGAAATCTCCTACAACTGAGTGCGCGGAGATCTTAGAAAGTATGCAACTAAATGCGCATACCCCTCCAGCTGTGTGTGTAGGGCAAAAAGTATTATATTGTGAAGATCTGAACTAACAATAGAAGACTTTGAAGACAAATATGTGTTCTTTACTTATATGTTTGATTTATCTATGTTTTGATATTATCTATGCTAGATCATGGTTCTTATCTATATTTGCATCATGAAGTCGTGAATATGGTTTGATATCAAGAATAATGCATGATAAAGTAGAATTGCGCAATGCACAAGATAGTTAAGTAGAATTGTTGAACAACGTTTGTAAATTAAGCATATTGGTTCTGCGAAGCTCTGAGTAAGTATCAAGTGAATATAAGCCCTAAAACCACACTCCATAATCCCTCTGGATGCAAAAACCTAGTTTTAGAATCCCCTAATATTTCCTTGGGTGAGACTTCGGTCTACGCAATAGATCGTTGCCGAAAGGGCTGGTAATAGAGGGTTTTGTTGGTTCGTGCAACTATCTCTAAACCTGGGTCTAGGCCCCCTCAAGACACAAAATGGTTATGTTTCTGGGATAGGGATCTGAAGATTGAGGGATATGTGGATGTGGCATCCGACTAGAAAATAAATTCAAGATTTTGTATCTCTGAAAGAGAGAGAATTTGAACTACAAGAAAACAAGAATCTGCCCCTGTCAACTGAGAAGTGGTTGCAGAATTATATTTTCACGTATCAGCACGAGATATTTTTCTCATTGTTCTCTAAATAGTTGCATGAGTGGTTGTCCAGATTAGCTGAGAATATGATCTATTTCAACAATGAGTCTACTTCGTGGAACCTAGAGTTGCTTAAGCGACTCAAGGAGACAAACAAAAATATCTCAAGGGTTGTTGATTATTGTATCAATAGTATTCTTGGGGGCTTTATTATTAAGTTCATGATTGAAACATCTGTGTCCTATAGCGAAGTCGAGTGCAGATTTTTCAAAGACCCGCAAGGTATCTACTTAAATTCCTTGAAGCTGTAGATTAAGATGCTATTATGTGAAAAGGTTGTATTTTGCATGCAATCATATTAATTTTTGGAGGAGGTAAATATGGATCTATGCAAAGTGGTAAAATATTTAGGGTATATCATGATAACTACATTGAGACTGAGTATAATCAGTTGTTTGGATCTTAAAGTGAAGAAGGAGAAAGTCACCTTTCAACCCCTAGTAGTGCGTTGTAGTTAGACTTTGGAGATCTTTAGGGCGCCTCTGGGATTCCCCATCCTTCCACTTCCATCACCCCTCATCCCCATATCCATATTGTCGATCCACCACCACCTCCACCTCCCCTGTTCACCATGGCTTAGATGGCGAATATACCTGTTTCTAAGGGATCAAAGGATCCTGATAAATTTTGGTTTGTTGTAGAGGAGGTATGTATATCGCAACAAGTCACTAATGAGGATATGAAGGAAGATCATCTTGTCATAGCATTGGAGGATAGAGCGATATCTTGGTATATGAAATACTCTGCAATGAACCATAATGCCACATTGGACCAGATAAAGGCTGCATTTAATGTTGAATTTAAGAAGTCAAAATCGCAGTCACAATGTATTACGAAGATAAAATAGATTAAGGAATTGGTCACTAAGACTGTGTGGGAACTAGATCAAAGATTCAAGATGCTACTAAGCCAAATCAACTTCAAAATCTCCAATGAGAAACATACGGTGTGGTTTATAGTTGCGTTATTACCACATCTCATATTACCGCTATCACAATAAAATATCACAACCCAAGTTGAAGCATTTGATATTGTGATGAAACTAGAAGATTCGCTAGTAGCAGATACCAATATAGGGGTTCAGAAGATCCAGACCCAGCTGGAGAGCTTACATATGGAACTCCAAGACTTGAAGAAGGGAAAATAAGTTCGATCTGACATGCGTTCAGAAGTTTTGTGCATAAAATGAAAGGCGAAGGGACACCATAAGGATCAGTGTCATGTTTTTAGAGAGTACTTAGGTACTAGGATGCCAAGTCTATTGAAGCCTGGACCAAGTTTTCGACTGAGTGTGGGACCAAATTTATTATGTAGCCTATACCAGGTTGCATGCCAGCACCCCACATACTACTGTCACTTGCTGAAGAAGTATATTCAGTTGTCGAAGCAATTGTTCTGTAATTTCTGTATTTCGGTGGAACATGATGACAAGAACTATAGAAGATATGATTTACTGATGCAACAAACTCCTGAGGCGTACAGAATGCATTTCAAAGGTCACGAATATTAGGGTTTTCTAGAAGCGCGCAAAGGTTTCTAAGGCCGAGGAGGAGGCATTGGATGAGGTCATAGACAGATTATATGTTATAACTGAGTTCAACCTTTACATTTTTCCAGGAATTGTGAGAATTCTATTGAAATCTCTTGTAAGTATTGTTACTAGCTAAAATGCAGGAAAATAGAAATCAGCAGCCTTCCCAGAACCTACAGATGATGATGTTTGAACAATGCAAAGAAGATAGACATGTCAATATAGTGAGAAGAAGTGGCACAACCACAGGCGAGGATAAAGCAGAAGGAAAGAATCCTATGGAGGATGCATGGGTCAGAAAGCCTGAAGACAATAATACAGGGTTCAACGTGCAGTGAGAGAAGGAAAATTTCATGGAAGTGAAGAAGATTTTTATGGACCTTAGATATTTTACATCAACAATGTAGAGACAGCAAATTTAGTAAAATACTAAACCCCAGGTGGTTACTGTGATGAATAAATTTGATATGACCATTCTGAGATCATTTATGTAGACATGTATGAAGTTTCTAAGGGATCAAAATAATGTGGAGGGATTGCAAGATTTGATTGATAACTACGCTGGAAAATATTAATCACAACTTGAACACCGCGCAGTGAATAAATTCTACAAAAATCAGAAGAGAACTGGCAGGGAAATACAGGTGACTGTGCAGATAGGAGATTATGAAATGGATTAAGTAATTTTTGACTTGGGATTATATTCAAATGTATTGCCAAAGAAGACATGGGAACGAATGTGATTTCCAAAGCTGTAGTGGTCACTGATTCAGATGAGAATGGCTAATCAACAGAAAATTATTCCTATGCGTCGATTTCATGGAATTAGCATAGATATTGAAGGAGTACGTATGTTGTCAGACTTTTAAGTCATAGATATTGTGGACGATAGAAATTCGTACCTTGATTTACCTAGATTCGATTGGGCTTATGATACAAATTCCATAATCAATCTGAAGAATAGAAAGATGGTATTTGAGAAGAATGGAACCAGGGTCGTTGTTCCCATGGACCCCTCTGAAGGAGCATGATAAAAAAAACCAATCCGCAAGGAATATGGTGATGCAGATATTAACAACATTTATAAGTTGACTGCGCAGGACGAGAATTGGATGAACCCCTCTATAGATGGCAAGATAAGATAGGAAAGGGATAGCTCATGCATTTCAGACTCTGATGAAGAGTTTGAGAATTGGAAGAATCGGTTGCACAAAGTTTCTACTAAGTGGTGTAACATAATTACTAGATCACTTTGCTGTGTTGCATCACAGGTACGTGATTTACCTTATTATGATGGGACTGGCGATGTTAACTTCTTTATTGATGAATTTGAAAGGAGGGTTCTTGAAGAGCAGCAATATGAATCTTTGGACTTTTCTCTAAGGTCCACCCCAGCCAAATGGTGGGGTGCACACAAAAAAAACTTAGGAGGATGGAAGGAATATCGCAGATTGATGAGGCCTAGGTTTGGTTATTAAAACACTAGGCTAGAAGAGCCTCGATGTGTTGAAGGAGAAGATGGTAACAATGCCAATTCTATTTTTTCCAGACTGGAAGAAGGAGTTCCACGTACATGTCGATGCGTCTTGCATAGCTTTGGGAGTTGTATTAGCGTAGCTAGGAGATGGATATTTTGATCACCCTGTAGATTTTGCAGGAAGTTCTCTAAGGCAAAAATGAATTATTCCACAACAGAGCATGAAGGTTTGACGATTGTATATGTGCTACAAAAATACATGCATTATTTATCAAGAGCACACTTCAAAATGTTCAATGATCATTCTGCGTTGAAATACTTGGTGAACAAGCCTGTGTTGGGGAGGAATATTTGTAGATGGTTATTTCTATTCCAAGAGTATGATTTTGAAGTAATCGTCAAGTGAGGATGTTTGAATGCACCAATTCATCATTTGTCCAAGATCAATATAGGAGAAGAGCCAGAAAATATTGAGGAAGGGTTACCGGATGTGCAGTTGTTTGCGATTTAGTTTGCAGATGAGCACTTTGTATATATCATTCAGTTTATGACTATGAGAGTTGCACCTGCGGAGTATACTACGCAGCAGAAGAAAGAGTTTGTAATTAAGGCAGGAAATTTTTCTTTGATTGCAGGTCATTTATATAAGATGGGGGTTGATGAGATACTGTGAAGGTATGTCCCTGAGCATGAGAGACACAAAATTTTGGTTGAAGCACATGGCGGAGTTGTGGGAGGGAATTACGTAGGGAAAGCCACCACACAAAATATTCTTCGGGGCGTACTATGGTGGCCCACTGTGCATAAGGATTCGAAGGAGTACTATAATGCTTGTGATGTATGTTAGAGGACTGGAAGACCATCGCAAAGGGATGAAATGGCTTTGCATCCTCCAGTAACCTTGTAGGCATTCGATAAATGGGAAATCAAATTTGTGGGACTGATTGATCCACCAGGGAAGAAAACATGATCGCTATACATTATTACTACGACAGATTGCCTCATAAGATGGCTTGAGGGACAGACGATGCAGAATTCTAGCGCAAACATGGCTACGAAGTTTATTTTTGAAAACATTTTGTTAAGATTTGGTTGCCCAAATATCTTGATGAGCAATAGAGGTACGCATTTCTTGAACAATACTATTGAATAATTAATAGCGTAGTTCCGAATGAATCACCAGAAGAGTACGTCATATCACCCATAGGAAAACGGAACGGTTGAAGCTTTCAACAAAATTTTGTAGAATGCTCTGACTAAGGTGTGCAACGTCAAAAGGGATGACTAGGATTTGTGAATCGCTATAGTATTATGGGCATACATGACTACTTGCAAGAAGTTGACGGGTCAAACTCCATTTCAATTGGTATATGGACATGAAGCAGTGATTCCAATAGAGTATATCATGCTTAGTCTCATAATCGCAACAATTATAGATATGGTGGATAACGATGCTATGGAGGAAAGATTGGCGCAACTAAAAGTGCAGAAGGAGAGGGAAAAGGCCTCACATGACAGGAATATTAAGCATAAGACTTTCAAGAATGGGGACTTAGTTATTTTATATGACAGTAAGTTCGCGAAGTTTCCTAGTAAGCTAAAGATGCATTGGTTAGTCCCATACATCATTAGTAATATCATGGATGGTGGCACAGTTCAGCTCGCGAAGCTGAATGGCAAGTTGTTTCTTCGACATGTCAATGGAAACAGGTTAAAGTTATATAGGGACGACTCCATCCCTTGGGCTTCACATTGACTATATGGATGGAGAAAGTTTTTAGTGGTACAAGCAGTTGAAAGAGAGCACGAGACTGTAAAGTACTCTGCTGAAGGAAGGCTTCGTCGAAAAATCAGTGTTGCATAGTATGCAGAAAGATGGCGCAGCTGGAGATAACCATGTCATCAGTGGACAGACTGTGACATAAAGGGGGGGTCTGATGAACTTCATCCTAAATATGACTGTCGGAGCAGGAACAATTGATTTTATAGGGAATTTACCGTTAAAAGGAGCGGGATGGATGCATTTAATGAGCTTATCTAAGCAAATCCTTCGCCAAATACGCATTTATGAGGTGAATCTGAAGGGTATCATGGAGATTGAATTTCAAATTTTCTATAAATATGGTACCCCGCTCCACATTTAGACACTTTGCACTCTAAGACTCACACTTGTGATTTTTCACCAGAGCGAGAGTCGATCGTTCCGATGCATATCATATTATTTTTTTGAAGCACTCAATGAGGGACTGATCAAGGAATAAGCCACACAATGACTGCTACACCACCAGTGAATGTAATAGGGTCGAGGTCGCCGAGGAAATAGACCACTGCAAGAGAAGCGTAGCCTAAGAAGTCAAAGAAGGCCACAGTTCGAACGTCGCCAAGGAAGAAAACTCCCAAAGAACAACGGACTAAGGCGACGCAGGATAGGTAGAAGCAACCAGTTGAGGTTGAGGAATTCAAAGAAGAAGAAGTTATGCCTGATGGAATCGAAGACATCGATGCAGAGGACATGGAACCTATCTCCAAGTTCCCACCATATATACCACCAAGTAATTTGACCGTTGTGAAGCCCACTAAGGACCCAAATGCAGTAAAATTTAAGATATTTGCGTCCCTGCTCCCTCAAGAAGTGTCAGTTGCGGGAGATCTGTTGGAAAAGGTGACCCAATTGTGTATGGAAGAATTGGGTTTCAACAATCACAACAAATATCCTCAGTTCAAGCCGAGAAATTACCTCCACTCGATTTATTATGAAGATGTTGGATTGACAAGGGTAGAGCCACTTAGGTGGGTGGCAGGACTTCAGCAAGCAGGACTATTGAAAATGTTGTATGTTCCACATTTTAGGCGCCAGCTGGTGGCCCTTGTGCATGATGATTGCCTTTGGTTGGGGGAACCAATCCCCATTGATGAGATGTTAATCTGGAGGATCACTGCGTTTCCATGTCAAGGCTTGGACCCTGCCAATGCGTTTGTCAGAAAATACCAAGATAAGAAGCTGGCTGAAAAGATGAAGCAATACTATGGCCTCACAAAAGGATCCCAGGGGTATGCTATTAACCCTATTAAGGATAAGTTGATATGCTTCGCCACACATATTTTGGCAAGAAATATCATGCGAAAGTTCCGCGCAAAAGAGGTCTCAGTGCCAGTAGTATCTTTGGCTGCATAGTGAAGCAAAGGAATTCAGCTCAATTGGGATAGATATCTATGTTAATAATTTTTGGATGATTGCAAGGAAGCACAGGAGGAAGGTAAGAAATTCCACTACGCATCGCTATTGATCCTAATTGTGCTAATGGCATGGAAAGAACCAAATGAGTCTCAATTCCCCACTGTGGACCCAGACATCTGCGAAGCTGTGAGGTACGCCTCGCTTTGGAATTCAAAGGAACCAACACATGCAATGGAGAACAATTTCTTTTGGGTGGGTTTTGAGATGAGTCTGTGCATTGTGATCAGTCATAAGCCAACTCTATCACCAAGTTTGTTTGAAGAGTATCAAAAGATTGTTGAGTTTAAGAAATATTTTCACCATGTACATATATGCGCGAAGAAGGACCTTGCAGAGGTATGGTATAAGCTTCCGCACGTTGTGACCGAGGATGACATTACCCGCACTTTCAGTTAGTGGCCAAGTGACTAGTTAACTCCCTCCATAGAAGGGGCGAAGACATAGCAATAAGGTACCAAAGGCGTGAAGGTAGGTACCTCAAGCACATAGACTGGCAAGAAAGACACTAGGAAGGAGCCCAAGAAGGTCGCCTTTGCAACCGATAAGGAAGTTGAAACAGAGGTAGAACCAGAGACAAAGAATAATGATAAGGGGACAGGAGGAGGTGAAGATCAAGGTAACATCGACACATTTGTAGATCCAATAGGACCTGCCTCCCCTTACATTCTCAAGAGGCGACAAAAACTTGGTAAATGAGGTGCGCGAAAACAGATAAGTTTGTTGGAGCAGAGTCGATGGTCCTCACTAAGGGGGACTTCGATAAGATTGGTGATACTATCTGGCACGTCACCGAGTATATTTGGGGAAATATTGAGGGCCAATAAATGGCATATTGGCAGAGGTCCACAAGGGCCTCAAGGAATTACAGATGCACATGATAGTGGTTCAAGCAAGCGTAGCCCAGGCGAGCATGTTTGAAGCGAGCGTAGCCTAGGCTAGTGGGTTTCAAGAGAGCGGGGCACTGGAAAATGTGATTCCAATGGGTATGGAGTTGTAAATTACTACTAACATTTGAGCTCTGTAGATCCCTGTAGGAGCCCTACATTTTGACATTGCCAAGAATCAAGCACAAGCATCACACTGGCAGAATAACAGTTTGAACCTTGTTGCGATCCCTTTAAAATAATTGCATGATTTCCACAAGGGCGTAATAGACGAATTGCAGATCTATGAGCATCGCACCTTGTTGGTTATCTAGGATGTCAAGCAAGAGAGGAAGCAGATGGCAGAGGAAAAGCAGCGAATCATGCAGGAATGTGATGAGGAAGTTGCGCAGAGACAGAAGATGGAGGAAGCCATCAACAAGGTTTGCAACGAACTGCCTTATTTGCAGATTCAAGCTGCATCAGCACCGAAAGAAAATATTGAAAAGCTCGCGATGGTAGTCAAGGAATCCAAGGTTGAAGTTGACAAGTTCAAGCTTGACCTTCAAATGCATATCGTTGAGCTGCAGATGAGATTTCAACCCAGTATTCCACCAAAGGTTCGGAAGCAGCACGAAGCAGATATTAAGGCTGCACTTGCTAATATTGACACCACAGTTCAAGGTTACAACAAAATATTTGAGGAGGTTATGGAATTTTGTACCTCATTGTAGGAGGGATCTCATGTGTAGAAGATCGAAATAGAAATCCATGAAAAGTTAGAACAATTTGATCACATCGAGGTGACAGCGTGAACCTTAGCACCAACACAATGGTACGCCCGTCTCCAACATGGAAATTTTTTTCAAGGATAGATTGATGAGTTGTGAAGAAAGGAATAGATTATCACTGTCACGATGTAGCCGTAGGAAGCATAAGCTAGTCAGCTGTCACAGACTGTGGATAACAAGTTGAAAGCGTTATGCCAGACGTAGAAGGAAGTTGCTCAGAAGACAGTAGGGCCAGCCACAGAGAAGCTACTAAATGAAGTGCATAAAGCATATAAGTATTGCGTCGAGACAATCTAGCCACTGAAGGCTACATTAAGCAGCATCAAAGTGGAGACTCAAGGCACACCGGTTGAGTGACACGGGATAAGTCACATCTTTGTGTTGGGGGCTTCTTGGACAGGGTACCCCTAGGTCGAAGTTTTTGTAAAGAATCCGCATTTTAAGGACTGGAGCATGCTACATGTAGTTGTTTTAGAGTCTTAGGGGCTTTGGGGTGGGTCAAAGCCCCTTATTTTGTAAAGGGATGGGAATATTTTGAGAACTTTGAGCTTTGCCCATGGTTTTCAGACCATGGTATTGTAAAAGGGAAAAAATATATAAGGAATCTAGGGATGTCTTTTAAATATAGAATGCATATGGATGCAATGCTAGATCTAAACTAGAGTTTGTATTCTGTTGTTTTTTGCAAAGGAGAAGGCTCCTGAAGCTGAGTGTGCAAAGACATTAGAAAGTCTGCAACTATGTGCGCATGGCAGAAAGTATTGTATTGAGAAGATCTAAACTAATAATAGAAGACTTTGAAGACATATTTGTGTTCTTTACTTATATTTTTTATTTATCTGTCTTTTGAGCTTATCTGTGATAGATCAGGGTTCTTACCTATATTTTCATTGTGAAGTCATGAATATGATTTGATACGATGAATAATGGATGATAAAGTAGAATCACGTAGTGTGCAAGTTAGTTAAGTAGAATTGTTGAACATCATCTGTACATTAAGCATATTGGTTTTGTGAAGCTCTGAGTAAGTCCGAAGTGAAGATAAGCCCTAAAGCCACACTCCATAGTCCCTATGGATGCAAAAACTTACTTCTAGCATCCCCTAATATTTCCTCGGGTGAGACTTTGGTTTTCACAGCAGATTGTTTCTAAAAGGGCCAATAATAGAGGGTTTTGTTGGTTTGTGCAACCATCTCTGAACTTGGGTTTAGGCCCCCTCAATACAACAATCATGAAGGCTTCCAAGGCAATGATTTTGGCAGCAAATGACAGCATTAGGAAGAATGAAGCAAATTTCATGGCAAGAGGGTTGTCCCCATAAGAGGGAGTATAGGGATATTTTTACTTAAATTATCATATGGTCAAGTTATTGACTCAAGCATAGACTATGTAGGAGTGATTGGTTTTTTATTATATAGATTGTTAAGACATCTAGGATTGTGCCAAACGACCATAAGAACCTCTAGTTTAGAAGGAGTAGCCAATTAGGTAGAGTGGAAGCAACAATATTCTAAGAGGATGTCATGGATTGAGATTTTCAGACTAAATGCTTAGAGATAAAAGGTCTCTAGGAGTAATACAAGGATATTTTTACTCAAATTATCATATGGTCAAGTTCTTGAATCAAGCATAGACTCTGTAGGAGTGTTTGGTTTTTTATTATATAGATTGTTAAGACATCTGGGATTGTGCCAAATTACCAGAAGGACCTCTAGTTTAGGAGTAGACAATTAGGTAGATTGGAAGCAACAATATTCCAAGAGGATGTCATGGATTGATATTTTCAGACTAGATTCTTAGAAATAGAAGGTCTCTAGGAGTAGTTTGCATTCCCTAAGGAGGCCATAGTAGGACTTTCTGACATGACAAAGGGAGAAACTATAGTAGAAGGACTTGCTTACATGAAAAAGGGATCAAATACAATAAAAGGACTTGCTTACATGATAGAGGAAGCAACTACAACAAAAGAACTTGCTTGCATGACAAAGGGAGCAACAATGGCAGGAGTATTTTATTCCATGACATAGGCAGTAGCCAAAACTACCACAAGAAGACTTTCTTAACTATCACAAGGAGTTGGCCTCAGAGATTGAAATGAAGGATTCTCGAAGATACAAAATTTCTTGGGATTGGAGATTCAAATTCGGTGAATCCCATGATGTATAGGCAGTTGATTGGATTCGTGATGTACTTGGTTAACACCAAGCCAGATATTGACTTTGCAATGAATACCCTGAATCACTTTATGGTTGAGTTGGGGAATGTCTAGTGGATGATAGCAAAGCATGTGGTGCCCATGTTATATATTTGGATGTGGTTTGAGATATTTATCAAGAGGTGAAGTGAGTTTTTTCAGGAATATCAGAAATCATGAAGCAATGCGTCTTCAAGAAGCTAAAAGGACATGCTTGGGTCACTTCATCCGAGACATGATGTGAAGAGGAGTAGTAAATATCTAATACATATCCACATATGAGTAGATTGTGGACATAATTCAAAAATGAGATTAGTATGATGTTAAATCTCTCCCTCATTGGAAAGGAATGATGAGGTCTTTGAAAGATTGGGCTAACCATCTATTAAAGCCATAAAGGAATTTGGTTGGTTCATAAAGGACTTTGATTAGGGGATATTCATACATTCACATTTGAAGCCAATATTTGGCTAGGTCATAAAGTACTTTGACCAGAAAGGTGAATAGCCCAAAGAAATTACAAGGGAAATTGTGGGATACATTCACCTTTGAAGCCAAAAGGACTTGGTTAGGTCGACCAAGAGTTGAATGACCTGGGGAAATTATAGGATTGGATAGATATTCTCTTGAGAAGCTAGAAATATTTGGCTAGGTCGAACAAAGGAGATAGATGTAATTAAACTTTGAAGTTTGGCTAGGTCATAAAGAACTTTGACCAAAAAGGTGAATGGTCCAAAGGAAAATTCTCTCTAGAGAAGCTATAAGGACTTTGTTGGGTCATAAAAGATTTTTACCAGAGGAGATTGATACATTTTTCCAAGGAGCCATAAAGTATTTTGGCCAAAACCCCTAGATACTCACAAAAATATGAGGAGTTACATTTCCCACTCCAAGATGGAGTTATCTATAAACATGCATTAACATGGAAAACTCATTAACTTTTCTTATGAAGGAGAATTTTCAGCTAATGGAAAATATTTTGCATCCAAGGAGAATACCTCCCTCGCTAAGAGAGAGTATTGATATTTTGTGTAGCATCAAGAGGCATTCATGAATTCCTATAGGCCTCCTATGTCGACCTTGAATAACCATGAAAAATCAAAATAAAATATTTATTTTCAAGAATTAGGTAGGATCCAAACTATCAAGTCGACACCACTCTTGAAAGGTTGTGACCCTTGGTTAATTTATCCACTTTTGACTTATATACACACACACACACACAACATACATCCTCATTTCCTCCAACCACAATAACAAACATATATTCTCAAGTAAGCAGCATAAAGGACAAAAAAAGGACAAATTGATGAGTTTCTTCTAGAGTTTGACTAATTTTTTTTGAGGTTTAACTAAGCTTGACTTTAACTGGGTTGACTATTGACTGCAGTATGAATTTGAAAGTAAACCAAAGTTGACTGCAAGTGTGAACTTTACCTCAAGCCGAAATTTTAACTGTTGACCAACATTGACTTATGTTATTTTTAGTTGGCTTGATCAACATTGACTAGCTAGTATTTAACTAGGTTTGACTGGTATCTTGGACTTGGATTTTGGCATAGATATCTAGATTATTCTTGAAATTATAGATATTGTTGAACAACAATTTCTCCATATAAGAAAAATTTTTGGTTTTTCCTGGGGTAAATTTGTTGTCTCTATTGTGCTTTATGCTCCTATTATTTTCATTGCATTATTGTTGATATTTTTTGTGTATAATTTCTCAATGATATAAGTGGAATAATGTAAATTGATTAGAAATCATTAGGAAGTAATTATTAGATCAAAAAATCAATTTCCAATATTCATTCTTTTATAAAATTCAATAACTTTGGATTCTCTAGAAGAGATTGACTTAGCTTAATGTACTTTAATGCCTCTAGAGATGGGATATTATGTGGAATTTTGTTATTGAAGACTACTTTTTGTGTTGGACACATATTTTTGGGATTGAAAATAGGCATTTTCTCAGATAATTTATGAGTGTTTTATTTCATATCTTTTATTGTTTTACATGTAATGAAATATTGATATCATTTCTATTTGTTCCTTGTCCAAATGTAAATATTTATTGTAAATTCTCAATAAATTATTTCAAATTAAAATCTTTTGTCCTTGAACTCCCTAGAAAACCTCCTAGAGAACATTTTTCTAGTTAAGTTATCCCCTCATAGAAAGATAGCTAGGGTTAGAAAGTGACAACTAGGGTTCTCCCCCTTATCCCATGCAAAAAATTGGTATTTTTATGGTTAATGTTCCTACGACTCCATCACCCAAGTAGGGAAAATCCACTGGGATCACATTGATGGTAAAAAACCTTGAAAAAACTATATCTTTTCATATTTTCTACTTTTTCGACACTTCAAGGCAAGCCACTAGGGTTAGGGGTAGGGTTGAATTCAACTAGGGATTGAATTGGTGCAATGTTGGAGCCAATTTGGCATATTTTCACCTCGTTTGACCTTACCAACTCAAAATATAGCTTCTTCCTTGGTGGAAAATTCTTCTTTAAGGCTAACATTATCAACCATAGATAATTTAGGCCCTCTTGAAACCATATTTCTAAAAAAAGGCTTCAACTTAGGGCTTGTTGAAAATTTTCCATTCTATATTGTTAAAGAAAACCTTCTCTTTTTGCTCTTCAATATGCATTGTTATTGAATCACATCTTGAAACCCTAAACTTCAATTGCTTTCCTCTAGGATTTTTTTTATTGTACATTATTCCTTGAAATAAGGAATTGTGCCCTAATACAAGTAAGAAGTACCTTAATCAAGCCTTTCTCGTACATCACCTTGTACATATTGATTTAGAATACCCTTTTAGGTGATATATACTAGGAAGCCTCTTCTGTGGTGAAATTCCAATAAAGAACATGAGGTGGAGTGCTAAGGTGATAGTGGAAACCACCTCACTGTTGTATCTTAGTCTAATTCTTTCCTTGTGAGGCATCTCATAAGGCTAGCCAAATTTTGAGGCAACAAGGTGATAAGTGAAATGGAGTCCAATGCTTTATCTATTTATCTAATATAGTTTAAAAGCAAGTATGGTTTCTTGTTTCCATTTTTCAACTGATTTCTATTAAATTCCTTTCTTTTTGTTGACTTCGATGTTTATTTCGTCCACGTTCTTATCATTGTTTTAAGTGGCATATAAACACATATGATAACTTTCTTCAGGGTTAATTTAATCCAAGTGATCAATCATATTACACTCTCGTCATTATGGTGGATGATATCTTAAGGTGCTAATACACCATTTGTTTCTACTCTTACTTCCTTATAATTAATGGTTTATGGTGTGTGTTACCCACCAAAATGGGTAACCATATAGGAAAAAACTTTTCTCTTGTCCATGACAACCATTATAATAAATCATGCAACTAACAACCCCTAACAACCACCACTGGTAGATGATATGCCATTTTCTCTTCCACTTGCATCATCCATATAATTATCGCCCATTTGACATGACCACATGGACGAAGGTGGGCTTCTGATCAAAAGGTACTTTAATCATTTTTCAATTAAGTTCTTATTCTTGTTTGTATTTGGGTATTTTATATGGATTATGGGGTGACCTGGAAGAAAGATGGATTTTGACTGTGATATTTTTCTTTCACCTTAAATGAGAGGTTGATCTTCAATCCTAGTCTAGCGGGCCCTCCCCTAATGACCCAATGGGTATAAGAGTGGAACTACTTGGGAAGCATGGATTGAGATAACATAGTTCCATCTATCCCTATATCATACTTATCACTTTCCATCTTACATTACAAGCCCTTATCTCACATCCATTCCTCGTATTCAACTAACCATTGGTTCATTGGGATTTGGCACCCATACATCCACATACCTAGGTAGGACTTGGATATTGTGCCCTAGTATGTTGATGTGTCCAAAAGAAACAGAAATGGCATATCATGGCTAGAACAAAACTAAAAAAAGGAATATCAAAATGTAAAACATGGCCAGGGACATACACATTAGCACTTGAGAGAAAGTTTACCATGAGCTCTACCTCACTCATTATGGCCATAACCTGGTTCCTAATCACATGTTTCTCCATTACATCATAAGAAGGAGCCCTTACATGTACCAACCCTGATGAGCAATTAAAAGACTCATCACTAAGGGGTAATACAATTTCTGTATCATTCAAAGCAAGCTCTAACCCATCAACTATGAGCAGTATAAAAATAAAGATGAAGTAAAAGTAAAAGTCGCAAAAGAGTGGTGGAAAAAAAATTCCAAGTTGATAACACATGCATCCATGATATATACCTCCTCACACCTATATAATTAGGATATAGATCCCCCATCAACCTGTCCCTTTGACCATGGAACTTGGTCATGAAGTCTTCTCCCCTTTGTATCATCATTATTATTCACTAACGCATATCAGTTGAAGGGTGGACCAAGGAAATGTTACTTCCCCTTAGGGGATGGAAGCACCTAATAGGGTTTTCCTTTAGCTACTCCTACCTAGGGAGAAAACACTCTTGTGAGTCCAAGGCCATAATTTTGGAAAGTGGTCCTTATTTGAAGTATTAAATATCCCATGACACTCAAGCTTGGTTCACATAGATACAATAATGAATTTTGTACCTAATTATTGGTTTCTTTCACTAGAATCTATGTTGTGATTGTCAGGTGGTTCAATAGCCCATGTCTTGGGTGCCTTACCCACAGGTATTTTTATCAGTGGTTGACATTGATGTCAACCCAAGAAGCACTAGGGGCTATCCCAATATTGCATGGGAATTTTGACTTGACAACTTACTCTATTCCGAGTGAAGGATATCTTGGATGGTTTCTACTTGTCGAGATGTTTTCGTTGATACATGGCATGCCACGTAATTTGTTAGGATATTCCGACACATAAGAAATATTTAAGTATAAATTGGTCTAGTGTAGAGTTAGGTAAAGTGTGTTTCTTTACTATGTACATTTGTAACTTATAATTCGATGGTCATGATTTGTAGTGATCCAATGGTTCACTCTCTCCTTGATATTAATGACACTTGATCCATGGCTTAACACCCTATTGGTCCATGATCCCTATTTAAAGAGCATGGAGGATCATTTGTCCAGTAACTGTTTATGAGAGAAACATATGTAAAATTTCTTCTTATATTAATAAATTGCCTAAAGTGGCCGCGTTGGCTCAGGCTATGGACTGTTTCCCTCTTCGAGATTTTTAACCACGTGATATATTGGTGTACTGATTTATGAGCGGTGAAATTTGGTTTTTGATCTAAGGAACTTACCCTGTATATTCATACATGGTATCAGAGCTATTTTTAGGGTCGCATCTGTTGTTGATCCAAATCCAAAGCTGGTTTGACTGCATGCGACTGCCATTTTCTAGATCTACTATTTCTAAACTTGTTTGGGCTTGGATAACGACTATGTTGTGTCTGAAGCATCTGTTACAGTGATGAACCCCTTTCTTTTCATGCGAAAAGGTTTTTGGTTTCCCAATTTATGTCAGTTTAGATCTGGAGGTATAAAGTATCTCTTTTGCAGTGCTTATTTTGGTTCCCTCTGTTTATTTCGGTTTATAGTTTTTATTTATTTTCCGGATCTATACCCTCTTCTCTGTGTATGCTCTTTGTTGTGCACTGTGTGCGATCTCAGAAAATTAGAAACATGAAAAAGAGAGTTTTTTTTTTTGCTACGTATGCTCTTTCCTGCGTCTTTATGTGATCTCAGGAAATTAGAAATAGTGAAAAAAAGGATATTTGACGGTAAGGCTAACCGAAAATCTAAAATTTTTCCGTAACGCTTGCATTTCATTTTTTTTGTGCATGTTTTTTTTTTTTTTGCAGGAAAAAGCACACACACCGAAGAGTTACAAAAAAAAAAAAAACTACCTCCTTTCAAACAATTACAGAATCCTTTTACTAGCTCACTTGGTGAGAAGTTGGTTTATGAGAATAGAGGTCTTGGGTTCAAGTCTCTTTCTCAAGCTTCTTTTTTCTAAAAAGGTTTTTGTTAAAGGAGCAGGATTTTTTTTTATAAGTACAACTTCATCATTAAATGTCAACCGTTCCCGTAACTATTTGGGATCTACGACTCAATTTTTTCAACAAGGCATAACTTCTTCATCCGGAAGCCGTGTTTCGAACCGTTTTTTTTTAAATATCCTAATTTTTTGAGATATTTCCATTGGAGCAGTTATTTTCAACTCTTTTCAGCTTCAGTTTTTTTAAAACAATGGAAATTGCATGTCTTATTATTCTTAACAGCACGAATTATTTCTAATGGATACCTCACATGGTAGATTTACTTAGAAGTAAAGGGCTTTATAGAGTAGCCACAGGACAAGAAACTAAACCTTCTAATGAAGATAAAGCCTCTAAATGGGAAAATAAATAAGATCAAGCACGAGGGTTGAGGAATGTCCATTTCTCAAGATCTTCGATTTCATATCCTCGACATTGACACCCCTGATGAATCCATGAAAAAGATAAATATTATTTTCGGCATTCAAAATCAAATCAGGGCCCACTAGCTTGAAAATGAGCTCCTTACTTTGGACCTCAATAATTTCTCCACTATTAAAGATTTTTTGTCCAAATTCAAGACCCTTAGACTTCTTTTAGAAGGTTGTAAGGTCAAAAAGGAAGATGGTGGCTTCATCTATTCCATTCTTGCTAAGCTTAGTCCTGCATACTCTGTATTTGTTTCCACCTTCCATTCCACTAGAGAAGCCATCATTTCTCAAGGAACGGCCTACAAGAACCCCTCTTTTGATGCATTTTGTGATTCTTTGATAAGAGAACAAGAAAAACTCTTACACCTTGGTCTTATCACTTCTGAAAACGCTTCTAAGAAAGTCTTAGCAGCCCAACAACAACCATATCAAAATAATCCCAACAAGAAGTATCCTAAAAAGTATGGTCCTAAACCAAATAAGGGTCCTAGGAAATTTCAACCGCAAATTGGAAAAGCAACTCACCAAACTGATAAGGCATATAAAACAAAGGATAGAAGACAGATAGACATTTCAAATTTTGCAATCGTGATGGTTATTTAGAGTCCAAATGTTTTAAGAAGATGGAAGCCTTAGAAGCAACAATGAAGAAGCACCACATCAATTTGGAGCACTCTTCACCTTCATCTTCAGGCATGGCACTTTCTGCTTGTGGTTGTCAAGCATCAAGATCTGGTTATGCATTAAATGTATCTTCTTCTTCTCCTTCTCATGAGTGGCTCATTGATTATGGAGCTTCTTACCACATGGCTAAAAATAAATCCATGTTTTCTTCTTTAAATGATTGTAACACCAAACATATTTATGTTGGTGATGATAGATATCTTAGTGTTGTAGGATCTGGAACCATTCATCTAGATAATGGTCAGTTTAATGATGTACTATGTGTTCCTACCTTGTCATGCAACCTTCTATTTTTTTATCAGATAACTCATTCAGGTGAAGGGAAAATAGTAGAATTCTCACCTTATGATGTTGTAATCAAGGACCTCAAAGATCCTAGACATATTTTAGCTACTGGAATTGGCAATGATTCCACAAGATTGTATAAGTTTGACAACTTTGGGTCATTGTGTCTTCCCTCTGTTTTTGTTTCTCATAATGATGAAGTGAGCAAACTTTGGCATGAGCGATTTGGTCACATAAACTATTGCTCTCTTCAAACTCTATGTAAAGAAAATATGGTGATAGGTCTTTCTATGGTATCTTGCCGAGAAGGTGTTTGCTCCGGATGTGTACTCGGAAAACATCATCAGGATAGTTTTGACAAACGTGCCTCTTGGCACGCTTCATCCCCTTTGCAACTTGTGCATAATGATTTATGTGGTCCACTTCATGTTGTTTATCTCTCTGGTTGCAAGTACTTCTTAACTTTCATTGATGATTTTTCCAGACGCACTTGGGTATACTTCTTAAAACTCAAGAGTGAAGTTTTTAACATGTTCTTGGCCTTTAAGGCCTTTGTTGAGAAACAATCTAGACATCAAATTCTTAAGTTAAGATCAAACAATGGATGATAATATGTTAACAACAAATTGATAAAAAATTTCACTGAGCATGGAATTCAATTGCAACATATTGTTCCATATACTCCACAAAAAAATGGTGTCGCTGAAAGGAAGAATCACACCTTAAAATAAATGGCTAATTGTATGCTTCAATCTAAAGGAATTAGTCTCAATTTTTGGGCAAAATCAATAAACTGTGCAAATTACATAGTAAATCGCACTCCTACTAAGGTTTTAAGGAATGGAACTCCAGAAGAAGCCCGAAGATCAATCAAACCAGATGTAAGTCTCTTTCGTGTTTTTGGAAGTGATGCTTGGGCCCATATTCTTGATGCAAAACATAAAGCCTTAGAACCTAAGAGTGAAAAATGCATTTTTGTTGGATATTCTGAAGATGTAAGAGGATATATACTTCTTCAAACAAAATCCAAAAATATAATCATTAGAAGAGATGTAAAATTTGATGAAAATATATCAGCCTGCGAGCCTAGTTCGACGGGCGTGCAACCTTTGGCTTGCGAGTCTGATTCGACATATGTGCCACTTCTCTCTATCTCTTTTATTTTTGATAGCATTCCTTCTAGTTCAGATGATGACAACGAGGATGAAAATCCTCCTCTACCTCTTGAAGGTATTCCTTCAGCTCCACAGCTTCCAAGATGGGTTCGCTCTACTCAGGATGCAACAGGTTCTCTTGTAGGTGACCCTGCAGATCGACGCCGTACACGTTCTAAGTTTGAAAGAGCCTCTTCCTTATTGGCTCATGTTCCACAAAATATTGATCCAAACACATTTGAAGAAGCTTCCGGTAATCCAGATTGGGATGAAGATATGAATGAAGAATATCATTCCTTATTGGCAAACGATACTTGGGATCTTGTTCTTCTTCCAAAAGGAAGAAAACTTTTCAGATGCAGATGGGTTTCAAAAAAGTTTGGACCAGATGGAAAAGTGGATAGACATAAAGCTCATCTTGTTGCTAAAGTATTTTCACGAGTTGAATGCATTGACTGCACTGAAACCTTCTCCCCTGTTGCCAAAATGAATTCTATTTGCCTTGTTCTTTCCCTTGCTGCCTCCTTTAAATGGGAAGTCCATCAGATGGATGTTAAATTCGCCTTCTTACATGGAGATTTTCATGAAGAAATCTACATGGATCAACCCCTTGGCTTTATCCAAAATGACTCTAGCCATGTTTGTCACCTTAGGAAGTCTCTCTATGGTCTCAAAAAAGCTCCTCGGGCTTGGTATGCCAAAATGGATATATTTCTATTAGATAATGGCTTTTCTAGGTTTCATTTTGACAACACTGTCTACACCAAGAAAGTGAGTAAGTCCTTCACCATCCTTGTTCTTTATGTCGGTGATATTATCCTTACTGGTAGTGATCCCAACCATATAAAGCATGTGAAGTCTAGCCTCAAAAATAATTTTGAAATGATATACTTAGGACACTTGCATTATTTCCTTGGTCTTCAAGTCTTGCAATCCAAAGAGGGTATTACCCTTTCTCAGTCCAAGTATGCCTGTGATCTTCTATGCAACTTTTGTTGAGATTTTTTACTTTATTTTGGCACAAATCTCTTGGATAATGCCAACAATAGGTTTTGTTGCAAAACTGATGGCATCAAATCAGCAAGAGGAGATATTATATCCTATTTTGTTGTGATAGAATTTATTATTCAATTTCTTCTCTACATCTATAAATTGTAATCCTGTAGAGGCAAAACATATTAGATATGAGGGTGAGGAAGAGGAAGTGCAGGTGTGAAAATATGTTGTTGTAATCTCATGTTGATTAATAAGAAGGCCGATACCTCTGTTTATTGGATGTAGCCTAGATTGGTTGGGTGAACCACGTTAAATTTTTGTCTTCATTTTATTGTTGTGTGTGATTTATTTTGTTTCCCGTTGTGCTTAACTATAACAATTGGTATCAGAGCAATTTTGGATTGTGAAGTCGTGGACTGTTGATTTGTGAGTCCACTGTGGAGAAAGCCATGGACCATGAGACTAGATCTGTTGTGTGAGCGCAGACTAGAACTGTTTTGTTCTGTGTGGACCGTGGCTATTGCCGAGGCAATCGTGGAGGTGGAGTGAGAGATTAGTTTGCTGGAGTTGCCAGAGAACTGTGTCTCTCACATTCTCTCCTTCACCATTCAACGTGATGTGTGCTGACTGTCAGTTGTCTCCAAAGCCTTCATAGCTGCGGCCAATCACAACTCATATAGCACATTTTCAACAATATCAGAGCGCATGAGCTGGAGGATAAAGCAGTGCTATGGAGGTTGAAAGATTAAGCAGACCCGTGAGCTGTGATAAAGCTGTCGAGCCGTGATTTGGTATCGGAGGAGTGCCGTGAGAACTATTTCTTCGGTCAAATAATTGATCTCCTATTAGAAACGATGAATGCCAACATTCTTCAATATATAAACTTAATGATACAGGGTTCTATTATGCGCTGAATTGTTTTGTGGCTATTGATTGCCCACGCAGATCTGTGCGAAGAAGGGAGCTGTGTTTTTGAAGTCAGTGTGGTCTATTGGATCCTCTATGGTTTTATTACCCGGCATAGATTCAATATTAAAAAATTTGTTCCGCCATATTATCTGCAAAGCTCAAATGGAAGCAAGGTAGTGTTTTCAATTTGTTGCATTGAAATGCCGTTCGATTCATTGCTAGCAGATAAAATTTACAATTTACAGTTTGTGGGATTTTATCAAATTGTTAATTTGATTAAAAAAGGAAATTTAGGATCCATAGAGGAGAAGTCAAGTTAAATATGGCAAAAAATCAAAGTGCTCAGTTTGAGATTGAGAAGTTTTATGGGAAAAATAACTTTGAAATCTGGAAAGTCAAGATGCACGATTTACTTGTACAACGAGGTGTGGCAAAGGCACTTTTGGGAAAATCCAAACAACCTCTCGCCATGACAGATGAAAAATGGAGTGACATCGATGACAGAGCACTAAGCGGCATACGATTGCGTTTGGTGGATGATTTTTTATTTAACATCGTGTCAAAGAAAACTGCCGCTGGTCTATGGACAAAGCTAGAAAAACTGTACATGACTAAATCCTTAACAAATAGGATTCTTCTAAAAAGATAGTTGTATAGCTTGCGCATGAAGGAAGGTACGACAATAACTGATCATTTGAATACCTTTAATACTCTCTTGGTGCAGTTAGATAGCATAGAAGTAAAATTTGATTCAGAAGATAAAGCTGTAACTTTATTATGTTCACTGCCTAAGTCATGGGATCATTTTGTTACTTCTATAAGTCTTAGTTCATCAGAAACCCTTGAATTTTATGATATTTTTGGAGCTATGCTGTCTGAAAAAACCAGGAAAAGGTCAAATTTAGAAACCTCTACATCTAAAGAAATAATGGTTAGAGGCCGATCTAAAGAAAAACGCTTCAGTAAAAAAAAAAAAAAAAAAACTCAACTCTCGGTCAAAATCGAAAGGGAAGAGTAAGCTAAAATGCTGGTTTTGTAGCAAATCAGGACATTTGAAGAAGGACTGTTGGAAGAGACAGCAAACATCCAAAGGAGACTCTTCAACAGAAAATAAAGAAGCAAACACGACAGATACAGGTTCAGGTTCGGCATCCGGTTCAGGTATAAGTGATGAAGTTCTATCAGTTAATTTGTTAAATCATGATCAACATTGGCTATTAGATTCTGGTGCGTCCAATCACAGTGCATTCATAAAGAGTGGTTTAAATCTTATAAATAAATCAATGATGGAGTAGTTTACATGGGCAATGATGTCTCATGTAATGTTGTGGGAATTGGAAGCATCCAAATTAAAATGTTTGATGGGAAAAATAAAATGTTAATTGATGTAAGACATGTGCCTGACTTAGAAAAAATCGTATTTCTCTAGGAGTGTTAGACACAAATTGGATATAAAACTTTTATTCAATGTGGAGTAATGAAAATTTACAAAGGAATCCTATTAGTAATGAAAGCAAAGAAGGTTGGAAATATTTTTCAGTTAGAAGGAAGAACAGAGTCAGATCATGCTTCTATTGTATCTAAAAACGACATTGATTCTATTCGACTATGGCATCAATGGTTGGGCCATATGAGCGAAAACGGATTAAAAATTTTATCTGATCGTATGTTACTTCCTAGTTTAAAGTCTTTTAAGTTAGATTTTTGCAAACATTGTATTTATGGAAAACAAAGAAAGCAGAAATTTAAAACTGGAAACCATACTAGTAAAGGAATCCTTCATTATATCCATTTTGATGTTTAGGGTCCATATCCTACAACCTCATATGGAGGATCATCATATTTTGTATCTTTTATAGATGATTTCTCTAGAAAAGTATGGGTCTACATGTTAAAAAGAAAGTCTGATGTATTCACAGTTTTCAAGCAGTTTAGAGCATTAGTAGAAAATATCACTGGAAGAACCATTAAATGTTTAAGAACTGACAATGGTGGTGAGTTTACTTCAAAGGCATTTGATAATTATTGTAAGGAAGTTGGGATCGAAAGACATATAACTACTGCTTATACTCCTCAGCAAAATGGAGTTGCTGAACGCATGAACAAGACTCTCTTAGAAAGAGCAAGAAGTATGCTAAGTATAAACACAAATTTGCAAAAGGAATTATGGACAGAAGCAATATCTATGGCTTTCTATTTGATTAATCGATCACCATCAACTGAAATAGGATACAAAATTCCTCAAGAGGTATGGAAGGGTCATCCTTGTGATTATTCTAAATTGAAAGTTTTTGGTTGTGATGCATATGCTCTAATTCCAAAAAATCAGCGTTCTAAATTACATCCTAAATAAAAAAGATATATCTTTGTTGGATATGGTGATGGGGTTAAGGGATATAGGTTGTGGGATCCTACTACTCACAAGATCATCATTAACAGAGATGTTAAATTCAATGAATCTTCACTTGATAATCCATATGTAGATAATAAATTGAAACAGGAAAATGTACCTAAGTTTCAACATATTCAGTTTGAAACCAGTTCAAAAACTGATGATAGTAAAGATGAACAAGTCTCAGATGAAGATCATGAAGAAGTTCCAACAGATAATAATCAGAAAATTGTGGAAGAACCAGAAACATCTTTAAGAAGGTCCACGAGAATCAGACATCCTCCTAAAAGGTATGATGATTATGTTACTTCAGTTGCTTTAACTACTAATGATGATGAACCTTTATGCTATTAGGAAGCTGTAGAAGGTTCTAACAGTGATAAGTGGAAAGAAGCTATAAAGGATGAGATGAAGGCATTAGACAAGAATGCCACATGGGACCTAGTAGAACTTCCTAAAGACATAAAAACTGTAGGATGTAAATGGGTTTACAAATTGAAAAGGGGTGTTGATGATAAAGGAGACAGGTACAAAGCAAGGCTGGTTGCAAAAGGTTTTCCTCAGAAAGCAGGAATTGACTTTCATGAGATATTTTCACCAGTTGTTAAAATTGTTTCAATTCAGATTATCTTAGCATTAGTTTCTTTACTTGTTTTAGAACTACAACAACTAGATATTAAGACTGCATTCTTACATGGAGATTTAGATGAAGAGATTTATATGGAACAACCTGAAGAGTTTGTTCAAAATCGCAACAAAAAATTTGTCTGCAGGCTCAAGAAATCATTGTATGGTCTGAAGCAGTCGCCGAGACAATGGTACAAGAAATTTGATTCTTTCATGATGAGCCAAAATTATATAAGAAGTGAATATGATCATTGTGTTTACTTTAAGAAATTAAGTAATGGCATATTCATTATCTTAGTGTTATATGTTGACGATATGCTTTTAGCAAGAAAAAGCATAACTGATATCAACAGGTTAAAGGCTCCGATGGCTAGGACGTTTGATATGAAAGATCTAGGAGCAGTAAGACAGATTTTGGGCATGGAGATTTTCAGAGACAGGAGCAATGGTAAGCTGTGGTTATCACAACAGAAGTATATTGAGAAAATACTCTTAAGGTTTGGTATGAACAATGTGAAGCCAGTTTCAGTCCCTTTAGCTTCCCATTTTAACCTTTCTTCAAGTTTATGTCCTAATACAAATGAAGAAAAGGAATATATGTCTCGAATACCTTATGCTAATGCAGTAGGAACTTTGATGTATGTAATGGTTTGTACATGACCAGATATTTCACATGCAGTTGGGGTTGTCAGTAGGTATATGGTAAATCCAGGGAAAGAACACTGGGAAGCAGTGAAATGGGTGCTTCAATATCCGAGAGGCACAAGTGATTATTGTATCACTTATGACAAAAGTAGTGAATTTTTTTGCGGATATGTTGATTCCGATTTTGCAGGTGATTTGGATAAGAGAAGGTAAACTTCAGGATATGTCTTTACTCTTGTAGGTGGAGCTATTAGCTGGATGTCAAAGCTACAAAAAAGTGTTTCTTTATCCACTACATAAGCAAAATACATAGCTGCTTCACATGCTTGCAAAGAAGCGGTTTGGTTGAAAGGTTTGTTTGGTGAGTTTGGTAGGTTGCAAGACAACATAAAGTTATTTTGTGATAGTCAAAGTGCAATTCATTTGGCTAAAAATCCGGCCTATCATAATAAATCAAAGCATATACCTATAAAGTACCATTTTGTAAGACAGGTTATCACTGAACAGGGAGTCTCTCTTGAAAAAGTGCATACAAAGGAAAACTATGCAGACATGTTCACAAAACCAGTTTTATTAGAGAAGCTAATATGGTGTCTGGCTTCTCTTGGCTTGCAGAGAAAATGAAAATAATAAACAGGAATGAGGTATCAGGCTAATTTTTGTCAAGGTGGAGATTGTTCAGATTTTGTACTTTATTTTGGCACAAATCTCTTGGATAATGCCAACAATAGGTTTTGTTGCAAAACTGATGGCATCAAATCAGCAAGAGGAGATATTATATCGTATTTTGTTGTGATAGAATTTATTATTCAATTTCTTCTCTACATCTATAAATTGTAAGCATGTATAGGCAAAACATATTAGATATGAGGGTGAGGAAGAGGAAGTGCAGATATGAAAATCTGTTGTTGTAATCTCCTGTTGATTAATAAGAAGGTCAATACCTCTATTTGGTGGATGTAGCCCAGATTAGTTGGGTGAACCACGTTAAATTGTTGTCTTCATTTTATACCTGTGTGTGATTTATTTTGTTTTCCGCTGTGCTTAACTCTAACAACTTTCACGTGGAAGATTGTAAGCCAACCCCTTCTCCCTTTCAGTCTGGAGTCAAGATTTCAATCACTTGTACTACCCCTGAAGTTGATGCTACCTTATGCCATCAAATTGTTGGTAAACTTCTGTATCTAACCCATACCCGTCCTGACCTTTCCTTTGTCATTGGTCTTGTTGCTTGGTTTATGCACTAACCTCATGAAAGTCATTGGAAAGAAGCTAAAAGAATACTTCGATATATTTGAGGTATAGTTCAGTTCGGGATTCATTACAGTACAAAAGCCTCTCCATTATTGATTGGTTTCACTGATTCAGATTGGGCTGGTGACCCTGATGATCGAAAGTCTACTACAAGATATGTATTCACTCTTGGTTTAGGACCTATTACATGGTCTTGTAAGAAACAAAGTGCCATCTCTCTTTCTTCAGCAGAAGCAGAGTATTGTGGTGTAGTTCAAGACAGTAAGGAAGCTATGTGGCTTCGTCAGATTCTGTCTAAATTTTGTCTTCATCAGCAACATCCAACTACACTTTGGTGTGATAATCAGAGTGTCATTCAGCTATGTAAATATCCAACTCAGCATCAGTGTATGAAACACATTGAGCTCCACATACACTTCATTAGAAAGCTCATTCATGATCGTGTTATTGAAGTGCAGTATTGTCCAACCAATGATCAAGTAGCCGATATATTTACAAAGGCTCTCACAGAAGCGAAGTTTACCAAACTTCGATCCATGCTTGCAGTTCAGGAAATTTATCATTAAGGGGGGTAGGCTCTAATGCCTCCTTCCTTCTCCTATTGTGTCACCTTTGTAAATCCTTCAATCCTATCCCATTTTTTTCTTAAGGGGGGATGTTAGGATATTTCGACACATAGGAAATAGGCTCCTTTTGTGTCACCTTTGTAAATCCTTCAATCCTATCCCGAGTTGTTCTTAAGGGGGGATGTTAGTATATTCCGACACATAGGAAATAGTTAAGTATAACTTGGTCTAGTGTAGAGTTAGGTAAAGTGTGTTTCTTTACTATGTACATTTGTAACTTATAATCCAACGGTCATGATTTGTAGTGATCCGACGGTTCACTCTCTCCTCAGTATTAATGACACTTGATCCATGGCTTAACACCTGATTGGTCCATGATCTCTATTTAAAGAGCATGGAGGGTCATTTGTCCGGTAACTGTTTATGAGAGAAACATATGTAAACTTTATTTTTATATTAATAAATTTCCTGAAGTGGCCACGTTGGCTCAGGCTGTAGACTATTTCCCTCTTCGAGGGTTTTAACCATGTGATATAATGGTGTACTAATTTGTGATCTGTTTGTGAGTGGTGACCTTTGGTTTTTTATCTAAGGAACTTACCCTGTATATTCCTACATAATTATTCACGGTTTTAGAGATATTCATGTTTGAAGTTAGTAACCCCCAGTTAGTGGGCTAAAACCCCATGGGGTTGTGGCATGACACTAATCATTGGTTGTGGTCATTGAGTAGTAAATATTTAATAATTTTTCAAGCTTATAAAATCCCTCCAGCATTCACTTGTTGAATTCCCTCCCAACCTAAGCATTTATATAAATTGTGACCCTCATATCCTCCTCATGTAAGGATTTCACTACTTAAAACAGGTCATTGTGGCATTATCACTATAATGCTTTTTCTGCGAAGCTTTAGATGCTGAAAAAAACCCATTTGAGCCGAAATCCTGATGAAGCGCACGACCAAATTTCAGAGATTGGTTCACTATATTTTCGTAGATATGATCTGAGGAAGTTATGGTTCTTGTAGGCTCCCAAATTTCATGTCAAATAGGTGACCTTAGGAAAATCATCGTAACTTTCTCTCTAAGAATTGGATTAAAATTTTGTAAAAAGTGACATAAAGAGGACGGACTGTAGTTTGTTGGATATTTCTTTTAGGACCAAAGGTTGAAACATTGACACGTGGCACTTCATACAATTTCGCTCTATTGAACCAGTCTATAATCAGCGCATCGTAGGAGATTGGGCATAACTATTTCTTGAAGAATCCAAATTGATCAATCCTGTGGGGTTGGAAAGAGGACTCATAGGGCTACCACAGGCGCAATTTTAGACCTTGGAGATCTGACATTACATAGATACAATAGATTCAATATCGAGCTTCTAGAAGGAAAGAAAATGTTTACATTCAAGGATCACTGCAGTAAGGACAACACATCAACATGCAAGGGTAAGTCTGCTACAAAAAGGTATGTATGATGTTTGAATTTTAATTTGAATATCATCTCTGACATGTGTTTTTGCAGGACAATGTAAGTATTTTGTATGTATGTTTGATTGGGTTTTGTTCATAAATGTTGAACGTATTTACATTTGAATTTTGAATATTTATCTGACTTATGGTTTGCACGACAGTGTAAGTATTTCTTTTGTATATTGGTTTGGGTCTTGTTCATTAATACATGTGCAAGAAGGAGGGCACAATAGGACAACTCAGACACATACTAGAAGGAAAATGCAATGCCAAAGTACCATTACTTGAAGCATGCACACCAATACCTTAGAAACTGCTAGTATTCAAAGAAGCAGTGTCAAGTCAAGTATCAGGTCGTGTCAAAAGTCAGTATTGTAAAAATCATCATTGTAAAATTGTAAAAGAGTCATTATTGTAAAAGAGTCAATCTGCCTAGAGTTGGAGAGGCATTGTTTGGAGGTATAAGTGTCATTTTTGGATAATGTTATGGTTGGGTTGTAGGTCATAGTGTGATTGGGTGATTGGTCTAGTCAAGAAAATAATTGTGAATCATATTTTATCATGGATCATTTTCCCTGGTATGGGAGTCCACACTATTATCTTATTTCTGGTCATTATAGGGTGGTAGGGAGGTGCTAGTTTGGTGCATGAATTCACCTACAGGTTGGAGCCCGTGAACACTTCAGAGTGGTAGGTCGGTCTAGGATGTCGGGGAATCCATTCAGTTGACTACTAAAGAAACCAGGGCATTGGGGTGTCCTTCCAATGGGAGCTGGAGAAGAATGATTTTCTAGAATTCTAGGAAGTTGTACCTTTAATTTCAGTTGGGGTTGAAGATTAAAGAATTTATTAGAAAAGTGTTCAGTGCTTTTGACACGGAGGGGGTTTTTGACCTAAAATTCATGTGCCTATTGTGTTATATTATTTACTGTTGTTATTGGATAAAAATCAATAATAACTGAAGATTAACTAATGCTCTGAAAATATTTAAAAGTGTTAATTGATAAGAAATATTGATTCACCCCACCCTCAGTATTTCCAAGAAGGTACCCAAGTCATGATAGAAGTATATTGGCACTATCAAGTGAAGTGTTAAGACTGCTGGGCCTCCTAGAAACACCAATATATCACACATGTACCAAAGCACTCCTTGCACCTAGAAAATTATTCCACTTTGCACTGGATTTGATGATTCTTCAAGGTGACACACTTGGACCCAGCATGCCCCCAGGATAACCTTAGCACTTTATGAGGGATAACAATTGATTCGTAGCCCAAATGGGATTGTCTCACCTTTAGAGACTTGGGAGGGCTAGTATCATCTTGAAATCCCTTAACGTTGGAGAGATGGACAAGTTTCCTTGTTGGATACACATAGAGACCACTTTTTGGTGGCCCAGCTAAATTTTGGGGCCACAAAGAGCCATTGAGGTGGATTTGAGTTCCAACCCTCAAATCATAATTTCTACATGCTTTAACATCACATTTGGAAATTCCTAACACTTGGACATGGCATGTGGAGGCCATTTTATGCATGACGTAAACCTTAGAAGGATAGTGACTCACACATGTGGGATTATTTTTTAGTTATAATCAAAAGCTAGTGGGTTGGCTTGTAACGCAAGGAATACTTGTGACTTAACATCTTATTAGGGGATTTTAGGATAATATTGTTGAATTTGTAACTGTGGTCGGTCTTCATAATGTAATTTTAGTCACTTGGTGTAATTTTATTTATCATTGTAAAGCATATTTATAAATTATTTAGTCAAAAGAAGATTTATTTTGAATTAAAGTCCCATTGCAACTTTTAAAAGATGAAAATTTGAATTTTTGAAATAAAAAATTTGGCTCCAAAAGTGACAAGTTGGCTTACGTACAAGTCAAATCAGCCCTGGACAAGAGATGCATGCATTCATCCTATACAGACTACTATGTAAAGGCAACTCGAGCTCCTCAATTTTGAAATTCACATTCTCTCATACAAGACAGTTTCTGGGCAAGTGAGCGAAGGAAAAGAAGGACGAAGAAGGGTGAAAAGAAGGCCAAGTTTTCTCTCTCCTTTTTCTCTCTAGCATATCACATGTGTGAAGTAATCACTCTCTTTCTTTTTGGTTTGAACTTTTCTAGGGAAGTTGTTGTAGGGCGCAGAAATTTCAAGGTTACTCGGGCAACTGGCATTGTAGCAGGAGCGAAATTTTGAAAGCGCAGGATCAAGAGTGAAGTGCAGGATCAGATTAGGTGATTTGACTTGGAGGAGAATCCAAGTTTGACCATAGGTCTAGGTGTGTCTCTCATTGAACAAGAATAATTTTTCTATTGGAAAGGTTTATTGGTTTTACCCCGCGGTGGGTTTTCCTAGGGTCAATTTTTCTTCTCTTGTGTGTTGTGATCTCTATTGTTCTATTATTAGTTATGGTTGAATTTCTAAAATATAATTGTTGAATGATATATTGGAATAAGCTAAAATAATAACTACATCAAAATTAATTATCAAAATTTCAAAAATTGTGTGCTAACCCTAATTTCACTAAGAAAATCAACATGGTATCAGAGCCTTGGTGAAGAAAGACAGGAATATTGAGATCACTTTGAAAAAACCATAGAAAGAATTATATTCAATTTCTTCTTGTAGTTTGGTTTCGATGGCTACATCTATGAAATCTAAAAATAAGCTAGAGGGAGCATCAAACTTCAGAGCTTGGAAAGCTAGAATTAGCATTCTTCTTGCCAAGAAAAAGGTTTTGGATATTGTAACAGGGAAATTTACTGAAACAAAAGATGATGTACGGAGAGTGAAGTTTAAGGAAGATGACATCAATGTTTTGGGCATCATAGTAAACTCCATTAGGGATCATTTGGTTCCCTACATTGTAAAACTTGATACCCCAAGGAAGATGTATGATTCCCTAACAAATATCTATGCTATAAAGAATGTGGTTCAATAAATGAGCTTAAAGAATGAATTCTAAAGTATAAGGATGACTAACAATGACATTGTGGCTTCTTACTTCATAATAATTTATCAAATAAGATATCAACTTCAAGCAATTAAAGAATCCATCCCCGATCAAGAACTAGTGATTACAACACTCAATGGTATTCCAAGATCATGGGATTCCTTTGAATTGGGTATAAGCAATTGGAGGGACGCTCCTACATTTGAAAAACTATGGACATCATGTGCTCAAGAAGAAGTAAAATTAATGATCAGAGATTGACAAGATGAGGAAGTTCAAGCCCTTGCAGCTTGATTCAAGAACAAGGAAAAGAAAATTTTTGGACCTCAACACAAAAAATTTAGGAAAAGGATATTCTCACTCTAATAAGAAGAAATATTTATCAAAGATACAATGTTATGGTTGTCAATAATATGGAAATTTCAAGAGAGATTTTCCTAATATGTCTAACAAGAAAATAAAATGGAAACAACATGCTTCCGCAATAGAAGTTGAGGAAGATGAAAAACCAAAGAAGTATAAAAATGAAAAGGATTTATTCTACTATTTCCACTTTGATAGCTTCCCTTGCAGATGATGATGACATGTGGATAGTAGATATTGGAGCATCAAGGAACATGACTAGAGAGCATGGGAATCTTTCAATCATGACAAAAAAGAAGTTGTCTCAAAGGATTCAATTGCGAGACAATAACAATTTTTTAGTCAAATGAGTTGGAAAGGAATCCATAGAGCTGGAATGTGGAAATAACATGCATCTCCACAATGCACTTTATGTACCAGGTTTTAAAAATAATATTTTCTATGTTTCTTGTTTAGAAGATAAAGGAAATAGGGTTTATTTTGTGGATGGAAAGTACTTGTTTAGTCAAAGGGATCTAATATAGATTATGCTAGGGTTATTGGTACTCATGATGGAAGATTGTATAGACATGTAAGTCAACCAGATCAAGCACTACTACATGAAGAAATAGATCCAAGTGAGTTATGGCATCGAAGATATGGACATTTACATTTTAGAGAATTTCCTGAATTAAGTGAAATATGTTAGGGGTTTCTAAATTAAAAATTAAGAATGATGGAATATGCAAAGGTTGCGCTCTTGGAAAGAACATCAGGAAATCATTTCTAATAGTTTCAATAGATCTAAGAAAGCCTTGGATTTGATTCATTTTGATGTATGTGGTTTGATTCTCGTAAAATCATTTGGTGGTTCGTTCTGCTATGTGACATTTATTGATGACTTCTCCCAAAAGACATGAATATATATTTTGAAGAAAAAAGATGAGGTGTTTGACAAGTTCCAATAATCCAAAGTTGAAGTGGAAAACTTAACAAGTAAAAAGATTAAGATACTGAGATCTAATAATGGAGGAGAATACACCTCTAAGGATCTTGTTTCTTTTTGCAAGTAGTTTGGGATAAAAAGGGAGCTAATTATCCCCTATAATCCACAACATAATGGTGTAGCAGAACAAAAGAACAATTCCATTGAATAATTTGGCAAGGCAATGATGCATTATTTGGAATTTTCGTTGTTATTATGGGGAAAATAATCATGGACAACTATGTACATTCAAAATCAACGTCCTCGTAGATTTTTGGAAGGTATGACTTCTAAAGAAGCCTTCTCTAAAAGTAAGAAATAGGTCAAGCACATGAGAATATTTGGTTGTCCTGTATATATTCATGTTCCCTAAGGATAAGAGAAACAAGCTTCAGCCTTCAGGAAGGGATATTTGTTAGATATAGTGAATCTTCAAAAGCCTACAAAATATACATTACATAGAAACAGAAGATTGAGGTCATCTCAGATGTTATATTTGATGAGAAAGTGGCATATTTAGGCTCTAAAGAAGTCTCCATAGATTCCTTGGATGAAGTAAAGCAGGAATCCTCTAGGGAGGAGTATTCAATTTCAACACAATGTACCTGAAGGCTATATTGGACTCAAGATATAGTATAACAAGTCATAGTTCTTGTTGTATCTCAAGAAACAATCCCTTGGCTGTGTTAAGGAATCAATGCTTAAGAAATTTTATAAATGTATCTCAAAATTACAATATCAAATGGCCTTTGTTTAACACCTTTGTAATTTAATTACTTAATACCCTCAATAATATGATATAATGAAAGCCTTCACAATGCCATAAAATGTTGATATTTGAATGAAATGAAAAGAATAACTGTAAGGGAAACTCAAAATGATATGCTGAGAGACAGAATCTATCACTTTTAAGTTTCAGAGGAAATTCATGGAGAGAGAGGAAACTCGAAATAATATGTTGTAAACACATAATCTATTACTTTAAAGTTTCATCGAGAGTTTGTGAAGAGAGGGGAAACTCAAAATAATATGTTGTAAACACAAAATCTATTACTTTTAAGTTTCAGAGAGAATTTGTGAAGGGATAAGATATGGAGTGAAGGAGCGCACATTAAGGATTGTTTAACTCTTACTTACAGATGTAAAAAGAGACCCGCAACTACATTACTTCACTACATTCAAAGAGGAATAAACACAGAGCGAAACTGGAAAGACATATCAACATCAATAAGTGTAGGAAACTTGATCTTCTTTCATTAATTTCTCAGAAAATTTAGTACCAAATTAACAGTCATCCAGAGGTCCAAAACTCGGAACTCATTTTCTTTATTTCTATCTACTTAAATACATCAAAATAGTTCGTAACCGTTGAACTTCTAGAAATTACTTCGACTACTTAAACTATTAAAATTACTTATGCAATCATACCAAGAAAAAAATTGAATCTGGAAATATCATTCGTGTTGTTGAATTTGATTGTTGCTGATGCATCCCCCCAAAGTGCTGAGGTGTCATTTTTGGTTATGATGAGATAACTACACAGTTCTGTAACAATGCCTCAGTGCCTGACTCGAACCAACTGTCGTGCTTCCAACAGTGCCACTTTATGTTATTTTGCCTGACTCTGCTTATGCCTCTGTGTGTGGCTGCAATGTTCCGTATTCTCTTCATCAACCACCGCAAGACTTAGACTTAAACTATATTCTACTCACCCCTGGAGAACGCAATGCATCCGCTTTCTATCGCATCTTGGCATTTCACCAACTTTACGTTATAATCCTTCATTTCTTCCTCCGATGCGATTTAACACAAGAAATGACTTAACTCTGGATTTGAAAACCTTTGGAGTTCACTTTTGAAACCACATCACATCCTCCCGCAAATCGAAAATTGGGGATTTTATTATGAAAGACATGAGGTAAGTGTTAAACTGTGCGATATGTGAAGTGCGATGGGGAGAAGGTGACGTGGCAAGACGGAGCTGGGACCGCGCCTGCAGATCACATATCGCAAGGTTTATATGTAAGAGGAGGGCGAAAAAATGTTAAAAAGCACGATGTACGAGAGGGATGACATGGAAGGGTGGAGGTGGGACCGCCCGCAGATCGCATGTTGCAAGTTTTATATGGGAGCAACTGGAGGGTAAACAGTAAGATTTGCGAAGTGCGATATGTGATGGAACCTATGGCCGACACGTGGCTCTTCTTCACAAACTTCGATCCATTAACTCTCTTGCATCTTTATTTGTGATATCCATTCTTGACTGCTTATCTCTAACTTAGATCTTGTGATATAATCTTGTCCATCCATCTGTCTTGCATTCCTGTGCTATGATCTTCGTCGTCCATCTCTCCGCTTCAGTTATGCGCTATGATCCTGACTGTTTATTTTCCCCTTTGCACCTCCTCCAAAACCCTTAAGTTCTTTTAAGGTAAATATGCTATTTCTCCGCTTTCTTTGATTTGAAAGTAAAGGGCATGGGCTCTAGCTATAACCACGTAATGTCCTTTATTGAAACCTGAAACCACTTGTGGGGGACTGTAAGCGGTTTTTTGGAATTTGAAGAGAGTGTTCCCGCATTTAATGTCAACCGTCGATTTGCAGGTGAGAGTATTTAAAGAGACTGATTGCAGGGGCACTCCTTGGTATAAATCTCATGCAATTTTTTCTCCCAGGTTGCCGTTGGATCTAGGCGCAATGAATACGAGCCTTCGTTGTACTCAAACTTGGAAGAATGATGATCTTGTTCGATTTTAACTTCAAGACATCTTAGCATTAAATGATATTCTGTAGCGCTAGTCTCTTCTGATCTTGCGAATGAGCCTGACACGACCCTGACTGGTGTGTGATGTTCTGAACATGCCCATCGATCCGTCTCTTGAACTATTCTGCACGTGAATGATCCCAACTCGACCCACCTTCACATCTCATCACGTAATGTTAATGTAACAACATATAAATCAAAATTCTTCTTTGACATACAAAATTTTACCTTTTATAACATATATATTTTTTTGGTGTTTTGAAAAATATTTCAAAGGTAAATGCAAATGAGCCACAACAGTTCCAAAGATAAAGAAGAGACTGGCATGGCTTAGATCCACATTGGAAGATCCAGAAGGGCATGCACCTCCTAATGACACATATAGAGAGGTGAAGAAGCCTAAAAGTTTCTCCAAATATGTAGCTCTCATGAAAAACCTCACCGATGAAGAGCCTTCCATGTATGGAGAAGCAACTAGTTAGCAGGTGTGTAAGGAAGAAATGAATGAAGAGTATCAATCAATCATGAAGAATGATGTTTGGGAAATTGTGCCAAGGCCTAAAGGGGAGTGAGTAGTGACTTCCAAATGGATATACAAGATTAAGCATGTTGCGGATGGGAGTATTGAAAAATAAAGGCATGGTTCTTGGCTAGGGGATTCTCCTTGAAAGAAGGAGAAGAATATGATGAGAATTTTTTTCCAGTTGTCAGTTACACCTCCATTAGATCAATAATTTCACTTGTTGCTTCTATGGGATGGAAAATACACTAGATCAATGTAAGTAATGATTTCTCCAATGGAGTAATTCAAGAATAGGTGTACATAGAGAAACCTCAAGGATTTAAGGTATATGGGAAGGATTCTCATGCTTGCAAGTTGAAAAATCCCTTCTATTGACTCAAGAAAGATGCAAGAACTTTGTATGCTTGTATTGATAACTATTTGACAAGACTGGGATTTACCAAAAGTGAAGTCGATCTAAACCTTTACTTTAAGGTTGTAAAGAATGCAACTGTAATATTATTATTATATTATAAATCAACTCGAGCTCCTCCATTTGGAAATTCACATTCTCTCACACAAGAAAATTTTTGGGCAAGTGAGAGAAGGACAAAAATAACGTTGATTTTTATCACTCCTATTTATCACTTGAATCTTGCATGTGTGAAGTAATCTCTCTCTCTATGGTTCACAATTTTTTGGGGCAATTTTTGTAGGATGCCAAAAATTTCTAGGTTATTGGGGCAACAACTACAGGGAAAAAATTCTAGGGAAACTAGCATTGTAGGAGGCCCAAAATTCTGGAAGTGCGAGATAAAGAGAGAAGTACGAGATCATATTGGGTGACTTGAATTTGAGGAGAAGACCAAGTTTTACCATAGGGCTAAGCATGTGATCCAGGCGACTCCGGAAATAGAAGTGGCCTTGAAATAACTCAAAAATAAAAGTCTTCATATTGAAGTGAATCTAGGACCATATCGTAGTGCTCATCGTACTGATTCCAACAATGTGAATGACACTCAAATCTGAGTTTGTATGCTCAAGCTATAGTTAGTCAAAGTTCTAGTCAAACTTGGCCACGTGGTAATCACTAACGAGGCAACAATTTGGAGAAGGGACGACGCATGGAAAATGGTGGTCAGAAAGGGCAGGCCACGATAAGCAGACCCGCCACCCTTCTGACGCCACTTGTAGTACCATCCGGGCCGGCGGGGTTTGAACCCGCCCGACCAGCATGGTTGACCCACCTCCCGAGTGTTCCCAACCAAAACGCCACCAAAAATAAACTGCGGACACACCAAACATGTAGGCCCATGGGTTTTACCCCAAGACCTCCCCCAACGGAAATTCTTAACTTAGAACCGCCAACCAATGAGCCCATTGACTCGTTTGGTAAACTTCGCCCAAAGTATTGTATTTAAGCCTTACTTGTATGCCATTCAACGAATCAATGGAGAGTGGAGCGGGTCAGACCATCAAAACCTTGAGCGGACCAGGGGGTGGAATCTTGAAGAGGGGAATCTTGGGATGATGAAAATATTCCTTTGGGGTCCATAAATGCAGTGTCAGAATGAGACAAGTTTATAGTCATTTTTACACAATTTTTCATTAGGAATCCAACCATAAAACCTATTTCTCTAGTCATGGTATCCATTTTCAGGGCATCACCAAAAGTGGAAGTATAAGGTGTCATTTTTGTAAATTTCTTGTAATTCATTTTTGCTGCCAATTTAATGAAAAGAAGCCCCCCACATTGAGCAGGGCCCAGAGATGTAGCCCACATTAGGTGAACTCCTTAATCAAATTGTCTTGTGTCTTTGATATCATTTTTGCGTATGATTTCTGCTTCTTTCATGTGTTTAATTTACTTGGTTATACACTCTTTTATATGCAATTATGTATGCATCCATGAACTAAAATATTTGGATCAAGTTTGGTATTAGAGTTGGCCTTCTTGATGTGAGTTTCATGTGTGAATGCTAACCAGGAACAAGCTCCAAAGAGGTGAAGGAAAACTCAAATCCTTTGATCTCGAAGTGGAGAGTCCACCACGAAGATAGAGCATGGCAGATGAGGATGCACGAGAAGAATAAGAGAGAAGTTATCACAAGAGCTTCTTCACCATGATAGAGAAAGTTGAAAAGTTTTTTCCATAATATGAGAAGACAATCAAGCATGAGAAGAAATAACCCGATGATCATGCATTTATACACCATGGAGGTGGAGGATGTTGGGGTTCCCATGTTTTGGCCAGGTTGGCAAGACCAAAAGATGAGACAACATAGAACCACTTTCAGACCTTAGGATCTAGCCCTCCTAGGTCCAGAGAGGGATCTCTCTATGTGAGTCAAAGTGTATGTCTTTTGAGGCTCAAGATTTATATTTTAGGCTAGTTATAGGCTCAAGGTTGTTTGTTTAATTGTTTATGTTTGGTTGTTGGGAATCAGGAAAGAAGGGTCCAATATAAGACAAGGATGAGCAAAGAGGAGATTAGGAAAAGGTATATAACTTAGTGAACATCAAGGCCATTGGGAAATGGAGTCAAGAAAGGGTTTACTTGTGTTCAATGTGCAAGCTTTCAGTTGGGCTAGTCATCTAGAGCATTTGGATCTTAAAGGATGATTGGTGAAATGGAACATTAAGGACTGAAAATGAAAGGAGGAGAACCATCCAATTCTGTCTATAGATCAGGTCAGAGGTCATTTAACTCCAGACCTGCTTGGAAAAAATCAGAGGTAAAACAAGGGATCTTAGAAAGGCTTAATTGAGATGGAAAGATCCTAGTGAGGTAGGGACAGTGTTCTAGACCTCCCAGTGTTCTCAACACATACAACTAAATCCTAACAAGAACATCTAAACATAGATTCCATTAATTCATACATCAGAGAGCAGGAAATAACATCCACTACACTGGTTAAATTAATTGAAATCAATATTCAGATACACATATAAGCAGAAAACATTTAAGGCAAGGAGAGCAGGAAACATAGGGCACCTAACAAGGGTGAATCCTATGTTAAACTTCTAATGCAAGCCAGTAGAAATGCAATGAATGAAAGCAAGTCAATCACAAATACATAGAAAGGAAAACATCACCAGCTGCTTTAGATCAGGATCCAAAGAAATATGCTTGTCATATTAAAACACAACACCAATCGGGCACAATACTGCCCACAGCTTGAACATTCAGTCTGAATACATCAACTCTCAACCTATCTTACATTATTACACAGAGAACTTGTCTCAAGAGGAAAATTCTTGCATTTCTCTGATATCTCATCAACAACCATTACAATATTTTCCTTCTGCGTTTTATAGCAGAGGATGAACAAAAGATCGACTGAGGCGGTAGGTGAACACTAAATGTAACATTAAACACAAAAATGAATGGAGGGCCGAAACCCATCCTGTTTTAAATCTCTGCATTTATCTCTGGTATGGCTTAGGTGTTCTGACTGCAGTACTGTGTGGTACTATTAGTACAATAACAAAAATAAAATAAGAAACAGTGAGGTCTGCCCTACTTGAGTCACCAATGATTTTGATTATGTAGGACTGTTGTCGGGTAAGAAACTTCAGGAACACGATGAATAATAAAGACTTCATGGGCATTTTGTCCATCTGATGAAGAAAAACATTCTGCTGCTATAGAAAACCCTGGTGGTATGATCTCTCGTGCATTAAACCTCTGATTGACCTCTGAGGCATTGAATCAAGTACTTTGCCTCTGAAACTACTGCATTATGGATCTCAATCCTCAATCCTAAGCACTGAAAACTATAATCATAAGCAGGTCTCTCTACTGTTCCATAAATGTTTTGATTCTGCAAGATCTAAGCTTTAATGGTGCCGGAGGGGTTTTGCAGAGTTTAAACCCTGTTCTCTGATGAAATTTATACCTCTGCCACCTTTCTTGACGTTTCACTGGTGTACCAGCTCCCATATCAGCTCTCTGTCTGCGCAGCACGCCATTGAAGTGGTACATATGCATCATGGCAGTTTTCTGCCTCTGATAGCCCTGCAATAACATGAATCCTGCAAATAAAATCATGGACCGGGTGGTGGATGACGTGGATGGAGGAGGTGGACGAGCAATCGATGACATGGTGGAAGAAATTTCAGAGGAAATGATGAAAAATCACTCTGGTAGGTGGTTGGCGGAACACAGGGCGAATACGTGAAAAACGAATGAAAACACGTAAAAAACACGAAAATAAACCAATTATATGCGATGGAAAGGGAGGATGTACAGAGTGCACACGTGGAGGTGACGTGGCGGGACCGGGGGACAGCGGAACAATCAACGGCGGAGGGACAAACCTGGACCGTCGATCGTGGCGGAGATCAATGACGGAGGATGACGGACGGCGGGCCAGGGCATGAGCTATCGCGCGAGCAACTTCATTAGCCATCGCGCATCTTCGGCGAGCGATAGCCGTTGGATGGGCTCCTCCAGATCGGATGGTCTACGGAAATTTTGCTGGGCATCCGTGTCCGAACAATAACACGCGAAGGATGGAGTTAACGGGCGGGAAAAGTGGTTTTGGAATCGTACAGGAGGACGCGTGTCGCGCGATGTATGGAATCGCTGGCCGACCGGGGAAAACCACCTTCCGCCCAAAGGTGGTGCAGAATAAACAACGTGGGTTATGAAAACAATGCACGGATGGGGGGGTCCACAGAAATGGTGCGCTCCGCACCGTCCGATCTTCGGAGCAGATCAACAGTGGAAAATGCACCCGAAACGATTTGACTGCGGACCGCTAATCTGTGGATATGAATGAACGGCCGAGATTCATTGAAAATCCAGACTGGAGGAAAACTTTGGAAATGAATTAAAAACCCAAAAACACGAATTTACAAAGGTTTTTAATGTTTTTTGGGCGGAGAAAACATTGGAAAGGATAAGCGCCCGACAGGTTTAGTATTTGGTTCTGACGCTCGGGCGCATGGACGAAAAGAAGGGTTAGAGGCCTAGCCCGAGGGGGCTAGGCTTATTATATGGTCCAAAGTGGGTTTTTTAACCTTTTAAGTGCATTCCAAGGCCAAAGGGGGTTAACGATAGAAGAATAAAGGGGAAAAATGAGGAAACCAAGAATCAAGGTGGGATTTAAAGGGGATTTTGGAGGGGTGTAAAGGGTTAATAGGGGAAATAGAGGGGAACAAAGGCACTTTGACAGAAGGAGGGAAAAGGGGAAAAGGGACATTTTGCAGGGGTACAAGGGGTAAATGCAGGCCTTATGGAAAGGAAACAACAGAGGGGACTTGTATAAGGCAAAGCACAGAGAGACCTCAAGGATGATGTGTCTTCGAGGGAGATGCATTCCTTGAAGGTCTCCAAAATGACATAGCCCCTAGCTTGCTTGTCAAGAATTTCATAGGGGGGCTAACAGAAGAGAAGAGCCTCCTCCCTCTCCATCCACCAGTGAAAGTTTTTTTTCTTCATATTCTCATCATTCTAATAGGCACCATAAAAATACATCTAAGAAGTCATTTTTTAATCTAGATGTAAAGTTTGATTTTCCCACATATAATGGAGAATGTAATGGAGAGAAACTAAACAATTGGATTAGACAGATCAAGGTTTATTTCCGGATTCAGTAGATCGAGGAGGATGAGGCAAAGATCCAATTAGCATCCCTTCGGCTGAGTAGCACCACTCTAGTTTGGTGGGAGAGAAAGTTGCAGAAATGCAACAAAGGCTTGGGAAATCTCCTTTCTTCTTGGTCCAATTTTTCTTCTGCATTAAAATATTAGTTTATCCTTTGGGTTATCGACAAAATGATTTAATGGAATGGAAATATTTAAGACAAGGAAAGGGTCAAAATGTGCAAAGCTTCACAAAATAGTTTAGGAAACAAGCTTTGAATTTGAACATTCCACTAGATTGACCTGAAACTATAACAAATTATATTGGTGCTTTACATAGTTACATCAAGAATTCTTTGTTGTTATTTGAGCCTACTACTATTGATGTGGTTGGTGTGAAGTCCATTCACATTGAAAGCAGGTGAAAGAATGACAAAGAAGAGCAACCGAATAAATCGTTTTTCAAACCTCATAATGGAAAGTTCAAAGGAAAAGGCAAGGCAAAGGACAAGAAGGTAGCTACAACCAAGAAGGAGGAAGGAGCAAAGCCATCTTACACACATTGTAAGAAGGAAGGCCATAATGATGAACATTGTTGGAATTTTCATTTGGAGTTGAAACCAAAGAGATTTGGTGGAAATTAACAAGCAAAATATGATGGAAACCATACGATAAGACCTTGGATATGATTCTGGTGACGAGACACAGATCACGACAGTGGGAATACAAGGTAACCTTTCTCTTCATGCTAATGAAAATTATGAATTGCATGCAAGTACAATTTCTTCAAATGAGTCTCCTGTTAATGAATGAAAGAGGACTGAATTGTTTCACATTAGAGTCATAATGAAACATACTAAAGTGGAAACCTTGTTTTATCTGTGCTCGCAAGTAAACTAGATTTCAGAATCCTTGGTTAAGAAATTAGGGTTGGAAACCAAACCTCATATGAAACCTTACCCTCTTGGTTGGATGAGTGACAAAACCAAATTACATGTAACCAAGTAGTGTAGAGATAGATTTGTGATTGCATCCAAACTAGTAGATGAGGTTGATATTTATGTTGTACCTTTGGATATTTGTGGCACGGTATTGGGGAGTCCATATTTGTATGATAGGAAAGAAATTTTATTTCACCATGAAAACAAGTACCATCTCATGAAAGATAAGGTGGAATACATTGTTAGATCTCATCATGTCAAAATTAGTGCCCGTCTTGTAAGTTCAGGTCAGATGAAGAGGTTGGTAAATTCCAACAAAGGGTGCATGCTCATGGTTGTGAGACCAAAAGATGCAGAGACATCTGAAGCTTTCCAAGGTTGTGATCCCACGCATAAGAAGGAATCGTATGAAATTGTTTCTAACTATAATGGAATTTTTGAGGAACCAGGTGGGTTGTCTCCAAAGCGTGAAATCCAACATGAATTTTACTTGTAGTAGGATACCCCTTTACCCAAAATTGGTATGTATAGGTTGTCAACCATTGATATGGAGGGGATAAAGAAATAGGTATAGGAATTGTTGAACCAAGGGGTCATAAGACCGAGTTCTTCTCCATGCGATTCACCTATTTTGTTGGTTCCAAAGAAGGAAGGCACACAGAGGATGTTCATGGATTACAAAGCACTCAACAAAATAATGGTGAAGAATCGATACCCTCTCCCTCCCATTGATGATTTATTAGATCAATTGAAAAATGTTGTCTATTTCACAAACTGGACTTGTGCAGTGGTTATCATTAGGCCAAGATTGCAAAACATGATATATGGAAGACTAAATTCAAGACAAAACAAGGGTAGTTTGAATGGTTGGTTATGCCATTCAAACTGTGCAATGCTCTGGCCACATTGATGAGGGCGACAAATGATATTTTCAGGCATTTTCTTGATTATTTTGTACTTGTTTATCTTTATTACATTCTTGTTTACAATAGAACATGTGAATATCATGCGAGTCATGTTAAAAAGGTTCTTGATTTTGCAAAAAGAAAAATTGTATGTCAAAATGTCTAAGTGTGAATTTGGTAAGACCTCTTTGGTTTACTTAGGTCACATTGTCAGAGGTGGAAAACTAAAAATAGATCCTTATAAAGTTGATGTGATTGTAAAGTGGCCTAAACCCACCAATGTTACATAGGTTCATAGATTTTTGGGTGTATTCCAATAATGGAGAAGGTTCATTGACAACTTCTCCGTCATTTCATCCCCATTACATGAATTGACAAGTGTGAAGCAAACCTTTCATTGGGGAGGAAAGAATCAAAAAGTCTTTGATACACTAAAAGAGAATATCAATACTGAACTAGTTTTTGCCTTACTTGGCCTCCAAAAACCTTTTGAGATCAAGACATATGCCAGTATGTATGCCATGGGAGTAGTATTGATGCAGCATAGGAAACATGTATGTTACCATTTAGAGACATTCTCCCAATTTGTTGTGAACTATCCCACATATGACAAGGAGTTGTATGCCTTGGTTCAAAGCGTGAAGAAGTGGAAGCGCTATTTGATTGGCAAGGAGACCATCATTCACATAGATCACCAACTTTTGAAGTAGCTCACGTCGCAAACCAAGATTAAACAATCAAGTTATTTCAAATGGATGAGATTCCTCCAGTAGTTTCACTTGGTAATAAAATACAAGAAGGGCACCAACATAAGGTGGAAAATATTATTACTCGCCCTCCTATTTCTGCATCTATAGTTTGAAAAATGCTTCTTTATCTTTTGAAAGTTATGCTAAGTAGTATGTTGATGATGATTATTTTAAGGATATTTATGCAAAACTGACACATGTACCATAGGTGGATAATTATCACTTGTAGGGAAAATTGTTGTACCATCTTGGAAAAATTTGTATTCCCACCAATGAAAGGATACATGTAATCAGAGAGGCACATACCTCTCTTGTGTCAGGTCATTTTGGTGTAGAAAAAACTTTGTGTCATTTACATAGTTTTTTTTATTTGTCTCGCATGAAAAATATTGTGACTCGATATGTAAAGGGGTGTGTGCTATGTTCAGTTTGCAAGCCCTCTAATAAAAAATTGGGGCTTTACACACCACTCCTTGTTCTGAGTCATCAAAGGGACAGTGTGTCAATGGATTTTGTAGGTGGTTTGCCTTTGTCTAGGATAGTTCATGACTATTTGTATGTCATTGTGGATCGATTTAGAAAAATGCATGTCTTAATGCCTTGTAAGAAGCAGGTCACTGCAGAGAAGACTGCTCATCTCTTCTTCTAATTTGTATGGGGCCACTTTGGGTTGTCCACATCCATTATGTTTGATCGAGACTCTCACTTTGTTGGAGATTTTTTGAAGAGTTTGTGGAGAATGATGGAAACCAATCTGAAGAGGAGCATGACATTTCATCCGTAGACCGACAAATAAATAGAGGTTTTCAACTACACAGTGATACACCTACTCTAAGGCTATTATGGAAAGCATCCCAAGTTGTGGGATGAACAACTTCCTTATGTACAACATGCTTACAACTGGGAAGAACATCCATCCACTCAGAGCTCACTATTTGAGACATGTTTTGGATATTTTCCAAAGCATCCCTTAGACATGGTCTTTGGGATAGATGAAGATTTGAGTGGGAAAGATGACAGGGATAAGGCACAAAATTTAATTCAACATATTTAGATGATTCGCCAAGCATTGTAGGAATAGTTGGAGAAAAATCATGCTCGATACGAAGCTTGACATGACAAGCACTGAGTCGATCACCAATTCTAGGTTGAAGACAGGGTGTGGATCCACATAAGTAAAGACAAAATGAAATGGGAAGGAAATAATTTGAGACCAATCCGATATGGCCCATTCACCATATTAGAGAATATTGGAGACAATTTGTTTCGTCTCAATTTCTCAGCATACATGCAAATGTACTCAATGGTGAATGTTGAAAACTTGAAGCTTTATGAGCCTCCTTTGATCATAGACACCAAAGAGGTTGGAAAGTTTCCTACAGTGGATGAATATGCACTTGAATACTTGGAAAAGCTACTTGAGGACATCCTTCTTGACAGGAATACTAGGACTTCACGATGGGTAGACGTGGAGTACCTTCGTATTGGTTTCAAGGGAATGCATCAAAGTAAATCTCTATGGATGGAAAAGAATAAATTAAGGGAGAAATTCCATCACTTTCTAATTGACTGATAAAGTTTTTGTTGGTCCAAAATCTCATTAGTGGGGAAGAATGATCTAGGTGGCTCCAGAAATAGAAGTGGCCTTGACACAGATCAAAAATAAAAATCCTCATATTGAAGTGGAACCAGGACCATATCATAGTGCTCATCCTCTTGATTCCAACGGCGCAAATGACACTCAAATTCGAGTTCGTATGCTCAAGTTATAACCATTCAAATTTCTAGTCAAACTTGGCCAAGTGGCAGTCACTAATGAGACAACAATTTGGCGAAGGGACGACACACGAAAAACGACGGTTGAAAAGGGATAATTTTTCACCTCCTAAAATTTTCTAATAACCCTTAAAAACCAACAACAAATTGTTTTCCATTATTATATAAAAATAAAAATAAAAATACAATAAAATTAGGGTGGTGGGCTGCCACCCCCCCAATGTCATTACTTACATACATACATACATACATACATATATATATGAAATATGGGTGGGTTTCCATGGGCGGACCCGCCACCCTTTCGACGCCACTTGTAAATACCACCAGGGTCGTTGAGGTTTGAACTTGCCCGACCAGCATGGTCGACCTGCCTCTCGGGTGGCCTCAAGAAAAACACCACCAAAAATACACTGCGAACATGCCAAATGGGGAGGCTCACAGGTTTGACCCCGTCACCTCCCCCAACCGAATGCTTAACTCGAAACTGCCAGCCAACCAGCGCAATGACTCGTTTGGTAAACTTCGCCTCAAGTATTTTATTTAAACCTTACTTGTATGCCATTTGACCAATTGGTGGAGAGCGAAGTAGGTTGGACCAAGGGGGAAGAACCTTGAAGAGGGGAATCTTGGGGTGGTGAAAAGATTTCTTTGGGGTCCAAAAGTGCTAGTGTCAGAACAAGACAAGTTTATAGTCATTTTTACATGATTTTTCACTACGAATCAGATTGTGCAACCTATTTCTCCAGTCAAGGTCTCCATTTTCAGGTCATCACCAAAAGTGGAGGTATATGATGTCATTTTCGTAAATTGCTTGTAATTCATTTTTTCTTACAATTTAATGAAACTAAGTCTCCCCTCATTGAGAAGGGCTTAGAGACATAACCCACACCGGGTGAACTGCGTAATCAAATCTTCTTGTGTCTTTGATCTCATGTTTTCTTATGATTTCTGCTTATTTTCATGTGTTTAAGTTACTTGGTTATACAATCTTTTATATGCAATTATGTATGCATCCATGAAGTAAAAGATCAGGATCATCGTGTCTCTCATTGAACAAGAATCATTTCTCTATTGTTACAAAGGTTGTTGGGTTTTGCCAAGTAATGGGTTTTCCTAGGGTAAATCTTATCTTCTCTTGTGTTTTATGGTCTCTACTATTCTACTATTCTTTATGGTTGAATTTCTAAAGTATAACTGTTGAATGATATATTCGAATAAGCTAAAAGAAGATCTATATCAAAAATAATTATCAAAATTTCGGAAATATTATGCTAATGCTAATTGCACTAAGTAAATCAACAAATATTTGGACTCATGATCACTTACACTATTTTAGGCCTCCTTTGGAGAATTTCGACATATTGTATCTTTGGAGAGATGTGAACTATGGAGAACATTGCTTATTAGAGCTCTTGTCTAGACATTGGAGAACTTATAATGGATAAATTAATGGATTTTTCATGCATTTTATCTTGTAAGTGAACCTTTCATTGATGAAATTTTAATCTTGTGTCTAATATATAGGATATATTAGTAATCTAGAGTTTTTTTGTTGTACCAATTATTGTCGAAGTTTAATTGCATAAAATCTAGATATCATCGTTGTATGAATTACTCATGAATGAAATGTTAATGACAATCCCCTTGGTGAAGCCAAGGGGGCTTTACTGGGGGATAAATACCATACCACATGCATTCATATTGGGGGATATATATTGAGGGAAAAATGACATAATATATTGAGAATATAATAGGGGGTAAAGGGTTTTTATATTGGAAGATATAAAAAATGGAGCTCAAAGTTAATGAAAACATATCAAGGGGTAAAAAAAAATGTTAATAAAAAAATAAATACCTGCAATATCTAGTGAAATTAGGGGTTTTTTAGATTGGGAAGGTGTATTGGGTTCGTATTGGTAGGGGGTTAAATAATGTGATTTTTAGAGGTAATTTTCCAATATGTCAAATTATGGGTATTTTTTAGTATGCCACAAATGCATGTGATATGTCAAAGGTTCATTTAGTGAAGCTCCTATGGGTGAAGTTTGTAATTAGCTCTCCCAAGTGAATATTGATCCCTCACAAAGGTAATATTTATTTATTTATTGCTAGGGAATCAAAATATCCTTACTCATTTGCAAGATTTAGCTCATATTTAACAACAACAGACTCCAATAACCAAAGGACTAGGCATTGGCCCTGTAATTTATGTGATCAAGATTTATCTTATGCATTACATGATTTTTTCTCTCATTTCCTCTCTCTTTTTTGACACTCTCAAGAATAAGCGGCCTAACTAGGGCTTGAATCGAAATTGGCTAGAGGAGGAATTTTTGGCATTAGAAGGATTCAAAATTAAGAGTAAAATTAGTTGTATCAAAATTATTCCTTTTTGTGGCTAATATCTACATTTTCCTCCCAAATTTATTTTTTCCTGGTTATTTTCCCTATAAGAAACCCTAGTTTTGGCTAAGTTTCAACTTGAGGACTTCAAGGTTTCATACTCCATTAGATTTCTAATACTCATTTTTGGAAACCTTTTCCTTGGTACCTTGACCCTAGGATATTTTATTTGGCATGTTGTCATTCAAAACTAGGCCTAGTGTTCCCTAGATTAGCCTCTCTAAGGGATGAAAATTTCCTCTTCATCCTTGTTTGACCATTGTACTTAAGTTGAGCCATCCTTTGGAATGCGTCACTTGAAACCTTTAATCCTATAATATCTCTTGTAGCTGACCTTATACTAGGACTCCTCCCATTTTATGAAAATCCATAAAGAGCATGGGGTATTGGTTATGAAGACAGTAGGTCATTACTTCATTATTGTCACTTGTTCTAGTACTTTGCCTTATAGGGTACCACTCTACAAGACTTGTTAGATTTTTTTGCTACATTGTGTAAAGTATTTATTATTGGAGTAACTTGAATATGGTATCTAATCCCGAAGATAACACATAATTTGCAATACTCTAATTATCTTTAAGGACCAATCTTGTGACAAATTAAAGATATACCCCTCATAGTGTAACTAATGTTTCTTCTATGACCTCTTGATTTAAATTTCAACAGTGTCTCAATAGTAAACCCACTTGTTAAACAAATTTAAATTTTGGGCACGGTTGATTTACTTTTTACATTTTTTATCAAATTCATGGGATGCACCATTGGTTCTGAAATCATATTTACTACTTGTTGAATTCATGGTGGACAAGCTTTATTTTTCTAAATGTCATGATTTTCACTTGATGATTTAAATAATATTGTGGCATAGTGAGTCTTCTCTTGGTGTAAATTGATAGAAAATATCTCTCTCATGGCTTAACTTTAATGCATTAAACACACATTAAGGATTTTACATTTTATTTTCCCACTAGTTATATTTATTGGTTTATCATTTACTTCCCACACTTATAATTATCTTTATGTACTTTAATTTCATGGTTCGTGGTTAAATTGAATCACTTATTCAATAAATCACACTTAAGCTTGCACATAACACTTAATTGGTTTACAAATTTGAATTAATGAAAGCCTAAATTTTCACCACTAATACAATGATTGGGATTATTTGATCCTTTAGTTTACCCCACTAGGCTAGGAAATTTTGTTTAGTCTAAAGTAAGGAGTAAGGCCATCGAGGTACATTGAGACTGCGCAGATTGCTTAGTAATTTCCTCTGGGTTCCCACAAATTATGCTTGGGACCTTTACACCTTGTGAGAAATTGAGCCATAACACGATGTATTTCTTTGAATTCCACCATCATAATTAATTTTTTTTTTCTATATTTAAGCAAGGTTTTCAAGGTCCATATTACTTGCCTCTTAGTATCATTTTTGATGGCTCATAGAGAAATATAGAGATCTATGATTTTTAAACCAACTAGTTGTTTTTTCTCCAATAGTGTTTGATTATAAAACACTAAATCTTATAGTCACTTTTCATGGCTCATAGAACGATCTAGAGGTCTAGTTTTATCTTCTACTAGTAGGCAATTTTTTTAGCTATTCTATTTCCAACAATGATTGGTGTTCCATTTTTTGGTTTTCCTTAGCTCTATGTTTCAAGTTGGAAGTTGAGGATGCCTTACTAACATATTGAAACCTTTAGACCCAATTTCGCAGCAAGGTCAACCTGAAGATAAGACAAACTGCTAAAAATTGTCTTGTAAGTTATGTGAACAACATATGACAGTAGGGTTTAGACAGTTGAAGTGACACTTTGATAAAATCCCATGGCATGATGTTGGGATTTGAAATAAATCAAACCCAAAGAATATGTAGATTTCTCATGATTTTTCTTATAAAAATGATAAAAACAGAAAATATGTAGTCATTGCCAAAGCTAAATGTGCCACCAATGGAGTGGATAGATCCTTAAGAACTATAAGGATATCTAGGACTTAGGTCAGTGAGAGGGACTCCATGAATTCACCTTTTGTGGGAACTTAACCTTTATTTGTTCCAATAATCAAATATGGGGCACAATCTTTTATCTAGCCAATGGTTAAAAGAAAAGAGAAATAATAAGAAAACAAGGTTGTAGGGGCCTTCCTTTTCTAGAGCAACAAACATTTTTTAGCATCACAAAGTCCAATCCATTTTTTCAACCAATGTGTGATTATATCATCGCTATTGCCCCATTGTATAAGTGCCCTACCAAGGAGGAGTTTCGAGGGAGAAATTATGCAAGTGTAAAAGAATGACATCAATATTAGATTGGAAGACCTAAAAAAGTCATGGGAGTCCAATGAATGCACACTAGTGCCTAGTGGTTGGAGAGATACGAAGGTAAGGACACTTATTAATTTCTTGGTACATTTTCATAGGGTTTAATGTTTATTAAATCCATTGATGCATTGGAAAATGTTAAATATGCAACATTATTGTATGAATTAATGAATAAGTTTCACTAAGAAATTGGCTTGCAACATATTGTGCAAATCATGACAAATAATGTAACTAATTATATGGCTACCAACAAATTCCTAATGGAAAGGAACCCCTAATGTTCTAGAATCCATTTGTTGACATTGCATCAATTTGATTCTATAGGATGTGTGAAAAATATCCTTCATGAAGGAAATCATTGATCGAGCTAGGATAATCACAAAATTCATATATAAACATGCATTTATTCTTAGTCTCATGAGGAAATTGATAATAAATGGGGAGTTGTTGCATTCTACATTCACAATTTTTGCCAACAACTTCATTTCTCTTCAATTTATACTTCAATGTTAAATTGAAATGAAGCAAATGTTTGTTGTCTATGAGTGGTGCAATTTTCAATATAGCACAAGGAAAGATGGTACAACCATAAATTGGTTCCTTCTAGAAAGGATTGTAAGAAGTGTGCATGATTATAGAACCTTTGGTAAAGGGTCTTTGATTGGTTTATGAGGATAATCCCGCAATGTGATACTTGTATGAGGCCATGGATAGTGCCAAAGGAGTTGTCTAATCTTATCATGTGGAAGATTGTAACATGGTAAATACATAATGATATGGGATTTGATTGATAGTGAAAGGACTAGGATGCACCATCAACCCATTCATGCAACAACAATTTTCCTCAATCTCGCCTTTGCTTACTCATGCAAATTTTATTTTGATGTAGTTAATGGAAGGGCTCTTAACATCTCTCAAAAGGATGGTACCTAATGTCAATCCTTGCAAAAATATTACTCTCAAGATGGAGATAGAGATGGAGATGGAGATGGAGAGTCTAGCAAACTATTTGGCTTTGCCAATGTTGTTAATGAAAGGAGCATCTTGATGCCATGTAAGCTAATAGAATTTAAAATTTGTTGTAGATGTTTGGTGACAAAACTATGATGCAGAAGAACCATATTTACAAAAAATTATGTTCGAATCCTCATATAAATTTGTAGTGCTTCAAGATGTGAGCGCAACTAGAGTGTGTTTTAAAAAAATACACAAAAAGTGCAAGAAGTTAGAACTTCAAGTACACAATTGCAATTGTTATAATTTACTCACGTTTAACATATTTATGACCCTTGAAACTCATAAAATTTATTTATGACCTTCTTACAGGTTGGATTTTCCACATCTTAATGATTTGGTATATGTCCACTAAAATTCCCACTGTGGGTGAGGATGATAGGGAAAATACCATGTAGATATTATTTCCTTAGAAGGTATTAACATATTCTCTAAGTGGAGGGTGGAGTATAAGGCACCTGTTATGTAGGAGGCACTATCATGGTTAGAGGGGGAGGAGAAGCACTAGTGGAGACAAGACATAAAGGAGGAGGAGCAATAGTGGAGGCAAGAGACAAGGGAGGAGTAGCAAGAGTGGGGGGTAGAGGAGGACTTTCACATCATGGAGGATGATGTGACAACATCAAAACCAATTTATACACAAATTCCTACAACTACACCCACCAATTGACATTAGAATGATGATATGGGAACTTCTAGTGGAAAATAAGCAATGATATTTTCTCATAAAAGCAAGAGAGTAAATTGATATTGGATAACTAGCTACCAAATATGTTATTGTAGATGACTCACAATGAGAGATATATATATATATATATATATATATATATATATATATATATATATTAATTCTTTGATTGGATAACTACAAGATTTAGGATTCAATCTCGACTTTGATGTATAATTTTTTATTTAGCATCCATTCTTTAACCCAATTATAGATTACTCACAATGATTATATATATATCATCTCTTTTTTTTTAATTGTACATTTTTTTTAGTCCTTTTAATTGAACACCTATTAGGGTTCTATATTCAATCATTTATTGATTTGGCATCTATTACATAATCTATATATATAACCACACTTTGTAGATATTTTCCCTTTCAGTAAATTTTCCTTTTTAATCTAACTTTTCACATATTGAATAATAATAACAATCCTCTCTAACCAACACGGTAATATTTTGTGTTGTCGTTTTGGCATGATATCAGAACCAGATGGGAAGGAGTCTTGAACCATGTGTGTGCTTTGAGTGGGAGTGTTGAAAGTAATAATCTAACACCGAGAGGGGAGAATGTAACAAGTGTTTGGTATGAAAAGTGCATGTAATTCAATGGTATAATAGATAAATCACTAAATAAGTTTTGTGTTACATGTTTAATATATCTAATTTTTTTATCTGGTATCAACCTAAGTCTATTAACAAGTTTTGTGTTCGATGTTTAACATGTTCAATTTTTTATATGACATTAAACCAAAGCATGGTAGTAGAATCTGCAGCATGGTAGCATCTGTGTTTAAAGTTTAATATTTAATATGTCTAAGTTATGATTTTGTCAAGAGGCGCAATCTACAACCCAATATAATTTCGATGTTAAGTATGTCATTGCACTGAGAAGAGCAATCTACAATCCAGTATGACCCCGATGTTAAGTATGTCATGTACTCAAAAAATAATAAATTTTATTTTTGATAATATCGGCCAAAGCATTAACCTAATCTTTAATTTTATATAACTTGAATATTTAGATTATATATAACTTTTTTAACTTATTAATGGGCTCAAATTAATTATTAAAATACAACTATGTATTATTTATATAATTTGAATGGATAGTAAATTATCTCACCCATTTAATAATTTCTTTCTTATATACGTGAATTTGAATGGATCATAAATTTACCTTTAACAAAACAACTACCACATTGAATTTCCTAATGAATGGATAGTAAATTATCTCACTCATTTAATAATTGCTTTATTATATACGTGAATTTGAATGGATCATAAATTTACTTTTAAGAAAAAAAAATACCACATTGAATTTCCAAATTAAGTAAAATTTTAAACATCTTTACTCTTTACTAAAGTCAATACCATTTCCTAAATCAAAGGAAAAGAGTTAATTCAATACAAACAATCAAATCTAAAATCTTTTAATATTTCTTTTAATTAAATATTTGCAAAATGAATTTTTGAAAAGAAAACCCATGTTTTATGGATAAATTAATATCTTTAAAGATATAAATATTTCCCCATCAAAATTGCAATATTTCAAAATTTAAATAAATAAAAATCTAAATAAATTGGAGGTATGGTAAATAAATAAAACCTATTTTTATAAGTACTCCAGAGTTATGGTAAATAAATAAAAATATATATAAACTAGATGTATGGTAAATAAATAAAAACTTCTTTTTATATTTACTCCATAAACCTTTTTATATTTAAAAAAAACTCAAAAACAAGGTTTTATTTAGATGAAGCTTATGGGACAAATACCATGGGACAAATTAATATTGATACCATGGGCTAAATACTATGGGCCAAATACCATATTTATAAAAGAAGTATGGTAAATAAAAAAATAAAAAAAAGGTATAAAGAGGTATGATAAATAAACCAGCCTAGATCCATCTTAACTCCGGATCTATCAAGCACCGAGAGGGATCAAATCTCTAGAGGTGAAAACCTCTTTTTTGAGTGCAAAACTTGAAGAAATGTTTGCACCTCGAGAGATTTGATCCCTCTCAACACTTGATAGATCCAGAGTTAAGATAGATCTATGTTGATATGGTATCACAACCAAATATATGAGGCAACAAGTGATACATGCAAAAGAAACGAATCCATGGAAAAAATCTCGAGCGATGTGTAAATTAGTTTATGTATTTAATATATACATGGAAAATATCCAAGTAAAATAAGTTTATGTATTTAATATGTTAAAACGTTTAATGTATTGAATAATTATGGGAATAGGCTTGGTATATTTTAGAATAGGTGTTTTAGGTATTTAATTTTTTTTTTTTTTTATAAAGTAATCGTATGGTTTGGTTTTGAGTTTGATGAAATATTTTTAGTTGTATAACAACATTAAAGGTGGTTTTATTCGTTTTATTTCAATATTGAATGTTTCCATTCATTTCATTTCAATATTAATTTTTTCAATTGACAACGAATGAATCATTTCAGAGATCAAGTTGTGTCAATGAATTGTTTTGGAGAATTTCTCATGTTTATTGTATTCTGAAATTGTTAGGCTTGGCTTTGTTCATTTGCATTTTAAGTTCAAGCCTATAACAAATAAAAAAAGTGATAATAGATAGATTTAAGAGTATTCTTACTAGAATCAACTTAAAGTAGAATTTTTAACTAAAAGTGGTTGTTCATTCATGTTGCCTAATAAATATACATCTCACAACAATTTTTATGGACAAGATCTCATGGAGATATGCATAAGAAATAATCCCTCACATGAACATCTTCATGTTTTTGGTTGTGAGAATTGAAAACTACTTTCTATTGGAAATAATCCCAACTATCTCATTTACTATCTATAATTAAACCATTCATGACGTACAAAGAAAATCTTATTGCAGATTTACTTTAAGATTGAAGTAATATGAAATTAATTGTATTTTTGACTATTGTATTGTTTTCTCATCTCTGCAAGATTTCTATAACAGGAAATCAACATCGAAAATTTTAGCGCGCATACACAATGGTTATTAATTGCATGGTTGAATTGTGCAATGTGATTATGCATTACGTGAAATTAGTTTGTAAAATTGCCAAATAATATATTTTATTAACTAATTTAATAGTAGTTCCATGTCATGATATATAAAAAGGACAATGTGTGTTTTTAAATACAAGTTTTAATCACGTGTCTCAAGGTCTCATTGTGCGTATAACCGAATAATTTTTACAGTGTGTGAGAAACAAAGTCTGAGTAAAATCTTGTTTTTATAGTGGGTAAAAAGGAGCAACAACCTTTGTTTCTTCTCTTGTAAATGAATTTGGTTTATTGAATAAAAAAAAATCTAAATATATATTTTTGGGTGTTATGTTATAAAATTTATTTTTATTGGCTCCACGCATTACTTTATTTCTTCTTTATTTTTATTTTTTTCTGTTTATTTCATGTGGTATTAAATTCGAGGATTTTCAAAGCAGGTTTATTACAGTTAGACAAAACAAAGAGCCAAAGGTTTATTAATGTTTGACAAGGAGAAGGTTTATATCAGTTGGAAATGGAAACTTCAAGCACAAGCTTTACAAATCCATAGATTCCTCAGTTTAATAGGAAAAACTATGATTATTGGACAATCACAACAAAGGAATTATTTTGTTATCGAGATATATGAGATCTTGTAGATAATGGGTTCCAAGAACTAATTAATGTAGCAGTATATAATGCTTTGAAATAAAAAAAGAGATATTTGTTCAAAGATAATAAGGACTCCAAAGGCCTTTTCTACATATTCCAAGTAGTGCATGAGAGCATTTTTCCAAGGATTGCAGTAGCGACAAAGTCAAAGAAAGCATGGGATATTCTCAAGACAGCATATGAAGGCATGAAAAATGTGAAAACAACAAAGTTGTAAATGTTAAGAAGGGATCTTGAAATAGTATATATAAAGGGGTCTAAGAAATTAAACTCATTTTTTACACAAACTATTGACTGGTAAGTCAAATCAAATGTTATGGCGAGACACTTGAAGAAAGGAGAGTGGTTGAAAATATTCTACGAAGTTTACCAGAAAGGTTTCATTATATTTTTGTGGCCAAAGATGAGAAGAATGATCTCTCACAATTCTAGGTGGATGAGATTCATGCCTCACTCATTTCTCATGAACATAAGTTGAATAGGTTCGCAAATTCTTCATTGGAACATAATTTCAAGACACTAGTCTCAATTGGTCATGGTATAGGTAGAGGAAGATCAAATCATAGAGGTAGAGGAAGAAGTTCATATAGAGGTGAAGAAGAAGCTCTTGAAGCTCAAGTGGAAGAGGATGCACTAAAAAATCAAGCCAAAATCAAACACAAGGTCAAAGGTATGATAAGTCTCAAGTTTAATGTCACTATCACAAGAAGTATGGGCACCATTCAAGTGAACGTAGAAATAAAAATATGATATTTAGTGAAAAAAATGTAAATTTTACAAAGGAAAATCAAAACAAAGACAATATGTTCTTAGCTTGCAGTGTAGCAAAAGAGAATCAAAAGGATGTATGTTTTTTAGACTTAGGTTGCAACAATCACATGACAAAGGACATAGAAATGTTTTCCAATTTGGATGAGAGTATAAAATCAGAAGCCACACTAGAGACTAATAACAAAGTGATAGCCATGGGTGTAGAAATTATACAAACAATATGTATACCAATGGATTCAATCCGATCATGTGATATGATAAAGAAAGATACTGAATCCTTCTACAAATTAATTGCGGAAAATAAACATGATCGCACAATCACACCAACTAAGAGAAAGAAGAAAATCAATCACACAACACAAATATTTTTTCCTGGGGAAAGGTTGCTACTCAAAACCCCTCTATCTTTATTGTATAATGAACCAAGGAATCGTGAACAATACAATGCACTCTTCTCACAAGAGTCTGTTGCACTATCCTGACTCTCTCACACTGATCCAGACAAAATTGGTCCAACACTTAGCCAATTCTAAGCCTGACTTTAGCCTACCTTGCTCACGCAATCCCTAGGCAATTAATCCATATTAAATAGGATAATTAGCCTTTCTTGATTGTGCAATTCATCATGGGCATACTATGGTGTATATAATTGCGCCCGGGCAATTTTCTATAAATACAATTGATAGATAACTTCCCTTTAACCATTGTCTCAACTAGGTCTTCATCAGAACTGGCATGCATGCAACTATTAATAGTAAATCATCATTCAATTGACAAATCACTGCATGTGAATTAAATTTGCTTTAATTCACTTGACCTCTCACTAGTGCAACAATCAGTTACAACTAGTTAGACTAACTTTAACTCACTTAATTGAGTTAACTGGTTTTTCATGCATTAAACTAATACACTAACTGCAACTTGGACTCTAAAACAAATAGAATCACTCTACATGCCTAACCAACCACCCTCAACTCGAATTTCATGAGCCAACTGAGTCTATCATACTCAGTTAACTATTACAAATGATTATGAGATAAGATTACAGTTTACTGTCCAATTTATTCAAGGGATAAATAAATTGACACACATTTCTTCTAATTTAATTAAGAAATAATTAAATCAAAAGCCTCCATGGTAGCCATTTTTGGATGCCATTTTCTGGATGTTGTTTCTAGATGCCAATTTCAATGTTTATTGTTGCAAATTTCAACACTCCCTCTCAACAAGAAAGGAATCAATCTGCCTTGATCCGACACCTTTGGAATGTTCTGCATGTAACACTTCTAAAAATAAATAGCCTCCAAAAAATAGAATCAGTATAATGCATATGTCATCAGAGTCTTCTGACTGCTGCTAGCTACTGCACATGTCTACTGGACTCTCTGCGCTGCTGACATATGCATCCATGCACTCTGCACTGCTGCCAACTCTGATCTATGCTCCAGTATCTGACACATGTCACTCTAATTTTTTTCCTCCTGACATCTGACTGCATCAATCTAATCGATCCTTCTTGCTACTGCTATACTGTGGGCTCCTCGTAGCCAAGTTCGATCCATGCGACACACCATCTCAATGAATCCTACCCAAATTTCTTTTTGGGATTAATTATGCACATCGCCCCACCTCACACTTGGAGGTATAGTTGCATGTACTCCATCTACCCTTTTGGCTTGAAATTTCCCCTTCCTGGAGGTCTTCACTTGAGTGGAATCTTCCACTCGGTCTCCTCTACTTCTCCAATTGTGGCTACTCCACAAACTTCTGAGACTGCTTCTGAGGCTGCATGTTGAGAGATAATTGCTCCCTCTCAACCACCAATTCATTAACCACTGCTTTGCTCCTTAAAGCCTTGCATGCATCCTCAACCTCGAGAGCATACAGGTTCTTGAATCTAGAACCGATCTGCTTCACCTATCCCGTGGCTATGTGTTTAAGGAAAAAATTTCCTTTTCTAAAAATCACTTCATAACCACGGTCTTCCAATACCGCTACAAAGACAAGATTATTCTTTAGGCCTGGAACATACAAAACATCTGCTAGTCTGAGATGGGAGCCATTCTCCCTCTGAAAGGTAACTGTACCTATGTCGATCGCGCTATACTTCTCGTCATATCCAAACTCTATGTTCTGTCAGAGGTCCTTCTCCTCCAAGTCATTGAAGAGATCTCTATCCCTCGTCATATGGAATGAGGCACTACTGTCTAAATACCACATGCATCCCATTATACTGTTGGCCATGCATGCAATGAGAGTAAAATTGAGCTCGAACTGTGAAGCCAATGCTTCACCCGTTGCAACTGCAAGCTCCTTCTTGCTTTCCTTCTTCTGTGGACAATTTGTAGCATAGTGCCCATGCTCGTGACGATGAAAACATTTGATCTTGGACAAGTCCTTCTTGCCCGCTTCGCCTTGGGATTTCTTTCCCTTGCCCTTCTTTGCCTTACTGACTAAGGCACAATCTTCCTATTCATTAGTCTTATATGAGGATCCATCCATGGTATTCCGCCTAAATTATTCTTGTACCAAATCCGACCAAAGTCGCTCCCAATCTGGTAACTTCTCCTTCCCTTTAACAGAGTATTGATAATTATGCCAACTCTTGGGAAGGCCTAGAAGTGCTAGGCTCACCAAGTCAACATCTGCTACGGTCATACCAACACTTCCAAGCTCATCTCAACATTGAGTGAGCTTCGCCAAGTATGTTGGTACCGTCTCGCCCTCCTCCTTCTTGATTTTCCTGAGCTTGTCCTTTAGTGCCAACTTCCTTTGGTCGTTATCGTTCTAAAACATATCTGTCAAGGCCTTCCACATTGCATATGGAGTTTCCTTGCCATGGATACTTGAGACAATGTGATCTCGATCTCCCTTTAATAAGATCCTCCTCGCCCTTGCTACCTTCTTTTTCCAAGCATCAAGAAGAGCAATGTCTGCTGCTGCGGGCTTGGGAATATCATTATCAATGAATACTTTCAACCTGTTGTCCTCCAGAACTGAATCCATTTTCTCTTTCCATGCAATATAATTAGAACTACCCTCGAGTGCATATTCCAATACTAATCCATTGAAATCCATCTTGATCTTCTTGTCGCACCAAAGAAAGTATCTGCAAGTTTGAATACTGTTCAACACAAAATCAATTTCTTCTCCATTATTGTGATTCATGGCGCTCTGATACCATGTAGAAATTATACAAACAATATGTATACCAATGGATTCAATCCAATCATGCGATATGCTAAAGAAAGATACTGAATCCTTGTACAAATTAATTGCGGAAAATAAACATGATCGCACAATCACACCAAGTAAGAGAAAGAAGAAAATTAGTCGCACAAAAAAGATATTTTTTCCTAGGGAAAGCTTGTTGTTGAAAACCCCTCTATCTCTATTGTATAATGAACCAAGGAATCATGAAACAATACAATGCACTCTTCTCACAAGAGTCTGCTGCACTATCTTGACTGTCTCACACTGATCCAGACAAAATTGGTCCAGCTCTTAGCCAATTCTCAGCCTGTCTTCAAACCTGCCTTGCTCACACAATCCTTAAGAAATCAATCCCTATTAAATAGGATAATTAGCCTTCCTTGATTGTGTAATGCATCATGGGCATCCTATGGTGTATATAATTGTGCCCAGGAAATTTGCTATAAATACAACTGATAGATAACTTCCCTTTAATCTCTGTCTCAACTGGGTCTTCATCAAAACTAACATGCATGCAGACATTAATAGTAAATCATCAGTCACTTGACAAATCACTGCATGTGAATTAAATCTGATTTAATTCACTTGACCTCTCACTAGTACAACAATCAATTACAACTAATTAGATTGACTTTAACTCACTTAATTGAGTTAACTAATTTCTCATGCATTAACTAATACACTAACTGCAACTTGGACTCTAAAACAAACAGAATCACTCTACATGCCTCACCAACCACCCTCAACTCGAATGTCATGAGCTAACTGAGTCTATCACACTCAGTTAACTATTACAAGTGATTATGAAATAAGATTACAATTTATTGTCCAATTTATTCAAGGGATAAATAAATTTGACACACATTTCTTCTAATTTAATTAAGAAATAATTAAATCAAAAGCCTCCATGGTAGCCATTTCTGGATGTTGTTTCTAGATGCCAATTTCAGTGTTTCTTGTTGCAAATTTCAACAATGGGTAAAGGAAAAATCAATATCCTAACCAAGAAGGGAGAGAAAAAGTGTATTTCAGATGTTTATTTTGTTTCAAGTTTAAAACGCAATCAAATAAGCGTTGGATAACTTATATGCGAAAGGGGTGTTGGCAATATGATGTAGAGTGTTGTCCTTGATGGCAACCCACTTGATGAAGATGATGACAATCTACTTAATGAAGTTGTTCTTGATGCTTGATGAATTTATTAATGATGTAAATCTAATGTTCTACAAGTAGCTCAGAAGGTGCAGAAGAAAGAAATATCAGTAAGGGCCAAAACAATGATGAAAAGTGTATGTCACAAGGCATACGCGGGTTTGCTTACGAGAAGTAGCGTATGCACGCGGGAAATAACGTTCCAAGTCGCGTATGGTCAATTGCGCTCTAAATGTGTAAAACCAGGGGTTACTACCATAGTATTGACCCATTGTATTGAGCGTTGGGTTGTCTACTTGATCCCGTCTAGGAATACCATCGGAAGTGGTGTGGTTTTGGCTCATGGTATTGATAACGGGTAAACCTATATAAGGAGAATAAAATCATTGTGCAAAGTGTGTGCATGAGTCTAGGTTTGAATGAATACTTCACTCTGAAGTATATCTGTATGGAAAGGGTAATAATTTGATGATAGATTTGAATCTGTGATGCACCTATGAAGAAAATGATGAAGAAGGATCTCTAGATCTGAAATGTATTTGTAGATCTGTTTATGGAATGTTTAGATCTGAGATGAGGCAAACATCTGTCGGAAGTGAAGGGTAAAATCTGAACTGAGTATTTGATCTGAAGAAGTATGCTGCCCTATAATGTCTGAAGATCTATACGCAAGTATGTAACAGAGGAAGAGCGTATATACGCAGGTTTGAAAAAGGGAAAGCGCGTATGGGTTGTGAAATTAGTTCTGTAATGTGCAGATGTATACGCGGGTTGATATGAATGGAAGCGCGTATATACGCGGGATCAGTGAAAGGAAAGCGCGTATGAAAACTAGGGTTTGTTGATATCTGTGGAATGAAATGTCTAATATGTTCTGCTGGTTTACTGCTATCTTTCAATGAGTTATAAGTTTCAGTTTGATGTATGATTGAGCTTAAATGTGTGGAGTGGGTCTAGTCTGAATATATGATGAAAAGTGGCCTGCAAGTTGTGTTCTATTGAAGGTATTGGATCCAGTGTGAAAATTGATGAAACGTGGTCCATGGTGGTGCTGAGGGTTGTAGCCTTCAGTCAGGGGGTTGTAGCTCCCTTCCAGGTGAGGCTGGTAAACGACAGCAGGGGGTTGTAGCTCCCTTCCAGGAGAGGCTGGTAAACGAGAGCAATGGGTTGTATCTCCCTTCCAGGAGAGGCTGGTAAACGAGAGAAGGTTGTAGCCTTCTGCAGGTGGGTGCCTGCGTGCTGGTATGAGTCTGCGCCAGTACATGGTTGTAACATGTTTTCTTTATATAATAAATATTGAAGACTGAGACGACGGCAGCGGTGGTTTTCTCCCGACTTGGGTTTCCACCTAAAATCCTGGTGTTCATGTGTGATGCTTATGTGTGATGATTTATTCTGTTATTACTGCACATGTTTACTGTTAACTAAACATCAGAAGAATGAATGTTGCATAGATCTAAGTAAAGATTTAATTGCATAATAAGATCTCTGTGTATACGTGAGTTTTTTGAAGGATATCTGTGTGTATACGCTAGTTGGCTTTAGCAAAGTAGCGTATGGGTTTTGAAGTAAGAAAAAGTAAAAATATTTGAGTAAGTCCTAAATACTGATTCACCACCCCCCCCCCCCTCTCAGTATTTTTCCCAACAAGGGGTAAATGTATTTTTCAAAAATGGAGAGTTCATAATCCTGGATAAATTTCCAAGGAAATAGCTCATTGCAAAATTTTAAATGATAAGAAATATGTTTCCCTTCAAGATAAAACCAAATTTGAAGGTAAAGCTTTCTCAAAAACAACTCTCAATGAACCCACAAGAAGATGAAAGAAAATTTGCAACAATTACACAAAAAAATAATTCAATTAGAAATAAAATATGAAAAATTAGCTATGGCATCTAAGATTTGGACATCTCAAATTTGGAGGTCTAAACTTACTACATGGGAAATACATGGTAAATGCTGAGAAATATGAAGGGAAATTATTGAGTGATTTCTCTTTTCTTGATAATCGCTTGTGATGTATTTTACTTTTTCTTACTTATTAGCTTCTTTACTTATTATTATGTGTGTATATCATCAAACAACTACCAAAACAAGAAGAACAAGAGCATAGAATATACGCTGCAAGCTAGGGACAAAAACTCTCCACTTGAGATGAAAACCCGCAAATCTCTTCTCTTCCTTATAGATTCTTCAATTGACGAATTACAAGACCTTTAGAACAAGACCAATACCCTCCAAGACCAAGTCCAACCTTTCTGAATGATGTTATTTCCTTGTCCAAGCCAAACCCAGTCAAATCTTTTCCAATAACGCAATTTCGACCTTCATCTACAGAATTTCGTACTCAACAGTAGACCTGAAATTCTCATCCGTCCTACAATTTTTGTTGCCACATGTGAGAGCTTATTTTAGCCTCCCATGGCTTCCTTAGACCTTCACTTGGATATCTCTTCCTTATAGAGCTTGAGGATGGCTTTTTGTGACCTTCACTTGACCTTCTTTCCTTCCTTTCTTCAAGATCGAACTTGTAGAAGAAAACCCTAGCCTTCCTTCGCACCTGTGAGAGAGAAATAGCCCAAAATTAAGTCTTTTTCATCCTCTTCCTTCTTCATTGCCTTTTTCTTCTTCCTCCTTCGCTTGAATGAGTGAGTGATGTGTGTGCTTCAAGGAGGTCGAGTTTCCTCCTTTATATAAGCTTCTTCAAGGTGGGTGTGGCTCCTCAAATTAGGCCGACTTTCTAGCTACTAGGCCAACTTGTTCTTGAAGGGTATTTGGCACTTTTAAGGACAAAATTAATTTTCTTTGCAAGATAGAATGTGCACGATGGGGTCTTCAAATTATGACAATGACTCTTTTGACTTCTTGACCTAGGACAAACCCTAGAAGCACTCAATGGGTGCTTGACCTATTAAATAAAACACCTTGAACATCAAACCCATGCTAAATAATAATAATAATAATTTTTCTTTCATTTTACAATTTACAAGAATCAAAAGTACATTTCATATCTATGAAGGTCGAACCTAGTTACACATTGTTTTCAAATCTACCTCTTAAATTGGTAGGTATTCATACATGGTACATGGAAATTCTAAATCTAAAGAAATATCATAAGAAGAGTCAGATTAGTAAACCATATGTATAGCATCATATCAACCAACATTATGATATCTCAAGGCTTTGACTAACAACTCTATATCTCCACAAGATCAGAGCACAATGCTGGCAAGACCAATGATTTATAGACACCATCATCATGATCTCTTAAGGTACATACCCCACCCAGGTGTTCATAGAGTATGTCCTTCCTTGGACTATTCTTATCTTGGTTAGCTAGTCCTCAAATAATATCGGCCCACGAATACTCTTATCTTGGATGCCCTACCTCATCCTCAAAGAGTATCGAATGTCAAATGCTTACCCAATCCTCCATTCTATCTTCCTAAATGAAGACAAGAATGATGTGACTATATCTCCCTCTCAACTAGGGAGGATACGTCAACCAAGCCAAGCTTGTATCTCAAATACACAAGCTTATTATTAGGAAGATATTTTTTTAATATGCTAGCTACCTGCTCATCAATGGAGATATATAGTAGCTTCAACACACCATCTTGTATTATCTTTCGAATGTATTGATACTTGTTGATATGATTTGTATTTCCATGAAACATTGGGTCTTCAAAAAATTGTATACAATTGGTGCTATCACAGTGTATCAATATAGGGTCCATACGTCCTTCAAATAGGTCGAATAGTAGCTTCCTCAACCAGATCACTTCTCTGCTTACTTCACAGGTTGCAATATACTCAACCTCAACACTACTAAAAGAAATTGTACCTTTCTTTCTGCTCATCCATGCAATCACGGAGGATTCCAAACTGAAACATCCTCTTGTAGTGCTCCTTCCATCCTGCTCACTGCCTCCCCAATCGAAATCTTTATATCCAATCAAGTGGACATCATTCCTCCTCTCATATTTCATGAAGTAGTGGATGGTTCCTTGCATATATCTTAGTATATTTTTTGCTATTATCCAATGATCATGCTTTGACTCCACCTCGAATTGACTGAGAACATTTACTGCAAAATAGATGTATGGTAGAGTATTCACCAAGTACATCAGTGAGCCAATAAATTGTCTATACTTGGAAGGATCCACAGGGTTGATTCGGGACTCCTTAGTCTTTTCAAATTTTTTTATCATCAGGGTTTTCATTGGTTTGCAATCCATCATGTAAAACCTCTTCAACATGTTGATCACATACTTTATTTGACCTAGATAGATCTCATCGGGTCCTTTCCAGAATTCCAGCCACAAATACTAGCGCATCAGCTCTAGATCCTTCATTTCAAATTTTGTTGCTATTTTCTTCTTACATTATTCAATTTGACCTTCTACACATTTCAAGAGAATATAATCCACATATAGAAGAATGATTACCATCTCTCCCTTCCCAACTTTAATATAAAGGTTTAGATCAACATAACTCTTTGTGAAGCCTAATCTTTGTAGGTATGCATTCATCCTCACATACCATGCCCTTGGTGCTTGCTTGAGGCCATATAATGTCTTCTTCAATCTGCAAACGTATTCCTTTTTGTCTTTAACTTCAAATCCCAAGGGTTTTTCTATATAGAATTCATCATCGATTGTGCCATTTAGAAATGCAGTATTGACATACATTTGGTGGATGTTCCATCCCATTGACGTTGCTAAAGAGACCAACGAACGTATAGTTGTATACCTTGTTGTTGGATCAAATGTCTCTTCATATTCAATGCCTTCATGTTGAGAGAAGCCCCTAGCCACAAATATTTCCTTATATTTATCAATAATACCATTTGCTGCATGTTTGATCCTATAGATCCATTTGGAAGTTATCACAAATTTGTCTTCAAGCCTAAGTACGATCTCCCAAACTCCATTCTTCATTATATATTGATATTATTCATTCATGGCATCCTTCCATTGTTGGTGATTGACAACTTCTTCTAAACTGGATGGCTCTACTTCTATTATTTTTTTTCATGTAGGATGCATACCCAGAATATCGTTTGGGCTTCTTACTTTCCATAAAAGTGCCTTGAGCTACTCCATGACCTTTTACATCTAGAAGTGTAGACTTCAACCGGTTAGGTCCTTTTCTACTTTCGGGGATAACCATATGTTGTTTAGGTTCACAGGGACCTTCATCTTCATGGTTTGATTCTTATTCTTCCCTAGTAACTTCTTCTTCAAATACAAGAATTTATTCATCATCAGAGTCCATAGGGAGATCCTTTGATTTCTTGAATGCAATAATTTTGTCAAATATAACATCTCAACTGACTTCTTTTCGGCGTCCTTCCTTTATGTAGATCCTATAGACCTTAGAAGATTTATTGGAGCCCACAAATGTTCCCTTCATTCCTGATGGACCCAACTTCTTTCTTTTTTCCTTAGGTATATGAATATAGACATGACAACAAAAAATTCAGAGATGATCTGTGGTTTGTTTCTTCCTATTGAATACTTCTTTGGGAGTTTTATTATCTAGTGACATGTGGGGACTTCGATATTGTATGTATAAAGTTGTCTTAATATTTTCACCCCACAAATTTTTTGGAAAATATTAATAATGTAGCATAGCTTTTACATTTTCTTCAATGGACCGATTATTTCATTCTGCAACTCCATTTTGTTCGGGATTATATGGGACTATCATATCCCTCTTAATCCCACACTCCTTACATAAAGCTATGATTTCCTTGGATGTATATTCTCCTCTATCATCATATCTTAATATCTTGATCCTTCTTTCTGTAAGGTTTTCTACTTCAGCTTTGAATTCTTGAAATTTGGTAAATACTTCATCCTTGGATTTCATCAAGTAAACCTAAGTTTTCCTTGAATGTTCATCTATAAATGTGACATAATATAGATGACCTCTAGGTTATTTAGGAGTCATTGGACCACATACATCAGAATGAATAAGATCCAAGGTTTCTTTTGACCTTGAAGCACTGCTTCCAAATGGTCTCTTGGTGTTCTTACCCATTGCACATCCCTTGCATATTCCTTCATGATCTTCTTTCAATTTGAGGATTACAACTACTATAGAACTTAGAGTTGGAAGGATTTTGAAATGGAGATGACCAAATATTCTATGCCAAAGTTCACATGGGTTGATTTCAATGTGAACTAAATCTGGAGTAAGAGGAGATAACAACCTGTAAATTATTCCTTCGGGAATTCCAATCACACTAGATTTTTCTATGCTTGATTTTTTACCTGATACTACAACGTTTCCATCAATGAAAGCCACTATATCACCTTTATCTTATCAACTTGAAATGGATAGTAATTTCTTATGCAAACCTGGAAAAAATAAGATTTTTTCGAGATGAATATTGCCTCCATTCTCTAGTTCTATTGAGGTTGTTTTGATTCCTCTAATAGGATAGCTCTTATTATCACCAAGTTCTACAAAGTAAGAAGACTTTAATTTTTATAATTTCTTTAGTTGCTTGGGATGACTTTTCATGTGTCTTGATGCTCCATTATTCATCACCCAAATTTTCTCATCTTGAAATGTGCCAATGATTGTTGAGAAGAGTCCTTCGTTATTTGTCTTGGTTACTTCTTTCTTTGGAGTAAATAGGAGATTCCATGCTTCCTTGATACCTTAATTGAGATGAATTTCTACCTTTGAACACATATTTACAAACTTCTTCGATGTATTAAAGATATTCATAATTCCCTTAGCCAACCTTAGCTCTGATACCATGTTGAGAAATCTAAAGGCCAATGATTAGAGTGATTTCTCTTTTCTCGATAATTGCTTGTGATGTCTTTTTATTTTTTCTTACTTATTAGCTTATTTACTTATTATTATGTTTATTTAACATCAAACAACTACCAAAATAAGAAGAACAAGAAAAATCCAGGGCCAAAACCTCTCCACTTGAGAGGAAAGCCCACAAATCTCTTCTCTTCATTATAGATTCTTAAATTGATGAATTCCAAGACCTTTAGACCAAGACTAATACCCTCCAAGACAAATTACAACCTTTTCAGATGATGTTATTTCCTTTTCCAATTCAAGCCCAGTCAAATCTCTTCCAATATTCACATTTTCGACCTCCAGCTGCAAAATTTCGGCCTCCACTGTAGAGCTAAAATTTTCAGCCCTCCTCTAGTAGTTCCTATCATACGTGAGAGCTTCTTTTAGCCTCCTAGGGATTCCTTAGGCCTTCGCTTGGATTTATCTTCCTTATGGAGCTTTAGGATGCCTTCTTGTGACCTTCTCTTGAACTTATTTCCTTCCTTTCTTCAAGATCGAACTTGTAGAATAAAACCCTAGATCTGCTGCAAAAACCATAGCCTTCCTTCACACGTGTGAGAGAGAAATAGCCAAAAACAAAGTCTTCTTCGTCCTCTTCCTTCTTTGTTGCATTTTTCTTCTTCCTCCACTTGAATGAGTGAGTGATGTGTGTGCTTCAAGGAGGTAGAGTTTCCTCCTTTATATAGGCTTCTTCAAGGTGAACGTGGCTCCTCAAATTAGGTAGACTTGCCAGCTTCCAGGCCAACTTGGTCTTGAAGGGTATTTTGACACGTTTAAGGAAAAAAATAATTTTCTTTGCAAGTTACAATGTGCCCAATGGAGTCTTCAACTTATGACAATGACTCTCTTGACTTCTTGACCTAGGAAAAACCCTAGAAGCACTAAATTGGTGCTTGACCTATAAAATAAAATACCTTGAGCATGAAAACCATGTTCAAAAATAATAATACTACTTTTTCTTTCATTTTACAATTTACACGAATCAAAACTTCAAATTTCATATTTATGAAGACCAAACCTAGTTACACATATTTTTCAATAGTAAAGGGTTTTCCACTTATAGAAAACCCAGAAAGATTATGTGAAGGATGCTTCATGGGCAAATACCATAGATAATTATTTCCAGAAAGAAAGTCAATAAGGGAAAAGACACCTTTGGGGATTGTCCATTCGGATTTGTGTGGATGAATTCATACACCCTAAATTGGTGGAAGATATTTTTTGTTGACATTCATAGATGACTACACAAGGAAGACTAGTCTATTTTCTAAGACATAACAATGAAGTGTTTGAGAAATTTTGTCAATTCAAGGTTCTTGTTGAAAAACAAATTGGACATCACATCAAATTTTTGAGAGTTGATAGAGGCAGTGAATATATTTCTAATCACCTCCTACATTTTTGCAAGGATCTTGGCATTCACAAACAATTCACAACAAGGTATACACCTTAAAAAAATGGTGCCTCTAAAAGGAAAAATAGAAAAATTATGGAAATGACAAGGAGTATATTAAAAGAAAATCATTTTCCAAATTAATATTAGGATGAATTCATAGCATGTGAAACTTTCAATATAAATATATGTCCAACCAGCGTAAAGAACATGATTCTAAAAGAAGCATGGAGTAGAAGGAAACATAGTGTTTATCACATGACAATGTTTGGATGTGTGGCATATGCACATGTTCCAGACGAGTTAAGAAATAAATTAGACAACAAAGGAGATAAATGTATATTTGTGGGTTATAGTAATGAATCCAAGGCATATAAGGTATACAATGCAATAACCAAAAAGGTCATCATCAACTGAGATGTATAATTCATAGAAGAGGAAGCATGGAATGGAATTTTGGAGAAGACAATTAATGTAGCAGCAAGTTTACCATAAGAAGATAGAGAGGAATTAATGGAATTAGACACTTCTTCAATGGAGACTCCTCCCACACCTATTCAAGCTCAAAAAATTAGTCCTCAAGTGACACCTTCAACAAACAATAGGGAACCCTCACGTATTCAAGAAAATAATCCTCCAAGTGGACAACAAGGATCACCGACAACAAGCATGTTTTATGCAGGGACAACAACTCCACATTCTACAAGTTCAACTTCAAGTGAAACATCAAATCCAAATTTGGCAAGTTTGAGAAGACAAACATTTAAAAATTTGAGAGATATTTATGAGCAAAATGAAGGTGAAAGAAGCACAAGTTTTAATTCTCCCTTTTCTTTATTTTCGCATGTAGATGATCCACTTAATTTTGAAGATGTAATTAAAGAATAAAAATGGGTAGTAGCAATGGATGAAGAAATAGATGCAATAGAAAATAATGATACACGGGAATTAGTAAGTCTTCCACAAGGAAAATAAATCATAAGTGTAAAATGGATCAATAGGACCAAAAACAATGCAAAAGAAGGGATAAAAAGACATAAAGCTAGGCTAGTTGTTAAGGGATACAAACAATAGCTTGGAATATATTATGTTGAAACATTTTCACCAGTTGCAAGAATGGAAACAGTGAGAACAATTTTAGCAATAGTTGCAACATAAATGTAAGGTATATCAAATGGACATAAAATCAACGTTCTTGAATGGAGTATTGAAAGAGAAAGTGTATGTGGAGCAACCTCTTTTTTATGAGGTTCAAGGGAAAGAAGACAATGTGTATATAGTAAAGAGAGCTCTTTATGGGTTGAAGCAAGCACCATGGGAATGGTATAACATAATAGACTCATATTTGTTGAACAATGGATTTAACAAAAGTGATGGTGAGCCTACCCTTGACATCAAAGAAAGTGAGGTAATCTTTTAACTGTGGTTTTGTATGTAGATGATTTAATTTTCATATAGAAATATTCTTATATATAATTTCAAAGAGGTCATGAAAAAATGAGTTTGAAATGATGTATTTGGGGTTGTTAAGGTACTTCTAGGCATAAAGTAAAGAAAATGGAAGATGGAATTTTTATTTCTCAAACAAAGTATGCAACGGACATCTTGAATGTTAGAAAATCATAAAGGAAAAAATATTTTCTTATTCTTGATAATTACTTGTGATGTTTCTTGTTATTATGATTCTTTATATCTTCTTTCATTTAGTTCATCAAGCAATTATCAAAGCAAAAACACATAAAACAATAGACACCATATGTAGGCACTATGTCAAGGAAACCCCCCTCGAGGGGAAAACCTAGTCGAGATAATTCTTCCTTTCAATAGTATTCTTTGAGACTCTTCACCCTATACATATACCAGACCTTCCCTCCACAACAAGTCAGCCTCCCAGATCTTCAACCCCTTTCCAGCAACTTCGACTAGGCAACAACTTCCAGCAGCAAACGGCTTCCGGTAGCAGCAAAACTTGGAAGAATTCAAATCTAGGGCACGAAAAAGAGAGAGAGAGGCACCAAGATTTCCTTTTTCTTCTTCTCCTTAGACTTCCCCAAACTCAAAGTTCTTTTGGCTTCTTGACAATAGACTTCAAAATTTTTCCCAACTACAAGAGATATAAAACTTATTGTGAGAGTGTGTGTTTCAAATGAATTCAATTTCCTTCCATTTATAGGATCTAGGTGTGTTCGAATAGGTGTCTCTTAGGCCAATATGGTCCCCTTTAGGCTGACTTGGTGTGGAGGTCACATAATTCATATTTTACTTAATATTAAAACTTTTTACATGATTCAAAAGCCCAAGATGCGTCTCTTTAAATGTAAAATGACTCTATTAACTTAGAATAAATTCTAGAAGTACTCAATGGGGACTTTGACCTAAAACATGGTGATCCAAGCACGAAACCCATGCTTTAATAAGTCACAATAATAATAACTATTATTATTTTCTTTATTCTTTTGTCAAGTACATTACATGAAGATCGAACCTAGTTACATTTTCCAACACTCCCTTTTAAATAGGAAGGTATTAATCATATACAAATACAATGGAAGATCACATACTACATGAAAAATGAAGAACTTTAGGCACCGCAATTCCATGGACTAGATTCCTAACTAGGGAAATCTATCCATTGGTCTCTCAACAATTTAGTGATCTAGATCTTAAGGGGAAGCCCCCAAGGTCTAAATATTTGAAATGGATCTGGCAAGATATGAAAAATTAGAATGCCAGAAAAAGGAGGGAACACAGAGTAAATAAAACCAAAAAGAATTTTTTTTATTAAAATAGAGAATAACTGTAGAAGCTACATTGTGATGGACAATCTGTCCTTTTACAAAATGCGACTTGTTACTTATACAATTTTTAGTTACAATAACGCATGTAAATTCCGTGGTTGGGTAAATACCATGGGTGAATGAATACCATGGGAAGATGTCACTTACAATACCATGGGTGATGAATACCATGGGTGGATGCCATTTACAATACCATGGGTAAATTCCATATGTGGATGAATACCATGGGTGTATACATACCATAGGTGAATAAAAATCGTGGATAGATGTCACTTATAATACCATGGGTGGATAATTACCATGGTTGGATGAATACCATGGGTGTAGGTCATTTTCCATTCAGATCATTCCTCCCCCCTTAAGAAGCAATGGTCCCAATTGCGTGAAGTTCCCTCCTGAGAAACCTTTGTTGAATATGAAGAGCCACTGAAGATAAGGGTTTTGTGCCGTTAAACCATAACTGTGATGAACGAAGATCTGAGGATAGAGATACTCAGTAATGCTTGTGAACAACTGTGATACTGACAGTGTGCGGCCTAGAAAATGGAATTTGATGAAGTTTGGGTTTGTGGATGACCCATAAACATGAAAAGCGAAGACCAGAGGATAGAGATACCCTGTAATGCTTGTGACCAAATGTGATGCTACAGTGTGCGGACTTGCAAATGGACTTCGATGAAGTGTGGGTTTGTGGATGACCCAGAACCATGAAAAATGAAGATCCGAGGATAGATATACCCTGTAATGCTTGTGACCAACTGTGATACTAACAGTGTGTGGCCTAGCAAATGGACTTCAATGAGAATGATTTTGTGTGGTTGACCCATAACCATGATGTTGATTGTTGATGAAGTAGCTAGTGCCTACATAGCCTGGGGTGGGAGGGAAAATCTCCAAAGAACCCAAGTTGAACATTGCTATTATAAAACTGATGAATGTGAAGCAGGTGCCTACTAAAGCGGGGTGGGAGGGCACGTCTCCAAAAGGAACTCGCTCTAAATGCTGCTCCATTTTAAAATGGGCATAAATCTGTCAATATAACTGAGAATATTTATTATAACCTATTTTTGGAAAGAGAATGATCACTCTGCATCTTCCCATGTGTTTTAAATCGCTATATGGGGACTCTGGAAACTCAAATTTGTGCTACAAATGTCTCGTCGTCACAAAATTTCCAAAAATAATAATTGATTTTAAATTAGCGATAACTCACTCGTTCGGACTCCGATTCGACTGATTTTTTTTTCAAATCCGGTGATTTTTCAAAGGGAGCTCAGGTGTATAATCATTTCTTTGAAATTTTGCATTTAAAACTTAAAAAAAAATGACAGGAGAGCCACAATCCACGAATTGTCGTCAGAACAATTTATGCAACACTGATTTTAAATTAGCGATATCTCTCTCATCCAAACACCTATTCGACTATTTTTTTTGAAATTGGTTATTTTTTCGCAAGGAATCTAGATATGCTATCTGTTTTTGAAAATTTTGCACCAATATTTTTAGATATTCTCTACAAAATTTTCACCCAAAAACTTCTTGCAAAAGAATGAAAAAAAAAAAATCTTCCTGCTTTTCCTAAGAAAGTGCTCTATGGAGGTCATGGAACTTGCATGGAGTCTGCTAAAGATCGATGAAAAATGTTGAAACTAAAATATGCTTCAAACCCTCATTCCCATGGATTCGTAACCTAAATTTGATACCATTGATCTGGATCTTAGGGGGAGGCCCCCAAGATCTAAAAAATTGAAATGGATTTGGCAAAATCTGCAAAATTAGAATACCAGAAAAATGAGAGAACACACAGTAAATAAAACCACAAAGAATTTTTTTTGTAAAAATAGAGAATAACCGTAGAGGCTACATGGTGATGGACAATATGTCCTTTTACAAAATGAGACTTGTTACTTATAGTATTTTTTAGTTACAATACCACACATAAATTCCATGGGTGGGTAAATACCACAGGTGAATTAATACCATGGGTAGACGTCACTTAAAATACCATGGGTGGATTTCGTTTACAATACCATGGGTAAATTCCATGTGTGGATGAATACCATGGGTGGATACATACCATGGGTGAATGAATACTATGGATAGATGTCACTTACAATACCATGGGCAGATGAATACCATGGGTGTAGGTCATTTTCCATTCAGATCATTTAGGCACTGCAATGCCACACACTAGATTCTTGACCAGGGAAATATATCCATGTGGGATTAAGATAGACTCAAGCCTTCAGCTGCTTTAGGTACCATCATGCTTACTTTCTAACCATCAACCCAAGGACCTAGGTGTATATCAATGATCAAAACTCTATGACTCGTGCCACCCTTCCCTACTTTGGGACCTAGAAATCAACATAAAGTGTCAGCCATATGGCCTCCCTCATCAGGAGATCATGTCCAAGTTATGCAAATGGCTCAAAAATGAAAGTGTTCAAAACTTGTTGCAATATGAACGACTGGAAGGGTCTCGCCACTACGATTCTAGCGCCATGAACGGTTCTCAAAACGGAGGTCGTATGCAAAAGTTATTCAGGCTTGAAATCGTCTAGTAAACTCCAAAAATGAGTTAACCAAGTTTGACTTTCAAAATTTTGAAAAAATAAAAAAAGAATATTCCCTGGAATATTCCATTCGGGTGAATTATCTGCTGACAAGTGGCAACTTTGGATTCGAGGATGTTTTGACTTCAATTGTTGGTGGCCAATCAAAGGGTGCCACGTGGCCCCAGGCCAAGGAGGTTTGGCATTTCAAAATATTTTTATGAGTTCACGAGAGTTGAACCATGGACCTCCTTGCAAGCAACACCGACGCCCGACCATTTGGGATATATGTATTTCTTAATATGTATTGAGGGCGGGTAATATACGAAGTTTTAAGAACATTCATTTGGCGGGAGGAAGGGCTAGCCCCATGTGTATTCATGACCCCATGTAACCACAACCGAGAATCGAAGGCTCAAAACTGGCGGTTAAACTGTCGCCCAGAAACTGCGTCATGTGGCCACGTCCCAAAAATTATGGCTATGGTTTTGAAACAGTTATGATAACCGTTATCTCCGGCGGTTCAAACGGGAATCACATGTGACCGCCCCCTATCAACAATTAATGCCAACGATTAGTAGTTACTGCCATTTATGGGGCCAGTTCGACAGTTTCGTAGTTTGGCTAGTTTTAGTCAGATTATCTATAGTTATTCCACATTTAGTGGGGTTTTGGGGGGGACATTGGGTATTTTTCTTGTTTCTGCCATAACTCCCTCATTATGGAACCAAATTGGATAAAAATTTTAGTCATTTTTGGGTCTCTTCGACCTTCTCAGTAGTTTGGAACAGGTTTCAGGTGGAACAGAGGTCATATTTAGAAATTTTTTCTTCGAGGAAGATGAAGGGGCCATCAGGGCCACCATGAGACAAATTCAGTTTGATGCCTAGCCAGGGGAGCTAGAGTCCTCTTCTAGAGTTCCAATAGTCTAAATTGGATAACTCAAATGTTATGAATATGATGAGATGGTTTACAGAGCTTGTAGAGAACATTTTAAGACCAAAAAGCTTCATTAAAGTTCCAGGGGCCATTAGAGCCAGCTTTTGCCAGCAGCAGTGCAGGGCTTAGCCAGAGCGGTTTGAGACCATATGCAGTGAACCCGTGGTCATTCTTGACTGAAAACATCATTCTGAATCTAATGATAAAGGTTTCAGCAAGTTTTGAATACTTCTAGAGGTCGAAAACTCAACAGAGAAGTTTTCATTGACCTTAGTACCAAGGGGTGCCGACAGGTGATTGAGGCGAAACCGGAGCAACCAGAGGCCATTTCTGAGGAATGAATAGTCTATTTTGGCTATTTAAGACATTTTGGAACCAATGGAAGTGGTTTCAGAACATTTTTAGAACTTCTAGAGCTCGAAAAACTGATGTGAAGTTTTGGGCAGCCATTAGGGCCATCATGGAGAAGGCACTGTATTGGGTAATATTTCATTGTTTAGTGTAAATGAAAAGCCATTTTTAGCTATTTCATATCTTTTGAAACTAAATTTAGAGTCAAATTTGCCTATCGAGGCATATTTTCACTTTTACTTTCATTTTGAGCAAATTAATACAAGAGGGACATGCCATTTGGGAGGCTTGGACCAGCAGACGTAGCCCAGGAGGGGTGAACTGCTCAAAAAATAGCTGAGTAATGTGTTTGTGGAAGTTTATTTGCTGTTTATTGCTATTGTACTATGTTAAATAATAAAATTACTTAATCAAACTTCACACATAAACCTGTATAACAAAGCTTGAAAGATTTGTTTAACTTGCAATTTAAGGAGAACCATTTGCACACAAAATTATATCTGTTTGGATACTTCACATAGCGTAACAAATACAATCCAAATTTATATTAGGTTGGTATCAGAGCTTTGGTGTTTTTGAGAATTAGGAGAGCTAGTGTTTCTCTCTGTATTTTTCTTGTGCAAAAGGATTTGTTTAAGAGCCATTTTGGGGCAGCATTTGTTGTAGGTTTTTGAGGATTACTAGGCTGAAGCTTGACTGTTAAAATAATGTAAAATATTGACTATTTTACTGTTTGAAAACTAATTGTTGTTTGAGTTTTCTTGAGATTTGTAAAGCTATTGATTAGCTAAGTCTTGGAGAGAACAAAAAGGAAGAAAGAGTTGAAGGCTTCTTCCTTACCCCAAAGCACCTTATGGACAACATTGGAAAACAAACCCTCTTGACGATTGTTTGTAAGAAGCTCTTGGAGTTTGTTTGTTGTTTGGCTGCTTGAATAAGAGTTGGTCTTTACAGCCATTTGGTTAAAAGCTTGTAATTTTTTTTGAAAAGCTTTGAGAACTTTTTTGAACTTAATTTGTTCATTGACATCATAATTACAACTTCTACAAGTGAAGTTTCCTCCTTCACAAGATTCTTCGATGATGATATGAAGCATGACTTTATTATATTGAAGGACATGGTGTAGATTTTGTTTGAGGATAAAAGAGAAAGCACTGAACTTCGTGAACAGTTGTTTTCCATGAATGAAGAGAAGGAAGAAATTCTTCAAATATTGCATGATATGGAGAGGCAGCTCCATCAAGCCCAAGAGGCTTTGACCAAGAAAATGCATGAGGAAGAGGTAATCCATTCTAACTTGTCTTCAGTTTCCTCATTAGAAAGATGTGTTGGTTCTTTAGAAAAACATACAAGAGGTATAGGGTCCAAATTAATGATTAAAATGGGCTACGAAGGCAAGGGATTAGGCAAGCATGCACAAGGCATGGTTGATCCCATTTCGGTTGAGGAACGACCCAAGAATTTTGGTCTTGGTTATGTGCAATTTAATGGCGAAGACTCCAAAAACATGAAAGCATGTGAGGCTAATTTAAAGAGAACCTTTATTCCAAGTTCTAAGATGCAAATATGTCAAATTTGTTTCAAAGATGATTTACATTGCTTTAAGCCTTTGATGCAGCAAGAAGATGGTAGACATGCAGCTTATGGCATGCATGAAAATTCAGATAGTTTTCAAGACAAAAACGGTGATGTTAATCTACAAATGAAATTTATAGCCTCTACTAGTTCATCTTCTCATGAAGACAAAAAGGATGAACATTCAAAGCAGCACAAGAGGTATAAATCTTCTCATGATAAATTTGATTGTGTTTCTGCAAAGCATGATAATTTTACATGCTTAAATGGAAGAAATATTTGTTGTACATATTGTGTTCAATTTAACCATGATGTTTCGAGATGCTGGATGAGGAAGAAAGCATACAGGAAGCAGATGAGGCAAAGACAACTTTCAAAGAAGGTGCATGAGTTTTGCACTTATTGCCAAAAGAAGGGAGATGATATCTCTCATTGTTGGAATTTTCATCCAACTAGTCGTCCAAAGCACATGCAGCAAGAGGACAGAAAAATTGGTGTAAATGGAACTAAGGATTCCATTATTGATGTGAAAATTGAAGATTCACATGAGGAAGAGTTGCAGCAGCAAAAGTCGCCATGGAGGTGGCTTGGTAAGAAGTGGATGGACTTCTTGGTACAGCAAGACATACTAATTTTGTACATATGCAAATTTCGGTTGTATACATGTATTTTATGTTGTAATTTCTTGTTTGTTTGAGCCACCTTGGATCATTGATCAAGGCAGCGATGTACAGTTTACTTTTGCAAATTTATCGCCAGAAATTTTCTAAGTGAGTGCAAGAAAGACAACTCTTGATAAGAGGACAAGCGCATCGAGGAAGAGAAGTGTGAATTACTTTTTAGTTGTGGTTCAAAGTCACTAGCCATGCAAGGCAAATGTTTGGAGGCTGAAGAGAAGAGGGTGCAGTATTCTTATTTGTTGTACAGATTAGTTTCAGTAGTCCAGAGAGCTTTTGGGGTCCAAAATCTTCTCATTTGGGTGTGATCAAGAGATCATGTCCAAGTTATGAAAATGGCTCAAAAATGAAAGCGTTCAAAACTTGTTGCAATCTGAACGACCGGAAAGGTCTCGTCGATGCGATTCTGGTGCCACGAATGGTTCTCAAAACGGAGGTCATATGCAAAAGTTATTCAGGCTTGAAATCTTCCAGTAAACTCCAAAAATGAGTTGACCAAGTTTGACTTTCAAATTTTTCAAAAATTAAAAAAATAATATTCCCTATAATATTCCATTCGAGCGAATTATTTGCTGACAAATGGCAACTTTGGATTCGAGGATGATTTGATTTCAATTGTTGGTGGCCAATCAGAGGGTGCCACGTGGCAAGCCTAGAGGCCACCACGTGGCCCCAGGCCAAGGAGGTTTGGCATTTCAAAATATTTTTATGAGTTAATGAGAGTTGAACCAAAGAACTCCACGCAAGCAACACCGGTGCTCTACCATTCAGGATACATGTATTTCGTAACATGTATTGAGGGCAGTTAATATATGAAGTTTTAAGAACGTTCATTTGGCGGGAGGAAGGGCTAGCCCCATGTGTATTTACGACCCCATGTAACCACAGCTGAGAACCGAAGGCTTAAAACTTGCGGTTAAACTGCCGCCCGGAAACTGCGTCATGTGGCCATGTCCCAAAAATTATGGCTACGGTTTTGAAACAGTTATGATAACCGTTATCTCTGGCGGTTCAAACGGGAATCACATGTGACCGCCCTCTATCAACAATTAATGCCAACGGTTAGTGGTTACCGCCAGTTATGGCGCCAATCCGACAATTTCGCAGTTTGGCCAGTTTTAGTCAGATTATCTGCAGTTATTCCACATTTAGTGGGGTTTTGGGGAGGACATTGGGTAGTTTTCTTGTTTTTGCCATAACTCCCTCATTATGGAACCAAATTGGATGAAATTTTAGTCAATTTTGGGTCTATTCAACCTTCTAAGTAGTTTTGAATAGGTTTCAGGTCAAACAGAGGTAATCTTCAGTAGTTTTTTCTTCTAGGAAGATGAAGGGGCCATCAAGGCCACCATGAGACAAATTCAGTTTGAGGCCTAGCCATGGGAGCTAGAGTCATTTTCCAGAGTTCCAAAAGTCTAAATTGGATAATTTAGATGTTTTGAATCTGATGAGATGGTTTGCAAAGCCTGTAGAGAAATTTTGAAGACCAAAAAGCTTCAGTAAAGTTCCAGGGGCCATTACTGCCAGCTTTTGCCATCAGCAGTGCAGGGCTTAGCCAGAGCTGTTTGAGACCATATGCAGTGAAACAGTGGTCATTCTTGACTGAAAACATCATTCTGAATCTAATGACAGAGGTTTCAGCAAGTGTTGAAGACTTCTAGAGGTTGAAAACTCAACAGAGAATTTTTCATTGACCCTAGTGCCAAGGGGTGTCGACAGGTGATTGAGGCCAAACCAGAGCAACCGGAGGCCATTTCTAATGAATGAATAGTCTATATGGCTATTTTAGACATTTTGGATCCAATGGAAGTGGTTTCAAAATTTTTTTAGAATTTATAGAGCTTGAAAAGTTGATGTGAAGTTTTGGGCAGCCATCAGGACCATCATGGAGAAAGCACTGTATTGGGTAATATTTCACTGTTTAGTGTAAATGAAAAGTTATTTTTAGCTATTTCATATCTTCTGAAACTGAATTTACAGTCATATTTTCATATTGAGGCATATTTTCACTTGTACTTGCATTTTGAACAAATTAATACAAGAGGGTCATGCCATTTGGGAGGCTTGGACCAGCAGACGTAGCCCAGGAGGGGTGAACTGCTCAAAAAATAGTTGAGTAATGTGTTTGTGGAAGTTTATTTGTTTTTTATTGCTGTTGTACTATGTTAAACAGTAAATTTACTTAATCAAACTTCACTCATAAACCTGTATAACAAATCCTGAAAGATTTGTTTAGCCTGCAATTTAAGGAGAACCATTTGCACACAAAATTATATCTGTTTGGATACTTTGCATAGTGTAACAAATACAATCCAAATTCAGATCACTCCCAAGAAATGATTCGCTCAAAAAGCCTCAACACCCCCTAATCCAGCAGATCATGGATGACCAATCTCTCCTAATCAAATTGATTGGTAACCAACATGCTATCAAAATCCTTCAAGAGATTTTCCTGTACAAAAACAACCCCAATCAATAATATACTTTCAAATGTACATAAGAAAATACAAACCTCCGGGGTCTTTCAGACAACTTGATGTTTTTTTTCAACTTCTCATAGTAGGACTATCAACCAAATCTTTTAAAAAAGATTCCTTCATCATATACTTTCCTTCTCCTACTTTTCATGCAGCAACATATCTTCCAAAATTTAATTCTTAAATCAAAACCAAGTTATTCCCTCCCTCTCATCCAGGGAGCATCTTCATCCAAACTCCCTCTTAATCTTAGGGAGATAATTTCTATTCAATCTTCCTCGAGGAGATCAACTTCTTATTTTCGTTATCAGATAATTTTTGGTGGCTTCCAACCATTTCATTAGAGTTATCATCATTCTCATCGTGCTTATCACATTAACGAGCATCTTCACCATATTGAATATTGTGTATCTACACAACTTAGGTAGCAAGTTCAACCAAATATATAGAAGTTGTTGGTGTTCCCATGTTTTTGCCAGGTTGGCAAGACCAAAAGATGAGACAACATCAGAACCACTTTCAGACCTTAGGATCTAGCCCTCCTAGGTCCAGAGAGGGATCTCTCTAAATGAGTCAAAGTGTGTGTCTTTGAAGCTCTAAGTTATGATTTTAGGCTAGGTATGAGGCACAGGGTTTGTTTGTTTGTTTATGTTTGGTTGTTGGGAATCAGGAAAGAAGGGTCCAATATAAGACAAGGATGAGCCAAGAGGAAATTAGGCAAAGGTAGATAACTCAGTGAACATCAAGGCCATTGGGCAATGGAGTCAAGAAATGGTTTACTTGTGTTCAATGTGCAAGCTTTCAGTTGGGCTAGTCATCTAGAGCATTTGGATCTTAAAGGGTGATTTGTGAAATGGAAAATTAAGGACTGAAAATGAAAGGAGGATGACCATCCAATTCTGTCTATAGATCAGGTCAGAGGTCATTTAACTCCAGACCTGCTTGGACAAAATCAGAGGTAAAACAAGGGATCTTAGAAAGGCTTAATTGAGATGGAAAGATCCTAGTGAGGCAGAGACAGGGTTCTAGACCTCCTAGTGTTCTTAGCTCATCCAACTAAATCCTAACAAGAACATCTAAACATAGATTTCATTAATTCATACATCAGAGAGAAGGCAATAACATCCACTACACTGGTTAAATCAATTGAAATCAATATTCATATACACATATAAGCAGAAAACATAAAAGGCTGGGAGAGAAGCAACATAAGGTACCTATCAAGGGTAAATCTTATGCCAAACTTTTGATGCAAGCCAGTAGAAATGGAATGGAATGAAATCAAACACAGGGATAGGAAAACATCACCAACTGCTTTAGATCAGAATCCAAAGAAATGTGCTCGTCATATTAAAAAACAACACCAATCAGGTACAACATTGCCCACAGCTTGAACATTCAGTCTGAATACATCAAATCTCAACTTATCTTACAATATTACACAGAGAACTTGTCTCAAGAGGAAAATGCTTGCATTTCACTGATATCTCATCAACAACCATTACAATGTTTCCCTCTGTGTTTTATAGCAAAAGATGAACAAAAGACCGACTGAGGGGGTAGGTGAACACTAAATGTAACATTAAACACAAAAATGAATGGAGGGTCGAAGCCCATCCTGTTTTAAATCTCTACATTTATCTCTGATATGGCTTAGGTGTTCTCACTGGAGTACTGTGTGGTACTATCGGTAGAATAACAAGAATAAAATAAGAAATAGTGAGGTCTGCCCTACTTGAGTCACCAATGCTTCTGATCATGCAGGACTGCTGTTTGGTAGGAAACTTCAGGAACACGATGTATAATAAAGACTGCATGGGCATTTTGTCCATGTGATGAAGAAAAAACATTTTACTGCTGTAGAAAAACCCGGTGGTACGTTTTCTCGTGCATAACACTTCTAATTGATCTTCGGGGTTTTCGAAATGGTGCTTTGCCTCTTAAACTGTTGCATTATGGATCCAAATCTTCAGTCCCAAGCACTGAAAACTATAATCATAAGCCGGTCTTTCCACTGCTCCATAAATGTTTCGATTCTGCAAGATCTGGGCTTTAATGGCGCCGGATAGGGTTGTGGATTTTCAAAACCTGTCCTCTGATGGAATTTATACCTCTGCCACCTTTCTTAACGTTTCACTAGAGTACCAGCTCCCATATCAGCTCTCTGTCTGCGTAACACGCCATTGGAGAGGTATGTATTGCATCATGGCAGTTTTCTGCCTCTGATAACCCTGCAAAAACACGACACCTGTGAAGAAAACCATGGACGGGGTGGCGGATGATGTGGAAGAGGTGAATGATTGTGCTAATGGCGATATGGAGGAGAAATTGCAGAAGAAATGGTGAAAATTTACTCTGGTGGGTGGTTGGCGGAACACAGAGCAAATATACGTGGAAAACGAATGAAAACATTAAAAAACGGGAAATGGACCAATTATACGAAATGGAAAGGGAGAATGTACGGAGGGCGCACGTGGAGACGACGTGGCGGGACCAGGAGACAATGGAACGATCAACGGCGGAGGAACAAATCTCGGCCGTCGATCGTGGCGGAGATCAACGGCAGAGGACGACGGACGGCGGGCCATGGCCTGGGTTATCGCGAGTGTAACTGTATTAACTGTCGTGCATCTTCGGCAGGTGATAGCCGTTGGATGGCCTGCCCCAGATCGGACAGTCCACAGCAATTTCGCTGGGCATCCGTGTCCGAACGATAACGTGCGAAGGATGGATTTAACGGGTGAGAATGGCGGTTTTGAAATCGTACAGGAGGACAGGTGTCGAGCATTGAATGGAATCGCTGGCCGATGGAGAAAAACTGCCCTCCGCCCAAAGGCGGCGCGAAATAAACCAGCCTGTTTATGAACAGTGAAAGCAAGGAGGGGACCACCGTAGCGGGCGGATTCCGCACCGTCAGATCTATACAGATCAATGGTAGAGAACACGTTGGTGGGTGACAGACGGTGGACCCGGGGTATGGTGATCGGGGCTAAAACAGTGCGCAGCTCTGACGAATGATGGCCGTTGGATGAGTGATCTGAGATCTGACGGCTGACAGCAATTTCGCTGGGTGACCTGGACCGAATGATAACACGCAGGGAGAAAGCGGTTTTTCCGTCGTACAGGGGACAGGTGGCAGACGATGAGTGGAATCGCTGGGTGCTCGGGGAAAACCACCCTCCGCACATGAGCGGTGCGAAATAAACCAGCGGTTTTGGAACAGTGAAAGCGGGGGGGGGGGCCACTATGACGAGCGGATTCCGCACCATTGGATCTTGTACAGATCAACGGTTGAGAATGCGCCCGATATAGATCAACTGCGGACCGTTATATCTGGCGTTGATACGGACGACGATGGCGTGGCAAGGGAAATTAGCGCCCTTCGGGCAAGCGGATGGTTCTGGCGCTGGATTACATGGGGGGAAAGGCGCGGGAGCTTATGCGGAAGGGGCTAGGCCTGAATATTAGGTTCAAAGTGGGTTTTTAAGCCGTTTTTAATGAAGTTAAAGGCCAGAAGGGGTAACGATAGAGGCGGAGAGGGGAAATAAACTAGCCAAAGTGTATTTGAGAGATTTTAAAGGGATTTTTGAGGGGACTTAGGCATAAGCGAAGGGAGTAAGGCTATTTTAGAGGGGATTCAGGGGGTTAATCAAGGGGAAACTTGGGGGAAGAAGAAGGGGACTTTGACCAAGGGGACAAGGGGAAAAAATATGGTATTTGCAAGGGTGCAAGGGGTAAATATAGGCCTTAGGGAAAAGGAACCAGCATAGGGGATTTGTATGAGGTACACCACAGAGAGACCTCAAGGATGATGAGTCTTCAGGGGAGATGCATCCCTTGAAGGTCTCCAAAATAATATAGCCCCCAGCTTGCTTGTCAAGAATTTCATAGGGGGGCTAATAGTGGCTCCACATGGGGATGGCTTCTTCTTGAAGGAGGCAAGAAACCAGAAATGATCTTTGGTGTAGGCCAGTTGCCTACATGCTTGGCACATCCCTTTCTTTGATCAGCTGCCACAATATGAATATATTACATTAGCAGAAACATTTTTCCCAATCAAAGCTACCTACCTAGACTACAATCCTATCATTTTTTCTTCTTTTAGGGTGCATTTGAGCTAGCAGACCCTTTACATCATTTTATTTTTCAAATAAAAACAACCTATTCTAAATCTACCCTTATTGCTCCATGAGACCAGATTAAACAGTTGGCCTCATATGCTTCTCTACCTAATCTAAGATCTGTTGGGATTAAACTGTCCAGCGGACTTCTTCTCTATATTCTAAGACAGGAAATTGAAAAACAGTCAAGCTAGGATTAGACTGTCTGACTTGCTGTGGATCCAAAGCACAAAAACATTTGCTTACGGACAGAAAATTGCTGAAAACTTGAAAACAAAACTGTGAAGGCTGGAAATCTGCAACTTGAAGTATCCTTCTTTCTCTGTGACTCAGGTTTTGAGCATATTTGAGTCACCTCCTTTTCTTCCTTTCAGCTCTGGTTTTGGGCATGTTAGAGCTGATTCTTCTTTTTCCTTTGCCGGTCCAGATTTTGAGCATGTTAGGACCGGCTGTTTCACTTTCTTTGGCTCAGGTTTTGAGTTTATTAGAGCCAATGTTTGCACTCTAGAGGTTCATGTTTTGAGCATGTTTGAACCTCTCCTTTCCCACTGTTTTTTGAAACATTTTCTCTTTTCTTGAAAAGTAAAAAACTGCAATGGTATGTACAATGGAAATGAAACTGGAAATGAAAATCAGTAGAAGTAGTGCTTGAGCATCCTGCCATTGACAGGACCCCCAAACAGCTCTGTACCATCAAGTTCTTGTAGGAAAAATGCATTTGGGCCCACAGTAGCTTGGATAATGTATGGACCCTGCCATAAGATGTCGAACTTTCCATGTTTACCTTTGTCCTCTCTTATTGAGTCCCACCTCAGAACCTTGTCACCAATTTTGAAATCAGCAGCTTTGGTTCTTTTGTCAAATAGATTTTTAATGTTTTCCTGAACTCTGACAGCTCTGTTATATACCTCCTCCCTTGTTTGTTGAATATGGATTGTCTGATTTATCCTTCTTATCATGCTGTCCTCTTCTGATTGGATCTCTTGGACAAGTCTGATTACTGGAAATCCAAGGCTGGTGGGAAATACTGCTTCTGTCCCATAGACTAGCTGGAATGGTGACATGCCAATGGATTTTTTTGTAGTAAGCCTGTCAGCCCACAAGGCATGTACCAGCTTGTTGTGCCATGATTTTTTGTTCTCCTCCAACAACTTTTTGATGATGATCGCCAGGATTTTATTTGATGATTCAGCCAAGCCATTACCTTGAGGGTAATAGGCAGTTGAATGACCAAGCGTGATATGGTACCTGTGACAAAAATCAACCATTTTTTTGGATCCAAAAGAAGCAGCATTGTCGGTGATTATTTTCCTTGGACAACCAAACCGAGAGAGGATATGACCTTCTAGGAACCTAATAATGACAGAGTCTGTGGCACTCCTAGTGGGAATGGCCTCTATCCATTTAGTGAAATAATCTGTGGCTGTCAAGATCCACTTGTGCTATCCTGAAGAGGCTGGATGAATTTCCCCTATAAAATATAGACCCCATTGCATGAAATGACCTTCAACAGTGATGGGCTATAAAGGGAGAGGAAGAAGTTTTCTTTTTCCTTCAAAGATTTGGCATTTGTGGCAGGGATTTATCAACTTATGGACATCATTAAACAGTGTAGGCCAATAATAGCCAGCCCTGAGTATCTTATTTGCGGTGGCTTTCCAACTCAGGTGGCCTCCACATTCTCCAGCGTGAAATTCTTGTTTGACATTTTCGGCTTCAATTTCAGACAAACATTTCAGCAATAGGCCATTTGTATTTTTCCAGTATAAGTTTTCATTCAAGATGCAGTAGTTTATGGCTTTGAGTTTTGTGAACCTGGCCTTAGTTTTTGACAGTTCTGGAGGGGCATTGAGATTAGTGAGGACATAAAGGATATCAGAATACCATGGAGAGTTTTGTAATTTCTCTTCTATAGTGGGATCGAGTAGGCTTTCCTGCTCATCTAAGGCATTCAACATGTTAATATCAAGGGCCTGCAGATTTGATTCAGCCATTAGCTTGGCTAAACCCTGCCCTTTGATCAGCTTAGTGGGTTTACTCTCAAGATCATACTCCAAAATCATAGCAATCCACTTGCCCCTTTTTCCATCTGGGTCTTGGGACAAGATATCTTTGACAAGAGTGTTAGGCACATAAGAAATGGTATGAGAATGTAAAATGCACACCCTAAAATCTTTTAAGGCTTTGACTAAAGCATAAGACTGTTTCTCCATTATGTTGTACTTCAAGGGTGCATCCCTTAGTGCTTTACTAAAAAAGGCAATTGGCTGTTCCAAACCTTCAGCATTTTTCTGCAGCAGAACTGCAGCTATGGTGTGCTCTGAGGCAAATGAAAATATCAGAAAATATTTTGAGAAATCAGGGTTGATTAGAACAGGAGCTTGTGTGAGTGCAAGTTTTACAGATTCAAAAGATTGTTTAGCCCCTACAGTCCATTTCACTCCCACGCCCTTCTTCAACATGTTATTCATGTTCCTAAGGTGTTCGGATAGATTGGGAATGAATCTCCTAAGGAAGTTGATTTTCCCAATGAAGGACTGCAATTCTTTCATGTTTCTGGGATGTGTGATCTGTAGTATTCCCTCAACTCTCTGCGGGTCTATCCTAATTCCCCTTTCAGATATAATGTGGCCCAGAAGTTTGCCTTCTTGCAGTCCAAACACAATTTTCTTAGGATTCAAGGACAGACCGAACCTTCTACATTTTTCAAACACTTTCCTCAGATGTTTCAGGTGTTCATCTTCAGTTTTGGAAAAGACAGTCAAGTCATCCAAGTAGATAACTATGAAGTGTCCTATCTCATCTGAGAAAGCTATATCCATTGCTCTCTGGAAGGTGGCTCCAGCATTCATCAGTCCAAAGGGAATTTTCACGTACATGAAGGTGCCCCATGGAGTGGTAAAAGCTGTTTTGAGTTGATCCTCTGGGAGCACTAAGACTTGATTGTATCCAAAAAAACCATCGAAAAAGGAGATTCTCTTAGAGCCCACTACCTTTTGTAAGATATGTTCCATTCTAGGAAAAGGATAATTGTCTTTCAGTGAGGCTCTGTTGAGATTTCTGAAGTCTATGCATAATCTGATTTCCCCTGTTTTCTTTCTCACAGCCACTAGATTTGATACCCAATCAGAAAACCTTATAGGAACTATTATACCTGCATCATACATCTTCTTAATCTCTTTTTCCACTGCAGGCAATTGTTTTGGATTAATTCTGCGGAGTTTTTGTCTGAAAGGCTTCTGATTTTCCTTCAAGGGTATTTTGTGCTGAATGATGCTTGTGTCATAGGCCTTCAAATCTTCGTAACTCCATGCAAACACATCAATGAATTCCTTGAATAGGTCAATGTATTTGTCCTTCATGTTTGTAGGTATAGACTTAGCCAGTTTAATCATTTTGGGTTTATCTTCAGTGCCTATGTTGCATTCTTCTATAGTGGGATTTTTTTCTACATCATCAAAGTCAAAAAGGTCTTCTAAGGGTGCTAGGCCTCTGGGTATATTCTTTTCTTTGGCCTGCAGCACCTCTACCTCTTCGGTATCTGCATTTTCACAATTTTCGGTTGGATTTCCAGTTTCTTTAGAAAGGGTGTTTATTACTATGTTACAGGGTGTTTCTTGTTCATCCCGGGGATCCTCACTTGGGCAACTGTCATCAGATTTTGAGTCGGAATCAGAAAACTCAAACTCATATCTGCCCACCAGAAAATCTTCAATCTGTTTGTCTCCTTCAAAGACCTGCCAATATTTTTCGTTGTCTGGTACTACAGGTCGGAATTTGGTTTGAATGATGATCTTTTGGTCAGTTGGAGTCTTAGGATATGAACTAGCTAGACAAGCTAATCCATTTGCAATCACATTTTGGCCCCTAGGGACAAACACTAACTCGTATTCAACAAATTTTTTCAATAAATCCAGAGTGTCATTCCGGTATGCTCTTAACCTGGGGTGTTTTTCCGTGTATTCACCATTCACCTATTTTATGACTAACTCTGAGTCTCCTTGCACAGCTATCCTACGGGCTCCTAATTTTTTCAACAGATTTAAGCCCAGGATAAGAGCCTCATACTCAGCAATATTATTTGTGCATTTGAAATGCAGATTCATAGCATGGCTCTCTGCATGGTCATTTTCTGTGTTACGAAGCCACACCCCTGCTCCAGCATTTTTCCTAGTGCTGGATCCATCGAAATTCATTTCCCACAGGGGTTCGCCATTATGTTGCATTCTAGGGGCTGTACTAGGTTGTGAATTATTTCGTTCTTCAGCGTGGGTGTGGAGATTAGGGGGGTGACTAGCTTGCTGTTTGCATTCTGTCTTTGCTTCTGGTTCACTCAGAGTTTCATTTTCAGTGTTTGGCCCATGGTCTTCTTCATCATATTCTTCTAGAGTAGCCATTATGTTGAGGTCCATGGGCTCTGTGTCATGGTTCGTATCTTTGTTTTCTGATTCTGGCTCCCCTAAGGATTGGTCATTATAAATAATGAAAGAATCCAGGTCTGTGTGTACAGAGTATAATGGTGAATTTTCAGGGTTCTCAGGGCTACTGACTACGAATTTCATCTGGGACTCTTTATGCAGTCTTCTAAGTTGGCCAAATATAGGGACAGTGGCATATGAGCCATCCATCTGCATTTTCCCTTGCAGTTTGGCTCCCCATGATCTAGATAGTAACATGCCATATTTAGGTGGCACATCTGCCACCACCACGTCCATGACCATACACTTAGCAGGAATCTGGGTGAGGCTTACACACAAGTCTTTGATTAGACCTAGGCATTTTACTCTACTTGAGTCAAACGAATACAAATCTTTGTAAGGGTGGGTTATCTCTAGGCCTAATCTTTCCATCACCACCTTAGGCATTAAATTGTGTGATGCTCCAGAATCATGCATGGCATTGTGGAGTATTTTGTCATGAATGTTGAGACTGATATAAAAAGGTGGAACTGCCCCTTCCTGAAACTTTCCCTCAATTTTTGGACCAAAGAGTAGGGCTGGTTGATCATCACTCAGGTTTACAGAATCATTTATTTCTTCCAAATTTAATGCTTTCAAAATTTGGCCTTTATATACATCTTGAGTGGCCAGCTCAGAGAGTGATACAGATATTTTGATTTTGGCAATCTCGCTTTCCAAATTGAAAGTGGATTGAATCTTCGAAGTGTTCAACTCTGTTTTGTTAATCACCACCTTAGTGGTAGATTCAGTGGGCCGATTTTCACTATGTACAAGGTTTGGAATTGTCTTATCAGGAGCACTAACTACAGTGCTAGTGCTACTAGTGGAATGTCTTAGTTTAACAGTCTTGTGTTGGTTGTCTTTCTCTTTGTTTTTCTCAGAACTCTCAGTTGTTGTTTTGCTACTCTCAGCAGTGGCCTTAGAAGATTTCTCAGGTCTTTTCTTGATGGTAATCTCAGGAGTTTTAGTCTTGGAAGTGTCTTGACTCTTTTTGCTCCTAAGTTCATATTGTTCTCTTACCTGCATGATGGCGTTTTCAAATCCAAGTCTGTAATCCTCAGACTCTGACCACTCCTCATCCCAATATGTGGATAAGGGTTGGTCTTCCCTTGAGTCACAGTTCAGGATTGGATCTTCTGTTTCAACCATGTTTATTGTGTTTCCCTTAGACACTTCTATGATTCCCTCATCTTCATCAAGAAATTTTTGGAAAGGGGGAATGACTTGTTGGTTTGACTCTTTTTGTCTGTTGGGAGTGTTGTTGTTTCTTCTAAAGTTCTGGTTCTGGTTTTGACTTTGGTTCCTGTTCTGAGTGACAACCATTTTCTCCATCATTTGGTATAACTTGTCCACATTTTTAGAGAATCTATCATAATTTGGATCAGATGTGGAGGCTACATTGTCATCCCTATATGTTACCCTTTTCTCATCTCTCAGTCTTTCCCTTTTCTCAATTAGATTTGCCTCTATGTTCACTGCTCCTTTCTACATGTCCTCCAATGTGGTGTACTCTTTATCCCTAAGCTCATAGGCCATGTCAGCATCAAACCCTTCGGGGTATTTTGCTAGGGCCATGCCTTGTGGAGTTTCATATACAGAGGGAGGGCATTGTAAATGCTGTTAAATCTCGCTGTGTAATCATGGAAAATCTCCCCTGCATTTCTCTTAAGGCTCATGTATTCTGCTAGGAGTTGGCGAGGGTTTGCCCTAGTTTCCCATTTGTTGATGAAAGTCTGGTATAAAGCAGGGAGATCTTGGATACTACCAGCAGGTAGGTTTTTAAACCACTTCTTCACTTCACCTCCTAGGCTTTGGGAAAACATTCTCATTTTGACTATATCATCATCTATTTCCATGTAGTCAAAAGAATCTTCCATCTTATCTACATGTTGTTGGGTTGTGGTGGGCTCTTTGGCAGGGAAATGTGGGATCTTTGATTGATAATCATTTGGTAAAGGTACTAGAGGCTGAGGTAACACCAAAGGTGCATACCAGGCTGCCATGATGATGTTCTGCTGAGGTAAGGGATTAACCTGAGCAGCTAGTATATGGATGACAGGGATGCTAGGGCCAGCAGAGGTTTGCTGGGCAGATCTAGGGTGGGAGAGCCCCAAGTTTTGAACAAAGTGTATATCAGGTGGTGTAGATGGAGGGGTTCTTCTGTCCCTAGTGTGCTGACCACTATGGGGTGATGGACTGTGAAGCTCAGGGTCTGGTTGGTCTAGATGATTGAATGACCTAGTTCTTGGTATTCTATTAGGTAGGCCTAGGTCAGGGTGAAAGTGCGATAGAGTTGTAAGGTTTTCTGGTGCAGAATTAGCTCTATAGATGTGGCTGGAAATAGTTGATCTTTTAGGTGTAGGAGATCCTTTGAGAATGCTCTCAGGGTTATCAACTATTTCAGGTGGGTTGGGATCAGGGAAAGCTCTTGTGTGGATGGTCCTAAAAGCTAGAATGTTATATTTCTTAACTAAGCAGTTTTCCCCTACTTGTTACTTCTGCTATGGTCGATGTCGTTATGAAGGCAGGTCTCCCAGTGGAGTCTTATGTGAAACCAAGATAACCAGCAGGCCTACTGATCACCAGTGGAGTCTTTGATCTTTTAGGAACGATGGAGTCGCCAGGTGGAAGGTTTAGGGTATGTCAAGGGGTTACACTGTCCACCACAGTGCTCAGGCACTATCACCTTTCAAGGATAACCTCAGAACACAACAAACTCTAACCAGAGATTGACTGGAAGGGCATTTACCAGATATGTCACCTCCAAAAGAGGATGAGATCTGGAGGCTACCTGGCCCTGTCCAGGCTCTGTCTACGAGTACAAGGGAACACGACAAATGACACTGAGGCTGTTCGAGAAGAGGTGAGACTACCTACCAACCTAACCAGAGATTGTGGGTTTTGAATGCCGAGGGATGTTCAAAGTGTAATGCACTCAATTCCCCAGGGGAGTCGCCATTATGTTGGTGTTCCCATGTTTTGGCCAGGTTGGCAAGACCAAAAGATGAGACAACATCAGAACCACTTTCAGACCTTAGGATCTAGCCCTCCTAGGTCCAGAGAGGGATCTCTCTAAATGAGTCAAAGTGTGTGTCTTTGAAGCTCTAAGTTATGATTTTAGGCTAGGTATGAGGCACAGGGTTTATTTGTTTGTTTATGTTTGGTTGTTGGGAATCAGGAAAGAAGGGTCCAATATAAGACAAGGATGAGCCAAGAGGAAACTAGGCAAAGTTAGATAACTCAGTGAACATCAAGGCCATTGGGAAATGGAGTCAAGAAAGGGTTTACTTGTGTTCAATGTGCAAGCTTTCAGTTGGGCTAGTCATCTAGAGCATTTGGATCTTAAAGGGTGATTTGTGAAATGGAACATTAAGGACTGAAAATGAAAGGAGGAGGACCATCCAATTATGTCTATAGATCAGGTCAGAGGTCATTTAACTCCAGACCTGCTTGGACAAAATCAAAGGTAAAACAAGGGATCTTAGAAAGGCTTAATTGAGATGGAAAGATCCTAGTGAGGCAGAGACAGGGTTCTAGACCTCCCAGTGTTCTCAGCTCATCCAACTAAATCCTAACAAGAACATCTAAACATAGATTTCATTAATTCATACATCAGAGAGCAGGCAATAACATCCACTACATTGGTTAAATCAATTGAAATCAATATTCAGATACACATATAAGCAAAAAACATAAAAGGCTGGGAGAGCAGCAACATAAGGTACCTATCAAGGGTAAATCTTATGCCAAACTTTTGATGCAAGCCAGTAGAAATGGAATGGAATGAAATCAAACACAAGGATAGGAAAACATCACCAGCTGCTTTAGATCAGAATCCAAAGAAATGTGCTCGTCATATTAAAAAACAACATCAATCAGGTACAACATTGCCCACAACTTGAACATTCAGTCTGAATACATCAAATCTCAACCTATCTTACAATATTACACAGAGAACTTGTCTCAAGAGGAAAACGCTTGCATTTCACTGATATCTCATCAACAACCATTACAATGTTTCCCTCTGTGTTTTATAGCAGAAGATGAACAGAAGACCGACTGAGGGGGTAGGTGAACACTAAATGTAACATTAAACACAAAAATGAATGGAGGGCCGAAGCCCATCCTGTTTTAAATCTCTGCATTTATCTCTGATATGGCTTAGGTGTTCTGACTGGAGTACTGTGTGGTACTATCGGTAGAATAACAAGAATAAAATAAGAAACAGTGAGGTTTGCCCTACTTGAGTCACCAATGCTTCTAATCATGTAGGACTGCTGTTTGGTAGGAAACTTCAGGAACATGATGTATAATAAAGACTGCATGGGCATTTTGTCCATCTGATGAAGAAAAAACATTCTGCTGCTGTAGAAAACCATGGTGGTACGTTTTCTTGTGCATAACACTTCTGATTGATCTTCGGGGTTTTCGAAATGGTGCTTTTCCTCTTAAACTGCTGCATTATGGATCCAAATATTCAGTCCCGAGCACTGAAAACTATAATCATAAGCCGGTCTTTCCACTGCTCCATAAATGTTTCGATTCTGCAAGATTTGGGCTTTAATGGCACCGGATAGGGTTGTGGATTTTCAAAACCTGTCCTCTGATGGAATTTATACCTCCGCCACCTTTCTTAACGTTTCACTGGAGTACCAGCTCCCATATCATCTCTCTGTCTGCGTAACACGCCATTGGAGAGGTACGTATTGCATCATGGCGGTTTTCCGCCTCTGATAACCCTGCAAAAACACGACACCTGTGAAGAAAACCATGGACGGGGTGGCAGATGATGTGGAAGAGGAGAATGATCGTGCTGATGGTGATACGGAGGAGAAATTGCAGAAGAAATGGTGAAAATTTACTTTGGTGGGTGGTTGGCGGAACACAGAGCAAATATACGTGGAAAATGAATGAAAACATTAAAAAACGCGAAATGGACCAATTATACGAAATGGAAAGGGAGAATGTACGGAGGGCACACGTGGAGACGACGTGGCGGGACCAGGAGACAATGGAACGGTCAACGGCGGAGGAACAAATCTGGGCCGTCGATCGTGGCGGAGATCAACGGCGGAGGACGATGGATGGCGAGCCATGGCCTGGGTTATCGTGAGTGTAACTGTATTAACTGTCGTGAATCTTCGGCGAGTGATAGCCGTTGGATGGCCCGCCCCAGATCGAACGGTCCACAGCAATTTTTCTAGGCATCCGTGTCCGAACGATAACGTGCAAAGGATGGATTTAACGGGTGAGAACAACGGTTTTGAAATCGTACAGGAGGACAGGTGTCGAGCGCTGAGTGGAATTGCTGGCCGATGGAGAAAAACCACCCTCCACCCAAAGGCGATGCGAAATAAACCAGGCTGTTTATGAACAGTGAAAGCAGGGAGGGGACCACCATAGCGGGTGGATTCCGCACCGTCAGATCTGTATAGATCAACGGTAGAGAACATGTAGGTGGGCGACAGACGGTGGACCCGGGGTACGGTGATCGGGGCTAAAACAGTGCGCAGCTCTGACAAATGATGGCCGTTGGATGAGTGATCTGAGATCTGATGGCTGACAGCAATTTCGCTGGGTGACCTGGATCGAATGATAACGCGCGGGGAGAAAGCGGTTTTGCTGTCGTACAGGGGATAGGTGGCAGACGATGAGTGGAATCGCTGGGTGCTCGAGGAAAACCACCCTCTGCGCATGAGCAGTGCGAAATAAACCGGCGGGTTTGGAACAGTGAAAGTGGGGGGGGGGGGGGGGGGGGCACTATGACGGGCGGATTCCGCACCGTTGGATCTTGTACAAATCAACGATTGAGAATGCACCCGATATAGATCAACTGCAGACCGTTAGATCTGGCATTGATACGGACGGCAATGGCGCGACAAGGGAAATTAGCGCCCTTCGGGCAAGCAGATGGTTCTGGCGCTGGATTACATGGGGGGGAAGGCGCGGGAGCTTATGCGGAAGGGGCTAGGCCTGAATATTAGGTTCAAAGTGGGTTTTTAAGCCGTTTTTAATGAAGTTAAAGGCCAGAAGGGGTAACGATAGAGGCGGAGAGGGGAAATAAACTACCCAAAGTGTATTTGAGAGATTTTAAAGGGATTTTTGATGGGACTTAGGCATAAACGAAGGGAGTAAGGCTATTTTAGAGGGGATTTAGGGGGTTAATCAAGGGGAAACTTGGGGGAAGAAGAAGGGGACTTTGACCAAGGGGACAAGGGGAAAAAATATGGTATTTGCAAGGGTGCAAGGGGTAAATACAGGCCTTAGGGAAAAGGAACCATCAGAGGGGATTTGTATGAGGTACACCACAGAGAGACCTCAAGGATGATGAGTCTTCAGGGGAGATGCATCCCTTGAAGGTCTCCAAAATAATATAGCCCCCAGCTTGCTTGTCAAGAATTTCATAGGGGGGCTAACAGAAGCATGATAGTAGCCATATCATAATCACGGAAAATTTTCAACTTTATACATATCAGATACCCAAACTTAATTACAAATAAGAGACATATGCTCTTCAACATTTTGCTAGGGGCTTTGTCATAAACCCTAAACTACTTCATAACAACTTTTATTTTATTTAGGGTTTCAATGTTTCTTTCAAAGGTGTAACACACCATACTACAACATATAGCAAACCCTAGACACAATTTAAATATAGATCTACAAGATATATAACAACTTTCATAATTCATATGTTCGAGTTTCCACTAGATATTTATACAAATCCTAGATTTCATAAAAGAGAATCAATCAAAGTCAATCACAACTTAGTCATTAATATGACCATCTTTCACTAGAGTTAGTTACAAACCCTAGATCATCAAATCCAATCAAAACTCAGATTTCAACAATCTTACACAAATCTAAGATCATCATATTGTCATTATTCATCAGATATTTTTTACTTCTACTCAGGTTCAACTTCAAAACCCTAGAATTTCATTCTCACTATCTCAACAATCATTATATAAATATATCACAGATTTTTATATCACACATACTAGAGAATTTAACTGCTACTAGGGCTTAGCTGCAAAACCCTAGATTTCCAAATATCATCCTAGAATCTCAGACAAGGATTTATACTAAATCTTAAGACTTATGACCATTAATAAGTAGGTCAACACATGTATCTAGGAATTCATAATCATGCAAAGGCATATCATATGTCTGACAAAAATGATACATATACATACACAAACCTAAACCAAGCTAGGATTTCAACCAAAAAGGACATATCTTCACATACCTATGGATTCATCATCAAGCAAAGGTATTTCATTTCATAACATATCAATAAAAAATTTGATTAGACTATGGTTTGATCAGACAAACACACACATTCCAAGGAAATCATTACTAAGAAATTATAAGGGTCTTTCTTACACATTCCACCAAACCCTGATGAGTTAGGATTTCAATATAGGAACATAGAAAACCCGCGATTATCAACATTTTAAAGGTTCGCGATTTTAGACCTTATCATTCAACCATAACAAGTTAGGTTTTCCTTATCATACCCAAGTCCTAAACATGACATCATCAATAAAAACTTCAAATAGCATTTCATGATAACCCTAAGCAGTTTAGGGTTTCAGACATTCACATTAGCATACCCTTCGATTAGCGTTTTTTCAAAACCCGTCTACGATTCTTTCAAAAACAATTAAGAATATGAGTTGGGTGGGTAGGTTTATCAAGTGATGAATCACCCAAAATAAGAATCAATACGATTCACTATAGCTGGACATAACAATGTTAGTAATATATTGTCAAATGAATAAACATTTATCATAAATAAATCAATGTTTTAAGATACTTTTGTTTCTTGACAAACCTTGCCTTAAGAGGTCTTCCTTCATACTCCTTGAGAATATAGCTAATGTTTTTCCAAATCAATATCAATAGAGGGAGAAAGGTGATTAGTATAACCAAAATTTAAATAAGTACATAAAACCAAAAACTGAAATGAAATGACATACTTATCTTCGGGAGTTGTTGGGGGCTCCCTCCAAAGCTTAAGGGATACCTATAAACTTATAAAACATAAAAAATATAAAATAAGATATCTAAGGCTACAAGAAAAGGACTTAGTAGTGTAAGTCCCTAATGTCAAATTGTTCCGGTTTGACTTTATTTGGGTCTCCTTCTTCAACAATGTTGGCTTGATCTCTTTCTCTCTTCTTGTTTCTCGGATTGTCGAGACAACCACTCCTATAGTGACCCTTTTATGGAATTGATAACATTCTACCTTAGACATGTCAAATTTCTTTCTTGGTCCTTTCGATTTCTTTCCTTTATGTTGAGCCATGTAGCCATTTGATATTCCTTCAGAATTAGCAGCTAATGAGATCTTTAATTCTTCCTAATTGCATGCAATCCATATTTCTTCAAAGGTGGGAGCTACCTTCCACATGTTAAGTCCTGTAGAAAATGCACCCCAAGTATATGGCAACCCTGAGAGGGCAATGATCATGAGTTCTTTATTTGGAAAAATTTAATCAATGCACAAAAGCTCATCCCTAATTCTTGCTATCTTGACAAAGAAGGAGGCCAGTGTGTCTTCTTTAGTCATCTTTGTAGTCCTTAGCTCACTTTTCAAAGTAGCTACTTGACCAATGTTCTTAATAGTGAATAACTTCGACAAAGCTTCATACATTTCATGAGCATGTTTGATGTTGGCTATGAATGGGACAAGGTTTCCCTTTATTCCTTATACCATTAGATTCATGGCTACCAATTTTAGTTCCCTAAATTTCACTTTGTCACCATCACTGGAATCCTCTGTAGCCTTCTTTACTTTTTCTTTGACCAAGTCTAGTACCTTATTATTTTCAAGGATGAGGTCAATTCTCTTCTTCTAGGACATAAATTTTGAGGCTCCTTCAGGTTTGTTTTCTCCCTTGAATGTGTTAGACATTTTCCTAGAGTGTAGTAGATTCCTTCCTTGAGATGATCCTTTGAATGGTTTATTGATTAAGTGTTGAAGACTTCCTTTTTCTTCCTTCTACACCAAAGCTCTGAAACCATGTTAGAAAATCATAAATGCAGAAATATTTTCTTATTCTTGTGATGGTTTTTGTTATTATGATTATTTATATCTTCTTTCTTTTATTTCATCAAGAAATTACCAAAACAACAACATATAATACAATAGACACCATATATAGTAACTATGTCAGGGAAAAACCCCCCTTGAGGGGAAAACCCAGTCAAGATAATTCTTCCTTTTAATAGTATTCTTTTAGAGTCTTCATCCTAGACATATATTAGACCTTCCGTCCACACCAAGTTAGCCTCCCAGATCTTCGACCCATTTCTAGCAACTTCGACTACGATGCAACTTCCAGAAACAGACGGCTTTCGGCAGCAAAAAAAAACTTGGAAGACTTTGATCTCCCAATCTAGGGCATGAAACAGAGAGAGAGAGAGAGAGAGAGAGAGAGAGAAATTTTGTTTTTCTTCTCCTCCTTATACTTCCCCACACTCGCACTTCTTTTGGCTTCTTGGAAACGTACTTCGAAATTTATCTCAGCTACAAGAGTTATCAAACTTTTTGTGAGAGAGTGTGCTTCAAATCAATTTTTGATTTCCTTCCTTTTATAGGCTACAAGTGAGGTCGAGTAGGTGTCTCTTAGGCTGACATGATCCCCTTTGGGATGACTTGGTGTGGAGGTCACATAATTCATATTTTACTCAATATTAAATCTTTTTACATGATTCAAAAGCCCAAGAAGGGTCCCTTTAAATTTACAATGACTTTATTAACTCATAATAAATCCTAGAAGTCCTCAAATGGAACTTTGACCTAAAACATGGTGACCCAAGCATGAAACCCATGTTTTAATAAGTCACAATAATAATAATAATTTTCTTTATTCTTTTGTCAAGTACATTACAATATGACTCAAGTACATTACATGAAGACCGAACCTAGTTACATTTTCCAACATTGAAGAGGTTCAAAATGAAAAATAACGAACATGCTCCAACACCAATAACCATGAGCTTGAAATTGAGTAAAGAAAATTGTAGCAACAATATAGGTCCAACACTATATAAAAGTATGGATGTTAGTTTGATATATTTGACTACAACTAGACCTGATATAATGTATGCATTGATTTTGATCTCTAGATTCATGGAGTCACCAAAGGAGACACATTGGTTAGCAGCGAAAATAATTCTAAGGTGTGTTAATGGATCCAAGAGACATGGAATTTTGTATACTACAACAAATGGATTTAGGTTGGTTGGATATATTGACAATAACTGGGAAAGAAGTGTAGATGATAGAAAAAACACATTAGTATATGTTTTTCATTTTGGTTCAAGAGTCATTTCATGGTCTTCCAAGAAACAGCCAATTGTTTATATTTCCACAACTGAAGATGAATATGTAGCAACAATAGGAGCAACTTGTCAATAAATTTGGATGAGAAGAATGTTGAAAGATTTAAGGCATGAACAAGAAGAAACAAAAAATATTTATTGTGACAAAAACTCTGCAATTTCTTTATCCAAAAATTTAGCCTTTCACAATTGAAGTAAACATATTGACACAAGGTATCATTTCATCAAGGCATTGATTAATGATGGAGAGATTGCTTTGGAACATTGAAAGTCTCAAGAACAATATGAAAATGTAATATTCCCAATTTTCTATCAGTTAATTGGAATATTAGAGTTCTTAATTTTCTCTATTAATTAAATAAATAAAAGGGTGGAGGGACCCATAAACCCCATATATGAATAAAATCCACTTTTGTTGTGTGAATGTGGGTTAGTAGATAGTAGATCAACATCATGGAGTAGTGGAGCAACTCTTAAAGAAGGAAGAGTGGAGATTATGGAGAATAATGAGGAAGATGATGGAGATAGTGGAGGAATAAAAGTAAGATCATAGAGCATTAATAATGCAGTGATCAAGGAAGTGGTGCATTAAATGCACACATGATGGTGGAGTGGAAATTAAATGCAGAGATCATGGAGATCATGGAGAGACAACACAGTCTTCATGGAGACTAGTGGCCACATGTGCAGCACAGTTATGAGGTGGGCCAAGGCTAGGGAAGGCTCACAACCATATAAGGAAGATGAGGGCAGTAAAGAAAATTAGTCTGGAATTTGATATTTTATTGTCGTTTGAAATTTATTTGCACACTTCAGCTATTTAGCTAAGTCCATTGTGTTGTTTAGCACACGGGTGTTCCCAAGCGGGAATCCCACCCTTACCCATGGGGGACTTCGAGTGCCTACTCTGGGAAGGTTATTTCACAGGGGCTTCACTCAATGAACCTATGACATAGCGCCTGCATTCATGGCATACTAAACAATATCCCTAATTTCACTACATATTGGAAAATACCTCTAAAAATCACATTATTTAACCCCCTACCAATATGAACCCAATACACCTCCCTAATTTAAAAAACCCCTAATTTCACTAGATATTGTAGGTATCCAATTTTTCATTAATTTTTTTTATATCCATTTATATTTTTTCATTAACTTTGAGCTCCATTTTTTATACCTACCAATATAAAAACCCTTTACCCCATATATATCCCCCAATATATGAACTCAATTTTTCGTCAATATATATCCCCCAATATGAACCCATGTGGTATGGTATTTCTCTCCTAGTGAAGCCCCTATGGGTTATTTTGAGCGTCCATTCATCATTCAGCATTGGTGCCACATTCAACCCCTCTCTTCTGCATATACAACTTCGGGAATTACGCATTCTTGTCTTAGGGTTTGAGAGGAGGAAGGTAGTTTCTAGCATTTCAACTAGGAAACCTGTGGAGGGTTCATATTTTCACCTTATGCATTCATTTTAGTCTCCCAGAAGCAACATTGTGACATCCGGCATTAGGCCATCATTTTACAACTCCATGCAGTTCCATCAAGTATTGCGCAGTCCATCAAGGTAGATCCAATGGAGGAAGGAAGTTCCAAGTATTTCAGCTTGGAATCTTGCGACGGACCATTCCCTCACTTTGGTGAGATTATTTCTATCAGCTGTGAGCTATATCTCATCATCCAGTATCAAGCTACAACTTTAGCCTCCTTGACAGCGCAATCCATTCCAGCAGTTGTGCAGTTTGCAGTTGCAACTTGAGATGAGGAAGGAGGAGCTAGATCTCAAGTTTCTAGCTTGGGAATCTAGAGAAGGGGTGAGCCCTTCATGTATTGAGTTGATTGGGTGCTATTGCAGTAGTTATATCATCAATTAATCCACATATCAGCAGTTACCCAGGAGGAGTGTGTAAGTCGGCCAACAGGGGTGCAGTTGGCAACCCAAAAAGGGCCAAAAATCCAAATTTAAAATCGAGCCAAACCATTTATGGTTTCCTCTTGGTTTTGTGAGTAGAGTCCGTGGTTAAAATCCCGAATCTTTTTGAGCAGTATATAAGCCTCCCACACATAGTTCTTCTTCACAGTAGCAATAGTTTCCAGCAACAGCATCAATAGCAGCAAAACATTTCTAGTGTTAGTTTTCATTCGTGTATTTCAGCCACTTCTTGTTGGCTTGAGTGCATATTATTTGGAGCATTGTGTACTTTATATTTGTCGTTGTTTATAATGATATGACTCGGCTGTTTCTGCTCATAGTTATAATGTCTAGATGTAATTTTCATTTGCAGCATATTTCTGGCATTTTCCAGATTTTAGCTATATTCCTGTTTTGCTTTATTTGGAATGTTGTAGATGTTCTATATTCTTGTCTTTTCGATTTTGGAACATTAAAGTGGTATTAGAACATGATCTTTGGCTCAGCTTGTGGGCACTTCATAACATCAGAATAATAAGAAGAAGAAGCAAAAAAAGAAGAAGTCTTCAATGGCAGAAGGATTAAGTTTTTCCACACTTCTCTTTGGATCTATGCAGCATCTCTCCACGAAGATTAAAGAAATGAGAAGGGGAAGGTAAAGAGAAAGCTCAAGAGGTTTCCAGAATGAGGAAGGTCCAAGCACTTCCTATTAGCAGCATAAACAATCGACAATGCAAAGAGCTCCACAACACTTTTCTATATCCACTTTCCTTGTAGAAGGAGATGAATGGCATGGAGATGGAGGATACTTATAGAATGAGACTCTGAGTAATTATATTGCAGAGTAAAAATCTCAATCTAGAGCATTCAAGGAGAATTTAAATCTCCAACAGTTCTTTCAGATCAAAGAGAACTAGAGACCCCACAAAAGTAATAGAAGAAAAGGGCACATACATAATAGATTATTCTTGCCTACATTTGATGGGTCATCCACAAGCACAACAAAGGCTTGGATGGAGGAGTTAGATGATCTCTTACAGCTACACCAGTAGTGGAAAGAGAGGTTGTTGAGATTGCAATGCTACACCTTGAGGGTGTACAAAGGATTGGTGGTTCAGCCATTTGAAACATGCAAGAGTGACTGCTTATGTAGACTTCACTCAAATTCTGATAAAGAAGTTTGATAGAAGAAAACTAGAGACACTTTCCATAGAGACATTTCCCGTCATTGATGAGAAATTGCATGAGAAGAAAAAGGAAGATGTCAGCACTATCACTTCGGAAAGGGAGCAACTATCACCACCACCAGTTGTAGAAGTAATTGCATCAGGAGAAAGAGCACTTTCAACTTTGCAAGATGGTCTTGAGATTTTGACATTGGGAGTCCCATGCATGATTCAGGAGATGCATGGGGAAGAAGAGGCAAATACCAGCATTGGTGCAATAGTAGAGGAGTATCCATCACCATCCCCAGCAGTTGGAGAAGCCATTGCACCAGTTGGAGGAACTCTTTTAGCCTTACAAGATGTCCCCAAGTATTGACTTAACCAAGGTTTGCAAACATTTCCATCCCATATTATTTCAGCACCTCATTTTGAGATTTGTGGAGTCATGTCATCAGGGAAATTACATAACCAAGGGTTAGAGCGCCTTGCTAATTTGGAGCAACAAACTATCACTGCACAAAGGACCCTTGACTTGCTCAAGGAGGAGATGTATAACCATCCTAGTTGCTCATTATTGAGCTACACACAACACTTTGTGTTGAAGTGTGGAGTTTTGGAGGATGGGATGAGCATAGTCTTAATCAGTACAATGTCAGGCTATGAGTTCAACATTGTGTATGGCCATGAGACAACATATGCACCATCATGGAGATCAGCAACGTTGTCACTGAGGAGTAGTGATGAGTTGGGGACCCAACTATTCATGGACCGTTCTGATGACCGCTTCACTCATGAAGCATTGGATGGACAGATGATAGTTGGTAGACATCTTATGATGGATAGCATTCTCCATTATTAGGATGAAGCCTTATTGATGAGCATCTCACAACTCAAAGAGAAGTTTCTACCTACAACATATTCAGAATCTTATGGATTCTAGCGGGTCATTGATGAGAGGTTCTCATGGAGTAACCTCAAGGAGGATGCACTTCAACATATCATGTAGTGCAAATATCATCAGATTGGGGAGGATGGTATTCTCCATTGGGTGGATACCAAGTTAGAGCACTATATGAGTCATCACCCATAGTTGGATGGATGGGTGAGGATGATGAGAAAGTGGTTGGTGAGCTACTTGCAGATCTATGACATAGGGTAGCAAGAAGCATGGATGTGCTGGCTTCTCTTGGGTGAGTATGGTTACCACCTGACATTTCAGATTGGTATGTTCCATGCCTTGCATAGTACTGAGGTGATGCAACAGTAGGATACATGGTTGCGCTAGCTACTTTTGAGAGAGTTTGGCCGTCACATGACATATCCTATGTCAATATGTATGTTATTGTTTGGAACATTGCATGGAACTCACATGATGTGGCAGCAGGGAGCTTGGTTATTTTGGGCTAATGAGACATTCTACATGTCAATCAGTATGTTGTTGCTCTGCTTGCATGATGATGATGTGAGGTGGCAGCAAGATTCATTGTTGCTTTGGTTACTCTTGGGAGAGTATGGGCTGACTTTCTCCCATACCTTGCATGAGAAGGAGGGGGAATGGCAACAGGAGGCCTTACTGCATTGGCTTCTGTTAGGAGAGTATGGCCACCATACTTGGTATGATGATGAGCTGGTATGGCAGCAAGAGACATTATTGCGGTGGCTGTTATTGAGAGAGTATGGTTCAACATTTCACATGTCAAACCATATGTCTCTGTTTCCTATTTTTCATAGTGTTGAGATGATGCTTGGAGCAAGCAAGGCCAACATGGCCAATTATGGGAGCATGGAGAGGTACGTCCTACTCCATGTAGCATGGGTTGGAGAGATAGTTCATGAGTTGGGACTTTCCTTTGGGGGGAGGAACCACTTCACTTCATATGCCTCATGCAGAGAAGAGGCTCTGGAACAACAGATGGTTGCCACTTGGAGGTTCAGTGATGAGAGGCATCTAGCTATACAACTAGAAGTCATTCTAGACATTCTAGAGAGGTGGCTATGGAGTTGGGCATTCATTACACATTGGAGCAGATGGGGAGACCTTCCATATGAGGATGCCATTTGGAGGGAAGAGTATTGTTGTAGCATTCACTTTTTTAGTTGCTTGAGGACAAGCAACATTTTGGCGGGGAGGACTGTAATATTCCCAATTTTCCATTAGTTAATTGGAATATTAGAGTTCTAAATTTTCTCTATTAATTAAGTAAATAAAAGGGTGGACGGGCCCATAAACCCCATAGATGAATAAAATCCACTTTTGTTGTGTGAATGTGGGTTAGTGGATAGTAGATCAGCATCATAGAGTAGTGGAGCAGCGCATTAATGAAGGAAGAGTGGAGATTATGGAGAATAATGAGGAAGATGATGGAGATAGTGGAGGAATAAAAGTAAGATCATGGAGCATTAATTATGCACTGATGGAGGAAGTGGTGCATTGAATTCACACATGATGGAGGAGTGGAAAGTGAATGTAGAGAGCATGGAGAGACAACGCAATCTTCATGAAGACTAGTGGCCACATATGCAACGCAGTTATGAGGTGGGCCAAGGCTAAGGAAGGCTCACAACCATATAAGGAAGATGAGGGCAGCAAAGAAAATCAGTCTGGAATTTGATATTTTATTGTCGTTTGACATTTCTTTGCATGCTTCAGTTGTTTAGCTAAGTCTGGTGTGTTTTTTAGCACGTGGGTGTTCCTGAGCGGGAATCCCACCCTTACCCATAGGGTACTTCGAGTGCCTACTTTGGGAAGGTTATTTTGAGCAGCCATTCATCATCTGGCATTGGTGCCATATTCAGCCCCTCTCTTCTGCATATACAGCTTCAGGAATTACACATTCTTATATTAGGGTTTGAGAGGAGGAAGGTAGTTTCTAGCATTACAGCTAGGAAACCTATGGAGGGTTCATCCTTTCACCTTGTGCATTCATTTCAGTCTCCTAGGATCAGCATTGTGACATCCGACATCAGGCCATCATTTTACACCTCCATGCAGCAACAGACTCAGGGAAAATTTTAAGGATGGAAGTTTATCTAAAAATTTAGAAACCTTGGCGAATCTTACTAGTCCTCAATATGTAAATTGTAAAAAAATTATCACATTTTTGTAAAAATATTTAGGTTTCTAATTATTTTATATTAGTATATATAAAATTTTGGCGATTTTTAGGGTAAAATAATTTTATACTATAAAATTTGGGCGAATCAATTTTCAAAAAAATGGAAATTGGTGAATCTCTTTTTGGAAAAAAACATGGAAAAATAGCCCACCTACAAATGCCAGCAGTTCCATCAGGAATTGCGCAGTCCAACAGGGTAGATCTGGTGGAGGAAGGAAGTTCCAAGTATTTAAGCTTGGAATCTTGTGAGGGATCATTCCCTCACTTTGGTGAGATTATTTATATCAGATGTGAGCTATATCTCATCATCCAGCAGCGGGCTACAACTTCAGCCTCCTTGACAACGCAATCCATTCCAGCAGTTGTGCAATTTGCAGTTGCAACTTGAGTTGAGGAAGGAGGAGCTAGATCTCAAGTTTCTAGCTTGAGAATCTAGAGAAGGGGTGAGCCCTTCGTGTATTGAGATGATTGGGTGCTATTGCAGTATTTAGATCATTAGTTCATCCCCATCTTAGCAGTTACCCAGGAGGAGTGTTTAAGTCATCCAGTAGGGGTGTAGTTGGCAACCCAAAAAGGGCCAAAAATCCAAAGTTAAATTTGGCCAAACCATTTCTGGGTTTTTCTAGGTTTTTTTAGTAGAGTCCATGGTTAAAATCTCAGATATTTTTGAGCACTCCGGTAGCCTCCCACACATGGTACTTCTTCACAGTAGCAATAGTTTCCAGCAGTAGCAATAATAGCAGTACAACATTTCCAGTGCTAGTTTTCATTAGTGTATTTCAGCCACTTCTTGTTGGCTTGAGTGCATCTTCTTTGGAGCACTGTGTACTTTATATTTGTTGTTGCTTATAATGATATGACTATGTTGTTTCTACTCATAGTTATAATGTCTTAATGTAATTTCAGTTGCATCATATTTCCGGCATTTTCCAGATTTTAGCTATATTCCTGTTTTTCTTTATTTGGAATGTTGTAGATGTTCTATATTCATGTCTTTTCCATTTTTGAATATTACAGTGGTATCAGAGCATGATCTTTGGCTCAACTTATAGGCACTTCATCACATCATAAGAAGAAGAAGAAGAAGAACCAGAAAAAGAAGAAGTATTCAATGGTAGAAGGATTAAGTTTTGCCACATTTCTCTTTGGATCTATGCAGGGTCTCTCCACAGAGATTAAATAAATGAGAAGGGGAAGACAAAGAGAAACCTCAAGAGGGTTTCAGAATGAGGAAGGTCCAAGCACTTCCTATCAACATCATAAACAATTGGCAATGCAAAGAGCTCCATAACACTTTTCTATGTCCACTTTCCTTGCAGAAGGAGATGAATGGCATGGAGATGGAGGATACTTATAGCATGATACTCTGAGTAATTATCTTGTAGAGTACAAATCTCAATCTAGAGCATTCAAGGAGAATCTAACTCTCCAACCGTTCTTTCAGATCAAAGAGAACTGGAGACCCTACGAAAATAATAGAAGAAAAGGGAACATACATAATAGATTCTTCTTGCCTACATTTGATGGGTCATCCACAAGCACAGCAACGGCTTGGATAGAGAAGTTAGATGATTTCTTCCAGCTACACCCAGTAGCGGAAAGAGAGGTTTTGAGATTGAAGTGCTGCACCTTGAGGGTGAAGCGAATGATTGGTTGTACAACCATTTGAAACATGCAAGAGTGACTGCTTATGCAGACTTCACTCAAATTCTGATAAAGAAGTTTGATAGAACAAAACCGAAGACACTTTCCACAGAGACATTTCCTGTCATTGATGAGAAAGTACATGAGAAGAAAAAGGAAGATGTCAGCACTATTACTCTAGAAAGGGAGCTACCACCACCACCACCAGCTGCAGAAGTACTTGCATCAGGAGAAAGATCACTTGCATCTTTGCAAGATGGTCTTGAGCTCTTGAATTGGGAGTCCCATGCATGATTCAGGAGATGAATGGGCGAGAAGAGGCAGAGACCAACGCTGATGCAGCAGTAGAGGAGCAACCATCACCATCCCCAGCAGTTGGAGAAGCCATTGCACCGGTTGGAGGAACTCTTTTAGCCTTACAAGATGTCCCAAAGTATCAGCTTAACCAAGGTTTGCAAACATCTCCATCCCATATTGTTTCAACACCTCAGTTTGAGATTTGTGGGGTCATGTCATTAGGGAAATTGCATAACCTAGGGTTAGAGCACCTTGCTAATTTGGAGCAGCAAACTATCACTATGCAGAGGACTCTTGACTTGCTCAAGGAGGAGAAGTATAACCATCCTAGTTGCTCATTTTTGAGCTACACACAACACTTTGTGTTGAAGTGTGGAGTTTTGGAGGATGGGATGAGCATATTCCTAATCAGTACAATGTCAGTATATGAGTTCAGCATTATGTATGGTCATGAGACAACAGATGCACCATTATGGAGATCAACAACGTTGTCACTGAGGAGCAGCGATGAGTTGGGGACCCAACAATTCTTGGAGCATTTCGATGACCACTTCACTCATGAAGCATTGGATGGACATATAATAGTTGGTAAACATCTTATGATGGATAACATTCTTCGTTATTAGGATGAAGCCTTCTTGGTGAGCATCTCACAACTCAAAGAGAAGTTTCTACCTACAACATATCAGAATCTTATGGATTTTACCAGGTCATCGATGAGAGGTTCTCATGGAGTAACCTCAAAGAGGATGCACTTCAACATATCATGGAGTTCAAAGATCATCAAATTAGGGAGGATGGTATTCTCCAATGGGTTGATACCAAGTTAAAGCATGATATGAGTTACCACCCACAGTTGGATGGATGGGTGAGGATGATGAGCAAGTGGTTGGTGCGCTACTTGCAGATCTATGACACAGGGCAGCAAGAAGCATGGTTGCGCTGGCTTCTCTTGGGTGAGTTCCATGGCTTGCACAGTACTGAGGTGATGCAATAGTAGGAGGCATGGTCGCGCTGGCTACTTTTGAGAGATTTTGTCCATCACATGATGTGGCAGTAGGGAGCTTGGTTATGTTGGACTGATGAGACATTCTACATGTCAATCAGTATGTTGTTGCTCCATGGCTTTCATGATGATGATGTGAGGTGGTAGCAAGAGTCATTGCAACTTTGGTTACTCTTGGGAGAGTACGGGTTGACTTTCTCCCATACCTGCCATGATGAGGAGGGGCGATGGAAATAGGAGGCCTTACTGCGTTGGCTTCTGTTAGGAGAGTATGGCCACCATACTTGGTATGATGATGGGGTGGTATGGCAACAAGAGGCATTGCTGCGGTGGTTATTATTGAGAGATTATGGTTCGACATTTCACATGTCAACCCATATGTCTCTGTTTCCTATTTTTCACAATGTTGATATGATGCTTGGAGTAAGCAGGGCCAATGATGGGAACATGGAGAGGTACATCCTACTCCATGTAGCATGGGTTGGAGAGATATTTCATGAGTCGGGACTTTTCTTTGGGGGGAGGAACCACCTCACTTCATATGTCTCATGCAGAGAAGACACTCTGGAACAACAGATGGTTGCCACTTGGAGGTTCAGTGTTTGAGGAGAGGCATCTAGCTATACAGCTAGAAGCCATTCTAGACATCTAAGAGAGGTAGCTATGGAGCTAGGCATTCATTACACATTGGATCAAATGGGGAGACCTTCCATATGAGGATGCCATTTGGAGGGAGGATGATTGTTGTAACATTCAATTTTGCAGTTGCTTGAGGATAAGCAACATTTTGGCAGGGAGGACTGTAATATTTCCAATTTTCCATCAGTTAATTGGAATATTAGAGTTCTTACTTTTCTCTATTAATTAATTAAATAAAAAGGTGGAGGGACCCATAAACCCCATAGATGAATACAATCCACTTTTGTTGTGTGAATGTGGGTTAGTAGATAGTAGATTAGCATCATGGAGTAGTGGAGCAACTCATTAATAAAGGAAGAGTGGAGATTATGGAGAATAATGAGGAAGATGATGGAGATAGTGGAGCAATAAAAGTAAGATCATAAAGCATTAATGATGCAGTGATGGAGGAAGTGGTGCATTAAATCTACACATGATGGAGGAGTGGAAAGGAAATGTAGAGATCATGGAGACCATGGGGAGACAACGCAGTATTCATGGATACTAGTGGCCACATGTGTAGCACAGTTAAGAGGTGGGCCAAGGCTAGGGAAGGCTCACAACCATATAAGGAAGATGAGGGCAAAAAATTAAATCAGTCTGGAATTTGATATTTTATTGTCGTTTGACATTTCTTTGCATGCTTCAGCTGTTTAGCTAATTCTATTGTGTTGTTTAGCACACGGGTGTTCCCGAGCGAATCCATCCCACCTCACTCATACCTGGGCCTCTGAAAGTGCCTACTCTGGGAAGGTTATTTTGTGTATCCATTCATCATCTGACATTGGTGCCACATTTAGCCCCTCTCTTCTGCATATATGACTTCAGGAATTACACATTCTTGTTTTAGGGTTTGAGAGGAGGAAGGTAGTTTCTAGCATTTCAGCTAGGAAACATGTGGAGGGTTCATCCTTTCATCTTGTGCATTCATTTCAGTCTCTCGGGAGAAACATTGTGACATCCGGCATCAGGCCATCATTTTACACCTCCATGCAACAGTGGTTCCATCAAGAATTGTGCAGTCCAGCAGGGTAGATCCAGTGGAGGAAGGAAGTTCCAAGTATTTCAACTTGGAACCTTGTGAGGGACCATTACCTCACTTTGGTGAGATTATTTATATCAACTGTGAGCTATATCTCATCATCTAGCAACAGGCTACAACTTCATCCTCCTTGAAAGCATAGTCCATTCCAGCAATTGTGCAGTTTATAGCTGCAACTTGAGGCGAGGAAGGAGGAGTTAGATTCTGAAGTTTCTAGCTTGAGAGTCTAGAGAAGGGGTGAGCCCTTCATGTATTGAGTTGATTGGGTGCTATTTCAGTAGTTAGATCATCAGTTCAGCCCCATCTCAATAGTTACCCAAGAGGAGTGCGTAAGTCAACCATCAGGGATGCAGTTGGCAACCCAAAAAGGGTCGAAAATCCAAAGTTAAAATCTGGCCAAACAATTTTTGGGTTTTTTTGGGTATTTTGAGTATAGTCCATGGTTATAATCCTGGATCTTTCTAAGCACTCCAGCAGCCTCCCGCACATGGTACTTCTTCATAGTAGCAGTAGTTTCCAGTAGCAGTAGCAACACAACATTTCCAGTTCTAGTTTTCATTAGTGTATTTCAGCCACTTCTTGTTAGCTTGAGTGCATCTTCTTTAGAGCACTGTGTACTTTATATTTGTTGTTATTTATAATGATATGAGCCAACTGTTTCTGCTCATAGTTATAATGTCTTGATGTAATTTTCAGTTGCAACATATTTCCGACATTTTCCACATTTTAGCTATATTCTTGTTTTTCTTTATTTGAAAAGTTGTAGATGTTCTATATTCCTGTCTTCTCCATTTTGGAATATTACAGCAAACATCTTCACCAAACCATTTACAAAGAAAAGTTTATTCATTTAAGAGACAGTGTAAGCAGCATTAATATCAATAATTATGATTAACAAAATATGTTGGAAATAATGCCAAATATCTCATTTATTATCCATAACTATGTCATTCCTGGAATACAAAGAAAATCTCAATGTAAATTCACCTTAAAGCTGAAGCAATATAAAATTAATTGTATTTTTGACTAATGTATTATTTTCTCATCTTTGCAAGATTTTTTAACAAGCAGTCAACATCATAAATTAAAATCACGGAAAATATCAACACACATGGAATGGTTATTAATTATATGGTTGAACTGCACAACGTGAATATGTATTGTGCACAATTATTTTGTAAAAATGTGCAACAATATGTTTTATTAAATAATTTAATGATAGTCTCATGTCGTGATACATAAAAAGGTCAATGTATGTTTTTAAATACAAGTTCTAATCTTGTCTCTATAGGTCTCATTATGTGCGTAAAACAATAGTTTTTATTGTGTATAAAACACAGTCCCAAAAAACGACGAAAAAGAAGGAAGATTATTGTCGTTGTATTGAAGTAAAATTTATCTTGACTTGAACTCTGTAACTTTATGTGTGACATATTGCACATCCATTATATTTCATGGGTTCATATTTAATACATAGTTAGGTCCATATTCAATACACGGTGTAACCATGCGTGGAAAGAAAAACATGTAGTGTATCATAGATTGTTTTTAACGAGGGAATGGAGACCAAATGGTCTACATATTGTTTGGAAGTTGCTTGATTCTTTGTGGTTATTGGTATATATTTATATAAAAAAAGTTTTTTGAGTTTTTTTAAATATAAAAAGGTTTATGGAGTAAATATAAAAAGAAGTTTTTATTTATTTACCAGAAAAATATGTAATGTATCATAGATTGTTTTTAACGAGGGAATGGAGACCAAATGGTCTACATATTGTCCGGAAGTTACTTGATTCTTTGTGATTATTAGCATATATTTATATAAAAAAAGTTTTTTGAGTTTTTTTAAATATAAAAAAGTTTATGGAATAAATATAAAAGAAGTTTTTATTTATTTACCATATATCTATTTTATACATATTTTTATTTATTTATCATGGCTCTTGAGTAAGTATAAAAATAGGTTTTATTTATTTATCATACCTCTAATTTATTTAAATTTTTATTTATTTAAATTTTGAAATATTGCAATTTTGATGGAGAAATATTTATATTTTTATAGATTTTAATTTATCCATAGAACATGGGTTTTCTTTTTAAATATTCATTTTACAAATATTTAATTAAAAGAAATATTAAAAGATTTTGGATTTTGATTGTTTATTTGTATTGACTTTAGTAAAGAGTAAAGATGTTTAAAATTTTACTTAATTTGGAAATTCAATGTGGTAATTTTTTTTGTTAAAGGTAAATTTATGATTCATTCAAATTCACTATCTAATAAAGCAATTATTAAATGAGTGAGATAATTTACCATCCATTCAAATTATATAAATAATCCATAGTTGTATTTCAATAATTATCTCAGCCTATTAATAAGTTTAAAAAGTTATATATAATCTAAATATTCAAGTTTAATAAAATTAAATATTAGGTTAATGCTTTCGTTGACATTAGCAAAAATAAAATTTATTATTTTTTGAAGACATCGGGTTCATATTGGGCTGTAGATTGCATCTCTGAGCGCAATAAAGGAGTATGGTAAATTAATAAATATAAAAAAGGTATAAAGAGGTAAGGTAAATAAATAAAAATATATCAAATATGATTATAAACCAGCATAGATTCTCTCGAAGTGCAAAACTCTTTTTTGAGTGTAAAACTTGAGAAAAAGTTTGCACCTTGAGAGATTTGATCTTTCTCGATCCTTAATAGATCTGGAGTTAAAATGAATCTAGATTGGTATAAATATTCAAACATATTTTATTGGCATTATGGTTTAAGATAAAATTAACACATTTATAATTTATTTTTTAAATCATTAAAAGATTAGAAATGCTCTCTGACAGATACTTGCCTACTGAAAATTAGAGTTTGATACTCCGGTAGAGAATTATACCAACAACCCAACCGAAGGAAACAACGGGTTGATTATATACAAATAGCTTATAAGAACGTTTTTCAAATCCACCATAAACACCAGGGGACTTCAAAGCCCAGAATAGATAATGCTATGACAGAACAGGTCGATCCGACTTTACAACATATACCCTCTTTTAATGGGATTTTCTCGTTTGCATTATTACATATATAATACACAAATCTTATTTACCTTCTTCGCACGAACCAACCGACCCAGGACCTTTATATGTATTTCAAATAGTTTCATTAATGTTGTTATCTATGATAAATATATTATATTTATATATGAATCTTTGAAATAATCTTTTTGTTTTTTTGTAAGTTTAGGTGGTTCTTTCTATTTTCTATTAATAAATAATGTTAACATGGTAAAGTATTATATTTATTTTAACATGGTAAAGTATTATATTTCTTTTTAATAAAGTATTGATTGGGTTGTACGGATCTAGTCTTCATCAAATTTCATGAAAAGGAATTGAAAATGACATTAAATCAAAATTAAGAAAATTGAATAAATAAATTTTCAAATCATTTAAACATGGTAATTGTATTGAAATTAATATTAAAGTTTATGTTAGTTTTATAAGGATAATGTTGGTTGTATTAGAATAAATATTAATTTTTGTATTAACTTTACAAACCCATAATAGTTTTGGTTGATTTTCTTTGTTATAAAAAATTGAAAAACCTATAATTTTTTAAAATCATTTGAAATTATTAAATTATTAAAATAAATAAATAAATAAATAAATATATATTTAAAATAAATAAAAAAAAAAATTGTAAATAAATAAAATTATATTATAAAAAATATTTTTGTTAATTTTTATTTAATTGTAAAATTATTTTTATTAAACTTCATTATTAATATTAATATTTAGGTTAGTATTAATGTTAATATTAATAATTATATGAAATTTAATAATTAATATTAAACTTTAATCATTTTGTTAATAACATTAAAATCTTAATAATGTTATTTAAAATTTAATAAATTTATAATAATATAATAATAATTATATATTAATACATTAATTTATAAATTTACACATTAATTATACATTAATTTAAACATTAACATATCATAATCATGATTGACTTGATCAAACATAGTCAACATGAACATCATGTTCAACCATGATTAATGATAGACATTATGTTTAACATACCTATAATTAACCATAGATACATATCCAGACTCAATATGATGACATAGCCAAACATAGTAAACCTTTGCAGTCAATGTATAAATAGACAATGGTGGTCAACCTTAATCAACCATATGTTTACGATGGTCAATGATCGTCAACCTTGCTCATTTATAGTGAATGATAGACAACCTTATTCACCCATAGTCATCCTCACTTAGCCTTGGTCGACCATATTCAACAATGGTCCTATAGTTAACCGTAAACATCATGTTTAACATATCTAGAATCAACATGATGACATAGTCAAAGCTTAAAAATGTTTAATATATTAATATTAATATGGTTTAAAACATATTGGTTTACTAATGTGGTTGATTATGTTCAACTAGCTTTAACTATGTTTGACATTTAACACTCTTCAACGTCGATCAAACATAATTGTCTATTATTATTATTGATTAATATTAATATTAAAACCTAGTCAATCACATTAGTCAACATAGTCAAACAAAGCCAACCTTTATAGTCATTTTTCAAATAGTTGACCATGATCAAACTTGGTAAACCCTATGTTTACCATACTTAACTACAATCAACCTTGTTCACTCATAATTGTCCCCATCCAATGTAACTTAACTATATTCAATTATAGTCATCCATGGTTCACCAAAGTCAAGCATTGTCAACCTTAGTCATCTAACGTCATCCTTGGTCAGTCAAAATCAAGATTTTAAAATGTTTAATAATAACAATATTAATATTAATAAGGTTGACTAGTAGTAATAATAATATTGTTTGACATCCAACACTCCTCGACTTCGATAAAACATAATCGTTTGTCATTATTATTGATTAATATTAGTAGTTAAACATAGGTAACCACATTAGACAACATAGTCAAACAAATTCAACCTTGACAGTCATTGTTTAAATAGTTGACCATTATCAAACTTTGTCAACCCTATGTTTACAACATTTTTAGTATTGGGTTCTAATATTAGGGTTTTGGTATTGGATTTTACAATTGGGTTTTAGTATTGGGCTTTAATATTATGGGTTTAATCTTGTGTTTTAATATTGGGTTTTTATATTATGGTTTTAATAATCAAACATGTTGTGATGTAAAAATGGTACATAAATCTATCCAATGCCGCATTGTGAAGAACATTGTCACAATGTGAGAGTCATTGTCAGAATGTTACATTAAATTGAAATTTATCCAATGCCACATTACAACATTACAAAATTAGTCAACCATAATTACTATTGTTGTTGACTATGTTCAACTATGTTTAACTATGTTGATAGTCAACACTCCTCATCTTTAGTCAAACATAATTTTCCATCATTATTATTGATTAATATTAGTAGTCACACATAGTCAACCACATTAGTCATCATAATCAAACGAAGTCAACTTTGATAGTCATTGTTTAAATAGTTGATTGTGATCAAACTTGGTCAACCCTATGTTTACCATATTTAACAATAGTCAACCTTGTTCACTTAGTTATCCTTATCCAATGTATTATAATATTAGGATTATAATATTGGGTATTAATAATTGGGTTTTAATATAGGATTTTAATAGTACGGTCATAAGAATTATGTTTTATAATATTAGGTTTAAAATTTTGTGTTTTATTATTAGGGTTTTAATATTATGGTTTTAATAATCAAACATGTGATGTTAGAATGGTCACAAAAATCTATCCAATGTCACATTGTGACAATAATTGTCGCAATGTTACATTACATTGCAATTTATCCAATGTTGCATTGCAACATTACAAAGTTAGCCAACCACATTTGCTAATGTTGTTAATTATTGATGTAAGTGGATATTGGTGGCTACCTGCCTATTCCACTTGGACCCCCAACACTATTTCTTTTCAGTTTCCTTAATTATAGAACAACTTTCTATTTTTGGTAGTTTTTCAGGTCCCAAACTTCTGTAGTTGTTTTGAGGTCCTAAAAGACGTTCCCTAGGAAAACAAAGAGACCAAAAAAGTATGAGAATATGTCTAACAAAAAAAAATTTCCTCCTCGTGGAGATCTTCAAAATGAAGTATTATGATAGCCAAACAAAGATTGTAAGCCAAAGTGATCATGGGCTCAATTTTATGCTCAAAATTCAAAGTTCTCATAATGGCTTGAAACATGAATGATCGCGTAGTTCTTGTTGTTTTGAATCCAACGCACTTGGTTTCGTGCAAAATGGTCTCCGTATGCTCCTAGAAACAAATTATGTTCACTTTTCTAAACAGGCAATTTTTTAAAAAAATGGACAGAGAGATTCCCTGCCAGCAATCTGTACTGTTGATGTGGCATGCTGACTATGCAGGGTCGATTTTAGCATTTTCCTCCAATGAATGATGAAATGCCAAGTGGCAGAATGGTATTGGCTGAGAAATTCGTGTTACGTGGAAATTTTTTATTGGTTTGAAGTTGGTCCAATTGGGTGAGGATGCGTTATGTAGCCTGAGGCCGCCACATGCCCCCCCCCCCCCCATTGGTTGTATGGTGGATCAAAATTTTTGGTTCAAATTCTGAGCCAAGGCGTCGAGGTTCAACCCTGCGACCTCCCACAGGCCAATGCCACACCTTACCATTCCGTCGCATTATGGTTCTTAACCCTATTGTGGATCCACATTTACTTTAAATTTACCATGTTGTATGGCAGGGGAAAGTGGGCGCCAGCCCCCGATCCATGTGACTCATTTTGAAGACCACTGGCAGAGCCAACGGATAAGTGCAGAGTTTAACGTATTAAACCAGTCTTAATTAACACTAATTCGGAGTTGTGTATGGCTAGACTAGATTAGCACGTTAAGCGCCAAGTTAAGAGCTAAGCAAGGTTAGTTAGCGCTAACCTCGCTTAATTAACTTAATGATGATTAAGTTGGTGAACCCCAAATTTCTTCGGAAACTGCCAGTTTAGCTCCAGTTAGCTAAATTAGGGCCTAAAATAGTGGAGAAAATGTAAATGATCATAACTTTTGGAGTTTTCGATCAATTCAGGTGCAAAAAGAGGCTAGATGACAATTTTTGGGCATTCTAGACTCATTGGTGTAGGTTTCGGGAGAAAAAGAGCATTTTAAAAAGGTCAATTTGAGCATAATATAGAGGCCCAAGCAATGGAAGTTAGACCAAGGAGATGTAGCCCAGGAGGGGTGAACTCCATCAAATACCTATGTTAATGTGTTGTATGGTGATGTACTATACTTTATTTGTTGTTGTTCATCTTTTGTCTTTATGTTAAATTGTTCATTAAATTTACATGAAAAACACTCATGAGACTTGATAATTTGCAAGAGAACTTGAACCCTTAAGCACACATAAAACATTATATTTAGAATCTGACAGAGTAATTAGCACAACAATACTAACATACTCCATTCAGATCATTTTTGGTATCAAAGCCTTAGGTCTCTTGGTTATTTAGTTTTTTTGTGCCAGAAGGGATCTAATTGTTTGCAAGTTTGTGTCATGCTTACAAGGTTAAAACTCAAAAGAGGATAAGGGAAGTTGGTTGAGAGCCTTGCAATTGGGTCAAGAGGAAGAAGGGAAAGATTGCCAAAGGTCTTTAACACCAGCACATCCTCAAGTTGAAGTTGAGTCTTCAGTGAGCATGTCTCATGAAGTAGAACCTACCATGACAGAATATGAGAGAGCATTCATGAAGGCATTCTTTGATATGGTTGATATGGTTAAATTCCTCTATGAGGAGAGGAATTTAAGGATGCAAGGAGAAATTTCAAGGCTTCCAAGAGGAGAGGGTTCTTCAAGAGGAGGAGGCCGTGGAGATGGTAAGAAGCCACCATCCACTCCAACATCATCCTCACCACCATCTTCACCTTCCTCATCAACATCTTCCACTGCCACAACTCTTCCATCTGTTCATACACATACCTCAAAAGGAGCTAGTAAATCACCCTTACTTAAACTTGATGTTAAATTTGAGATTCAAATGTATATTGGTGAAGTGAATGCAGAGAAGTTGCATAATTGGATTCGTCAATTGGAGGTTTATTGCAGAATCCAAAACCTTCAAGAAGATGACATAAAGATTAATTTGGCTTCCTTGAGAATGGAGGGTTCAACACTAGGATGGTGGGAAGCAAAGACACAAGAGGAGATTAAGAAAAATGGTAATATCTCAATTTCTTGGTCAAATTTTATTGCTTCCATTAAAGTGGAATTCTATCCTCTAGCTTACATGCAAAAAGCTATTATGAATTGGCAAAATTTTAGACAATTGAAGGTCAAAGTGTGTAAGATTACACTCATGAATTTAGGAGAAGAGATCTTATGTTAGGTGTTGATTTGCATATCCAAGAAAATTTGTTGAAGTACATAGGGTGTTTGCATAGTTACCTGAAACATACCATCCTCATGTTTAATCCCACTAGTCTAGATGAGGTCTCTGTGCAAGCTACACACCTTGAGGCAAGAGGGAAAAATGTACAAGAAGAGGGTAAAAAGAAACCATTCAAGGGTGGTGAAAAAGGAAAGGGTTTCAAGGGTAAACAAAAGAAGAATGCATCCATTAAGAAAGAAGGGGAGAAAACCACATGTACCTATTGTTCCAAAGAGGGTCATGATGAATCCCACCTTTGGAAAATTCATCATGGCGAGATGTTTTAGGAACCAAAGGGGTTACCTCCCAAGAGGGGAATCCAACATGAGATACAGTTGCAGCAGGATGTTCCACTCCCTAACATTGGCATGTATCACATGTCGATAATGGAAAGTGCGGAAATCAAGAAGAAAATCCAAGAGTTGTTGAATAAAGGTATCATTTGTCCATCTACCTCGCCATGTGGTTCACCGATTGTATTGGTGCCCAAGAAGGATGGAACATGGCGCATGTGTGTGGATTTCCGTGCACTCAACAAAATCACAATAAATAATCGTTATCTGCTCCCAAGGATTGATGATTTGCTTGATCAATTGAGGTATGAAAAGTATTTCACTAAGTTAGATTTAAGAATTGGTTATCATCAAGTTAGAATAGTTGAAGAGGACATATGGAAGACCGCATTTAAAACTAAACAAGGATTGTTTGAGTGGCTTGTTATGCATTTTGGTCTTTGCAACACTCCAGCTACTTTCATGAGAGTTATGAATGATGTATTGAGACCATTTCTAGATGAGTTTGTCATTGTCTGATTAGATGATATTTTGATATTCAACAAATCAAGAGAATAACATGTCATGCATGTGAGAAAGCTGCTTGATGTCTTGAGAAAAGAACAATTATTTTTGAAGATGTTGGAATTTGAATTTGGTAAAACTTCTTTGGTGTATTTGGGACATATTGTTGGAGGAGGTGAGCTGAAGATAGACACCTCTAAATTTGAGGTCATTGTGAATTGGCCTACACCCAAATCAATCATGGAGGTAAGAATTTTTCTAGGAACAACATAGTATTGGAGGAAGTTCATTGCTATATTTTCTTCTATTGCAGCTTTGTTACATGCATTGACTATGTTAAGAAAGTCTTCCAGAGGGGAGGCAATTAGAAAAAATAATTTGATGCTTTGAAAAAGAAGATCATTTCAGCCCAAATATTAGCATTACCCGACTTGAGACAGCCCTTTGAGATTCAAAAAATGCAAGTGACTATGCCATGGACGCAATCCTTTTACAACTTGGTAAGCCTATTTCATTCCATTCAGAAATGTTTATGGTGCAGTGATAAATTATCCTACATATGACAAGGAGCTATATGTGTTGGTTCAAAGTGTGAAGAAATGGAAACATTATTTGATGGGAAAGGAAACCATCATTCACACCGATCACCAACCGTTGCAATACTTGCAATCGCAAACTAAATTTTAGTTGTCAAGGAACTTTTGATGGATGGGATTCCTGCAGCAATTCCTCTTAGTCATCAGGTATATAAAACAAGGTTGATGATATGCTTTCTAGGCCTATTATTAATGCAACTACTTTATTCAAGAATACTTCTGTTTTACATGAAAATTACATTGAACAATATGCATTTGACAATGACTTTCAAGATGTTTATGAAAACTTGAGTCAAGGTCGCCAAGTTGAGAAATTAGATTATCATGTTCATAATAACTTGTTGTATCATTTGGGCAAGCTTTGTATTCCACAGGGTGAGAGAATGAATTTCATAAGGGAAACACACACTTCTCTTATTGTGGGACATTTTGGTGTAAGAAAAACAGTGGCAAATATTTAGAGGTATTGTTATTAGCCTTGTAAGCTTGAAAGTGTGTCACATTTTATTAAAGGTTTTTCATTATGTGCAGTCAGTAAGCCTAGAAATAGGAAGTTAGGATTGTACACACCACTTCCGATTCCTTCACGTCCATGGGATATTATTTCTATAGATTTTGTAGGATGTCTTCCCTTGTCAAAAAGAGGTCATGATTATTTGTATGTAGTTGTGGATAGGTTCAGCAAAATGTGTATTTTGATGCCATGTAAAAAGCAAGTTACAACTAAACAAGCATCTCATCTTTTCTTTCAAAATGTTTGGGTTCATTTTGGGTTTCCTACATCTATTGTAAGTGATTGAGATTCTTGATTTGTTTGGAATCTTTGGTCAAATTTGTGGGACTTGATGGACACTACGTTGAAGAAGAGTACAACCTTTCATCTGCAAATAGATGGTCAAACCGAGGTGGTCAACAGAACAGTCATTCATCTTCTTCGAGGATATTGCAGAAAACATCCTCAGTTGTGAGATGAACATTTGCATTACATTCAACATGCTTACAACAGTGGAAATCATTCCTCTACTTAAACATCACCATTTGAGGCATGTCTTGGATACTTGCCAAAATCGCCATTGGATTTCAGTTTTGGGAAAGAGGTAGTTATCAATGGACATAACGACATAGATAAAGAAAAGAAACTCATAGAGAAAATTCAGTTGATTCATCAAACAGTGCAAGATCAACTAGAAAAAGGTCAAGGCAATTACAAAGTGAGGCACGACAAACATCGTGTGGATCATAAGTTTCAAGTTGGTGACAAATTTTGGCTTCACATTGGCAAGGAAAGGATTCAAGGAGAAGGTAAAAAGATGAAACCAATCCGTTATGGTCATTTAAAAATTCTGGAAAAGATTGGTAACAATGCCTTCAAGCTTGATTTGCCTTCATACATGCAAATTTATTCAGTTGTTAATGTTAAAAATTTGAGATTGTATGATCCTCCTTAGATTGAATATCAAGGAGAGAATGTTTAGGTGCCATCTATTGAAGATTTTTATCGAGATTTATTTTTTGAGCTATAGCAAGACACCATACTTGACAGGAGGACAGGTACATCAACAAGAGGAAGTGTCGACAATCTTCGAGTGGGGCTTAAAGGAACAAATCCTTTAAAGGAAAAATGGATTGAAATTGGGAAGGTGAGAGAACTGTACCCTCACCTTCTCAACAACTGAATATGATCTTTTGGGGTCCAAAAGCTTCCAGCGGGGAGGAATGATTAGGGGCTCAGTTTTATGCTCAAAAATAAAAATGATCAAAATGGCTCGAACCTGAACGATCACGTAGTGCTCGTCGTTCTGAATCCAGCGCACTTTTTTTCGCAGAAAATGGACTTTGTATGCTCCCGGAAACGAGTTCTATTCACTTTGATAAATAGACAAAATAAAAAAAGGGACATATAGATGCCCAGTCAGCAGTTTGTACTGTTGATGTGGCATGCTGACTATGTAGGGTCGATTTTGGCATTTTCCTCTGGCGAATGATGAACTTCCAAGTGGCAACATGGTATTGGCTGAGAAATTCAGGTAACGTGGCAATTTTTTATTGGTTTGAAGTTGGTACAATTAGGTGAGGACATGTGTTGTAGCCTGGGGCTGCCACATGCCCCCCCATGGTTGTATGGTGGATCAAAATTTTTGGTTCAAATTCTGGGCGGAGGCGCTGAGTTTCGACCCAGCGACCTCCCACAAGCCAACACCACACCTTATCATTTTGTCGCATGATGGTTCTTAACCCTATTGCAGATCCACATTTAATTAAACTTTACCATATTGTATGGCAGGGGAAAGTGGGGGCCAGCCCCCGATCCATGTGACTCATCACAAAGACCACCGACGGAGCCAACAAATAAGTGCAGAGTTTAACGCATTAAAAAAGTCTTAATTAGCACTAATCCGAAGTTGTTATGGCTAAACCGGATTAGCACGTTAAGCACCGATTTAAGAGCTAAGCAAGGTTAGTTAGCGCTAACCGCACTTAAATAACTTAATGATGATTAAGTTGGCGAACCCCCAAATTTCGGCAGAAATTTCCAGTTTAGCTCCAGTTAGCTAAATTAGGGCCTGAAATAGTGGAGAAAATGTAAATGGTCATAAATTTTGGAGTTTTCGACCAATTCAGGTGCAAAAAGAGGCTAGATGACCATTTTTGGCCATTCTAGACCCATTGGTGCAGGTTTCCAGAGCAAAAGAGCATTGTAAACTGATCATTTTTTCAATTTGAGCATAATATAGAGGCCCAAGCCATGGAAGCTGGACCAAGGAGATGTAGCCCAGGAGGGGTGAACTCCTTCATCAAATACCTGTATAACAATGCCTTCAAGCTTGATTTGCCTTCATACATGCAAATTTATTCAGTTGTTAATGTTAAAAATTTGAGATTGTATGATCCTCCTTAGATTGAATATCAAGGAGAGAATGTTTAGGTGCCATCTATTGAAGATTTTATCGAGATTTATTTTTTGAGTTATAGCAAGACACCATACTTGACAGGAGGACAGGGACATCGATAAGAGGAAGTGTCGACAATCTTCGAGTGGGGCTTAAAGGAACAAATCCTTTAAAGGAAAAATGGATTGAAATTGGGAAGGTGAGGGAACTGTACCCTCACCTTCTCAACAACTGAATATGATCTTTTGGGGTCCAAAAGCTTCCAGCGGAGAGGAATGATTAGGGGCTCAGTTTTATGCTCAAAAATAAAAATGATCAAAATGGCTCGAACCTGAACGATCACGTAGTGCTCGTCATTTTGAATCCAGCGCACTTTGTTTCGCAGAAAATGGACTTTGTATGCTCCCGGAAATGAGTTCTATTCACTTTGATAAATAGACAAAATAAAAAAAGGGACATATAGATGCCCAGTCAGCAGTTTGTACTGTTGATGTGGCATGCTAACTATGTAGGGTCGATTTTGGCATTTTCCTCTGGCGAATGATGAACTTCCAAGTGGCAACATGGTATTGGCTGAGAAATTCAGGTAACGTGGCAATTTTTTATTAGTTTGAAGTTGGTCCAATTAGGTGAGGACATGTGTTGAAACCTGGGGCTGCCACATGCCCCCCCATGGTTGTATGGTGGATCAAAATTTTTGGTTCAAATTTTGGGCGGAGGCGCCGAGTTTCGACCCAGCGACCTCCCACAAGCCAACACCACACCTTATCATTTTGTCGCATGATGGTTCTTAACCCTATTGAAGATCCACATTTACTTAAACTTTACCATATTGTATGGCAGGGGAAAGTGGGGGCCAGCCCCCGATCCATGTGACTCATCACGAAGACCACCGACGGAGCCAACAGATAAGTGCGGAGTTTAACGCATTAAAAAAGTCTTAATTAGCACTAATCCGAAGTTGTTATGGCTAAACCGGATTAGCACGTTAAGCACCGAGTTAAGAGCTAAGAAAGGTTAGTTAGCGCTAACCGCGCTTAATTAACTTAATGATGATTAAGTTGGCGAACCCCCAAATTTCGGCAGAAATTTCTAGTTTAGCTCCAGTTAGCTAAATTAGGGCCTGAAATAGTGGAGAAAATGTAAATGGTCATAAATTTTGGAGTTTTCGACCAATTCAGGTGCAAAAAGAGGCTAGATGACCATTTTTGGCCATTCTGGACCCATTGGTGCAGGTTTCCAGAGCAAAAGAGCATTGTAAACTGATCATTTTTTCAATTTGAGCATAATATAGAGGCCCAAGCCATGGAAGCTGGACCAAGGAGATGTAGCCCAGGAGGGGTGAACTCCTTCATCAAATACCCGTATAACAATGCCTTCAAGCTTGATTTGCCTTCATACATGCAAATTTATTCAGTTGTTAATGTTAAAAATTTGAGATTGTATGATCCTCCTTAGATTGAATATCAAGGAGAGAATGTTTAGGTGCCATCTATTGAAGATTTTTATCGAGATTTATTTTTTGAGCTATAGCAAGACACCATACTTGACAGGAGGACAGGGACATCGACAAGAGGAAGTGTCGACAATCTTCGAGTGGGGCTTAAAGGAACAAATCCTTTAAAGGAAAAATGGATTGAAATTGGGAAGGTGAGGGAACTGTACCCTCACCTTCTCAACAACTGAATATGATCTTTTGGGGTCCAAAAGCTTCCAGCGGGGAGGAATGATTAGGGGCTCAATTTTATGCTCAAAAATAAAAATGATCAAAATGTCTCGAACCTAAACGATCACGTAGTGCTCGTCGTTCTGAATCCAGTGCACTTTGTTTCGCAGAAAATGGACTTTGTATGCTCACGGAAACGAGTTTTGTTCTCTTTGATAAATAGACAAAATAAAAAAAGGGACATATAGATGCCCAGTCAGCAGTTTGTACTGTTGATGTGGCATGCTGACTATGTAGGGTCGATTTTGGCATTTTCCTCTGGCGAATGATGAACTTCCAAGTGGCAACATGGTATTGGCTGAGAAATTCATGTAACGTGGCAATTTTTTATTAGTTTGAAGTTGGTCCAATTGGGTGAGGACACGTGTTTTAGCCTGGGGCTACCACGTACCCCCCCATGGTTGTATGGTGGATCAAAATTTTTGGTTCAAATTCTAGGCGGAGGTTCCGAGTTTCGACCCAGCAACCTCCCACAAGCCAACACCACACCTTATCATTATGTCGCATGATGGTTCTTAACCCTATTGCAGATCCACATTTACTTAAACTTTACCATATTGTATGGCAGGGGAAAGTGGGGGCCAGCCCCCGATCCATGTGACTCATCACGAAGACCACCGACGGAGCCAACAGATAAGTGCGGAGTTTAACGCATTAAAAAAGTCTTAATTAACACTAATCCGAAGTTGTTATGGCTAAACCGGATTAGCACATTAAGCACCGAGTTAAGAGCTAAGCAAGGTTAGTTAGCACTAATCGCGCTTAATTAACTTAATGATGATTAAGTTGGCGAACCCCCAAATTTCGGCAGAAATTTCCAGTTTAGCTCCGGTTAGCTAAATTAGGGCCTGAAATAGTGGAGAAAATGTAAATGGTCATAAATTTTGGAGTTTTCGACCAATTCAGGTGCAAAAAGAGGCTAGATGACCATTTTTGGCCATTCTGGACCCATTGGTGCAGGTTTCCAGAGCAAAAGAGCATTGTAAACTAATAATTTTTTCAATTTGAGCATAATATAGAGGCCCAAGTCATGGAAGCTGGACTAAGGAGATATAGCCCAGGAGGGGTGAACTCCTTCATCAAATGCCTGTGTTAATGTGTTGCATAGTGATGTGCTATACTTTATTTTTGATTGTTCAACTTTTTTTTTTATGTTAAATTGTTCATTAAATTTACATGAAAAACACTCATGAGACTTGATAATTTGCAAGAGAACTTGAACCCTTAAGCACGCATAAAATGTTATATTCAGAATCTGAAAGAGTAATTAGCACAACAATACTAACATACTCCATTCATATCAAAAAGTTACGACATCGGGAAGTTAGTGGTCCAACTTCCCCAAATGGGGCCCAAAACCTTTAGTGTTTCATCTCTTAGCATTAAGGTTTCACACTTCTTCTTTATGATAAAAATCCTCTGAGCCTCATTGTAACATAGTTCAGAAGGCATGTAGTTGTCACATCTCTTCTTAGAGATAAGCTACCATCGCCCGAGCTAGTTTATTTTCATTTTATTTGTAAACAGTTTTTAACATTCACTATTTATTAATTGAAGTTCAGTATTACTCTATGTCTGTGTTTCAGTTTAATTATGTATTCCATTTCATTCCTTCATAAATTCGGATCAGTGGTATTAGAGCGGCTTGCTCTTTCTCTGTTTTTTGTGCATGTCCCCCACAAGGTCGAGGTATAAGGAATTGGGACTCAAACTAGTTGAACCCATGCAAGATTTCCCTCACAAAACCTGATGACCTCCCATGGTTAAAGAAAAGAAATATGAGGGAGTAGGAGATCCTATCAAATTGTTGCTCGAAGAAGCCCCCGAGTGACAAATGAATGAAATGATGGAAAACTTTACCTAGATCCTTCGGCAAATGCCAACAGGTGATGTATCATCATCCACCAGTCACTTTGGAGGCAATGCTCCCTTCAAGGTACAAGTTAAATTTGATATCCCTATATTCGAAGGTTTTATAGATGCATATGTTGTGGATAAATGGTTAAGTTGTTGGAAGGTTACTTTTCCCCTATAATTTCTGATAAGGAAAAGATTATTTTTTCATTGCTTAAAGTTTCCCCCCATATCTAGTGGGAAACTTATTGTGAGAGAAGGGTTGAGGAACCCTCTCTGTTTTTAGCCGCACCTCTTGAAACTCTTTTTGAGATATTGTCAAGGAACAATATTACCCTATTGGGAGCTATGAATACAAGTAGATACAATGGACCACACTACGACAACAAAGGGATCAACATGTGCATGAATTAACAAATATTTTTCAGACTCTACGCACAAAGCTAGGTATAAAATACTTTGAGGGGCATCTAATGCTCAAATACCACAATTGTTTGCACAAATAAATCAGGAAGAAATGGAGTTCCTAGACATCTCCTCGCTTGGTGTAGCATACTAATATGCTGCAAAGATTGAACAAAAAATTAAACAAAAGAAGAGAGACTTTGGATATGTGAATATGAATTAGGGAAAGAGCACCCCCAAACTGCATAACAAAGGACATAGCTAAGGTGGAACAACCCAAGACAACCCATCAAAGTCATTAACAAATAGTGACACCATAAAGACAAATAAGAACATATGAAAGTGGTGTGAGTTCCACGTGATCCCCACCCACGACACAAATGAACGTTTCACCAATCAGTCACTAGTGGCTGAGCTAAAATATTCATAGTCCTATGCATGTTCCAACTCTGAGCCAGAACCCGATAAGGGAAATGACAACGGGAAGCAGATTATTGATGTGAAACCCAGTGCCATTGTTGCCACCATCAAGGTCTAGAAGATTAAACTCGAAGATCCAGAGGAGGGTGAGCATCTCTTCCACTCAAAGATGTGGGTGAAGGGTTTTACGTTGCAGTTCATTGTCAGTAGTGTGAGCCAAAAGAATCTCATATTAGCAAAGGTCATTAAGTTTTTGGACCTACCGACCATAGCACATCCACAACCATATACCATCGGGTGGCTCCACCAAGGACGAGATTTCCATGTCAGCTAGAAGTGTCACCTTCCCTATAGCATCAAGCCCTTCATGGACGAGGTACTATGTGATGTTTCTCCTCTTGAAGTTTGTGATGTTTTAATAAGAGAACCATACTTGTGGAAGTTTCATGTTATGTATGAGTCTAGGCCTTACACTATGATTATTACTTTAGGAAAGAAACTATATAATATACTAGAGGTAAACCCACCTAACGACATCCCTTTGATCTCTGCTAAGAAATGTGTTAAGATCATCTCCCAGACCATGGTTTTTTTTCTTTCTTATTTTTTCTCAAAGTAAGGGAAATATCATGGCCACATCCATGGCCCATGGAAAGGCTCCCTCCAGATTGTAGAATCAAGCTGAAAAGGTCATGGAAGAATATAGGGACATCTTCTCCTCACCCATAGGAGTATCCTTGTACTGTCAAGTCAAGCACTCGATCAATCTAACTCTCGAATATCATTTACCCAATGGGCCAATATACCACTGGTCTCTTTTGGAGAATGAGTAAATCAAGCGATAGATCCAAGAGCGGTTGCAAAAAGGGCACATCCGACCAAGTTCCTCACCTTGTGGGAGCCTAATTGTACTCGTACAAAAGAAGGATGGGACCTGGAGACTCTGCATTGATTATCAAGCGCTGAATAAAATCACCGTTAGGAATAGGTACCTAATCCCATGGATTGATGATCTTCTTGACCAGCTCAAGGGGGCCAAGTACTTCAGCAAGATTGATTTGAAGTCTGGATATCACCAAGTTCCAATAGAGTCCACAGATGTATGAAAGACCACCTTCAAATATAAGGAGGGCCATTTTGAGTGGTTGGTCATTCCCTTCGAGTTAAACAATTCCCCTACAACTTTTATGAGGCTGGTGGATGACATATTGTGACCTTTCACCAACTCATTTGTGGTTGTATATTTGGACGACATCCTCACCTTCAGCCAGAGTTGGGCATAGAAATTGCAACATATTCACCAAGTCCTTCAAAGCCTATGGCAACAAAATCTATGTTCCAACCTGGAGAAGTTCTCTTTTAGCATGGATCTGGTCTAATATTCGGACTACATAATCCATGAGAAAGGTGTGCATGTGGATCGCTAAGATCCAATTCATTCGGGATTGGCCAACCTCGATCGCTATGATAAAGCTTTGCAACTTCTCGGGCATTTCTAATTTCTACTAGATATTCATGTTGGGGTTCTCTAATATTACATGGCCCTTTAGTGAAATTACCAAGGATGAAGAACATGTGAAGTTTTTTTGGTATGAGGCCCAACTGAAGCCATTCGTTGAACTGAAACACCACCTTTTCTCTGCGTTATTCCTCATATTACCAGACCCACAACAACCATATGCGATTGATATATATGCCTCAAATTATGCTATTGGTGCATTCCTCACTCAATAATGACATCTAGTGGCCTATCAAAGTGAGACACTCTTCGATATTGTTTTTAGGTATCCCACCAATGATAAGGAGATGTATTCTATCATGTAGGCATATTGGCAGTGGAAGCATTATATTCTGGGGAAGGAGACGATCATCCACTTAGATCACTGACCTCTTCAATTTATGTAGACACATGGGAAGTTGCATAATGATCACCATAAAAATGGTCCACATACTTGCAAAAATTCCATTGAACATAAAGTACAAGAAGGGAAGCATCAATCACGTCGTACACTACCTGAGTCGACCCTTGATTGTGGCACTGAGCACCTTTCTCAACTCTTGTGGAAATGAGACCTATGAATGGACACAACTATATGAAAGTGACTCGGAGTTTGTTTCCAACTACAATATGTTGATGGATGGAAATCGAATTCCATACTTCCACCTTAAATATGGAATATTGTGCTATCTAGGAAATATTTATGTTCCTTCAAACGAGCATGCCAATCTGATTTGGGAGGTGCATTACAATAAGGTCGCGGAACACTTTGGTGTCGAGAAGACAGTGGCAATATTACAAAAATATTTTATTTTCCAAAACTCCGACGGGATGTTGGAAAATATATCAGATCTTGCACTTCCTGTGTCATTTCCAAGCCAACCATTAAGAAGTAAGTTTTGTACACTCCTCTTGTTACTCCTATCCAACCTTCTGAATCCATATCCATGGACTATATGTCTTTCCTTCCTTCTACCAAGCATGGAAATGATTGTGTATTTTTCGTCGTCGATAGATTTTCCAAGATGGCTATACAGATGGCCTGCAAGAAGAGCATCACAACAGAAGACACTACCAAACTCGTATTCGAACAAGTGTGGGTACATTTTGGGATTCCACAGACCATTATATCATATAGGGACAATAGGTTCTTGAGCACATTTTGGTCGAGCCTATGGTCATTATTGGACACTTAGCTCACCAAGTCGACTACAATCCTCAAACTAATGGCTAGAAAAAGATTGTCAATAGGATGATAATGCACATATTACGCATGTACAACTCCAAGCATCCATGAACATGGGATGAGAGTCTTCCCTATGTGCAACACACCTATAACAAAGTTCTCCATAGCCCGATTAGTCATAGCCCCTTTCAAGTGGACATGTGATTCCAACCATTGTGTCCCATTGATGTTGCAATGCCCCTTACGACTACATAGGAAGAATTTGCACATGTTCAATATAAAGCTGATAAAGGCGCCAGGTTTATTGAACCCATATAGGACATTTGTCAGCAAGTCCATGATATCCTGGATAAATCCAATGCCAAGTACAAACAATTTCATGATCAATATCGGGCACCACATAAGTTTCAAGTGGGCGACAAAGTTTGGTTACATTTGCAAAAGGAACACCTTACTCGAGCCCATTGGAAGGTTTGACCACTATTATATGGGCCTTACATCATCACCAAGTTTGCGGGTGACAATTATTTAGAGATTTGCATTCCCACATTCCTTGGCCTGCACCAAGTGTTCAATGTGGACCACCTTTGGCCATACTTTCCACCATTGCTAGACACATCAAACATTGTTGAGCATCTGACACCAATAGACATCAACCCTGACTGCATTGAACATGAAACGACTGATTGGATCATGGACACACATATCAAGCACACTTGCCAACAGAGGATCCAACTATATTGAGTTATCAAAGCTAGCCAACTCCTGCACCAAGGCAAGTGGCTCACTAGGAACCAAGTGCAGCAGAAATTTCCCCATCTCATGGATGTAATCATCGCAATGGGGAACATTGCTTCCTAAGGGGGGGGGCTGATCCAGGTGGATATTGGTGGCCACCCAACTATTCCAGTTGGACCCCCCAACATTGTTTCATTTCAGGCTCCTTAATCTAGCACAAATTTCTATTTTTAGTGGTTTTTTGGGTCCCAAAATTATAGAGTTGTTTTGAGGTACTAAAAGACATTTTCTAGGAAAACAGAGAGACTAGAAAAGTGCCCAAATTAGTTTTACATATTATTATTTTTCTTACTCATGGAGATATTTAAAAAAATATATTATGATATCCAAACATATATTGTATGCCAAAGTTACGAACCCGAGAAGTTGGCAGTCCAACTTACCCCAATGGGGCCAAAAATTGTTGGCACTTCATCCCCTAGGATTAGGACTTCACACTTCTTCTTTACGATAAAAATGCCTCCAAGACTCATTGTAATACAGTTCATAAGGCATGCAGCCATCACATTTCTTCTCAAAGATAAGCTACCATAGCATCAGCTAGTTTATTTTCATTTTTCTTGTAAATAATTTTCAATATTCTCTATTTATTAATTGAAGTTCAGTATTCATGTATCTTTGTTTTTTTTTTTTTTAATTTTGCATTTCATCTTGTTCCTTCATAAATCTGGATCAACTATGATTAACTACGTTTGATAGTCAACACTCCTTAACTTCGATAAAAAATAATCGCATATCATTATTATTGATTAATATTAATAAGAAAAAATAAACAACCACATTAGTCAACATAATCAAACAAAGTCAACCTTGATAGTCATTGTTTAATTAGTTGACCATGATCAAATTTGGTCAACCCTATGTTTACCATATTTAACAATAGTCAACCTTATTCACTTATAGTCATCCTCAATTAATATATTATAATATTAGGTTTTAAAATATTATATCTTAATAATAGGGTTTTAGTATAGGGCTTAATAATAGGGTCACAAGAATTAGGTTTTAATACTAAGGTTTTAATAATCAAACATGTTGTGATGTGAGAATGGTACATAAATATATCCAAAGTCGCATTGTGACAAACATTGTTGCAATGTGACAAGCATTGTCACAATGTGAATCATTTTCACAATGTTATATTACATTGCAATTTATCCAATGTCGCATTTCGAGATTACTAAATTAGTCAACCACATTTACTATTGTTGTTGACTATGTTTGACTATGTTTGCCAATTAACACTCCTCAACTTTGGTCAAACATAATCGCCTATCATTATTATTAATTAATATTAATAGTCAAACAAAATCAACCACATTAGTCAACATAGTAGAACAAAGTCAACCTTGATATTCATTGTTTAAATAATTGACCATAATAAAACTTAATCAACCCTATCTTTACTATATTTAATAATAGTTAACCTTGTTTACCCATAGTCATCCTTAGTCAATGTATTATAATATTAGGTTTAAAATATTAGATTTTAGTATTGAGGTTTTAATAATGGGGTTTTAGTATAGGGTTTTAATAGTAAGGTTACAATAATTATGTTTTATAATATTAGGTTCAAAATATTGGGTTTTAATATTAGGGTTTTAGTATTTGGTTTTAATATTAAGATTTAATAATCAAACACGCTGTGATGTCAGATTGTTCGAGAAATCTATCCAACATCGAATTGTGACAAACATTGTCATAGTGTGATAAACATTTTTGCAATATTACATTACATCGCAACTTATCCAATGTTGCATTGTGACATTACAAAATTAGTCAACCACATTTACTAACGTTGTTAACTATGTTCGACCATGTTTAACTATGTTTAACAATCAACACTTCTCAACTTTGGTTAAACATAATTTCTAATCATTATTATTGATTAATATTAATAGTCAAACATAATCAACCAAATTAATTAACATAGTTAAACAAAGTCAACCTTGCTAGTCATTGTTTAAATAGTTTACCATAATCAAACTTGGTCAACCCTTTGTTTACCATATTTAACAATATTCAACCTTGTTCACTCATAGTATGCTTAGTCAACAGATTATAATATAAGGATTTTAGTATTGGGTATTAATATTAGAGTTTTACTATTGGGGTTTTAATATCTAGATTTTAGAATAGGGTTTTAATAATAAAGTGATAGGAATTAGGTTTTATAATATTAGGTTTAAAATATTGGGTTTATTAACATTAATATTAATAATATTTACTTTCTATTAATTAATAGTATAATTATTACTAAAAATTAAAAATTGAATTCACTCTAACAATACGATTAACAATATTAATGATATTATCTTTAACATGCACACATCTCAAGGAAGTAGTTTTTGCTTTTCTCTTGACCAATGATTAACTATGGTGTATCATCGAGTTATAGATCATTGTACGTTACAAGAATAAGTAGGGTTACCAGAATAAAAAAACTAAATTTATAAAAACAAAATATTATGGTTAAAAACTAAGGTTTCAATGTTAATTAAAACCTACTCACTTAGTTTAATACTTAACTTATATTAAAACCCTTTAAAATTCAATATTAAAACCTAATACTAAAACCCTATATTTTAAAACTAATATTATAAAACTCAATTATTATGATTATATAATAATCAATATTAATATTAAATTAACCATTAAAATGACAAAAAAAATACTAAAAACTTTAATAAAAAATCAAATTGAAAAAAATGGTAGGCTTAGCGAGACGGCTTGAAACAAAAATAATGGTGGACCGCATGCACTAGAGTCAGACACAAACAACAAAAGAAATAATTATTTTACTTTGTTGCATAATTTTTTTCTTGCAAAGATTGGAGGAATCATTTTGAAAGACAAATTGCATACATTGTGCTCACATGGATGGAATGCTAGAAACTCAATATTATTAGCAACAATGTTGTGAATTTAGTAGCCAAGAGAGTCTTGAAGGAGAGGACGTAGGTCTAAAGTATCAAAAATTTCAATTCATTATAACAAAATTGTTTCGGTTTGCAATGGATGAAACCGGATTGGTGAGCTCACAGAATGCAATGATTTAGGATGCTTTGAAATTTAATGGGCATAACTATAATGCGCGGAAGCAAATATAATATCCATCAATGAGTATAGACAGTTGACCACATGAAAACTAATCAAAGATCTAGATGATGAGAAGTAGGGAGAGGCGTATAACTCCAAAAATAAGGAAGCAAGGAGAATTGCTTTTACAGGTATAGGATATTGGAATATTGGAATTTTATGGGTATTTGAAATGGTACGAGAAAAACAGAGAGAGAGGATATCTAAATAAAGATCACATATTAGGAAACAATGAAGAAATGAAGAGTAAAGAATAGTTAGTATACAATGCCATTATAGACAGATATGTAAACCCCTAAAAATGGCTGAATCTGTACTAGACTAGTTGAGCCAGCTCACAGACCATTACAATCAACTAGGTGGAATGGAATGGGGGGCTCTTGTTAGGGAACTAGTGCGTATGGTGTGATATATTTAATGGTTAATTATCATTAATGGGCATAGTCTAATGTATAGATAAAATAGTATTTTTACAGACCATACAATGTCAAGTAAGATTGTGAGTTTTTGTTATTTAAAATACACTTTTCAATGCATAAATGGATCTAGAAAATTCTACAGATTAAACAAATTAAACTCAAGTTTCTAAAAATCTCTACCAAAGTTTGATTGAAATTAACCAGAAAATTGCTTTGAAAAAAAGTCATTTTAAACTACACCTAACCAATGTCTAAATTTTTTTTTAATAACACAGCAATGGTTTCTTGATTTCCCTATTTTACATATTGTAATAATAAATGATGTTGCAATGATGAATATTCAATTAGTGATTTGACAAAGTGATACCACAATGGCAGTTGACAATAACAATGAATTTTGGTTCATTAAAATTCATTGATATTTTTAGTGGTAACATTGATCATAAGGAACAATGGTGTTTCAACTATGGTTGTCTCTCATGGATTTATATTTGTAGTAAGTAATTATGAGATCGTTCTATGTTTTACTCTTCTATTTAGACTTCACAATTTGTTTTTCTAAGGGGTAGAATAAAAAATATATTTTATTAAAATTAATTATTTTATTTATTTTGTTTTTTTTTTAAATCACTCATTGAATTTGAATTTTGGTCAAAACTCTAGTTAAATCAAAACCCAAGTTAACTTGAGTGGAAACGAGAGCTAATCTCAATTGAATTAGTAGCTAAGTCAAAGTCTCAATCCTAATTTTAAATGAATCCTTATGTCCATTGGAAATTTCAGAAATATTTGAAAATCTAACGAACATAAGTGCCCTTGAGATGTTGGGACCAAAAAACCTTCTTGTAAACGACCCAAAAATCCTTGAGTGAGAGCTCATGTGATACACTTTTACTAGAAAAAACCTTGAAGAATAAGAGTTCATGTGATACACTTTCATTAGACTTAGATTTAAGACGATTTTAATATGGTAAATAAATTCGAAACAAAAAGGGTTCCACAATTGAAACACAAGTTCACATCAGCCAAGACCAGAACAGTGAAGATTAAGTTAATGACCGATACTCACATTGTCGACTGGAGAATAGGATTTCATGTAAAAGTAGAATTTTTCTTCTCGTGGATCACCCCATTCCTGTAATAGATCATATGGTAATACACAGATTAGTATTCTTATGACAGCTCAAAAATTATACAAAATTATGGGTAACTTTTGTATTCATACACACCAACATATTACTGACAATTTGTAAAACAAACCAAGAAATAAAACAAACATGGTTTTGCCTCTGATATGGTTCAATGCTTCAGTTTAGAAATGAAATCCAGTAACAATGAAATTCCAACCAAAAGTTACCTCCCACTCGATAGTAGTCAACGGGATGCTAGAATCTAGCATTGTTGTGACAATATCTACGAAAGGCACCCTCGTCACTGCTGCTTTAAATAAATCAGGCCTCATATTCAACACTGCACCGATAAGAAGCCCCCCTGCACTCCCTCCACGGATACAGACCTTGTCCTTCGAACCAAATTGATTATTTAATAAATATTCTGCGCAAGCAATAAAATCCGTAAAAGTGTTCTTTTTCTTCAGGAATTTTCCATCTTCATACCACTTTCGTCCCATCTCACCGCCACCTCTGATATGAGCAATCGCATATACAAAGCCACGATCAAGCAAGGATAGACGTGTTGCGCTGAAATCAAGCTCAATGCAATGCTAAAATCCAAGGATTATGAATTAGCACGTTAATATAAATAAACACTCTATAATCTTCTGAAAAAAAATAAATAAACACTCTATAAACAGTGACCTGCAAAATATTTAAAAAAAAAACGGCCGTGCCTATCATTTTTTTTATTGTTTTTATTGTAGTGGATAATATCGAGAGAGATTAAAAATGAACTCCTCTTCTTCAGTTCTTTCCAAATCTTTTAACAAACTCATTTTAACCACCATCAATTTTTAAATATGATCAGCTAGAAGGTTGATATAAAAAAGCACAAATGAGCATAAAAAATAATTTTCGTAGCAATTATAGAATTTGACTGTACTCTAGATTAAAAAACGTAATGAAAATACTTCATATTTAAAGTATCTTAAAACAAATATTTATAGAAAGAGATGTATTTATGTTTGGACCTGTTTTCCTATCCTATTTTATTAATCTTTATCCATATACTTACCTTATAAGAATATAACCAACCCTACCCATTAAAGTGCACTAATAAAGAGACATATATTCTACCCTAACCTTTGAGAGCCAATCACATTGTGCGTTACTTCATACCACAGTACACATTGTGTATACACACATTTGAAACGGAAACTATGATGAAATTAAATTCATAGTACACATGCTTAATCATTTGCACAGCATTAAAGAAAAAGAAATGACCAATGACTAAAAGCATTCATATATATAATATGATACCAGATATAATACAACACCAGACTTGAAAATCAATAAAGACTTGGCAGATTCTAATACAATATTAATAACACCGCATTAACTATGTTTGACACCAGATCTTGCCAGCAAGTATTGGCACAAGATCACTTGTGAATGTCATGGACCAGTTACAGCATGATGTAAGCACAAATGTAAAAGAAAAAGGTGCAGGTGTTAACATGTATACCTACTCATCAAATTATAAAAATATAATATTAAAACATTCATGGTTTGAATAGGGAATAGTCACGTATATGTATTAATATATATTGAGTACACAGGGCTGTCCTCCAACCTAGTGATGTTGTAATATGTATATAAATATATTGATATTGATTTGGTTAAAAATAATTTTAAAAAAAAATTATAGGTGTAAATTTATTGATAATTAAAATTATAAAAATAAAAATAAAAATTTATTATATATAATTTTAATTTAAAAGTATGAAGTTAAATTAAATTATTAAATTATAAGTTTATGAGGAACTTAGTTAAAGGTTAGAGGAAATTTATTATAGAAATTTATTTAAAAGTTTGAGGGAATTCATTACGGAGTGCAAGAGTGTGCAAGAGTATCAAGTTAGATCCATCTTAATTCTAGACTTGATGTCTCACAATGTTTAGTAAATCCAAATTTAAAATAAATCTAAGACGATTATTATTAGAATCTTTATATATATATATATATAATTTTAACTATAAAATTAAGAAATTAAATTAAACTATAAAATTATTGTGGTTTATAAGTACGTAATATTTGCTATGATGAAATTCATGATGGAATGCAAGAGTACCAAGTTAGATTTATTTTAAATCCAGGCTTATCCCTATGAGTGCTTGGCACATTCAGATTGAAGATGGATCTAGGTTGCTTATTATTACAATATTGTTCAATTATTATGATGATGATGTTATTATTAACAATGTTATTTAATAATTAGCAATATTATATCTCTAGTTTTATATTTATTTTATTGTGATATAAAAAATAATCTCTTAATAAGATGTAGTTTAGAGATTAAGAAAAATGTTGTTATTCTCTTCTTTTTTTCAGTTCAATTCCTACATATAATTAGTTAAATTCATAAACTCATAATGAACATATCTTTGTAATGGCTTCCATTCTTATTATCTAAAAATTCTTTTAAAATCAAAACATGTATATTTTTTCATATGAAATATAAAAATATATCTTCCCAAATTTTTTTGAATAAATATTTAAATGACTGATTATAGCAATTGAGCTTTCCATTTATTATTACATATTAATATAGTTTAATATAGTTTAGGTATGCCGCAAGTTTACCCTTTTGAAGGGCACTGTTCTCTTGACAAATGGTTAGGAGAAAGCTATGTCTTCGTTTAATAAACTACCTTTGATGTCAGTTTTGTTGAGAAAATAAGATGATAAGAGATTAGAAGTTTCAAACAAAATTGTTGCATTGAAAAAAGGTCCATTCATATTAAATTGGGTTTTTCAACATTGTATAGTAAGACACTTATTGACTTTTGCAATTGTGATTTTTATTACGCATTTAGAGAAAGGTCTAATTGGATTTCCAATCTTTAAAAACATTGTAAACTAACTCAATTCATATTAAATTGGGTTTTTCAACATTGTATAGTGAGACATTTGATTGAATTTTGCAATTGTGATTTTTACTACGCCTTTAGAGAAAGGTCTAATTGGACTTCCAATGTTTAAAAACATTGTAAACTAACTCAATTTTAATTAGTTTTATCTTAAATAAATTTGGTAAATCAACTATTTCATGTAATTGTTTTTGTGATTAGAGTTATGTTAAGAAATCTTTGTAACTTGTTTGATAAAATGAGGATTTTAATATTATGTCAATACTATATATATTTTGGTGTTGGTTAAATATAGTGATAAGAGAGAGAGGGGTGTTGGTTAAACATAATGATTAGTTTAATTAGATAATTATCTATGTTGTATTTGTTTAACTTAAGTTATCTTGCTTTTTTTAGAATTTGTCTTTGCACTCCCACATTGTATCATTGTCATTAAAATTGGATTGATCATTGAACTTGTGGTTCCAAAAAAATGTGAACAAAATCAAAATTGGAAAAAAATCATATCTAAAAACTAGTTGACCAAAAATACATAAAATATTCAAATCTTAAAAAAAAAACATAATTATTCATGTGAATCCATATGAATCCAAACCATTATACACAAATATGAAAAGTTTCTCATGTATACAACAAGGAAAGGTGCATATGACGAAAATAACATTGAGTGAAATCCGTCTCTGAACCAAAAATATTCTTTCTACATTGGCTTGGTGTCTTAACATGTAGAAGATATTTGATTGCCTCTTTAGGAGCTTGCTTGGTGGGGAGCTTGCTAGGTGGAGTAAGTGATTTATGAATTATTTCCTAAGGTTAACTTAGGAAAAGTACAATAATTAATCTAATTAATTAATGTGGACTAAAAGCCAAAGTTATAAGGATAAATAATGAAATTATTTGATTGACTTAGATACAATCTCAACCATTGATCTCAAGTGAGGCCTAGAATTTAATCCTAGCTATTGATTACATAGGATAATAGGGTTGGGATTTTGGCTTAATGAAATTATAAAATAAGCCTAAGGGAGAGGTGAAGGCACATAATTGGAGGAAGTGGTTTTCTCTAGACTAAGAGGCTCACCTAGACAGAAGAGAAGTGAGGAAAAATGCAGCAATGAATAGGTAGGGTTTAGGAAAAAGGGAGGTCGATTTGTTGAAAGAAAAGGGTTGAATTGCAGAGGAGGATGGATTATCCAGGGGCGATTTCTTTGGTGCAAGGCCCATATGAGACAGGGAAAAAGGGAGGCCAATTTGTTGGTGAGATGGGTTAACTATCTAGGGTGGATTTGCTTCAAATGGTTTGATTTATAGAGGCCCAATTCTTTGAGGTCGATTTCCCCAATGGTGTTGCATTTCGAGGTGCCAAGAAACTTCATTTTTATATGTATTGTCTGTGAGTCTAGCCCAAAATTTTACTTTGAAAATTTAATGAAGGAAGATTATGTTGAGTGGAAATTTGATATTGTGGTGTTATGCAACCAGCTCACAAAACAGAAGAAACGATAGATTAACGACTTGAGAAATAACATCTTCGAAGGGGAAACCTCCTTTTCATCACATAAATGAACAATTATTGGATGATACAAATGACAAATCCTCCTTTCTATATATAGGAGTAAAGGGGTCACAATATAATCAGAGCCTACATAGCCATAATAATGTAAGGGAACAACAATAACAATATGGGGGTTATAAATACAATAACACCAAGGGGGCTACATTAACAATAACAATAAGGGGGGCACTCTAGTATTATAGGGACCTAGCATGCCCCTCTCCATAAAAAAAAAAAAAAAAATTGTCCTAAACGCTTAAGTAATTTCGGATGCTTCTATATAAAATTATCATCCTCCCATGTGCAATCTTTAGCAGGTAAGTTCTTCCATTTAATGAGATACTCTCAAATTGATCTATTCCTTAGTTGTTGGGTTCTTGTTTCAGTGACTTCTTCAGGCTCCAATATGATTTGTCCTTCTTTGTCAAGTTCTAGAAATATTATTTGAAGTGAGAGCTTGTCACTGATAACCTTCTTTAACCATGAAACATGGAAAACTAGGTGTACTTGAGAAGATGCATGAACCTCCAATTTGTATGCCATAGTATCAATATTTTGCAACACCTTGTAAGGACCATAATACTTGGGCGACAATTTATCATCCTTCTTAGCTTTCTTGAGGGACATTTGTTTGTATGGTTGTAGTCGTAAAAATTCCCAGTCACCTACGTCAAAAATTCTTTCACTGTGATGTTGATTTTTTTGTTGTTTCATTCAATTTTTCTCTAGAGTGAGGTTATCCTTTAAGAGTTGGTTGATGCTCGATGTGGTCTTCCACTACTTGAACCTTAGGATTTTCTATTAAAGATGGTGTGATGGACGGTGGATGATATCCATAAAGTGCCATAAATGGGGTCATTTATGTTGCAGTATGGAAGGAAGTGTTATACCACCATTCAGCTAGAGGTAACCACTTGACCCATTGTGTGTGTTTATCAGACACAAAGCACCAAAGATATACTATTTTTTTACTATCTCAATTTCCTCGTCAGATTGAGGAAAATATGATGAGCTATGAGCTAATTAAGTACCAAGACAAGAAAATAATTCCATCCAAAAATTTCCAGCAAAACTGGGATCTCTATCACTTACAACAATATTTTGGTTTCCATGTAGCTTTTGAATTGTTTCCGTAAATGCAGTAGCAATTGTATTGCCTTTAAAAAGATGAGATAATACACAAAAGTGTGCATACTTGGAAAGTTTATCAACTACCACCATGATGACACTCTTTCCTTCGGACTTGGGTAAACCTGTGATAAAATCCATTAAGACCTCCTCCCAACGCTGACTTGGAATGGATAAATGTTGTAACAGACCTAGGGTCTTAGTTATCTCAACTTTATTTTGTTGGAAAACCAAACACTCCTCCACAAACTTTTGAATATCAGATTTAAGGTCATCCCAAAAAAAATCCTTCTTGACCTTATGGTAAGTTTTTAAAAATCTTGAGTGTCCTCCTAAGGGGAAGGTGCAATTCCAAAAGAATCTTTCGCTTGAATTGATAATTCTTATAGATATAAGCAATTTTTGTACCATAATGTATCATTTTTCCAGATAAATGTATTAGATGTATTGGGATCTTGCTGCAACTTTTGAATGAGTGTCCACACTTATTCATCATTCTTTCATTTACTCCTTGCTTCAATGATCTAGTCATGTTGGATGATAGAAATGACACAGAGCAATGCTTCCACATCCTCATCCTTTCTTGAGAGTGCATATACAACAACATTTTACTTCCCTTTTTTGTATATGATTTCAAAGTCATAACCCAACATCTTTGTGACCGAGTTTTGTTGCTCTTCTGAAGATAATATTTGTTCCAAAAAGTATTTAAGACTATCATATTCTATTTTTACCTTCAAGTGTCCTCTCATTAGGTAAGGTTTCCATTGCTTTAGTGCATGTATTGTTGTTAATATTTCTATCTCATCAATAGGTTTTTGTAAATACTTTCCCTTGATTGGACGACTTTCAAAAGTAATGGGCCTTCCTTCTTGCATTAAAAAAATACAGACTCCATTTCCTGACGCATCAAATTCCACAATAATTTTTTTTGTGAAGTTTTGTGTAGCTAAGACTGGTGTTTGGCACATTGCCTCTTTAAGATGCTCAAAGGCCTTAGTTTCTTCTGGATTCCAAGAAAATTCATATTTCTTCCATAATGTTTTTAGAGATGTTCTTATTCTCACATAATTATTAATAAAATTGTCATAATACCCTGTCAACCCGATAAATCCTCGAAGATGCTTTAGGGTTGCAGGGATTTTCCATTCCTTAATGACTTTAATTTTGTTAGGGTCTACCTTAACACCCTCATGATATAAAAAATGATCCAAATATTCTACCTCATGTACTCCAAAGAAACATTTGGAGGTTTTTTCATATAATTGTTTCTCCTCCAATAGTTTGAGCACCCTGTCAACATGTTGAACGTGATCCTTCCAAAACTTGTAGATTAGTATATCATCAAAAAATAAAAACTCCAAATTTCTAAGGAAGGGTTTGAAAATGGAATTCATCAAACTTTGAAATGTGAAAGGTGCATTAGTAAGGCCAAACGGTGTGACCAAAAATTCATAATGACCTTCGTGAGTTATGCATACTTTTTTCGGAATGTATTCAGTCTTCATTCTAATTTGATGATATCCTGAAAAAATATCTAGCTTGGTGAAGTAAATTGCTCCATGTAATTCATCCAACAATTCATCAATGACAGGAATGAGAAATTTATATTTAATAGTGAGCTTGTTGAGCTCCCTATAATACAGACACATACACCATGATCCATCCTTATTGTGCACCAATACTACTGGAGTAGAGAAATAACTTTGGCTAGGTTGAATTATACCGCCCTCTAGCATTTTTGCAACCATACATTTAATTTCACTCTTTTGGGCATAAGGATATTTGTAAGGCCTGATTTTTAGAGGAACACTTCCTGGAATCAAGTGAATAGCATCATCATGATCATGGATAGGTGGGAGGCCCTTGGGAGTCTCAAATACCTTTGAATGATTGTCTAAGATTCTTTGGAGATATAGAGAAATAGATGATTTCAATGTTTGAACATCTAGTGAGCATAATTGTGCAATTATGTCTCATTGTTCTTTCTTCAAAAGTTTTGTCATGCCATTAAAGTTGATTATATTCCATGATTTCCCTCTAATGCCCCTTAATTCAATTTCCTTTCATTCCCAAGAAAAATTCAAGAAAAGTTCTTGAAAATTAAAAGCTACCATCCCCAAAGATTGTAACCATTGGATTCCTAATACAACATCAACACCACCCATTGGAATGCAAAGCATTGGACTATTCAATACATATTCCCCCATGGTTAGATTGATATTATGGCACTTCCTTGAGAAATTTATAGTTCCTCCATTTGTAACCATCACTTGACACTTTGGTGCCATATATAGAAAGCAATTCAATTTCTTGGCTATCTTACAATGAATAAAGTTATGGGTACTACCAAAATCGATCAACATTGTTACCTTTTTTTCCTTGATATATCCTTCTATCTTCAGAGTTTGAGGAGTGGTAATTCCTGCCAATGCATTACAAGTTATGGTCAGATTCATTTATTATTTCTCCGTGGCTGGTTCTTGGTGCAAATCCTCTTATTTTGATGTTTCTTGTTACTTCTCTTCCTCCTCTTCACAATCTATGTAAAATAATTTATTCTCAACACACTTATGACCCTTAGTGTATTTTCTATCAAAACTGTAGCAAATCCCTTTTTCTCTTTTTTCCCCCAGTTGTTGTGGTGTCAACTTTGTAAGTTATGGGAGGCTAAGAGCATCAACACTTCCATATTTATATTTGTGAGTGGTAAACTTCCTTGTTTCCATAATTTTGCTTTCAAATTTATTGCCACCTTGAATACCTTCTCTAATGAATCAAGTTCCCAAAGGTGAACCTCATATTGAATGCTATATTTTAAAATCCCTATGAAGACATCAATCCTATGCTCCTCTGTAATATCATTTACCTTGATATTCAATCTTTGGAAGTCCTCAATGTGCTCCACCATTGAACCCTTTTGTTTGAGATTTATCAATTGGCTAAAGAAGGTGTTGCTCTTTGTATCCTCATAATGTGCTACCAATTCTTCCGCAAAAATTGTCCAAGTGACAATTGATTTACAAGAACAAAGTCATCGATACCACAAAAACTTATTTTGTTCTAAATATAAATATGCAATGTGTACCTTTTGTGTGTGCAACACATCATGTAGATCAAAGGGATCAAAGGGTTGTTCCATCTATAGTATCCATGTTACCATATCATTTCTATTAAAATTCCTCATGTCGATCTTTGGAATGTGGTGGGTATTAAACCCAACATTGCAGTCTCTAAAATCATAATTCATATTCCTTTTGTCTTCATCATGATTTTCATGGATTACCTTTTCACCACTCAAAAGCCTTTCTTGCAGCAAATTTGTCAACCCTTCCAATTCGATATTCATAGTGTCCATGTCTAGTTTAAAAAATACCATATCTTCTTTTAAACCATCCTTCAAGCCTTCCATGTTACATTTTATTTTTCTTCTAAACCATCCATCTTAACTTCTAGTTAAATTTTTTTTACTCTTTGAGAGAGCAAAATTTGTTGCACTCGGTCTCGTAATTTTGATATATCATGTTTCATTTCATCCTATTCTTCATGTGCCATAGTATAACTTTTAGGTTGCTTACTAGGTGTGTTTATTTTTTTGTTTCAAGGCATTTTGGAATAAAACAACGATATATATGCTTCACTATTTGCTTTGAATCACTTCAAACTGATTTTCAAACAAAAGTTATGCAAAATAAAAAATAAAAATACACACATTCTTCTTGCTTTTTAGGAGCTTGATATTAAAACTATTGTATATCAATAATTCCAGATCTCCAAGGTCTAAAATTTCATCATGTAGTATCCCTTTGAGTCTTCTTTCTAATGCCACAAGTTAGATCGAGATTGGATTCTTCAAGAAAACATTATGAGAAATCTCCCACAATGACCCAATTATATAGTAGTTCAGTAGAGAGAACTTGTACAGAATTCCACGTGTCATTGTTTCAACCTTCGGCCCTGAAAATGATACATGAAAAACTAAAGTCCATGCACTTTCAGTAATCGTTTATGAAATTAAAATCTGATGCTCAAAGAGAAAGTTTATGACAATTTTCCCTAGGTAACCTTTCCGAGATGGAATTCTAGAGCCTGCAAAAAACGCTAACGTCTTTGGACCATATCTCAGAAAATATACCAAACCAAGATCTAAAATTTGTACAATAAGTTCACCAAGATTTTAGTTCCACATGGTCAAAATTTAGGTTATGAAGCCTTGTAGAAAAAAATTGTAGTGAAAATACCAAGATGGCATGTTTGAAGCAGTGAAACCCTAGAATCCAAACCTTTGATACCAAATGTTATGCAACAAACTCACAAAACATAATAAAAGACAGATAAATGACTTGAGAAATAGCCTCTTTGAGGGGGAAACCTCATTTTCATCACATAAATGAATAATTCTTGGATGATACAAATGACAAGATCTCATTTTTATATATAGGAGTCTAAGGGATCACAATATAATCAAAGCCTACATAGTAATAACAATGTAAGGGCACAACAACAACAATAATGGGCTTCTGTGAGGCACAAAAATAACAGTAAGGGGGCTACACTAACAATAACAATAATGGGTTCACACTAGTATTATAGGGACCTAACATGTGGTGTGATTGATCTTCTCATTTTTTTTTTTGTATTTTTAAGTTAATATACTAGTGTATTTATTTGTCGACAAATTCACAAATATTTGAAATATGCATTTCCGGGGTTTTAATAAATTTTTGAAGTGAAAAAAATCAGAATTGGTATGAGAAAAAATTACCATGGTATTAGAGATACAGAAACTCTATGGGAGAGATCGTAGATCACAAGGCTTTTACGGGGGTAGAATTTTTAATATTGCAACAACCTTTTTATGGCTAAAGTTGATATGCTAAAATGGCATCATCAAATCTAAAATATGAAGACAGGTTGGATGGGGGCTACAAACTTTAGTCAACGGAATGAGTGAATCACCCTTATCTTAATGGAAAATGGTTTGTAGGAAGTTGCAATCCAAGCAATTCAGGTTCCTCGAGACTCTACCCAAACTATTGAACATAAGTTTAAATATATAAGAGCCAAGAGCATCATTTTGGAATGTTTGAAGGATCACATAATCCCTCACATAATGAAAAATATTCATCCTATAATATGTGGTCGAACTTGAAAAATTTGTACTAGAGCGATAACCAAAACAGAAAGATGGTGCTAAGGAAGAAGTTGAATAGAATAAGATGAATAGATCTGAGATTGTGGCCTCATACTTCATAAGGATTTAGTAGGTTCTTGATGAACTTCAAATTGTTGCGGAAGAGGTGGCTGAGATGGATCTTGTCAAAGTAGCACTAAAAGGTTGTACCAAGTAGTGGGTTGCATTTGTGATAGGTATCCTAGCCAAAGATAAACTTCCTGGTTGGACCAAATTATGGGATGATTTCACTCAAAAGGATATTTTGAAGGAATATATAACTGGTGGACAGTGCAAAGGTGGAGTTGAAGAGAACCTTGCTCTTGTTGGGCAAGCAAAGAAGGGCAAGGGTAAAGCCAAGAAAAACTAGATTGGAGGAGTATCTTCACAAGGGAAGAAATACATGAGTAAAGTCAAGTGCTTTGCATTTTACAATTTCGGTCATTATGTCAGACAATGTTAAAATAAGAAGAAAGGAAAGGGGAAGACAAAAATAGTCACATCTATGCAAATGGATGAGTTGGCCAATAAACTAGAGAAGGAATTATTTCTAGTATCGTGTCTTTCTAGCACCATTACAAGATGGGTGTGGTTTGTGTACAATGGAGCATCTCATCACATGGCAGGGTCTTGTGATATGATAGCAACAAAACTTAAAGTCAATCCCTAAGGAGAGTTGGTCTGTGAATGTAGCTCTGTCAGCATTTCTCTCGATTAATTTGGTTCTTCGCCATGTGGCCTTCCTTTATTCTTTTATAATTTTATTTATCAAATTCGAGGAATTTGACAAATAAACATATTCGACAACCTTGTAATTTAAAAATATCCCTCAGGCCTTATATTACACCACCACACCTTATAACCAAAGTTTTAACCCTTCAAACCTTATATAAATAACCGACGCCTTTTAAACAATTGACTTATAATGGACCTTTGGTTTCGGCCCCACATATATAGTCGATGGCCCAATCAAATCCTCGCACCGTACCTGAGTTAACCTTCGCGCATCTTTCTCACATGACCACCGTCCGATGGCTCCCCTCCAAATCGACGGCGCTCGACAATATCGCTCGGCCCCTGATGCCGAACTTTAACATGCGATGGCGCGCCGTGATGGCGGTTTTCGTGGGTCCACCTTTGCCACGTGTCGATGGTTCTATGGAATCGCTCGCAATTGGAGAATACCGCTTATCTCCGAAAGGCGGTGCGATATGGGAAATCCGGTTCCACAATTCCGCTCACGGTGTTGAAATAGTGTTACCCAAGGTTCGAGCCGGTTACGCTATCCTCTTATCCATTAATTCACGTCTAATCCTCGGTCAGGGTTCCGGTAGCAACAATTCTGTCTCGGAAATTCTACTGTTTACACAGTGCTCATGACCACGGTTTCTCTACACAGGCCTCGCCTACAGCGGGTTTAATTCAATTGTTCAACCAAGTCAAAGGAAACAATGGATACAGAGATGCGAAACTGTACAACGACTCAATTCAATAGTTACATACAAGACAATGTTCAATCACCTCACAATCAAACGAATTTCCTCACAAATAACGACTCAAGACAGTTAGACGATCAACGGGGACTGAAATTAATTTAACCGGAAGCAATTGTTAACACACAGATTTTATTGCAGAAATCTCTCCCTTTTCTCCTCTCCCAATACATCTGAGGAATACATAAATATGTGACTCTTCGGTTCCTCTATGAGGACCGTTCTAGAAATTCAAAAGCCTAATTACAATTATTCAAATAACTGAACTTGACAGATGGATCGAATTCAACTATTCAACTTCTACCAATCCTAACTGATCTAAATGAAACAGTCAGCTGAGGTATTGACACCTAGCTGTTACAATTCAAGTGATTTCGAACCCTCCTAGCCACAACATGTCGACAAAACCTCCTACATTGTTGGTTAGTGTCTAATGCCCCTGCATCAGACTTCCGAGGGCAATTTCTTTCATGGACTCCTGTCCATGAGCTCTTTAATTGATCTGCCTATCTTCTGCAACATTCCTTCAGTCATCCAGGTGGCATCTTCCTCTGGCTTGTCCTTCCATTTGACTATGTATTGAAAGTACTCCTGTCCTCTGGTCTTCCTGAACACTCTTTTGTCCAAGATCTTCTCTGGTTGCAATGGTTGGGCTGGAGGTAGTTGTTCCTTCCACTCAATCTGTTCCTTGTCTGCTGATATTTCTTCTGCACCATCATCTTCATACTTGTACAAATCTTCAACATTAAAAATGGGAGATATTCCAACATCAGGTGGTAAATCAATCTCATACGCATTTGCAGAAAACTTCCTAAGTATCTTACATGGCCCAATATTTTTGAACTTCAGTTTATTATACTGCTTCTTTGGGAATCTCTCCTTTCTCAGGTGTGCCAAAACCAGATCTCCTACTTCAAAATGAACTTCTCTTCTGCTCAAGTTTGCTCTGCCTTTATATTTGATGCTGCTGCTTTGTAGTTGTTGTTTCACTTGTTCATGTATGGCCTAGATTTCTGAAGCAAATTCTTCACCATCAACACTCCTTAGCTCTGCCTTTCCCAGATTTCTTAACTCTGATATTCCTTTGGGGTGCATTCCATAGACAATATGGAATGGACTCTGCCCTGTACTTCTATTTGGTGAGTCATTATATGCATATTCTGCTTGGGGCAAGATATGATCCCACCGCTTGGGGTGTTCTCCTGCAAGACTTCTCAACAAATTTCCCAGACTTCTATTCACTACCTCAGTTTGTCCATCAGTCTGAGGATGATAAGCTGAGTTGAAACTCAGTTTGGTACCAAGTTTCTTCCACAACGTCCTCCAAAAATGTCCCACAAATCTGGTGTCTCTATCTGAAACAATACTTTTGGGCAACCCATGCAATCTAACAACTTCTTTGAAAAACAAGTTAGCAACATGGGTGGCATCACTAGTTTTATAACATGGAATAAAATGTGCCATTTTGGAGAATCTATCCACTACAACCAAGACTGCATCATTCCCTCTCTGAGTCTTGGGCAATCCTAGAACAAAATCCATACTCACCATGTCCCAGGGCCTGTCTGGAATAGGCAAGGGAGTGTACAATCCTGCATTCTAGCTTCTTCCTTTGGCATATTGACAGATTTTGCAATTTTTCACAAACTTATCCACTTCTACTCTCATCTTAGGCCAATAATAGAAGTGACTTAGCTGCTCATAAGTCTTGTCAGTACCAAAGTGTCCAGCAAGTCCACCACTATGCTTCTCTTTGATCAATTTTTCTCTCATGGAACATTTTGGTACACACAGTTGATTTCTTCTAAATAGTAAGTCCTCCTGCAGAAAATAATCCAGCCACTAACTTCTATCTGTTAGAACAGGATTACTACATACCTCAAATGCTTCCTTAAAAACAAAATCTGTTTTGTACACCTTTTTGAGAAAATCAAATCCTACAACTTCAAAATTGGTTTCTTGAACAAGCATATGCCTCCTACTCAAAGCATCAGCCACTTTATTTGCTTGACCACTTATGTGTTTCAAAACAAAGTTAAAACCTCGGAGATACTCAACCCATTTGGCATGCTTATGATTCAACTTGGGCTAATGTACAATATACTGCAAAGCATGATTATCAGAGTATAATACAAATTCTTTGGACATCAAATAATGTCTCCACTTTTTCAATGCCTGAACAATTGCATAGAATTCCTTCTCATAAGAGGAATACTTCCTTCTGGTGTCATTCAGCTTTTCACTGAAATAGGCTACAGGCCTATCATCCTGACTCAACACAGCTCCAATGGCCTCTCCACTGGCATCACACTTCACTTGAAATGGTTTGTTAAAATCAGGCAGAATCAAAACAGGCTTTTCAATTATTGTTTGCTTCAAAAGTTTAAAGTTTCTTTCTGCTTCAGCAATCCACTTAAATGGTTGTTTGCTCTTCTTTATTGTCTCAATGATTGGTGCATTAATCTTACTAAAGTTTCTTATGAACTTCCTGTAAAAACTGGCAAGTCCATGGAAACTTCTTACCTCAAAGACATTCCTGGGTGAAGGCCACTCCACAATTGCCTTAACCTTTTCTGGGTCCATCTTCAATCCTTCTGCAGAAACAACAAAGCCCAAATACACCAACTCTTCCTTCATGAATGATAATTTCTTTAGGTTTATCAACAATTTCTCTTGGTGCAGCTTTTTCAAGACATAATTAAGATGCCTTAAATGTTCTTCCTTGGTTTTGCTGAAAACTAATATATCGTCCAAATACACTATCACAAATTTACCAATGAATTCTTTCAATACTTCATTCATAAGTTTCATAAAAGTGCTAGGTGCATTTGTCAACCCAAAAGGCATCACCATCCATTCATATAGTCCTTCATTCGTTTTAAAGGCAGTTTTCCACTCATCACCCTCTCTTATTATAATCTGATGGTATCCACTTTTTAAATCTATCTTTGAAAAGTATTTAGCACCACTCAAACAATACATTAAATCCTCAATTCTGGGCAAAGGGAATCTGTACCTGATTGTGATCTTATTGATTGCTCTGGAATCAGTACACATCCTCCAGCCTCCTTCTTTCTTTGGGCTCAATACTGTTGGTACTGCACATGGACTCAAACTTTCTCTGATCAGTCCCTTGTCCACCAATTCCTGTACTTGTCTCCTGATTTCCTCATTTTCTGTGGGAGTCATTCTGTAGGCTGCCTTATTTGGCAAATTTGAACCAGAGATAAAATCTATCTGATCGCTGATCTTTCTCACAGGTGGCAGCTCATCAGGTAAGTCATCCACAACAATGTCACAATAATTGTCTAACATCTCTTGGATTTCTATTGGAAAATCAGAAATCTTTATAGAAGTAAGAACTACCTTAGGTTTGCAAACTAAAGCAAAGCTTACCTCTTCTTCTTCTATCTGTTGCAGATATTCCTTCCCGCTCAGCAACAAGGTCTTTGGATCAATCACTCTGCTGGATGGCTCTCCTTCTTCCATGGGTATCAATGTATGATGTACCCTATCCTTGAAGAACTTGTAAGTGTTCTTCTTGCCATCATGCACTGTTGCTCTGTCAAACTGCCAAGGTCTACCCAACAAGATATGACACACATCCATGGGCATTACATCACACAGGACCTTATCTCTATATTTGCCCATTTGCAGCTCTATCTCACACTGTTCTTTCACAACCAGTTGGTGCCCTTTGTGCAGCCAGGACACCCTGTAGGGAGTTGGATGCTCCCTTGTCTTCAACTTCAACTTCTCTATTACCTCAAACTGGAAACTAGATTGTCCGTGGCCGGCCACTATCAATGACTAGGGGGCGGGGCAACACTTTCCCCGGACTTTGCATATGCTCCTAAACAAAGTCTTCCTTTGTGCAAGGTGTCTGCCGACCTCTTTGGCTTGCTTTAACAGACCTTATTAACCACCAAGGACTCTCCTCCTCTCGGTATAATTTCTTCTTTCACTTCGCTTCTTCCCAACTTGGGCAACAACAAAGATTTCTGGACTCAAAAACTCACATTCTCTCGGACACTCATAGTGCTTGTGTCCCACTTGCCGGCATCTATAACACCTCAATTCTCTACCTCTCGCCTCTGCCGCTCCTCTTCATTTTCCTCTGTAAGATCCCCTTCTACCCCTTACATCATCCTCTGTAGATGCATTCTGAGGTGAGCTACTCTTAGCTCCATCCCTGGGTGTAGTAGGCTTTCCTCTACCACCCTGACTTCCCTTTCCATAGAAAGTACCTCTCTTCTTGGCAGACTGTTTCCTCAGGAGTTTCTCCTCTACTTTCAAGGCCATCTGGTAGGCCTCTTCCACTATCTTGGGAGACAGAAGACTAATCTCATCTTGGATCTCCAGCTTGAGACCATTCACATATCTGGAAGTCTTCTCTGGTGTGTCTTGGAATTGCCCAGCTCTTATGCTTACTCTATAGAATTCCTCTGTGTATTCCTTTACTGTCAGCAACCCCTGTCTCAGGTTCTGCATTTGCCTAAACAATGTTAGCTGATAATCACTAGGAAAGAATTTACCTTTTAATTTAGCCACCATTCTGGTCCATCTTTTGATAGGTTGCTTGCCAACTCTCCTCCTTTCTGCCTGCACTCCATCCCACCAGAGTGCAGCATGTCCTTTCAGCTTTGTCACTACAAACTTGACCTTTTTATCTTCGCTTATTTCTTCATAGTCGAAGCACTTGTTCATTTCATTAATCCAATCTACTAGTTCCTCTGGATTCAATCCTCCTGCAAAATTTGATACTTCAATCTTGGGCTTAACTGCAGACCCCAGAACAGTTCTGAGGAGCCTCAAGTAAGGAGGAATCTCAACATTTTCTTCCACTTCTTCTATTTCAGGTTCACTGATGTCTTCAGGATCTCTGGGCTGTCTTCGCTCCATGGCATCCATTCTGACCTCGAACCTCTGGAAAATTCCCAACACTTCTACATTGGCAACGGGTCCGCCTCTCCTTCTGCCAGCACCTCTACCAACTCAGATTTCCATGTCAATTCTCTGGAAAAACAACTCAAAAACGGCTTTGATACCACAAATGACGGCAACAAAACTGAAATTCGGCCCCTAAGGAGAGTTGGTCTCATTTCATAGCTCTGTCAGCATTTTCTGCTAAAACCCCGTTCTCCTCCTCCACGTGGTCTTCCCCAACTTCCTTGATTTTATTTATCAAATTCGAGGAATTTAATAAATAAACATTATCAACAACCTTTGAAAATTAAAATATATCTCTCGGGCTTATATTCCACCGCTAAACCTTATAACCAAGGGTTTAATCCTTCAACCTTATATAAATAAACGATGCCTTTTAAAAAACAATTGACTTATAATGGACTCTTTGGTTCCGCCTCCCACATATAGTCGATGGCCCAATTAAATGCTCGCACCGTACCCGGGAAGTTAACCTTCGTGCATCTTCCTCACACGACCACCGTCCGATGGCTCCCCTCCAGATCGATAGCGCTCAAAAATATCGCGCGGCCTCCTTAGTCGAACATTAACGTGTAATGGCACGCAGTGATAGCGGTTTTCATGGGTCCACCCTTGCCACATGTCAAATACTCAATGGAATCTCCCCCAAACAGAAAATACCGCTTACTCCGCAAAAGCAGTGCGATATGGACAATCCGGCTTTTCTAATCCACTCACGGTTTTGAAATAGTGTTGAACCAAAGGTTAATTCAGGTTACGCTATCCTCTCTATCCTCTTATCCATTAATTCACGTCTAATCCTCGCCGTGTCTCCGGTAGCAACAATTTCGCTTCAGGGCAAGAAATCGTTTACACAAAGGCTCAAGACCACGGCTCTACACAGTCTCGCCCGGCACAGTTTAATCTAACCGTTCAAACAATTCAAGGGAACAACGAACACAGAGATACAACGACTTCAAAACGACTCAATTCAACAGTTACATACAAGACAATGTTCAATCACCTCACAATCAAACAAATTTCCTCACAAATAACGACTCAAGACAGTTAGACGATCAACGGGGACTGAAATTCATTTAACCGGAAGCAATTGTTAACACACCGATTTTATTGCAGAAATCTCTCCCTTTTCTCCTCTCCCAATACATCCGAGGAATACATAAATATGTGACTCTTCGGTTCCTCTGTGAGGACCGTTCTAGAAATTCAAAAGCCTAATTACAATTATTCAAATAACTGAACTTGACAGATGGATTGAATTCAACTATTCGACATCTACCTATCCTAACTGATCTAAATGAAACAGTCAACTGAGGTATTGACACCTAGCTGTTACAATTCAAGTGATTTCGAACCCTCCTGGCCACAACATGTGGACAAAACCTCCTACATTGCTGGCTAGTGTCTAATGCCCCTGCATCATGATATCTTCACCGATATCACTAAGAAGAACAAAGATCCACATGTGGATCTTCATAACAACACTAAGTATGTAGTGGACAACATGGGCAACATACATTTCCGGCTAGACTTAGGGAGTCTTATGGAGGTGAAAGAGGTAAAGTATATGCCTAGTCTAGAGAAAAATTTACTCTCAATCTCGACCATGGAGGACAGAGTACTTGAGGTCAATATCACGGGAGGTGAGGTAGTTATCAAGTCGAAAGTGGTTGATCCTAGCATGAAGCGAGTCATATGAAACAGGGAGAACAATATGTATTTTTTTGAGAGTACAAGTAGTGAAATCCCTAATACATAACTGTGATAGCCATAATGATATTTGGTAGAAGAGGATGGGACATCTATACTCTAGGGATTTGCCACTATTACACGAAATAGTCATCGGTTTTATGGAGTTAAATATAAAGCATGATTGTGCGTGTAAGGAATTTGTGCTTGGAAAGCAAGCCAAGGCAACATTTCCTACAACGAGACCAGGTCCAAAGGTGTGATGGATTTGGAACATCCTGACATATTTGGTCCTATGTTAGTGGAGCCTATATTGGGGAGTAGTTAATTCATGAAATTCATAAATGAGTATTCCAGGAGAACATGGATTTATTTCTTGAATACCAACCATGACTTCCGTGGTCACTTTTTAGAGTTGAAATCTCTTGTGGAGAACCAAAGCGAGAAGAAGACCTGAGATCAGACAATAGGGGCCAGTATAACTACAACAAGTTTAAGGATTTTTATGGGGAAGCAAGAATCAAGAAAGAGCTGGAAGTGTGCCACAATCTGCAACATAATGGATCAGTAGAGAAGAACAAGATGACTATAGTCAAAGTAGCCAAGGCCATGATCCATGATTAGAATTTGATTATGTTCTTATGGGAGGAGGCATCTAATGTGGTTGTATACCTACAAAATCAGAGTCCTGAAAGGGCAGTGGAGGACATGAATCCTCAGAAGGCTTTTACAATAGTGAAACCAAAGTTAGTCATTTTCACATCGTTTGTAGTCCAATATATGTCCATATTCTTGCAAAGAAGAGGACTAAATTGGATCACTCATTAGAGAGGGTCATTTTTGTTGGATACAGTGGGTTCCTTTTTGTTGGATACAACGGGTCTATATTCCAGAAAAAAGGAATATAATTGTCTAAGGGATCTCATATTTGAGGAGGATGGGACCTTTAGGAGGTCACATGGGGCAGATCTAGAAACAAAAGAGGATCGGGAGAGAGCGCCTCTAAAGTTTGAGGGACCAACAACACCAATAGAAAGGACATAAAATATTCAAATCAGGAGGAGGAAAAAGATATTCCCTTGATCTCTACCAAGAGAAGGTTGGGAAGGGCCAAGAAGACCTTGAGGGACGTGGAGGAGAATGTGGAGGCTCCCAACAAGACCTTTAGGGAGAGTAGAACACTAGACAGATTTTCTAGTTATTTGGCCTTGATGAGTAACATCAGTGAGTTCAATCCTTCTACCTTTGAGGAGGAAGAAAATCAACAGGTCTGGAGGGATATCATAGTGGAAGAATATAGTTCTTGTTACCCACCAAAATGGGTAACCCCAAAGGATAAAACTTTTCTCATATTCTTGAAATCTAGTCAGTCAGCCACATAGCCAGTAGCCCCTAACAACTACCACTATCTAATGATATACCACATATCCCTACCACTTTCCTCAGCCATATGCCTCTCACCCATTTGGCAGTATCATATGGATGAAATTGGGAATCCACTCAAAAGGTACTTTGGTCATTTTGAAATTAGGTGCTTATATTTGTTTGTCTTTGGGAATTTGGTATGGATTAAGGGGTGATCTAGAAAAAGGATGAGTTTTGATTGTGATATTGTTCTCTCACCTTATATGGGGGATTAATCTTAAATCTTAATCCAATGGGAACTCCCTTAATGGCCTAATGGGTATAGGAGGGCCACTACTTGGGAAGCCCTGATTGAGATAGCATAGTTCCATCTTCCCCTATATCATAATTAACACTTTCCATTGCACATTACAAGACCCATATTCCACATCCATACTTCAAGTTCAAATTGTCATGAGTTCTTTGTTATTTGGCACTCATATGTCCACATACCTAGGTAGGGCCTAGAAACTTTTCCCTGGGAGGTTGATGTAGCTAAAAGAAACAAAAAGAGAAAATCATGGCCATTGTTGAATTGAAAGAAAGAATATCAAAATGCAAAAGATGTCCAGGGACATAAATATTAGCATGTGGGAAAAGCCTAACATGAAATCTACCTCACTCATTATAGCCATCACTCGGTTTTTGAGCTCATGTTGCTCTGTTACATCAAAATAAGGAACACATTCATGCCCCAACCTTGATGAGCAATGAACTAACTCATCATTAAGGGGTATTGCAACTTCTATATCATTCAAAGCAAACTCTACCCTTGAGGTATGAGCAGTAATACAAAGAAAAGTTAAGAAAAGTTAAAAGGAGCACAAGAGGGGTGGAAAAATAAAGGTTGAGTTGGTAACTCAAGGATCCATGAATGCTCCATCCTCACATTTGTACACTCAAGATGTGGATCCCCCCATAAGACAGTCGCTTTGACCATGGCATTTCATCATGAAATCTTATCCCCTCCATTACCATCATTATTATTCGCTAACACCTATCAATTAAATGGTGGACTAAGGAAATATCACTTCCCCTTAGGGGCTATAAACACCTAATATGGTTTTCCTTTAGCTACTCCTACCTAGGGAGAAAACACCATTACGAGTTCAAGGTCCTGATCTTGAAAGGGGATCCTTATTTGAAGTATTAAATATCCCATGACACTCATGCTTGGTTCACATAGATGTAATAATGATTTTTGTCCCTAATTAATGATTGCTTTCAGTAGAATTTGTGTTGTGATTTTCAGGTGGTTCAACAACCCATGTCTTGGACAACTTCTCCACACGTACCAAGGCTATTAGAGAAGTATATCGACACAAACAGGTGAAGTGTTGAGACTCTTGGGCCTCCTAGTAGCATGAGCATATGACACATGTTCAAGGGAACCTCCTCCACCTAGGACATTGGATGACTTTACACCTAATTTGATGACTCTTTAGGATGTCACACCTAGACACAACATGCCCCTCGACTGGCCTTAGCACCAATTGATGGATGGAAGTTGATTCAAGGCCAAGATGAGGATCGTCTCACCTTCAGAGACTATGGAGGGCTAGTTTCACATCAGAATTCCTTGGCACTAGAGTAGAGAAGGCCACTTTGAGCAGTTTGAGACCCATGGAGACCACTTTGCAGTGCCCCAACTGGATCCTAGGACCATACAGAATCCATTGAGGTGAATTTTAGGACTAACCCTAAATCTTGATTTTTGCATGCTTCTACATCATCTTGAACACCTCATATCGCTCGGACATGGAATTTAGACCTCATTATTATCATGAAATCATCCCTAAAGAACTAGTGGATCACACATGTGGGCCAATGAGGGCATTTATTGTTAAAGCTAGTGGGTTGGCTTCTAACCCAAGCATATTTTGTAGTAAAACTTGTTTTAGGGGTGTCATTAGGCTAATATTAGGTCCTAATCCTCATATAAATAGAGGAGAGGCACATTCCTTTATATTCATCATCACTTGTAATTATTTCGACCATCCTTGAAGATTTATGGCCCACTTGTATCTTAAATTTATTTTCTTAGCATTTGAGAAGTAATCTTGGATCAATAGTGGATTAAACATGCATTTTATCTTGTAAGTGACCCTTGTTCTTGATAAAAAATTTATCTTATGTCTAATGTATGGAATGCATTGATTATCTAGGGTTTTTTCTATTTGCATCGTTTATTATTGAAGATCAATTGTATGAATCTAGATATCATCATTGTCTGCATTACTCGTGTATGAAATGTGAATGAGACTCCCCTCGATGAATCTTTATTATATCTCTCCCAAGTGATATTGATCCCTCACAAAGATCATAGTTAGGTTTTTGTGCTGGGGAAGAAAAACATTGTTATTCCTTTGCAAGATTTAGCTAATTTGTGATACCCATAAACTTCATCATCCCAAGGACTAGGCATTGGCCTTGTCAATTTAGTTATCAAACCTCTTTTTATCTATAAACTTGAATTTTGCTCTCTTTATCTTAATAATTTTGTCCCTCTTAAGGATAAGCGACCTAACTAGGGCATAGTGCAAATTGGCCTAGGAAAGGAAATTTGGTTGGTGGAGGGATTCAACATTAGGAGAAAACTTGGTTGCCTCAAAATCAACCTTCCTTAGTGGCTAATTTTCCCATTTCAAGCTCTAATTCTATTGCCCTAGGTAAGTCTTCCCTCGGTAAAACCCTAGTTTTGCTAAGCTTCAACTTAAGGACTTTTTGAAGGTTTCATATTCCATTGGCTTGCTAATATTCATTGTTTGGAAATATTTTCTTGGTGCATTTACCTTAGGATAATCCATTTTGTTTTCTATTTCTAGATCCCTACATCTAGTGTGCCCTAATTAGGCCTCTCTAGAAAATGTAAACTACTTTTTTTTCCTTGGTTGAGCCTTGTTGTGCAAAGAGACACAAATCAAATCACATAAAAAAAAAATAAAAAAAATAATTAATTAATATAAAATTGAGGTAAAATCATTTTACAATGAGTTTTAAATTATTCTTCTATTAGATTGTTATAAAATGTTCAGCAGAGAGTACAATGATCTCAATACAATATCATCCATCAAAACAACCCAATAATATTCAGAAATATGTTTCCAGCATCAAAATATATCAGAGAAAACTTTTCATGTATGTGATCAACTGTAGTCAACTTCGATCAATGGTAAAATTTAATTCAAACTTCTCAGTCGCATGGAGGAGGAGATGCACAAGAAACTGAAGGCTTCTAGTCGCTCCCTTGAGCCTGCAAGTCAGTGACTGTGGTTGAATTTTTCTTGTGACAAGCCAGCGTCTGTAACCCAAAACCCTAAAAATAGATGTGAGCTTCGGACCCTGTAATTTCAGACCTTTGCGACTTCTTTTGTGGTCCCAACGTCTGACCCGTGTGAACCAATCGATGAAGAAGAGAAGAAGAAGATGCTTGGTGATGTTCAATTGAGATTGAGTTCACTTGTATTTACAGGCTTCCAAAGGTGACCAATTTACCATTAGGGCTGACCTATCCAAATGTGCATATGTGGGATTTTCTTCATAAGCACACTTTCCCATGTCCAAATCTGATGATCTTTAGGCCAATTATGGTCCTCCCGAAAAGAGGAATTCAATGCAATAATTATCTCCAAAGTGGAATTCGAGCCTAGTTGCATAATTTAACACTCCCTCTCAACTAGGGAGAATTCCACCTGTCAATATCTAACCATCGATCAATATGTCATATTGTCATCATATCATGTCCAATCTCTCCTCAACTCTATCTGCTGAAACATTCTCGAATCTAAAGAAGAAGAAGAATCGGGGAGCTAACACTACCACCCTCTACATCGTTAGAGAGAATATCTCAATCTGAAACCACATCGGGGAGTACATCTCAACCAAGAATCTCATGGAGGAGCTAATTATCTCCAACCCCATAGAAATCAATAGGTGATATAGGGGAGCACATATCAACCCATCCTATTGCATATCGATCTTCCCAACAATGAACCTCAAGAGTCATGTGGTATAAAAAATGGATTATAATCCGAACTTAGACTAGATACCTATTGATTTTTGTACCATCGAATGTGTTCTAGCCACGATATTTGACAGAGAGGCTAGAATACTATTCTCCAAAACCCGGAAATTGTTTCTGGAAACTCCACCTAGAGACGACTTAATTAAATTAATTAGTCAGTTTTTTAATATTTTGTAAGTCCAAACTTAGAAAATATGATTAATTAATCATAATTAATTAAGTCATGGTGAGAGTTTTCTAGAAAATCACATGGATTGATTTGTAGTTAATCTTATCCATCGATTAAGATTTAATCGTGGCCATTGAAGTATCAATGGAGGATTATAAGAAGAAGTCGACGGGGCTTGGAGAAAATACACCAAATCAGTTGAGCATTCGATTTTGCTGGGAAATCGATTTCCAGAGTAGCAGTTGTGTGTTGTCAGAAGTGATTCAGTGAGGTCGAAACATTGAGAGAGGAGCAAAGATAGTGAGGTCGGAGGAATTTTTTCCATATCCGACGAGTACACTACAGATAGGAAGTGATTCCACAGTGAGGCAGCACAGAGGTAGTGTAGATCCCTCTAGAGGAAATTTCTATTTTTCTAGGGAGAAGGCGAGATTATGATCCATAAGCTGAGAAGAGAGTACAGAGGAAGAGAGTATCAGTTTCCTAGAAAGCAATTGACGAGACAGTGAGAGGTGATGTAGTTTCTAGCTCGAGCGATGCAGTAGTTGTGTAGGCTAACGCAGTGACTATGTAGAGGTAGCAAGGGACGTCTTAGTTTCGAGCTGGGGTCAGCGTTGGATTGCCTGTGGAGTAAGGAATTTTCCTCACTAGTAATTTTTTCCAGTTTATCTCTGTTTCGATTTCCAGTTTGGGCATCCATAGTTTGTACTCAGATTTTCACTATTGCATAATATTAAAACCCTTAGTTGCTGAATAAGTTTTCCTGAGTTGGGTTTTTCCAGGGACTTAGTCCAAAAATAACGGTGTCATTTTTTGTGTGTGCATCTATTTCTTCCATCGTTTAGTATTTTATTTGTGAAGGTTGAAGTGTATTTAATTCGATATTTGTCGTAGCACACAACAAGTATATTGTTTAATTGAATTAACAATTACTAGAATTAACATTAGTTGCTGCAAAAGGATTCATGATTAGCTGAATTTCACATGGTATCAAATCACAAATTGTAAGTCGAAGAGCTTAGTGGTAGAAGGGAAGAGGAATTTCATAGCTCTGCATAAGCAACATTTTGAAAACCTCAGAGGAATTGCAGTTCCTTGTCCAAGAGGGTCATTTTCTTGAGGAAAATTGTTAATTTTGGACAACTAGGTCCAAACTCCATGTTGTACTACTCAAATGATGATGCCAATATTTTTATTGGATTCCTCTTTCGAAGAGGTGCAAGATTGATCTAAAGATCATCTTGATCGGATGAGCAGAATATTTATTTTGAATTTATTCCGCTTATGTGCAAGGTCGGACATAATTGTAATGTATGCTTGAGAGCCCAACAAATGTGTCACACACCCTCACAAATGGATATAAATTGGACAGACTTGGAGGTCATTTCATCATCAACTCATCACACACTTCCCTCTTGTGTTTGATTAGTTCGATCACTTTTGGAGGCACTTTCTTCTCACATGTGTGGAGCAGCAGTTAGGGTTTTTTGGTGCAGATCTATCTAAGGCTCTAGCACAAGTTTGACCAACGTTGACTTTGGTCAAAGCTTGGTCCTTTGACCTCCAAACTTCACCAAAAGTATGATTTCTAAAGGTTGCTTTGATTGGCACAAATACTGAAGCTGAACGTTGACTTTGACCTTGCTGCATTGACTTTTTGATGATGTTGTTTTGCGTTGACTGGACAACGTTAACTTTGGGTTGACTTTATGGAGTTATCTTTAGGGTTATGTTACGGAATTGGTTGGCTGACCTTAAGAATACTTTGCTGGTTGAAGCATCATGTTGACTGTCGTAACGCCACCATTCTTCATATATGTTTGACAAAAGATAGCCATATTATTGGCTTGTCTTTCGTCGATCTATTGATATGTTCTATCAACATTTTACTTTCATGTTTATATGATTGCTATTTGGTATCGGGCCCTAGAAGTTTCAAGTAAATTTGCATCAAGCATAGAACACTTTCAAAATTTTACATGGTATCAGAGAGCTAAGGTGAAGACAAAGCCCAAGCTTGTGTTGAGAGAAATCACTGAAGAAGTAGCATTTTTCAAGGACCCATGGGTACCTCAAATTATAATGGCTTCAAAGCTGATGATAAGTTGACTGACATGTCTGACCATCATGCTTGGAAGATGTTTTTGGACTTGGTCTTGGAAGATCAAGATGTCATTGACTATGTGCAATGAAAAATCCAAGAGCCTCCGTCAACTGCACCCGCTGCCACAAAGACAAAGTATAGAAAAGGGGAAATCAAAGTTAAGCTGATTATCTAGGATTCCATCCATAAAAGTTGGGTTGCTTACATCTCTGATCTGGGCACATCTAAAGAGATGTATGATAAGTTGGTCAACATGTTCAGGGCTAGCAATGAAAATCAAGTTCTTTTCTTTGAGAACCAATTGAAGAATCTCAAGAAAGAAAAGGATGAATCCGTTCAATCCTATTTTCTGAAGTTGACCGAAATCAGGAATAACCTTCTCGCTATTAGGGAAACAATAGCTGATCGAGAAATGGTTCTCATTGCGCTTGGAGGTCTCCCCCTTAAATGGCATGTATTAAATACTACCATTCTCAATAATAATGTGATTCCTAATTTTAATGAAGTATTGTCGAGATGCACTCAAGAGGAGACAAGAATGGTGGAATATGAAAATTAAGGTAATGTTGCCTTCACTGCTCGTACTAAGAAGAAGAACAATGGTGGTCTAAGGAACCATGGAAGAGTACGGCCCAAAGGAAAGAACGAAATATGTTACACATGTAACAAGTTTGGCCACTATGCTAGAGAATGCCCTAATAGAAGGGATTCTCCAAGGGATGATAACAACAACAACAGGGGGAATGGAAATCAAAGGAACAACAGGTTCAAAGGAAAGAGGAGGGCTCCCTTTGGTTGTAATGGAAATGGGCAACCTTTCAAAAGGTCAAGAAATTCTAGGTATGATGAATCTCATGTTGTTGACAATAAAATAAATGAATTCATTCTTGTATCTACCCTCTCTGCTGCATCTCCACCCAACACCCTAGATGTTTGGTTGATTGATAGTGGTGCTTCAAGGCACCTCACTAGTTTTAAAGAAGCCCTCTCTAATTTGATTGAGAAGGATACTAATCTGCAAATTATCCTTGGAGATAATGCCACCTATCCCGTGAAAGGGACAAGGATTGTGACCCTCCATTTATCTCAAGGTCAAGTCCTTTGTTTGCAAGATGTATTGTATGTACCTGATCTGAAGAAGAAACTTGTGTCTATTTCGGCCATGGAAGACAAAGGTTTCAAGGTGGCCTTCGTTGATGGAAAGGTACGCGTATGGAAGAAGAGCTTCAAGGAAGCTCTCACTATTGGTTTTAGAGTTGATACACTCTACCAAGTTGGAGGAAGTCCATTGGGGGCTATGACATGTGATACGATTCGTCAAACTGAATTATGGCACGAGAGGGTTGGACACCTTCATTACAAATCCCCTCCCGAAGCAAGGAAGGTGGTGACAGGGATGTCCGAATTCAAAAATGATCATAAAGGTGTATGTCAGGGTTGTGCCAAAGGAAATCATACAAGGGGACCTTTCCCCTCAAGTGTCACAAAGACATCTGATGTCTTGCAATTAATACATTCTAACTTATCTGGTATGTTTCCCGTAACATCCTTGGGAGGATTTTCTTATTACATGACTTTTATAAATGACTTCTCTTACAAGACCTGGATATATTTCTTGAAGAAGAAGGACGGAGCATTCAAATGGTTTCATATCTTCAAGGCCTTGGTGGAAAATCAATCAGGAAAGAAGATCAAAATTTTGAGGACCGATAATGGCATCGAATATGAGTCAATCGAGTTCAATGACTTTTGCAGAGAAGCTGGCATTAAAAGGGAGACCACAACCGTGTATACTCCTGAGAAAAATGGCGTTGCTGAAAGAAAGAATGGGACCATTGTGGAAGTTGCTCGTGCCATGCTATGTGATCAAGGTCTTTTGAAGTTTCTATGGGGAGAAGGTGCGAACACTATTGTGTATGTACAAAATCGATGCCCGCATTCTGCTCTGGATTCCAAAACTCCTGAAGAAGTCTTCTCTGGTAAGAAACCTGATGTTTCTCATTTTATATTTTTTGGTTGTCCTGTTTATTTTCATGTGCCGAAAGAGAATAGAAGCAAGCTGGATGCTTCTGGAAAGAAGGGAATGTTTGTGGGCTATAGTGAAACTTCGAAGGCATATAGAATCTATGTGCCTGGTCAAAGAGAAGTGGAGATATTCCATGATGTCACCTTTGATGAAGACACTTCCCTCAGGAAAGTGATAAACCTTCCTAGCTCCAAGGAAGACAACGATGAAAGAACAAGGAAGCAGGAAGAGTCGAAGGATGAGATGATGCCTGATGTTGAAGGACCAATGGACCCTATTGATCCACCTCTTTCAATGAAGATAAGACCCTCATGGCTCAGGGATACTCTCGAGGATGCCAAGAGACATATGGCCCCAGGGGGACATTCCGTGAAAGCAAGAAGTCGAATATATAACAAGGGTATCTAGTAGCCATGAGTACAATCGTACAATCTGAGCCTTGATCATTTGAAGAAGTCGTAAAGTACCAAGTTTGGAAGGATGATATGCACGAAGAGTACGAGTCCATTATGAAGAATGATGTCTGGGATGTGGTCCTGAGACCAGAGGACAAAGTTGTTGTCGCCTCTAAATGGCTCTATAAGATCAAGCATGGATCTCATGGTAGTGCTGAAAAGTACAAGGCAAGATTCATTTCCCGAGGCTTCTCTCAAAAGGAAGGCATAGATTATGATGATATATTTGCACCTGTGGCCCACTATACCACCATCCGATCTATTATTTCCCTTGCTGCCACGCAAGGATGGAGCCTCCATCAAATCGATGTGAATACTGCTTTTCTGAATGGTTCGATAAAGGAAGAGGTGTATGTGGAGCAACCTTTTGGGTTCGAAGTCCAGGATAGAGACTCTCATGTATGCAGTTTGAAGAAAGCCCTCTAATGGTTGAATCAAGCCCCTAGGGCTTGGTACGAGAGGATAGATAGCTACTGGATGAAGTTGGGATTCACTCGAAGTAATGTTGATCCGAACCTTTACTTCAAGGTTGATAGAGAAAAGCCTCTCATTTTGTTTCTCTATGTGGACGATATCTTCCTGACAGGTGCCGACCCTCTCATTCATCAATGTAAGAGGGAGCTCGCTTCCGAGTTCGAGATGAAAGACCTAAGACTGATGCATTACTTCCTAGGCTTGGAGGTCTAGCAGAGACCTGGCGAGATTTTCCTCTCTCAAGGAAAATATATTGTGAAGCTGCTGGAGAGATTTGATATGGTGGATTGTAAGTCCATGTTGACACCGACGGAACTCAACTTCAAGAAGTTGTGTGGAAATGTTGTTGGGCCCGCATCGAGAAATCCTACCGAGTATCGTCAACTCATAGGAGCTTTGATGTTCTTAGTGAACTCTCGTCTAGCCATATGTTTTGTAGTGAACACTTTGAGTCAACACATGGTTGATCCTCATCACATTCACTGGGTTGGTGCCAAGAATATCTTGAGATATCTTCGGGGCACGATAAACCATGGGCTGAGATACACTGCTGAGAGTTTCACACTCCATGGATATACTGATGCCGGTTGGGATGGTAGTGTGGTGGATCGCAAGAGCACATTTGGATGCTGCTTCACACTCGGTTCTGCTTTGATATATTGGATGAGCAGGAAGCAGAAGTCGGTGGCTTTGAGCACCGATGAGGCCGAATACATTGCAACGAGTATGGCATGTTATGAAGCTATTTGGTTGCGAAGGCTCTTCAGTGAGTTGTTCGAGCATGTGCTAGATACCACCATTATCCTTTGTGATAACTAGAGTGGGATTCGTTTTTCAGAGAATCTTGTGTTCCACGATTGATCCAAACATATTGATATTAGGTACCATTTTATCTGAGATATGGTACAGCGAGGCGTCGTAAGGCTCGATCATATAGGAACTGATGAGTAGGTCGTGGATATTCTCACTAAGCGCTAGGGGAAGGTCAAATTCCTAACCTTCTGTGAGAATATTAGATTGTGGAACGACCCTATTCTGAGGGTCGTGTTCGACGATGAGCTCTGGGAGCTCTAGGGGACTTTGGGGACAGCTTCTTGGAGCTATAAGCAACCACAGGGCTAGGCTTGCCGAACCTTGTTGGTGTGCTTCCGCCCACCATGATGATATTGAGTTGGTTCACCTCTCTTTGATCTGTGCCCTGTATGCATCCTACCCATGGAGTTTCAGACACATGGGAAGTACCTCTCATCTTGACCAATGAGGTGGGAAATGTGGATAGAAACCGGTAGCAAGACCGATGGACGCATCAGAGATTGCCGTACTCTTTATGTCTAGGATGGCACATGTCCAACCACTTGATTTGGGATCAAGTCTAGTGAGGTTTCGGACCTCCAATTGACTTCGAGTCAGTTAAACTAACTTCGGGTTAGTATATGAGACTCCTTTGAGTCCTATAGAGGTTTCTGACCTTTGAGCTGACTTCGGGTCAACCGAGAGTGATGTATTTGTGACTCACCATTTGAAATAAAGAAGCCAACAAAGAAAGTTATGGCAGGATGATGCATGATGTTTGGATGGCACTAGTGGATGGAGTTCTCCCAAGTTGAGAGGGAGTGTTAATTTTGGACAACTAGGTTGAAACTCCATGTTGTACGGCTCAGATGATGATGCCAATATTTTTATTGGATTTATCTTTCAGAGAGGTGCAAGATTGATCTAAATATCATCTTGATCGGTGAGGAGAACATTTATTTTGAATTTATTCCACTTATGTGCAAGGTCGGCCAGAATTGTAATGTAGGCTTGAGAGCCCAACATATGTGTCACACACCCTCACAGATGGATATAAATTGGAGAGACTTGGAAGTCATTTCATCATCAACTCATCACACACTTCTCTCTTGTGTTTGATTGGTTCGATCACTTTTGGAGGCACTTTCTTGTCACACGTGTGGAGCAGCAGCTAGGGCTTTTTGGTGCAGATATGTCTAGGGCTTCAACGTAGGTTTGACCAGCGTTGACTTTGGTCAACTCTTGGTCCTTTGACCTCCAAACTTCACCAAAAGTATGATTTCTGAAGGCTGCATTGATTAGCACAAATACCGAGGCTGAACGTTGAATTTGACATTGCTGCGTTGACTTTTTGCTGTTGTTGTTTTGCATTGACTGTGTTGACTGGACATCGTTGACTTTCGTTGACTTTGGGTTGACTTTATGAAGTTGTCTTGAGGGTTGTGTGACACATTTGGTTGGCCGACCTTAAGAAGACTTTGTTGGTTGAAGCATCCTGTTGACTGCCGTAATGCCACCATTCTTCATCTCTGTTTGACAAAAGATAATTATATTATTAGCTTGTCTTCCGTCGATCTATTGGTATGTTATATTAGCATTTTACTTTCATGTTTATATGATTTCTATTTAGTATCGGGCCCTAGAAGTTTGAAGTATATTTGCATGAAGCATAGAACACTTTCAAAAATTTACAAAAATCGATTTCTCTGAGAGAGCGAAAGAGAAATCTGATTTCTCTAGATCGAGGATTACTAGAGGCAGAGGGAGAAGCCGTATTTTTTCCTTGCAGAGAAAATATCTAGCTGGATGCAGTTATTTTGTAGCAGTTTTCTAGTGAAAAATAGTGTCAGTAGGAAGAAAGAGCACACACTGAGGGGAAATTTTCCTTAGGGAATTTATGGCTTCAGAAATTCAATTTCCCTTGTAGATCAGCAGTCATTGTGAGTAGAGATTCACACTCCAACAGGGAGTGCGTAGAGCCTAACAGCAACTGAGCAAAAGGGAAGAGGATGTTTTCAACATATTTTGTTGAGATGGCAATAGTTCGGCTGAGGATCAGGATAGGTTGGACGGAGCCTCCAACTATGTGACCTAGAAGGCAAGGATTTCCTTCCTTCTAGATGAATATGATCTCAAGGTGTATATTGATAACGTGTTAGTTATTCCCACATATGTTGATCAGTTGAAGCAGTACAAGAAGGAGATGGAAAAGGTGAAGGGATTGATACTCGATGGAGTTTGAGATCATGTGGTTTCTCACATAGCAGCCTTCGGTACTTCCAAAGAGATGTGGGACTCCCTTTCCATGCTATACCAGGGATATTCTGAGAAGCGAAAGATGTAATTAGAAGAAAAGTTGAGATGCACCTGGATGCAGAAAGGGGAGCAAATAGACCCCTTCCTTACCAGGATTTAGGAGATCTGTGATGAGATGGCAGTTGTAGGATCAGTGCCACAACCCTCAGAGCTAGTGCGTGTAGATCTCAACAATGTCTCCGAGGAGTGGCAGATGTTTTTCTAAAGCATTTTGGGCAAAGAAAACTTGCCAAGCTGGTATAGAATGTGGGTAGACTTGCAATAGGAATAGTTGAGGCAAGACTTGATGAGAAGCACCATTAGTGGCAACATCAGTAGCAGTGGATCAAAGCAGGTTAAGGAGGAGGAGAATGTGTCCCTCGCATCAAAAGGTCCCAGTCAAGGACAAGGGGAGCATAGGAAGAAGAAGTACTTATCGAAGGTCAAATGCTTCAGGTGTGGTGAGCTAGGCCACTACAATACCCAGTGTCCTATTAGGAAGATAGATAAGGAGTTGAAGAAAGACCAACAGGTAGCTTCAGTTCAGATCAATAGGTTTTCCTCTAAGTTGGAAGAATATTTTTCCATGTTCACAGACATACCTCGAGGGGTGAGGTGGAGAGATTTGGTTTTATAGCCCCAGAGAGCTACAGCTGGGCAGGATTCTTGAGGAGGTCCACCTCTTGAATCACTACCTTGCTATGGGAGCCCACAATATTCAGTAGCAGGATGGACTAGTGGCAGTTGGTGCAGTCAGATGTCGAAGTGACAGATGGAGTGGCTAGTAGCAGTCAGATGTTGGGCAGTGCAGTGTAGAGTTGGCAGCAATGTCGTTGGCACAGTGCAAAGTTGGCAGCAATGCTGTTGGCACAGAGCAGAGTCGGCAACAATGCAGAGGCTTCATTGACAGCACAAAGACTAGTAGCAATCAGGACTCAAGTGACAGTTGCATCACACTGAACACAAATGGTTACGTATTTTGGATAGTTCTTAGCTACAGATGTTGCAGTTACAACAACAGTATATGAGTGGGAGTTGCAAATGTTGCAGTAGCTGCAACAATAGAGTTGCAGTGAAAATGCAGTGTTGGCAGTAGTTCAATAGGGTCAGTAGCAGCACAGATGTAGTGCATATCATAGTTTCACAGTGGTTGGTGGGAAGCAATTGACCGACATCATCAACGTGATAGGAGATGATGCAAAGACACAGTGATGCTTCAATGGGTTGCAGCACTAGAACACTTTCCTTGCTAAGAGGGAGTGTTTATTTTTGTAGCATCGTATGTTTTCTAGCCACGAGAATTGGCAAAGAGGCTATAATACATGTATTCTCCAAAACCCAACAATATTTTTTGGAAATTCTACCTAGAGATGACTTAATTAGATTAATTAGTCAGTTTTTAATATTTCCTAAGTCTAAACTTAGGAAATATGATTAACTAATTAGAATTAATTAATTCATGGTGAGAATGTTCTAGAAACGCAAACGGATCGATTTCTAGTTAATCCTAGCCATCGATTAAGATTTAATCATGGTCGTTGAAGTCTCAATGGACGAATATAAGAATAATTCGATGGGGCTTTGAGAAAATACACCAAATTAGTTGAGCATTCGATTTTGTTGGGAAATCGATTTCTAGAGTAGCAGTTGTGTGTTACCAAAAGTGAATCAGTGAGGTCGAAGCAGTGGGAGAGGGGCAGAAATAGTGAGGTTGAAGGAATTTTTTCCAGATCCAGCGAGTATATTGAAGAGAGGCGTTGATTTCCACGGTGAGGCAGTGAACAGGCAATGTAGAGCCCTCTAGATGAAATTTCCATTTTGTTGGGGAGAAGGTGAGATTCTAAGCCAGAAAATGGGAAGAGGGTCCAAAAGCAAAGAGTATCAGTTTCCTAGACAACAGCTGACGAGACAGTGAGAGGTGACGCAGTTCCTAGCTTGAGGGATGCAGTGACTACGTAGCCTGAGGTAAGTGTCTGATCGCCTATGGAGTGAGTAATTTTCCTCACTAATTAATTTTTCCAGTTTATCTCTATTTGGATTGCTAGTTTGGGCATCCATAGTTTGTATTCAAATTTTCACTACTGCATAATATTGAAACCCTCAGTTGCTGCAAAATAATGTTGTCATTTTGTGTGTTTTCATATATTTCTTGCAACATTTTATTTCTTCCGCAGCATTTTATTTGTGAAGTTTGTAGTGTATTTAATTCGATATTTTTCGTAGCACACATCAAGTAAATTGTTTAATTGAATTAAGAATTAGAAGATCTAAAATCAGTTGTTGCAATCATTTTGTGTGTTTGCATTTAGTTCGAGCTCATGTGGTTTCTCACATAGTAGCCTTCAGTACTTCCAAAGAGATGTGGGACTCCCTTTCCACGCTATACCAAGGATATTCCGAGAAGTCAAAGATGTAATTAGAAGAAAAGTTGAGATGCACCCGGATGCAGAAAGGGGAGCGAATAGACCCCTTCCTTACTAGGATTTAGGAGATCCATGATGAGATGGCAGTTGTAGGATTAGCGCCATAACCTTCAGAGCTAGTGCGTGTAGATCTCAACAATGTCTTCGAGGAGTGGCAAGTGTTTTTCTAAAGCATTTTGGGCAGAGAAACCTTGCCAAGGTGGTATAGAATGTGGGTAGACTTGCAACAGGAATAGTTGAGGCAAGACTTGATGAGGAGCACCATCAGTGGCAACATCAGTAGCAGTGGATCAAAGCAGGTTAAGGAGGAGGAGAATGTGTCCCTCGCATCAAAGGGTCCCAGTCAAGCACAAGGGGAGCATAGGAAGAAGAAGTACTTATTGAAGGTCAAATGCTTCAAGTGTGGTGAGCTAGGCCACTACAATACCCAGTGTCCTATCAGGAAGATTGATAAGGAGGAGAAGAAAGACCAACAGGTAGCTTTAGTTCAGATCGATAGGTTGTCCTCTAAGTTGGAGGAATATTTTTCCATGTTCACAGACATACCTCGAGGGGTGAGGTAGAGCGATCTGGTTTTGTAGCCCCAGAGAGCTACAGATGGGCAGGATTCTTGAGGAGGTCCACCTCTTGAATCACTACCTTTCCATGGGAGCCCACAATATTCAGTAGTAGGATGGACTAGTGGCAGTTGGTGCAGTCAGATGTCGGAGTGACAGATGGAGTGGCTAGTAGCGATCAGATGTTGGGCAGTGCAGTGTAGAGTTGGCAGCAATGTCGTTGGCACAATGCAGATTTGGCAGCAATGTTGTTGGCACAGTGCAGAGTCGGCAACAATGCAGAGGCTTCATTGACAGCACAAAGACTAGTAGTAGTCAGGACTCGAGTGACAGCTGCATCACACTGAACACAGATGGTTCCATATTTTGGATAGTTCTCAGCTGCAGATTTTGTAGTTGCAACAACAGTATATGAGTGGGAGTTGCAGATGTTGCAGTAGCTGCAACAACAGAGTCGCAGTGCAAATGCAGTGTTGGCAGTAGTTCAATAGGGTCAGCAACAGCACAGATGTAGTGCATATCATAGTTGCACAATGGTTGGTGGGAAGCAGTCGACCGACATCATCAACGTGATAGGAGATGATGCAAAGACAAAGTGATGCTTCAATGGGTTACAACACTAGAACACTTTCCTTGCTAAGAGGGAGTGTTTATTTTTGTAGCATCGTATGTTTTCTAGTCACGATATTTGGCAAAGAGGCTATAATACATGTATTCTCCAAAACCCAACAATCTTTTTTGGAAATTCTACCTAGAGACGACTTAATTAGATTAGTTATTCAGTTTTTAATATTTCCTAAGTCTAAACTTCGGAAATATGATTAACTAATTAGAATTAATTAATTCATGGTGAGAATGTTCTAGAAACGCAGACGGATCGATTTCTAGTTAATCCTAGCCATCGATTAAGATTTAATCATGGTCGCTGAAGACTCAATGGACGAATATAAGAATAATTCGATGGGGCTTTCAGAAAATACACCAAATTAGTTGAGCATTCGATTTTGTTGGGAAATTGATTTCTAGAGTAGCAGTTGTGTGTTACCAGAAGTGAATCAGTGAGATCGAAGCAGTGGGAGAGGGGCAGAGATAGTGAGGTCGAAGGAAGTTTTTCCAAATCCAGCAAGTATATTGAAGAGAGGCATTGATTTCCACAGTGAGGCAGTGAACAGGCAATGTAGAGCCTTCTAGAGGAAATTTCCATTTTGTTGGGGAGAAGATGAGATTCTAAGCCAGAAAATGGGAAGAGGGTCCAAAAGCAAAGAGTATCAGTTTCCCAGACAGCAGCTGACGAGACAGTGAGAGGTGACGCAGTTCCTAGCTTGAGGGACGCAGTAACTACGTATCCTAAGGTAAGTGTCTGATCGCCTATGGAGTGAGTAATTTTCCTCACTAATTAATTTTTCCAGTTTATCTCTATTTGGATTGCTAGTTTGGGCATCCATAGTTTGTATTCAGATTTTCAATACTGCATAATATTAAAACCCTCAATTGTTGCACCAGTTTTCCCGAGTTTGTTGTCATTTTGTGTGTTTCCATATATTTCTTGCAGCATTTTTATTTCTTCCGCAGTATTTTATTTGTGAAGTTTGTAGTGTATTTAATTCGATATTTGTTGTAGCACACATCAAGTAAATTGTTTAATTGAATTAACAATTAGAAGATCTAAAATCAGTTGTTGCAATAGGATTTTGGGTTAGCCTAATTTTCATAATACCCGACTTACCAAAAGGTAAGGATCACATGCTTCAAGCCTCCTCAACCCGTTGGCTAGACAGGGAGGGACTATCCCAACAAGCCCGACTTGTGGGTATCATGCCAACTAGGGTATACTTTGAAAAGACCAAGATAGGGGAGAAACATATCCAACCCTATGGGTAACATATAGGGGTGATACCTTATTGTCCAGAGATCCCTCAACCCCAGGAGCCTTTTATCTCAATTCCACACCTTAGGAGCTCAAACAGGGGGGAAGAGTTGGCTCAGTTTCCTCGATCAATGATGCCCCTTATCAGGAGGAGTTACATCCATAAGTCCAAGCTGCTCTCTGAAGACCAAAATCTTCCCTTTCGGCAAAGCCTTGGTGAGAATAGTTGCAATCTGCTCATATGTCTATATATGATGGAGTCTAACATCTCCTCTTTACACCATGTCTCAAATGAAATGATATCGGATCTATATGTGTTGGACTTATCATGAAATATGGGATTCTCTGCTAGACGGACCCCACTCTCATTTTTGAAATATATCATTGTAGTTTCAAGGACCTACTCAAATAGATTTCCAAATATATTCCTTAACCAAAATGCTTCGCAGCTGGCCATGCTAGCGACAATATACTCTGGTTCGGTGATACTTAATGCTTCAGACTTTTGCTTCCTACTCATCTAAGATATCATGGCAGATCCAAGGGTAAAACAACACCTAGACATACTCTTCCTATCAACAACGTTTATTTCCCAGTCAGCGTTGGTGTATCCATGAATTTGAACATCTCCAGCAGAATATCTCAGACCAAGTGTGATCGTCCCATGAAAATATCTCAAAATGTGTTTGGCAGCGATTCAATCTGTATGGACAGGATTGGTCATGAATTGATTCAATGTATTCACTACGTAGTATATGTCTAGACAAGCCACTACGAACATCAAACCCCCAATCAAATCCCTATACTCGGATGGATTCACCAAATTGGGTTCAACAACTTTTCCACATAAATTTGTGAAGTTCATTTCTATCGGTGTGGTTAGTGACTTGCATTTTTCCATTCCAAACCTATCCAACAACTTCACAACAGATTTTCCTTGTGGAAGGAAATTTTATCGGGCCTTTGCCACTCCTCAAGGCCTAGAAAGAATTGCATGAGTCCAAGGTCCTTCATCTCAAATTCAAAGGCTATCTCCTTCTTACACTCAATCATCAGGGGCTCACTACCTATTAAGAATAAATCATCAACATATAAACCAAAATCATTGGCATACCTTGGACTACCTTGAAGTAGAGGTTGGGATCGTCATTGCTTCTTGTGAATCCCACTTCACCGAATTATTGTCTATGCGAGCGTACCATGCTCCGAGGGCTTGTTTCAAACCATACAATGCCTTCTTCAATTTGCAAATATGTGTCTTTCGATCCTCCACTTCAAATCCTTGTGGTTTCTCAACGTACACTTCTTCTTGTAACATGCCATGGAGGAATGTGGTCTTCATGTCCATCTAATGAAGGGCCATTCTTGACTTGTGGCAAGGGAAACTATCGAACGAATGGTTGTATATCAAGCCACAAGTGCAAATATATCATCATAATCTTCTCTCTATTTCTGGGAGAATCCTCTAGCCACAGACCTTGCCTTGTATTTCTCAATGCTACCATCAACTCCATGCTTGATCTTGAATATCTACTTCGAAGTTACCATGGATTTCCCCTATGGTCTCGGCACAACATCCCATATTCCATTCTTCATGATTGATTTATATTCTTCGGCCATAGCATCTTTCCAAACTTGTTCTTTTACAACTTCTTCAAAGGTGGGAGGTTCGTCTTGAATCATGGTGCTCATGGTTGCAACATATCCCTCGTACATGCATGGCTTCTTCCTTTCTCTAAATGATCTTCGAACAGGAATGCGTCTCTCGTCATCTTGTAAAATATCACGAAGAAAAAATGGCCACTGCCTAGAGGTAGGATCACATGGAGGAGGATCTAAGGGATCCATGGGCTCCATGGGTTCATAAAAAATATTTGTCTCGGATTCAAGCATAAAAGGACCATCTAAAATATCCATATCACCACTCTTCTCAGGAGTAGGAGGCGAAGGAAGGTCCCTTGATTTTCCAAGGGAGACATCTTGTAAATTTTCATAGATGATCTATGCTTGATGCAACTTTACTTTATACTTGATATGAAATAGCAATCACATAAACATGAGAGTAAAATGTTGATAGAACGTACCAATAGATCGAAGGAAGACAAGCTAAAAATACACTTAACTTGATCAGCAAAATATATGTGTTGTGGTGTGTTACGGCGGTCAACAAGATGCTTCAACCAGCAAAGTCTCCTCACGGTCAGCCAATCAAAATGTGTCACACAACCCTCTCCGAAAGGTCTACAACGAACAACCTAAAGTCAACAAAAGTCAACGTTGTCCAGTCAACGGTCAACGCAAAACAGCAGCAGCAAAAATTCAACACAGCCAAGTCAAAGTCAACGTCTAGCCTCAGTTTTTGTGACAAAAAATGCGGACTGCAGAGATTGAATTTTTGGGAGAGTTTCGAGTCAAGTTGACTAAAGTCAACGCTGGTCAAATATGCATTGAAAACCCTTGTTAATTTTGGGCAACTAGGTCCAAACTCTATGTTGTGATGCTCAGATGACGATGCCAATATTTTTATTGGATTCCTCTTTCGGAGATGTGCAAGATCGATCTAAAGATCACCTTGATCGAATGAGCAGAACATGTATTTTGAATTTATTCCACATGTGCAAGGTCGGCCTGATTTATCCCACATGCATAAGAGATGTGTCACACACCCCCACGGATGACTATATATTGGAGAGACTTGGAGTTCATTTCACACACACATTTTGTGGAGGCATTCTCTTGATTCTTGTATGGCATTGAGAGTGGGTGAGTAAGATTCAGGCCCATGATTACAAAGCCAAAGCCCTTTCTGAGTTGGTGTCTGGGATGCCCAAATTCAAAAATAATCATGAAGGCATTTGTTAGGGTTGTGCCAAAGGAAAGCATAGGGGACTTTTCCTCATTCCTCAAATGTCACAAATACATTTGATACACTCTGACTTATCTGATATGATGCCTGTAAAATCCTTGGGAGGATGTTCTTATAGAAGTCTTCTCTCACAAGAGGAGCTGGCATTAAGAGGGAGACCACAACCGTGTATGCTCATGAGCAAATGACATTGTTGGAAGAAAGAAGAGAAGACCCTCATGGCTCAAAGACTCTCTCGAAGATGCCAAGAGACATATGGCCCCAAAGGGGGACATTCCGAGAAAGCAAGAAGCCGTATAGATACCAAGGGTATCTAGCAGCCATGAGTACAATATGAGCCAAGATCATTTGAAGAAGTCATAAAGCATCAAGTCTGGAAGGATGATATACACGAAGAGCAGGAGTCCATTATGAAGAATGATGTCTGGGATGTGGTTCCCAGACCGGAGGACAAAGCTGTTGTCACCTCAAAATGGCTCTATAAGATCAAGCATGAATCTGATAGTTCTGTTGGAAAGTTCAAGGCAAGAATAATTGCCTGAGGCCTCTCTCAAAAGGAATGCGTAGACTATAATGATATATTTGCACCTGTGGTCCGATATTCCACTATCCAATCTATTATTTCCCTTGCTGCTACGCAAGGATGGAGTCTACATCAGATGGATGTGAAGATCGTTTTTCTGCATGGTTCGATATAGGAAGAGGTGAATGAGCAAAAACCTCTGGGATTCGAAGTTCATGATAGAGACTCTCATGCATGCAAGTTGAAGAAAGCCCTCTATGGGATGAAGCAAGCTCCCAAGGCTTGGTACGAGAGGATAAATATCTACTTGATGAAGCTAGGCTTCACTCGTAGTAATGTTGATCCAAACCTTTACTTCAAAGTTGATAGAGAAAAGCCTCTCATTCTAGTGTTGTATGTGGACGACCTCTTCCTAACAGGTGCTGACCCTCTCATTCATGAGTGTAAGATGAAGCTCGCTTCTGATTTCGAGATGAAGGACCTAGGACTGATGCATTACTTCCTAGGCCTCGAGGTCTGGCAGAGACCTGGCGAGATTTTCCTTTCTCAACGAAAATATACTGTGAAGCTGCTGGAAAGATTTGGTATGGTGGACTGTAAGTCCGTGTCGACACCGATGGAACTCAACTTTAAGAAGTTGAGTGAAAGAGCTGCTGGGCCTATGCTAGCAAATCCTATCGAGTATTGTCAACTCGTAGAGGCCCTGATGGTCTTTGGGAACATCCGTTCGGACATATGTTGTGCAATGAACACTTTGAATCAACACATGGTTGATCCTGATAACATTCACTAGGTTGGTGCCAAGAAACTCTTGAGATATCTCTAGGGCACGATAGACCATGGGCTGAGATACACTATCGGGAGTTTGAGACTTCATGGATATACTGATGTCAATTGGGTTGGCAGTGTGGTGGATTGCAAGAGCACATCTAGATGCTACTTCACACTTGGGTCTGCTTCGAGTAGGAAGCAAAAGTTGGTAGCTTTGAGCACCATTGAGGCCGAATACTGTTGAAAGGTGTAACTAGGTTGGTCTTCATAATTATGTACTTATGAAAAGAAGAAGTCAAAATAATAAAATGTATTTTTGTTTTACTTGCTTCGTGGGTTTCTGAGCAAGATTTTATTATAGGTCTATAGACTTCTTCTTGATGTCTATTAGGAATTATCTTCTAGATATAAATTAAGTTAAGTGTCATATTCATGAATGGTCTGGTCATCAATATGCTCAAAGATCTTGTCAATACACCATGAAGAAATGACTCCCGAAAGATGCAAGAAGATGCTCTCACAAACGCTGAAATTACAGTCCTTCATGTCGGCCTATATTCATTGGGAAAGTCGGCCTACAGGTCGGCCTAAAAGCCAGACAGAACAATATATATAACCCTGTCAACTGCGACTCATTAGCTCTCAACAACTACGGCTGTCTCTGTGATTTTACAGTGAAACGTTTGCGGATAACTCAGAGATTACAGTGCGGATATTTCAGAGACTACAATACGGATATCTTAGAGATTACATTGCGGATATTTCTAAGTATACAATGCAGGTAAGTTCAGGATATAGTGCGGATAAGGGACAGTACAAAGTGCAGATTTAAGACAGTGGTGCAGGAAGAATATTGCAGTGTAATGCAAGAAGAAGATTACTGTGGAATGCAGGAAGAGGATTGAGGATAACAAGGGTACTGAATTGCGGATTGATGCCACAAGATTTTGGATTAGTGCAGGAAGGATACAGTTGTTGATATATAATTGTTAAGGGTTTTTTATTTGAAGAAAGAATGTGTTGAAGTTAAGACAGTCATCATAAGGAGAAGAGGCAGCGATAGTGAGTTACCTTCCTACAATTCAAGCAATTCAAATACAAGCATATACAAGGTAAAGATTAGGGCACAAAATACTGAAGTAGATAGAACAAATAAATCGATCGATAGAAGACAAACCAACAATAAAAAAAGAGAAGAAGAATGATGGCGTTATGACGATCAATAGGATGCTTCAACCAACAAAGTCTCCAATAGGTCATTCAGCCAAGCATGTCACACAGCCCTAAAAAGCTACATCAAGAAACCCTAATTCAGCTCCATGAGAAATCCCTAACACAGATGCACCAAGAAGAGAGAAGATAATTTCCTCCACACAATGTGTGTGAAATGATCTCCAAAACTCTCCTATTTATAATCATCTATGGGGGTGTGTGACACGTCCCTTAAGACATTTAAGTGTATATTATATTCCAGGCCAACCTAGCACATAAGTGGAATAAATTCAAAATACATGTTCTGCTCATCCGATCGAGATGATATTTAGATCAATTTTACACCTCTCCGAAAGAGGAATCCAATAAAAATATCGGGATCATCATCTGAGCAGCACAACCCAGAGTTTGGACCTAGTTGCCCAAAATTAACAAGGTCTCTATAAGAAGAAGAATTTGTTCGGGTTTTCCTCTCAAGTGGGAGAGGTTTTGGCCCTGGCTGATAACCTATATTTTGTGTCTCTTGTCTCTTTATGGTTTATGCATTGGTAGTTGTTTGATGAAGAACAACACTAATAATATAAGAAAGAGAAGATCATAATCTAAGAAAGTAAAAATAATTCACAAGCAGTTATCACAAGAAGAGAAATCACCTAATACTTGATGCCCTAGATTTCTCAACAAGTTGAAGGCTTGATGTTTTTTGGATAAATCCCTCTTGCGGACAAGAGTGATCTCCCTAGTATCCCAACAGATAACTAGAAACAAACAACCTCTTGAATACCTCTTTCTCTAAACTATTAGCATTCATATTATTATAACTTAGAAAATGAGGAGGTTATGCTCCTACCTTTCAATGAGATGTTTGATGTAGACTTTTGCCTTTCGTTGCAAAGAAATCCTTCAATGCTGAGAAGAACCTGCAATCACAAATATGCAAAGGATCAAAGCACCCGCAGTATATAATAATAAAAAACACTACTTCAACTCATAGGGGCTTCACTACAGGAGCAATACTATAGCACGTGGGTTCATATTGGAGGATATATAATGAGGAAAAAATGACATAATATATTGGGGGATATATAGGGAGTAAAGGGTTTTTATATTGGTAGGTATAAAAAATGCAGCTCAAAGTTAATGAAAAAATATAAAGGGATATAAAAAATGTTAATGAAAAAATGGATACCTACAATATTTAATGAAAGTAGGGTCTTTTTAAATTGGGAAGGTGTATTGGGTCTAGAGGCATTTTTCAATATGTACACAAATTAAGGGTATTGTTTAATATTCTATGATCACACATGATATGTTAGAGGTTCATTGAGTGAAGCCCCAATGGTTCAACTTAATGATCAAAGAGATTAAGTATTGACATTGTTTCAATGAGTCTAAAAGCATCACAATGAGAAAAAGAGACCCATATGTATTATCAAGAATCAAAAAGAGCAATCTTACAACCTGAGCCTTGATGTTGTACAGATTTCTCCCGTATGTCTGTGCAATCGTGCCCCTTGGTTTGACAAGCCTTCCTCTCTAGAATGACTAACATAGATTTATCTTCAATGAACTCTTGTGTACAAAGGTGTGATATTTGTTGGAAATACTGAGAGGGGGGGTGAATCAATATTCCTTTCAATTAGTATTATTATTAATCTTTCAGAGCATTAGTTAATCTTCAATTATTATCAGTGTTTGTACAATGATAGCAGTAAACAAAAGGAACACAAATGCACACAATTTTTAAGGTGGAAACACTCTCCGGGACAAAAACCACCTGAATGATTTTCTAATAATTCTTTAATATTCAACTCCAATTGAAAAGAAAGCTCCAACTTCCTAGAATATAGAAAAGCATTCTTCTCCAACTCCCATTGGATGGACGCTCCAACGCCTGAGATTCTTCAGTAGTCAACTGAACAGATGCCTCAACACCTAATGAGCTACAACTCACCCTAGCACTACCCTACCACCCTGAAGTTTTCACAGGTTTGAACCTATTGGTGACTTCATGCACCATCCTAGCACCACCCTACCACCCTATAGAAGAATAAAAGAAGAATGGACTCACGTACCAGGGAAAATGGTTCACTTTACAATGATATAGAATGATGTAGAAGAAGAAGACACACTAGACCATAACCCCAACTATGACACAAATACCTAATGATGATCCTAGAGCTCCCGACACTGCCTCTTCAATTCTTGGCAGATAGAAACTTGTACAAATTTTACAATGATGCTTTTACAATGACTCAGTACAATGATACCTTTACAATGACTGTATGTAGTGCTGCCCACGTGAAGACTTCATGTGGTGAACTTCTTGCTGTTGTTCTACACCTTGATTGTTGTTCTTGTCATGCTACCCTTTCTCACTCCTCAGAACATTAGATCATGCATTGAGTCTTATCTTGATGAATATATAATACCTGCAAAAATCCTTCAAGGAAATACCCATGACATGATAATAGAAAAACTTACCTCATCCTGCAGAGCATATGTCAGTGCTAAACAAAACAAAATTAGAATAAAAATAACCTAATGAAATTAAGATATGAACATGCATAGACAGAATATACTTACCTAGAGCTTACCTCTATTGCACCTTGCTTTGCTTTGCTTCCCTAGAAAGTCTGGTCCTTTGCATCCCTCGACAACACATGATCTAGCTTTTTCTTGTTTTCTAGGAGCCTGATATTGAATCTGGTGTATCTCTGTTATTTCAGATCCCCAATATGTGAATTTCGGTACTGTAGTAGTCCTCTGAGCTTATTTCCAATGCCACAGTTCTGGCCCAATTTGGATTCTTCAAGACAAAGTTATGCCCAATTTCTCACAATGACCTAATTATGGATTGGTTCAGTAGAGAGAACTTGTACGATGTGCCACGTGTCATTATTTCATCATTCAGCTCTAAAATTGATATACAAAAAACTAGATTCCGTGCACTATCTGTCACTTTTTACAGAATTCCAATCCGATACTCAGAGAGAGAGTTATGACGATTTTCCCAAGGTGACCTCTTTGAAATGAAGTTCAAGAGCCTGCAAAAGCCCTAACTTCTACAGATCATATCTCCGAAAATATTGCGCACCATGATCTGAAATTTCTACAGGAGCTTCCTCAGGATTTCGGCTTCGCCTCATAAAAATTTCATCTTCTGAACCTTCACAGAAAATTTTTTATAGCGCAAATTCCATGATGACCTGTTTCAAGTAGCGAAATCCCTACATGAGGAGGATATGAGGATCACAATTTATATAAATGCTTAGGTTGAGAGGGACTTCAACAAGTAAACATGGGAGGGATTTTAGGAGCTTAAAAATTTTTAATAATTGACTTTTCAATGACCCATGCCACAACCCCATTGGGTTTAGCCCACTAAGTAGGGTTACTAACTTCAAACATGAATATCTCTCAAACCGTGAAGAATTACGTAGCGTGCCATATATCAATGGAAACATCTCGACAAGAAGAAACCATAAAAAATACCCTTGACTCAGAATATAGTAATCTGGTAGGTCAAAATTCCCATGCAAGATCGGGGTAGCCAATGGTGCTGCTTGGGTTGACATCGATGACAACCATTGATCAAAAATCTTCAATGTACAGTTATATGTTAACCCTTAAATCTGAAGCTTAAGCTCAATTTATAGAGAGATTGAGGAGGTTTCAGATCCGTCAAGAGAGGGATGAGATCCTCTAATGAAGGGATTAGGGTTCCTTAATCCAAGGGGATAAGCTCCACGAGTGGAGAGATATAGCTCGAACCGGCGTGACTCAAGAGGCTTTTAGTTGGAATAATATTCGCCCAACTAGCCTTCTAGAAGTAACTTTTTCGTGTTTACTTCCATTTACGGGGGTGCACAGTTTTTATTGGCGAACAGAGAGGCGATCGCCATGACTAATAGAATAAGTATTAGCACATGCGCGGGAAATGACCACAAAAAGCGCGCAGGTAACCTTTTAAGGGTTTTTAAAGAGATTTTTCAGTTTCCAAGACTTGGTTCAGGAATATGAATGCTTTTGACTTCTAAGGAAGTATGAATATGGATGGAGATAGATCCATATTGATAGTCAAATGTCATTGTGAAAAAATGACATGTAGCACTTGATCCATGTCCAATTAATCTCGTCCCTTGATTGATTTCGATTTCCATTGATGATGAAGTTGGATTGACCTGTGAAAATTCCAAACTGGAATCCTATTGCAACAATTGGAAATTATTCTCCTAATTGTTAATTTAATTTAACAATTTATTTGTTGTTTTCTATGACAATTACTGAATAAATCAAACTGCAATCTACAAAAATAAAACCGTGGAAGAAATAAAACGTTGGAAGCTGAGAAATGCTAGCACACACATAAAAATATGACACAATTAATTTTGGAAAAAAGTCCTAGGAAAAACCCAATGCGGGAAAACCGGTGCAGCAGCTAAGGGTTTTTATTATTATGCAGTAGTGAGAAATTTTGAGTACAAATGGATGCCAAAATATGTAAATCCTACAGAGTAAAATAATGGAAAAAATCTAGTGAGGAATTTTCCTCACCCCACAAGAAAATCTGGGCTCTGACTACAACTCCAAGTGAGCCGCCCAAACTGCCGTTGCATTGGCTTTGTGTCACCGTAGTGCAGTCCCTTCTGTGCTCAATCTGAATCAACTTCTCCTCAAGTTGTCTACTCTGTTGTTGTCGGGTGAAATGTTTCTCCTGGCCCTCAGAACCTCTCTTCAAGCTCTAGCACTGAAACTCAGCTTTTCCCCAGCATAATCAAAATTTCCTCTAGAGGCTACTACATTAGCCTCACTGTGGCACTTTTTCCTCTCTGCAAATGCACTCGTTGGATCTGGAAATCTTCCTCCATCCTCACTGTCCCTGCCCCTATCTCATTGCTTCGATCTCTGACTCTCTTTCCGGAAATTGACCGCTGTTACTCAGGAAATCGATCTGCCAAGAAATCAAGCTGCTCCAGTGTATTCTCCATCACCACATTGACCTTCTCTTATAATCCTTTGTTGGAGAACCAACGACCAAGATTAAAACATAATTGATGGCTAGGATCATCTCTGGATCGATCCGTGTGAGTTTCTCACCTTGACATAATTAATACTAATTGATTAACTTGTTTTCCTAAGTTTAGATTTAGGAAACATTAAAAAATTGGTTAATAGTCTAATTAAGTCACTTCAAGGCAGAATTTCCAAAAATGATTTTTGGGTTCTGGAGATCTCATGCATTCTAGCCTCTCCACAGTTTCGAGGCTAGAACACATCTGATGCTACCAAAATTAACACTCCCTCTTAGCGAGGAATGTGTTCTAATGTTGCACATGCTACCACAACACCCTGTCTCTGCATCATCTCCTGTCACGTTGTTGATGTTTGGATGTTGCTACCCACCAACTACTGCACAACTCTAATATGCACTGCATCTGTGTTGTTGTTGACACTACCATATTGCTGCCAACGCTGCATTTTTATTGCGACTCTGTTATTGCTACTACTGCAACATCTACAACTGAAAAAAAATCCAAAATATTGAATCAAATGTGATCAGTATAATGCATCTGTCACCCAAGTCTCTGACTGCTACTAGCTTCTGTAGTGTCCACTGAGGACTTTGCGTTGTTGCTGACTCTGCACTATGCCACTCTGCACTGTTGGCAACACTACATTGCGTTCCCCAACATTTGACTACTACTAGTCATTGCAACTGTCACTATAGTATCTGACTGCATCTACTGTCACTGATCCATCCTGCTACTCAATATTGTGGGCCCCTGTAGCTAGGTACTGATCCAAGAGGTGGACTCCTCAAGGATCTTGCCCATCTGTAGCTCTCTAGGGCTACAAAACCAAGTCACCCCACCTCACTCCTAGAGGTATATCGACGAACATAGTGAAGTCTTTGTCCAGTTTGGAGGAAAGCCTATCGATCTTCATTGAAGCTGCCTGTTGGTCCTGCTTCTGTTCCTTGTCCTTCTTCCTGAGAGGACACTGGTACTGTAGTGACCAAGCTCACTACACTTGAAATTCTTGGGATCCGTACTTATGCAGGAACACAATATAATACAGAAATAAACATAAACATAGAGATGCAGCAGGAATAACACTTCATTTCATTAATATCAAATACTGAAAAATGCTTACAAACAGAATGGAAAATAAACTAGGTCGGGCGATGGTAGCTTATCTCTGAGAAGAGATGCGGTGGCTACATTCCTCTGAACTATGTTACGATGAGGCTCAAAGGCCTATTTAGGATTGAGAAATAATGGGAAACCCTAAACATCCAAAAACCTAACCCCAAGAGATGAAGCGCCAAAACTATGGGCCCCATTTGGGTAAATTGGTACATCAACATCCTAGGGACGTAACTTTAGCATGCGATCTCTATTTGACGCGCACAATACCTCGTTAGAAATATCTATCCAACGAATACAACGTTCAAGTGACCAACATGGGTCCCAAACCCATGTTCATCTTGATTTTCCCAAAAAACGTCGTTTAGGGCCTCAAAACGGCTCCGGAAGTTTAGAACCCGAAAAATTGTCAAAAATAGTACATTGTGCTTCAATTAAGGAAACTAAAAAGTTGAAAGAAACAATGGTGGGGGTCTAAGTAGAATAGGTAGGTGGCCACCAATATCCACCTAGATCAACTTGATCTTTGACAGGTCCTTCTTCTTCTTCCTTTGCTCCCCCTATCGCTGACTGGGACCCTTTGATGCGAGGGCAAAATTCTCCTCCTCCTTCACCGTCTTCTGCTTGCTGCTGCTGCCACTGATGAAGCTCTTTAGTAGAGCTCGTCTCAAATCCTCCTACTACAAATCAGCCCACACCCTATCCCATCCTGGTAGCGTGTCTCTGCCAAATATGCTTTGGACAAAGCTTGCCAATCCTTAGAGACATTATTGAGAGATAATCACACTAGCTCTGAAGGTTGAACCACTTCCCCAAGAGTTGAAAACTGGTCATAGACCTCCTGAATCCTGGTAAGGTAGGGATCTATGTCTTCCCCTTTCTGCATCCAGATGAGTCTTAGCTTCTCTTTTAGGTACATCTTCCGCTACTCGGAAGTACCCTGAAATAACGTGGAGAGAGCATCCCACATATTTTTGGCAATATCTTTGCCAGCTATATGTGAGACTACATGATCTAACTCCATCTAGGATCAACCACTTCGCCTTTGTCATCTCCTTTTTGTACTCTTTCAGTTGATCTGCATCCTGGGCAACCGCCACTACAATATCGATCTAGGCTTTCAGGCCATATTCATGCAGAAGGAAGGACATCCTTGCCTTCCAGATGACATAGTTGGAAGCTCCATCCAACCTGTCCTAATCACAAAGCCCTGCAGTGGCCATCTCAATGAACTGCCGAAAACTCCCTCTTTCCCTATGCTCGACTGTTGTCTGCTAGTCGCACTCCCTCTTGGAATGTGTGGCTCTGCTAGCTATTCAGATTTCGTATATTTGGGGTAGCATCAGTTGTGCCCTAGGTCCCAAATTTTGTGGAGGGACTAGAGTACACTTGATCTACAAGACCCATAAATGGATTTGAGAAATTTCAAGTTGTGTTCAAGTTATTCAAATAATTAATTATTTTTACTGGATTTCCTAAGTCTAACTTAGGAAAATAAAATAATTAAAGTGAATTAATTAACACATATGACGAAATTTTCTTAAGTCACATGGATCAAGCAGTCTTTTAATCTCAGGCGTTGATGGATGATTTAATCTTGGTCGTTGAAGTGTTCAATGAAAAAGTATAAGAGAAAGGCTTGAGGGTCAGTTGAGGACACGCAATTTTTGTAGAACTGAGGAATAGATCTGGAATTCTAGGGTGGGTTTGCTAAGAATTTTCAGAGGAATGTCCTGCAGTGAGGGGTAGTATTGGCTAAGGGAATGATCTGATTCCAAGAGCCAAGAGACAATAAGAGGCAAGAGGAGCAGCTCAAGGACATCACTGAGAAGCATAGCAACAACTACGTAGGTGCTATGCAGGACAGCGCAGAGGCACTGGGAGGCTTCAGAAATCACGCAGAGGGTCTTTTAGGGCCAGCGTGAGGCTGTGAGACCCTTCCAGGGGTGACGCAGTCCCTTTTGGTGCAGCGCAGTGGCATTTGAGGCTAGCAGGGCTGATGTTGAGGCTTCAAGGGCAACGTTGAGGGTTTCTAAGGTCAAATCCGGGCTGAGTCCTGTAAATCCCGTATGAGGGTGTGGATCAGTGAAATATTTGGCACTAGAGCTTCAGGGTAGCTGTAGATTTTATATCTTTTATTCTTTGTCAGGTTTTACAAGATTGGAACCCAGATTTGTTGTACTCAAAACTACTTAACAATAAAACCCTCATATCTGCTGAACCGGTTTTCCCGCTTTGGGTTTTTCCAGGGACTATTGTCCAAAAATCCATGTGTCACTTTGTTGCATGAGTGAATTATTCAGTAAATGATCTGCATGTGTAGGTTGTAGTTGTGTTTATTTTCGGTATTTTCTTAATCTAATTTCTGAAAATAACTTGCATAAATAAAATCAAGTAGGAGGAAATAAACCAATATACTGCAGTAGAATTTTCACATGGTATCAGAGCGATAGCATATCAAGCTAAATCTCCAACAAATGAGTTGAAGAAATATTTTTTCTGCAGGGTGGCAGAAGAAGCAGCAGATCCGGAAAGGGCATCTTGACAGCAGGAGGACACAGATTTAGAAGGAGACAACGCTGAAGTTGCAGAAGGCCTCTAGGCTTACGCAAACCCTTCCCAGGGCAGCATAAGGACTACGTCACCCGATCTGGGGTTACGCAGTCCACTTCTGAGCAACGTTGGGACTGCGTTGGGCTAGCTAGGAAGACATTGTCTAGTCACTTCTCCTGTTGTGAAAGAATCTTGCCAAGATCTGGAAGCAGTGCTTCAGATCTTCAGTAGTGTTGGTGGGGTAGAGATTCTGCAGGTGCGAAATTGTGCCTAACTAAGGCAACAAAGGTGGGAGGAAGACATTAATTTAGCAGATCTGAGCCAACCATATCTGAGATTCGATCAGGAGGATCGGAGAATACTGTTCGTTTGAGTTTTGGTAGAAGATTTCCAAGAGGGAAGTCAGTTTGCAGAAAGAAGCAGTTACTAGAGGGTTTCTAGTCACCAAGAAACCTAGATCCAGAGGGAGAAGTACTGCTTACTTAGATCTAAGCAAATATGGCTCGATATGGAATGAGGGATCAAGACAAGTTGGATGGCATGTCCAACTATGTCATCTGGAAGGCCAGAATCCTCTCAGTTCTAGATGAGTATGGTCTCAAAGATCGTGCAGAGCAGACACTTGTTGTACCAACTGATGCAGATCCACTCAAGAAGTATGAAGAAAATCAATCGTGGACAAAGCAGTTGATCAGAGACGGAGTCAAGGATCACGTGATTCCGCATATTGCTATTTAGAATACAGCAAATGCCATGTGGACAGCTTTTGAGGTGATGTACCAAGGAGGCTCTATGCAAAGAAGAATGCTTCTTGAGACTCAGATGCAGATGTTTCAAATAGTGAAGGGCGAAGAGATAGATCCATTTCTCTTCAGACTTCAAGCTATCCGTGACCATCTGATTGGCATGGGTGCTACTCCAGATGAAGGGCTCCTAGGGAGGACGGCCCTAAATGTTGTCTTGGAAGAATGGGAAACGTTTGTCCAGAGCATTCTGGGAAGGGCAGCATTACCATCATGGGCAGATATGTGGGCTATTCTTCGCCAAGAGGAGATCAAGAGGATCACTAAGAAACAGTGTTTCAGTGGAGGAAGCAGATCAGCCAAAGTGAAGAAAGAAGAGCAGGAGGATGCAGCCCTTGCATCAAGGGAAAAGAAGCAAGGGAAGAAGAAGAAGGACGTATCCAAGGTCTGGTGCTTTAATTGTGGTGATCTTGGTCATTTCGCCAGCAATTGTCTTAAGAAGAAGGACAAAGGAGCTTCTGATTCCAAGGCTACAACAACAAATGACGATGGCTCTGATGATGATGCAGCCATGAGTGCTCATGCACCTCGTGAGAAGTGGTGGGGGACATGGATATATAGAGTATCAATATTTGGTGGCAGGATCCTTGAGTAAACACTACTCTTGGATCACATACGAGCTACGGGAGCCTTAAGACGATAGCAGGATGAGTTGGAAGATGGTTGCAGATGGCCACATTGAAGTAGAAGAGGGAGCAACGTGATGCTGAGGCAACAGCAGCGTGAAGGTAGCAGCGCAGAGAGGTTGATGGGACTTCAACAACGCAGAGAAGTTGGGCTCACGCAGTGCAGTGTTGCAGCATGACAGTGTCTCTAACGGGACATTGTGATTCAGCATGCAGGGAGCTTCAGTGGTAGAGGGCAACTTGACTTTTCTGTCAAACAGTTGGGCAGAGTTCTTCAATTGCTTACTTCTCAGCAACTGAGTTGCAGTGCAGCAGTTAGCAGTGGCAGTGCTATGGGCAGCATGATGCAACAATTTGAGAGGGAGCTGCAGTACAAATGTGGCCGTGTCAGTGGCAGTGGCATGGGCAGTAGTACAGAGTGCAATAGTGCAGTAGATGGAGAGCAGCAGCCCAAGCATCAACAACACAGACCAAGTACTCAAGATCTTGTAATGCATGGTGTGATGTATTGCTAGAGCACACTACTGATGCTAAGAGGGAGTGTTGAGATTTTGCGTATTTGGGGTAGCATCAAAAGTGCTCTAGGTCCCAAATTTTGTGGAGGGACTAGAGTACACTTGATCTACAAGACCTAGAATTGTATTTGAGAAATTTCAGGTTCTGTTCAAGTTATTCAAATAATTAATTATTTTTAATGGATTTCCTAAGTCTAACTTAGGAAAATAAAATAATTAAAGTGAATTAATTAACATGTGATGAAATTGTCTTAAGTCACATGGATCAAGCAGTCTTTTAATCTCAGTTGTTGATGGATGATTTAATCTCGGACGTTGAAGGGTTCAACGAAAATGTATAAGAGAAAGGCTTGAGGGTCAGTTGGGGACACACAACTTTTGTAGAACTGAGGAATAGATCTGGAATTCTAGGGCGGGTTTGCTAAGAATTTCCGGAGGAATTTCCTGCAGTGAGGGGTAGTATTGGCTGAGGGAATGATCTGATTCCAAGAGCCAAGAGACAGCAAGAGGCAAGAGGAGCAGCTCAAGGACAACGCAAAGAAGCAGAGCAACAACTATGCAGGTGTTGCGCAGCCGCTACGCAGGTGCTACACAGAGGCATTGGGAGGCTTCAAAAATCACACAAAGGGTCTTTTAGGGCCAGCGTGAGGCTGTGAGACTCTTCCAGGGGTGACGCAGTCCCTTCTGGTGCAGCACAGTGGCATTTGAGGCTAGCAGGGCTGACGCTGAGGCTTCAAGGGCAGCGTTGAGGGTTTCTAGGGTCAGATTCGGGCTGAGTCCTGTAAATCCTATTTGAGGGTGTGGATCAGTCAGATATTTGGCACTAGAGCTTCAGGTTAGCTGTAGATTTTATATATTTTATTCTCTGTCGGGTTTTCCAAGGTTGGAACCCATATTTGCTGTACTCAGAACTACTTTATAATAAAACCCTCATATCTGCTGAACTGGTTTTCTCGCTTTGGGTTTTTCCGGGGACTTATGTCCAAAAGCCCATGTGTCACTTTGTTACATGAGTGAATTATTCAATAAATGATCTACATGTGTAGGCTGTAGTCGTGTTTATTTTCGGTATTTTCTGAATCTAATTTCTGAAAATAACTTGCATAAATAAAATCAAGTAGGAGGAAATAAACCAATATACTATAGTAGAATTTTCACACTAGCTACTACTGCCAATTTGCAACTGGAAATTTGAACTTCCGAGACTAGAAGTTCCCTAATAGAAATTTTCCCTCAATGTGTGCTCTTCTCTCTTCCACCCCCACGATGGCCTTGCTCTAGAAACTACTGCAAAACCCTCTGCGTCCAGCTAGAGATTTGCCCAACGAAAAATCTCAGTTGCTCCCTCTGCCTCTAGAATCACTCAATTTGAAGAAATCGAAATTTTCTACCCCTCACTCAGAAAAATTGAACCCCCACAAGTAACTTGGCCTCCTGATAGAATGATTGCGCTGCCCTTAGGAATTTCGGCTTGCTACACAGACTAAATAGCAAAATTCCCACACTAAACAACAAAATTCTTTCTTTTCGCCTCTGAGTTCTCTAGTTGATCAACGACACTTTGATACCATGTGAAAATTCCAAACTAGAATCCTATTGCAACAACTAGAAATTATTCTCCTAATTGTTAATTTAACAATTTATTTGTTGTTTGCTACGACAAACACTGAATAAATCACACTGCAATCTACACAAATAAAATTGCGGTAGAAATAAAATGCTAGAGGCTAAGAAATGCTAGCACACACACATAAAAATATGACACAATTATTTTTGGACAAAAGTCCCCAGAAATACCCAATGCGGAAAAACCGATGCAACAATTAAGGGTTTTTATTATTATGTAGCAGTGAGAAATTCGGAGTACAACTAGATGTCGAAATCTAACAATCCTACAGAGAAAAATACTAGCAAAAATCTAGTGAGGAATTCTCCTCCCCCCGAAGGAAAATTTGGTCTCTCACGGCAGCTCCAAGTGAGTCGTCCAAACTGCCTCTGCATTGGCTTTGCGTCACCCTAGTGCAGTCCCTTCTACACTCAGTTTGAATTAGCTTCTCCTCAATCCGTCTAGTTTGTTGTTGTCTGGGAAAATGTTTCTCGTAGACCCTAGAACCTCTGTTCAGGCTCTGGCACTGAAACTTGACTTTTCCATAGCATAATCGAAATTACCTCTAGAGGGTACTATGCAGTCCCTGCGTCAGCCTCATTATGGCTCTTCTGCCTCTCTGCAAATGCACTCATTGGATTTGGAAATCTTCCTCTAGCCTCACTATCCCTGCCCCTCTCTCACTGCTTCAATCTCTGACTCTCTCTCCATCAACTGACTGCTGCCTAAGTCACCAGGTTCGTGTTCATGTTCGAGTTCGATGACGTTGAAATTCGAATAAAGTTCGGCACCTAAAATTTTGCCGATAAAATTCGGCATAAAATTCGACATATAGAAATTTGAATATAGGATACTGCGGCAACACCTTTGTGGAAATGATGTAAATGTTTGAGCAATAATCCTATCATCTATGTGTTTTCAATGTGCATTATGCACTTTGAAAATTGACATGCTTATTTATTTATGTGCATCATATTTATCTTTCAATATGTTTAAAATTGTTATATATATATCTTTCAACATATTGAAAGATATATATATATAACAATTTTAAACATATTGAAAGATAAATATGATGCACATAAATAAATAAGCATGTCAATTTTCAAAGTGCATAATGCACATTGCAAACACATAGATGATAGGATTATTGCTCAAACATTTACATCATTTCCACAAAGGTGTTGCCGCAGTATCCCCACTTACTGCAACACAGTCCGCTAGCGCAGCCACAGTTTTGGGCATAAACAACATTAACACTCACGGCCACCACTACCAGTAGCACCATACTCATCCTCGGCACCATATGCCCATGAGGGCAGGAAATCACAGATCTACTAGTACTACCCACCATTGCTAATAATCGCTCACCACTCCCACATTTGAACTCAAAGGGATGGTTGCTCTATTTATATAGAAATTCTAAAGCCGTGGTCCCCTAGCCATACCAGAAATTCTAAAGACTTTTGTGTCATATTGACGAGACCTCCCATATTCAGTTCCCATTTCCAGTCCGTGACCATTTCCTTGCTTTTAAGGGATGGATATAACAATTTTTTTATTTTTTTTAATTACATCGAGACTAAGGGAGAAAATCATTTTAGATTTGTTCAAAATAATAACATGGTATACATAAATTAGTATCCCATCTATATTTCATCTTCTTCGTAGTAATAAGAAGACGACGAATATTGGATAAATTATAATAAATTTTCTAATATTTATTTAATTTTTAATTATAATATTTGGAGCTATCTAAGTGGTGTGGGAATGTTATGTAAATTATAATAATTCATTTAATATTGTTCTGGTCCATTACTCGTTGGAATGTTATGTAAATTATAATAATTCGTTTAATATTGTTCTAGTCCATTACTCACAGTGCAATGGTCATGGGCCGTGGTGGTGGATTTAGTGCAGTAGAGGGCCGACAGTATGGAGCTGCCACTCGTGAGCAGTAGCACTGAGCACATTGAGCGCCAACGGTGACTGTTCTCAATTCTGTCGTGGTCGTGAGCACGGTGGCAGTGGAATGTGGAGCTGCACGGTGGCGGTGGACTTTAAAGTCTGGACTGAGCACTGAGTAGCGTTTTGGAGCCTCGAGGAGCAGCCGCAGAGGAGTGACTCGGCACCGGGCAGTGAGTAGAACTGAGTGCGAAGTCGTGAGAGCAATCAGAAAATCAGTGAGAGCAGCAGTGAGATGTGACAGCGGTCAATCGGTCTTTTTAGCCTTAAAAAAACAAAATGAAACCCTTTTGCCGAACCTTTTTAGCAATTCCCGATTTTTAAAACGATTTTTTTCGAATTTTTTAAAAAATCCGTTGATGTTCGACGGTAATATTCGAGTTCAAGTTCGGCGTTAAGTTCGCCAAGCTTTTTCGATTATGTTCAGGAGAGCATAAAGTTCAACGAATTTTGAATTTCATCGATTAAGTTCGCCGAACCCGGTGACTTAGACTGCTGGTACTCAGGAAATCGATTTGCCAAGAAATCGAACTGCTTAAGTGTATTCTCCATCACCACATTGACCTTCTCTTAAAATCCTCTGTTAGAGAACCAACTTCCAAGATTAAAACATAATCGATGGCTAAGATCATTTCTGGATCGATCCGCTTGAGTTTCTAGACTATTCTCGCATTGAATTAATTAATACTGATTAATTAACCTAGTTTTCTAAGTTTAGACTTGGGAAACATAAAAAAATTGGTTAATAATCTAATTAAGTCACTTCTATGCGGAATCTCCAGAAACAATTTATGGCTTTTGGAGATCTCATGTATTCTAGCCTCTCCACAAAGTTTCGTGTCTAGAACACATCCGATCCTACAAAAACTAAGATGACCAAAAAATTTGATCTTATTCCCAAAAATGTTTTTCTCAATTTTCCTTTTCGAGAAGTTCTCATTCAACTTAAGCAACTTGGACCATCTCATTAAAAATCAAATTTTCAAGCTAATTAGTTCTTTTTTCTGGACAAACGAATTCTTTTTGCAATTGTTGACCTTGCCGCCTGCACCTACCTACAAGTCAATGACCCCACAAGGTGTGGTTGGTGGCAAGGAACTCATAGAAGGGGCTATCACATTGATCCCGACTCTCTTCGTTTTAGCTCTCTCCTAGGTCAGTTAATGGGGATGGTCCCTAAAGTGAAGAAACTAAGTTAAAAGGATATGAGGTTCTAGAAATTTTGTTAGAGTGAAACATGGATTACTTTTTAGAGATTCATGAGCATTTATGAGCAACTTTGAAATAATAATGACAAACCATTCAACCAGTTCCTTTACAAATAACTTTCTCAAAAGTAAAAGTAATGCTCAAAAAGATGAGAAAAAAGTGATCCTGAAATGGAAACAAAAGTTGTTAGCACAAGATATTTGCAAAATAAAAATGATTATGAAAAAACCAAATCACAACATTGAAGCATATCTTGGTATAGTTACAAAAAACTAAAAAAAATAGATGTTAAATTTGAAATTAGAATTTGCAGATATGGAAAGTAAGCATCACAATACTTGCATGAGATCAACAACCATCAAAAGACAAGTAAAAAGAAATGTGATGAAGAGTGTTCTTGGCTAATTTTAGTTAACTCTCTCTACAAAAAATATTTCAAATCAACTCTGCAATCCCCAGACCTCAACCTCGCCCAAATCATGTGGATTTGACAGTGAAGAGTCAATAGGGGAGTAGATAGTCCCCAGAGGTCTATACAACCAACTTATGTTGGAGGTAAAGTTTTAATGAGAGTTGGTATAAAATCGATGTTGATTTATCCCAATTAAATGATACATGCAATGTTCCGCAAGAGATGAGATAGTGTTTACTTGCATTATGAACCGAAACTTTGAGAGACAAATAAAATTGTGTTGTAGCATTAAATGGGAAAGTAGAATGAAATAAGTTCTCATTAAGATACAATCTCTTTACTTGAAGAGAATGCTTCAATAGTTTCTCAAAATGTATAACATGCATGGAATAAATAATGAAGCATAAACATTAACTTAATTGAAACTTGCAAACCATGTAAATTGCTCACACATATGAAATGAGATTTCCTCAAGTTTGAAGCCTTTGAAGCTCATGCATGTAAGTTTAGTTAACCCAAGATTTAGTGAGATGGATGTAAAATGTATTAGTTTTTAATTCTTTAGCATGCATGAGATGAAAATCAGAAAATGAGTCAATCTACCCAAGAAAATCCCTTCCTCTTCAATGAAGGACGGGGGATACCACGGGAAAAAAATCCCAAGCTCCCTCAAGCAAAAAAGTTTATTTTATTAGTGATTACAAATGAGAAAAAAGAGCCTCTAAGAAAGATGACCAAGAGGAGATCCTTTTACAAAGATAGAGCTTGGAAAAATCTAGATCTCCTCCTCAAAGATGACAACAAAAGATCATGGGGAACACCTTCAAAACATAAATTTTACAAGGCTCCAAGGCCCATGGCCAAGATGATATTGTTGTTTTCCTAAAGGTGCTCACAACCTCCTTAAAAATCGATCTCTAAGGTAGTAGAAGGCTTTTAATGCAAAGAGGATAAATAGTTTTTCGCCATCTTCTCCTCAAGCTCCTTGTTGTCCACGCTCAAGCTTATGTGCTGCGAAAGAAAATCAAATGTTAGAGCGAAATAAACAAGATCTATGTAGATTTTTGTGGAATCAGAAAGTGATCTAAGTCTCAAATTTGGTGTGGAGGCTTAGACACTTGTATTCCAAAGAACCCAAAAACCGTTCGTGGAAATTCCACTCTGTTCATGTTTTATTAAAATAATTAATTATTTTAATGGGGACCCTAAGTCTAAACTTAGGTAAATTAAATAATTAAAGGGAATTAATAAAACAAAGTGTGAATATTGTAAAGAATGAAGATCAAGCCATGTTTTAATCTTAGCCATCGATTAGATATCTAATCTGGGTCATTGATTGGGCAACGAGAAGACTATAAAGAAGGTTTGGGGGTCATTTGGAAAGGACATAGAGACACTGAATTGATCTAAGATCGAAATTTCTGGGGCATGGTTTGCTGACAAATTCAAACTAGAGATTTGAGCAGTGAGGGGCAGAGATAGCATCTGGAGAGAGATTTTCTTAGTCCAATAGAGCATTAGTCAGAGAGAGGCACAGGTGATCTAGCCTAGCCAATGTTGAAGTAAAGGAGTTGACGCAGTGACTATGTAAGCTCGCGCAGAAGCAGCGTAGAGGCAAAAGGAAGGGTTTTCGGAATTTGCTGGTGGATCAGTTTCGGAGGCTGGGATCCGGAAAGTAGCACCAGGAGGTTGTTCCTCAGCATCCACAGAGGCAAAACGACTTGGAGGAGGGCTAACGATAAGCCTGGAAGGGGGTGACGTAGTGGCTGGAAGTTCTAGCGCTGGATCTGCGCAGAGCCTGTCCATGGCAGTTTTTCCTTCATCCGAATCAGTCGGAACTAAGTGATTGAGTGAGGTATTTCTCACATATTCTTCTGCCAGTATTTCTCTCTGTAACTGAATAACCCTTGAGGGTATTCAAAGATTTATTCCGACATTGCTACTGCATAATAATATAATGTTAATTTTGGGAAACTAGGTCCAAACTCCATGTTGCACTGCTCATGTGATGATGATTATATTTTTGTTGGATTCCTATTTCGGAGAAGTGCAAGATTGATCTAAAGATCATCTTGTTTGGATGAGAAGAAGGAATATTTTGATTTTATTTTCCACACATGTGCATGGTCAGCAAGATTTGTAATGTAGCCTTGCAAGCCCAATAGATGTGTCACACACCCTCATTGATAGGTATAAATTAGAGAGACTTGAAGCTCATTTTCTCATCAACTCATCACACATTACCTCTTGTGATCTGATTGGTTTGATCAGCCTTTGGAGGCCTCTCTCTCACACGTGTGGATCTGATGCTGAAGAAGTGCAACTGTTTTAGGGCTCTTTTGCTGGTGCCTTGACCAACGTTGATCGTGGTTCAAAGCTTGGAATTTTTACCTCCTTCAAATGCAGAAAATCTGATTTCTTGAGGTCGCATTAGGGGGCACAAAGATCGAGGAAAAAGGAGACCTTTGACCGCAACCCTAAACTGCAGCATTGACCAACATTGACTTTTCTGCGTTGACTTTTTCTGTTGACCAACGTTGACTTTTTTGGAGCTGTCTTTGAAGGGTGTGTGTGACACTTGGAGGATTGGCTGATCTAATGTTGAGGAAGACTTTGTTGGCTGGTGCATCCAGTTGATTGCCGTAACGCACATTACTCTCTATCTTTGCTAGACAAGAAGAATTGTAAATTTTGATCTATTTTATTGGCTTGTCTTCTGTTGATCTATTATTATGTTCTATCAACATTTTACTTTCATGTTTATGTGATTGCTAAATTGTATTGGGTCTTTAAGAAAGATTGAAGTAAAACTGCATTAAGCATAGAACATGCCATGGTCTAAATTTAACATGGTTTAAGAGCTAAGGTGAAGACAAAGCCCAAGCTAGTGTGAAAAGCAATCACCGAAGAATAAATCCTATCAAGGACCAATGGCCCCCTCAACCTATAAGGGTTTCAAATTTGATGATAAGTTGATTGACAAGTTTGATTATCATGCATGGAAGATGTCCTTAGATTTGGCATTAGAATATCAAGATGTCATGGATTATGTGCAGGGGGAGATTCGTGAGCATCCATCAAATGCACCTGCTGCCACAAAGACGAAGTATAGAAAAGGGGAAATCAAAGCAAAAATGATTATCAGGGATTCTATTCGTAAGCAGTTGGTTGCTTACATCTCCGAGCTGGGCACATCTAAAGAGATGTATGATAAGTTGGTTAGCATGTTCAGGGCTAGCAATGCTAATCAAGTTCTTTTCTTCAAGAATCAATTGAAGAATATCAAGAAGGGAAAAGAAGAATACATTCAATCCTATTTTATGAGGCTTACTGAAATCAAGAATAATCTCCTAGCTATTGGAGAAGAAATTATTGATCGAGAGATGGTTCTCATTGCGCTTGGAGGTCTCCCCCGTGATTGGTATGTATTCAATACCACTATTCTTAATAATAATGTGATTCCTGATTTTGATGAAATATTGACAAGATGCACTCAAGAAAAGACAAGAATGATGGAGAGAGATCATCCCTCTAATGGAAATGGAGGTGACCCTACTTCCTTTGCCACTCATGCAAAGAAGAGGAACAATGGTGGTCCGAGAAATCAAAACCATGGAAGAGCAGGGCCCAAAGGAAGGAAAGGAAGATGTTACACTTGTAACAAGTTTGGTCACTATGCAAGAGAGTTCCCCAATTGAAGGGACTCTCCCAAGGATGATGACAACAACAATTTCAGGGGGAATGGCAATCAAAGGAACAACAGGTTCAAAGGAAAGAGGAAGGCTCCCTCTAATCGTAGTGGAAATTGGCAACCTTTCAAGAGGTTAAGAAATTCCAGGTACGATGAACCTAATGTTGTTGATAATAAGAAAAATGAATATATTATTGTATCTTCCATCTCTACTGCATCTCCTCCCGACACCCTGGATGTCTGGTTGATTGATAGTGGTACTTCAAGGCACCTCACTAGTTATAAAGAAGCCCTCTCTAATTTGATTGAGAAGGATACTAATCTAGAAATTATCCTTGGAGATAATGCCACCTATCCCGTGAAAGGGACAAGGACTGTGACCCTTCATCTATTTCAAGGTCAAGTCCTCCAGTTACAAAATGTGTTGTACGTGATTTGTGACTATTTCGGCAATGGAAGACAAAGAATTCAAGGTTGCATTCGTGGATGGAAAGGTACGCATCTGGAAGAAGAACTTCAAAGAAGCTCTTTCTATTGGTTTTAGAGTTGATACACTCTACCAGGTTGGAGGAAGTCCGTTGGGGGCTATGTCATGTGATACAACTCTTCAAGCCGAGTTATGGCACTGGAGGTTTGCACACCTTCATTACAAAACCCTTCCCGAAGCAAGGAAGGTGGTGATAGGGATGCTCGAGTTTAGAGATGATCATGAAGGCATATGTCAGAGTTGTGCCGAAGGGAAGCATACAAGGGGACCATTCCCCTCAAGTGTCACAAAGACATCAGATAGCTTGCAATTAATACATTTTGTGGAAAGTCCTAAATGTGGATTCCTATTGCAACAAATCTGAATTACTCCTCCTATTATTTTTCATAATTATTTCATTACAGTGAAATATCGAAGTAATTACTGAAGCAGTCTACACAAATAATGTTGCAGAATAAATCTAAGTGTTGAAACAAATTAAACAAAATACAATGAAAAACATCCACATTTAACACAGTTATTTTTGGAATAAGTCCCCGGAAAAACCCAACTCAGGAAAACCGGTGCAGCAGCTCTAAGGGTTTTATATTATTAAGCAACAGAATCTTGATTACAACTAGGGTTCCAATATCCGGCTCACCCTTCAGAGAAAATCTGGGCAACAGAAGAAATGTGAGATATACCTCACTTTGCAAGTCCCCGACTGATCTAAACAGCACTAGTGAAGCCCCTCTCTACCTTTGCGTGATGCCTACGCTGCAACTGCGTAAGCCTGCGTGGGCAAGCTGAAGAATTGCATCGACTCTCCTCTGCAAATGATCAAGCTGATCTGAAACTGAGTTTGGCACTCCTAGCTCAGAAACCCCAGCTTCCAACTATCTCCGAACTGAATCAAGAAGGCACTACGTCACTTCTACGTGATTCCATTCAAGAACTATGTCACCCCTCTAGGTAATTGCACTGCCTCTCTCTGCGTCACTGTTGCCTCTCTCTGAAATGTACTCCTGGTCCTCCTGACCAGTTACTGCATCTGCCCCTCCCTAGAACTAACCACTGAATCAAATCACTTAGCAAACCCAGCCCTAGTGATTCGATCTTGATCAAAAAGTTGTCTCCCTCACCCTTCTTATAATCCTTCGATGACCCTTCAACGACCAAGATTAAAACATTAGCAAGGGCTAAGATTAACTTGGAGATGATCCATGACTTTTTCTAGAAAATTCACACTTAGCTTAATTAATACCCTTTAATTAATCAGTTTCCCTAAGTTTAGACTTAGGAAAACATTAAAAAACGATTAATTAATTTAATTAAACCATCTCTAAGTGGAATTTTCCAAAAACATTTTTGGGTATTATGGAATACATGTGTCTTAGCTTATATACAAAATTACAAGGCTAGAGCACATCCAATGCTACCATAAATCAACACTCCCTCTTAGCGAAGAAAGTGCTCTAGCAAGACAACTCAATGTGCTGCTTTGACTTCTGGAACATCTGTTGTTGTGTTGTTGATGCTGATCACCAACACTGCACAAATGTTGCATCTGTACTGTTGCTGACTCTACATACTGCTGCCTGTACATGCTGCTGCCAAACTGCTACTGTATTGCAACTCCCTCTGAATTCTGCAACCATGCTACTGCACTGCGTGAGCACCTTGCTGCACCACTATTCACTGCCATTGCTACTGCTCATCTATTGTTGCTGTTGCACTGCTGCACTGTTGGTAATTGCAACATAAAAACATCCGAAATTGGACAAGGTACTACAACTGAATAATAAGACTGAGTGTTGCTCACTTCTTCACTAACTCTCTGAATACACTGCGTTGTTGCTCCTCTACACTACGTGAGCACTGCACTGCACCACTGTGCACTGCGTTGTTGTTGCTCAACTATTGTTTTTGTTGCTCCCTCTCTACGTTGATCAAGCTCTAGTACTGCTAGCCACCGCATTGTCTCCTCATCTTCCGCTGCAACTGTCCATTCTGCTATTGTCTAAACGCTTCCATAGCTCGCATGTGATCCAAGGGTTCAGAAATAATCAAGGATCCTGCCACTTGTAGATTCTGGATCTACAACTCCAAGTCAGTCCACTTCCCTCCTTTTGAAATATGAGCTAACAAAGCACAATCAACTTCTGCCTCAATCATGGCAGCTCCGGCTTGAGGATCTTTCTTCACTTCCTTGTCCTTTTTCTTAAGAGGACATTGTGTGGCATAATGTCCCATTTCCCCACACCTGAAGCACTTGATCTTGGACAGATCTTTCTTCTTCTGCCTCTGCTGCCCTTTTGATGCAAGGGAGGTGTTTTCTTCCTCCTCCTTAACTTTCGATCCGCTGCTGCCATCCTCAATATGGATTTTGAGGAGATCTCTCCTCAGCTCTTCTTGCTACAAGGCTGCCCACATCGCTTCCCATCCTGGAAGTCTTTCTATGCCCAGAATGCTTTGGACAAAGACCTGATAGTCTTCCGAAACAAAATTCAGAGTGAGCCTTACTAGCTCTGAGTCTCTAGGTGCTGATCCCACTGCTAACAGTTGATCTCAGTTTTCCTGAATACGAGACAGGAAGGAGTCAAAACGTTCTCCCTTCTTCATCTTGGTGTTATGCAACTTCTCCTCTAGATACATCTTCCGCTGCTCGAAAGATCCTTGATACAACTTTTCCAACCCTACCCACATTTCTCTAGTAGTGTCCTTTGCCGCTATGTGAGGTACGATGTGATCCTTTACGCCATCTAGGATCAATCGTTTGGCTCTTGCCCAGTTCTTTTTGAAGGCTCTCAGATGTGCGGCATCCAGTGGTTCTGAAACTGCGCTGTCAATGAGGGCCTTTAGATCATGCTCATCAAGGAGAAACTGAATCCTTGACTTCCAAATAACATAGTTGGAGGCACCCTCCAATCTATATTGGTCACACAATCCATTGCTGGCCATCTCGTCAACTGTCGATATCTTCCTCTAACCCTCTGCTCAGCTAGACTTACACACTCCTTGAGGAGTAAGTCAATGCTTTTTCTGTTGCACGGGAAGAACTAAGTTTCTTTGAGTAAGAAACTCTCTGAGGTCAAGAAATCCCCAACTGTGTTTTTCAGAAATTTTCTAATGCTTATGCACCACCACTCACTGTTGTGTAGCTACTGCGTCCTTCAGCTCGCTCATCTGCTACACTGCCTCTTCTGCAACAGAAAAAGCTTACCCCTCTGTCAACTCTCTTAGAGGGAGCCTTTTCTGCGCTGGATTGCCCCCTGGCCTGGACTGCGTAATTTCTGGGGGAGTCTGCTACTGCTTACACAGTTCCCAGTCTCTTCAGCATTGATCTATTGGTTCACTCTTGTTTCTCTTGCACTTCAGCTTGAATAAGCTCTGGTACCATGTGGAAAATCCTAAATCTGGATTCCCACTGCAGCAAATATGAATTACTTCAATTATTTTTCATAATTATTTCATTAAGTGAAATATCGAAGTAATTACTAAAGAAGTCTACACAAATAATGTTGTAGAATAAATCTAAGTGCTAAAACAAACTGAACAAAATACAATGAAAAAAATCCACATTTGACACAGTTATTTTTGGAAAAGTCCATGGAAAAACCCAACTCGGGAAAACTGATGCAATAGATTTGAGGGTTTTATATTATTAAGCAGTAGAATCTTAAGTACAAATAGGGTGCCAATATCCGACTCACCCTTCAGAGAAAATCTCGGCAACAGAAGAAATGTGAGATATACCTCACTCTGCAAGTCCCCGGCTGATCTAAACAGTGCTAGTGAAGCCCCTCTCTGCCTCTGTGTGATGCCTACGCTGCAACTGTGTAAGCCTGCATGGGCAAGCTGAAGAACTACGTCACCTCTCCTCTGCAAACGATCAAGCTGATCTGAAACTGATTTTTGGCCCTCTTGGCTCAGAAACCGCAACTTCCAGCTATCTCCGGACTGAATCAAGAAGACACTGCGTCACTTCTGCGTGGTTTCCTTCAGGAACTGCGTCACCCCTCCAGGTAACTGCGCTGCCTCTCTCTGCGTCACTGCTGCCTCTCCCTTAAATGTACTCTTGGTCCTCCTGACCAGTTACTGCATCTGCCCCTCTTTGGAACTGATCAATGAATCAAATCACTTAGCAAACCCAACCCTAATGATTCAATCTTGATCAAAAAGTTGTCTCTCTCACAAACTCAAAAATGCCAAATGCTCAATGTGTTTTCCATAGGCCCCTCACCCTCCTTCTCATAATCCTTCGTTGACCCTTCAACGGCCAAGATTAAAACATAATCAAGGGCTAAGATTAACTGGGAGATGATCCATGACTTTTTCTAGAAGATTCACACTTAGTTTAATTAATACCCTTTAATTAATCATTTTTCCTAAGTTTAGACTTAGGAAAACATTAACAAAACAAATAATTAATTTAATTAAACCATCTCTAAGAGGAATTTTCCAAAAACATTTATGGGTATTATGGAATACATGTGTCTTAGCCTATATACAAAATTACAAGGCTAGAGCACATTCGATGCTGCCATAAATCAACACATTCTAATTTATTTGGTATGCTGCCTGTAACATCCTTGGGAGGATGTTCCTATTACATGACTTTTATAGTTGACTTCTCTCGCAGGACCTGGATATATTTCTTGAAGAAGAAGGACGAAGCATTGTACCTTCAAGGCCTTGGTTGAAAATCAAACCAGGAAGAAAATCAAAATTTTGAGGACCGACAATGGGACCAAGTATGATTCAAATGAGTTCAATGACTTTTGTAGAGAAGCTGGCAATAAAAGGGAGACCACAACTATGTATACTCCTGAGCAAAATGGTGTTGCTGAAAGAAATAATATAGCCATTGTGGAAGTTGCTCGCACCATGCTATATGACCAAGGTATTCCGAATTTTATATGGGGAGAAGTTGTGATCATTGTTGTGTATGCTCAAAATAGATGACCACATTCCGCTCTGGACTCCAAGGCTCCCAAAGAAATCTTCTTTGGTAAGAAACCTGATGTTTCTCATTTTAGAGGTTTTGGTAGTCCTGTTTATTTTCATGTGCCGAAAGAAAAGAGAAGCAAATTGAATGCTTCTGGAAAGAAGGGACTGTTTGTGGGCTACAGTGAAACTTTGAAGGCATATAGAATCTATGTGCCTGGTCAAAGAGAAGTGGAGATATGCCACGATGTCAACATCGTTGAAGATGCTACCCTCAAGAAAGTAAGAAATCTTCCTAGCTAAAAGGAAGACAAAGAAGAAGAAGAGGTTGGAAGGCAAGAATAATCGAAGGATGAACCGATGCCCGATGTTGAAGGACCTATGGATCCCATTGATCCACCTCCTTTAAATAAGAAGAGACCCTCATGGCTTAGGTACACTCGAAGATGCCGAGAGACATATTGCCCCAAGGGGGACATTCCGTGAAAGAAAGAAGCTGAATAGATACCAAGGGTATCTAGCAACCATGAGTACAATTGTACAATCTGAACCTGGATCATTTGAAGAAGCCGTAAAGCATCAAGTTTGGAAGGATGCTATGCAGAAAGAATATGAATCTATCATGAAGAATTATGTCTCTGAAGTGGTCCCAAGACCGGAGGACATATCTGTTGTCACCTCGAAATGGCTCTTCAAGTTCAAGCATGGAGCCGATGGAAGTGCTAAAAAGTACAAGGCAAGATTTGTTGCTTGAGGCTTCTCTCAAAAAGAAGGCATAGATTATGATGATATATTTGCACCTATCGCCCGCTATACCACCATCTGATCTATCATTGCCCTTGCTGCAATGCAAGAATGGAGTCTCCATCAGATGGATGCGAAGACTGCCTTTCTGCATGGTTCAATAAAGGAAGAGGTTTGTGTGGAGCAACCTCTGGGGTTCAAAGTCCAAGATAGAGACACCTATGTATGCCGGTTGAAGAAAGCCCTCTATGGGTTGAATCAAGCCCCCAGGGCTTGGTATGAGAGGATAGATAGCTACTTGATGAAGTTGGGCTTCACTCAAAGTAATGTTGATCCAAACCTTTATTTTAAGGTTGATAAATAAAAGCCTCTCATTCTGGATCTCTATGTGGACGATCTCTTCCTAACAGGTGTTGACCCTCTCATTCATTAATGTAAGAGGGAGCTAGCTTCCGAATTTGAGATGAAATACCTAGGATTGATGCACTATTTCCTAGGCTTGGAGGTTTGGCAAAGGCCAGGCGAGATTTCCCTTTCTCAAGGAAAATATGTCGTGAAGCTACTGGAGAGATTTGGTATGGTGGAGTGTAAGTTTGTGTCGACACCGATGGAACTCAACTTTAAGAAGTTGTGTGGAAACGTTGTTGGGCCCAAGCTGGGAAATCCCACCAAGTATCGACAACTCGTGGGGCCCCTAATGTTCTTAGTGAACTCCCATCCGGACATATGTTTTGCAATGAACACTTTGAGTCAACATATGGTTGAGCCTCATCACATTCACTGGATTGGTGCCAAGAATCTATTGACATATCTTCAGGGCACAATCAACCATGGGCGGAGATACATTGCCAGGAGTTTGAGACTCCATGGATATATTGATGCCAATTGGGCTGGCAGTGTGGTGGATCACAAGACCACATATGTGTTGATTTATGGTAGCATCGGATGTGCTCTAGCCTTGTAATTTTGTATATAGGCTAAGACACATGTATTCCATAATACCCAGAAATGGTTTTGGAAAATTCCACTTGGAGATTGTTGAATTAAATTAATTAATCGTTTTTTAATGTTTTCCCAAGTCTAAACTTAGGGAAACTGATTAATTAAAGGGTATTAATTAAACTAAGTGTGAATCTTCTAAATAAAGTCATGGATCACCTCCAAGTTAATATTAGCCCTTGATTAAGTTTTAATTTTCGCCATTGAAGGGTCAATGGAAGAATATAAGGACGATGAGGGGCCTATGGAAAATACGTTGAGCACATTGAGCATTTGGCATTTTCGAGTTTGTGTGAGGAGACACAGCTTTTGATCATAATGAAATCACTAGGGCGGGGTTTGTTAAGTGATTGTGATTTAGTGATCAGATCCAGAGAGGGGCAGAAGAAGAGACTGGTCAGGAGGACCAGGAGTGCATTTCAGAGAGAGGCAGCATTTACGCAGAGAGAGACAGCGCAGTTTTCTGAAGGGGTGACGCAGTCCCTGCGGAAAATCACACAGAAGCAGCGCAGTGTCTCTTGGAGTTAGTCTGGAGATAGCTAGAGGCTGGGGTTTCTGAGCCAGGAGGGCCAAAATCCAGTCTCAGATCAACTAAATCAGTTGCAAAAAGAGGTGATGCAATTTCTCAGGCTTTCCCACGCAGGCTTACACAGTTCCATCGTAGGCACTCACGTAGAGGCTCATAAAGATCACAAAGAGCTTCTGCTGCATCTCTTCAGAGGTAAGAGAATTGCCCTATTTTGATGATTTTAGTAGTGTTAAGGAATTTCTTAAAGAATTCGAAGCAAAAGTCCCAAGGGAATGAAGGATGTGGGCGCTTAACCTAGCTATGCGCGCGATCCCTGCACGATGGTGGGAAACTCATAAGGGGATTTTCTAGGATTGGGAAGAATGTCGCAAATGATGATCCTAAGATTCGAACCTCCGGACAACCTACCTATGGAGATTTTCCTTGGATGCGGGGACCCATGCCAACACTTGTCGGTATGGATGGAAGCATGGTGCGAAGGGACTTGGGATGAGTGGATCTACATGTTCATCCACGCCTTGGGACCTATCCCCACCACGTGGTATTTGGATGCAAAACTACACCAGCGCACTCGCCACTGGGACACCATGAGGGAAGATTTTTTGGGGACGTTTGGCTTGATAGGTGGGACTGAGAAGTTAGATGAAGCCCTGTAGGACATAGATGCTCTAGTGTTTGATGACTCACACACACATCTACCAATCCAGATCCAGAACAAGTTTATGCACACATAGACAAAGTGACAGTTATTTCTGGATTGATCCACACCCTCAAACGAGATTTGCAGAACTCAGCCAAGATTAGGGCCTAGAAACCCCAGCACTGCCCCTGAAAGCCACTGTGTCAACCTCTGAAGCCCCTCAAGCCCTCAGTGCTGCTCTGGAAGAGACTGCATTGCCCCAAACTGGGTGACGCAGTCACTACGCTGCCCCTGAAGGGTCTCTGCATAACCCCTGAGGGTTTCCTACTGAAAATCACACTGTCCTTGGAGGGACTGCGTTGTCCTTGCTGCTGCTGTTGCTCTCCTCTTCTGCGCTGTCCTTGAGCTGATCTCTACCTCTTGTGTATTCTAGACTCCGGGATCAGATCATCCCCTTAGCCTAAATTCCCCTCTCTGCAGCTGAAACACTTCTGAGTATTCTTAGCAAACCCTGCCCTAGAATCTCAGCTTAGCTTCAATGCTCTACCTCTGTGTGTCTTTACAAATGACCCCAAGCCTTTCCTTTATACTTTTCTCGTTGGGAAACCAACGGCCAAGATTAAATCTTTAATCAATGGCTAAGATTAAAAGAAATCTTGATCCGTGTGACTTAAGAAAATTTCATCACATGTTTAATTAAATTCACTTTAATTATTTAAGTTCCCTAAGTTTTAACTTAGGAAATACATTAAAATAATTAATTAATTTAATATCTTATAAACCAGATGAAATTTCCCAAATCCATTTTTGGGTCTTGTAGATCAAGTGTACTCTAGTCCTTCCTCAAAATTTGGGACCTAGAGAAAAATTGATGCTACCCCAAATACACAAAATCTCAACACTCCCGCTTAGCATCAAGAGTGTGCTCTAGCAATACATCACACTTATGTATTACAAGATTTTGGGCACTAGTTCTGTGCTGCTGATGCTTGGCCTGCTGCCACTCAACTCTGCACTACTGCTACCATTCTGTACTGTTGCCCATGACTCTGCCACTACCACTACAAGCTCTGTACTGTAGCTCCCTCTCAATGCGCTGCTCATAGCACTGCCACTGCTGATCTGTTGCACTGAAACTTCAGTTGTTGAGAGAAACAACTGAATCTCCTGCCCAATCTTTGACAGACAAGTCAAATGGGTTGCATCCTTATCAGTGAAGCTCCATAGGTTATAGATCTGTGTTGACATCTAAAGAACGATGCACGGCTACAGCTTTACCTGCGTAATTAGACTCCCTTTGCACTACTGAAGTCACATCAGCCCCTTATGCTGAAATCTATCACGCTGCTGCTGCACTGCGTTGTCCCTCTAAAGCCTTCTGCATTGTTGCAGCTCTGCATTGCATAAGCAGCTCTGCTCTGCACTGCTGAAGTCACATCAGCCTCTGCACTACTGCTGCTTCTACGCTGCTGCTATCTTGCTATGCGCTGCTTCTTCCAGTTTTCAGATCTGCCTCTGCTTGTTTCATCTGTGATCTATACACCCTCTGCTCCACTTGTCCCACTACTATCTTAAGGCTGTCGTAGCTCGCATGTGATCCAAGAGATGAGCTGCTCAAGGATCCCGCCTCACTTCTATGTAGCACCTCTACATATCCATGTCACCCCACCTCCGTGGTTCATGAGCTCTCATGGATGCATCATCTCCTGACCCATCATCTGCCACGGCTGCTTTGGAAGAAGATGCTTCCTTGTCCCTTTTCTTTTCAGGACAAGTGCTGGCAAAATGTCCCATTTCACCACACTGGAAGCACTTGATCTTTGAGAGATCCTTCTTCTTCTTTGGCTGCCTCTTTGATGCCAAGGCTGCATCTTCCTCATCTTCCTTCTTCAGTTTGCTCAATGCAGGGTTGTGCTGCCTCTTGGTTTTTCTGCGGAGTTCTTGTTGACGCAGAATTGACCACAAGTTGTCCCAATCTGGGAGGTCCGCTTTGCCCAAGATACTTTGGACGAAGGTTTCCCACTCATCTGTGATTGCATTGAGGATAGTCCTGACTATCACATCATCATTCACCGTTGCACTCGTTGCAGTCAGCTGATCTCTGATTGACTGCAATCTGAAGAGGAAATGCTCCATGTCTTCTCCCTTGGTCATCATGAATGACCTCATCTGAGTCTCCAACAACATTTTTCTTTGGACAAACTTTCCCTCATACAGGGAAGTCAAGGCTTTCCACATCTCGTTAGTTGTCTTCTTGTCAACTACGTGTGGTACAATATGGTCCTTGATTCCATCCATAATCAGCCGCTTGGCATGCCCAGCAGCCTCCTTATGCTTCTGAAGGAGATCCGGATCTGTCGGTGTGGCCAAAGTTTGCTCTGCATGGTCTCTAAGATTGTATGCTTCAAGGACTATCAAGATCCTTGCCTTCTAACCGAAAATTTGAGAGGCCATCCAGCCTATCCTGATCACGTAGTCCATAAGGAGCCATCTGCTCAGAATGTGTCAGAAGTTCCTCTTCTCTTTGCTAGAGAAATGGATCTAAGGCCCTTGGTGAAATAGGCACCTTCTACTCCCTCTGAAAACTGATTTCCCTGCTTGGAAATCTACCAAATCAACTATGATTCAACTTCTTCTTTGATCCTCTGATCAAACTGCAAGTTTCCTTTGGTTAGAAACTCTCTAAGAAGCTGATCTCCTCCCGCTCTTTGCACTTGTGCTAAGGCTAAAAATCTGAAAACTTCAGAAATTTAACCCCACCAGCACCTTCTGAATTTCTGCAGCTTTTCTGCAATCTTTTCTGGATCTGACAAATTCAGATTTGAATCACACTGGCTGGCTTCAGACCAAACCAGAGTTGTTTCTGAGCTGCCTCTATGCAGTAATTGCGTGGGCTTGCTAGGAGACAACATTAGTCAGCGTCATCCTTCCCTCTACGTGAGTCTGCCTCTGAAAACTACGTTGTCCCTTCAGATCTATGTTTTTGTTACTTTTCCAACTGCTTTCTGCAGCTAGAACCTTTAGTCTCTTCTGCTAGTGACCCTCCTAGATCTGAAATTACTCCGATACCATGTAGAAAATTCTAAATCCTTACTCTTTATGCAGAAATTATTACTATTAATCTGGTTATGCTCCTCCTACTTAGAAAAGTTATTAACTGAATAAATTCAAGTTAAATCGAAGAAAAACACATAACAGATCTCTACCAATCCAGATATAGAACAAGTTTATGCACACATAGACAAAGTGACACAGTTATTTCTGGACAAATAGTCCCTAAAAAAACCCAATGCCGAAAAACCGGTCTTTGGCTGCTGGAGGGTTTTATTATTAAGAATTTTTCTGAATACACAAATCTGGGTGCCAGATCTGGAAAACCCGACAGAGAATATACTAGATCTACAGCCCACTGGCTGATCTAGGGCTAAAATAATGACTAATCCACACCCTCAAATGGGATTTACAGAACTCAGCCAATATTAGGGCCTAGAAACCCCAGCACTGCCACTAAAATCAACTGCGTTAGCCTCTAAAGCCCCTCAAACCCTCAATGCTACTCTGGAAGAGACTGGGTGACGCAGTCACTACGCTGCCCCTGAAGGGTCTCTGCGTAACCCCTGAGTGTTTCCTACTGAAAATCACGCTGTCCTTGGAGGGACTGCGTTGTCCTTGTTGCTGCTGCTGCTCTCCTCTTCTGCACTGTCCTTGAGCTTATCTCTGCCTTGTGTATTCTAGACCCCGGGATCAGATCATCCCCTTGGCCTAAATTTCCTTCTCTGTAGCTGAAACAATTCTGAGTATTCTTAGCAAACTCTGCCCTAGAATCTCAGCTTAGCTTCAGTGCTCTGCCTCTGTATGTCTTTACAAATGACCCCAAGCCTTTCCTTTATACTATTCTCGTTGGGAAACCAACAGCCAAGATTAAATATTTAATCAATGGCTAAGATTAAAAGAAAGCTTGATCTGTGTGACTTAAGACAATTTCATCACATGTTTAATTAAATTCACTTTAATTATTTAAGTTCCCTAAGTTTTAACATAGGAAATACATTAAAATAATTAATTAATTTAATATCTCCTAAACCAGATGAAATTTTCCAAATCCATTTCTGGGTCTTGTAGATCAAGTGTACTCTAGTCCTTCCTCAAAATTTTAGACCTAGAGCACAATTGATGCTACCCCAAATACACAAAATCTCAACATGCAGCCATATAAAACCCTGCAATTTCAAATGTTGCACACGAGACTAGTGATTATAACTCCAAAAAATGTTGAAAATTAACAAACTAAATATGCTCCAAGCTAAACACAATAATTTATTTGGAAAATTTACCTGAATATGAGAAGACAGCACCGAAGCTATCTAATGTGATCATTTAAAGAAATAGCAAAACAAGTTCCATTGCCACCTGTAATATCTCAAAGTGCACTTACCATTGTTAGAAGAAAAACATTGCTATCTTAGATGATATAACAAACAATATGTTGGCATTAATGTTCATGTAGTTTCTTGAATCATATCAATAAAAATGTATTCTTGGATGGTTTTCCATGGTTTGATGAAACTCACAGGTCTCTTCAGACCTCCTAGTCCAGATATGTTACTCTATAGTTGATGGTCATCTGTTTCTGGATCCAAATTTTACAACATGACCGTTATTGGTAGTCATTCTATACAAGATGAGATTGTCCAGTATTTTACCAGTCAAGCTAGAGCTGGCACGTGTCAGTAGACTATATCAATTACTGTGAATACTATTTAACATTTGAGTAATCAAAACCATTTTGTTAACATCAATATCTATGTGAGTTTTTTGTAAGAACTTTGTTAATGAATGGTGTAGGTATTCCTTCATTTTTTATGCTGACATGTACAAGCTCCATAATATTTACGTAAGTTTTGCTAGTCTAATACAACAAGACACATTCTTTAAAAGTTTGAGTGTATTATTAAGTATTTTTTTTTAATGCAAGGATCCATAATCATGTTGAGATAACCAAACAAGCATACCTCGTATGAGCCATATCCATAAAGAAGTAGAGGATCTGTGCCATCTAGTTTTACCAGATCTTTTCTATAAACAATGGAAATTGGCACTTGTGTTCCATCAAAAGCTACAGCCCATTTTCGAAGAGTTTCATATTTCTCCTTGTCAAAACCTCCCAAAACCTGCAGAATGTGTCAAAGCAAATGATCATTCAAAGAGAAAGACAGGAAAAAAAGAAAGAGAAATTATAAAATCGCAAATCCTCTAGATTGAGTATTTGTTGAGCTCAATGATATGCATATTGTTGGGAACCTTGGAAACTTTGCTACTTTTATTGTGTCAAGAGCAATTCAAAATATATTCCTGAAATGCAAGAACAGTTTGCTTACATAAAGATGTGAATAATAGACAAATTCATGTTTGATCATCTTCGATCTGTGTAAAGTTGTAGTATCAAAGGTATGAAGTATCTTCATAATGTAACATCAATTTGTATGAAGGAAACTAAGTTTATAACTATGTGAATGATTGTTTTATAAAATATACAGACACAGAAGCCGAACTGGAACAAAGCAACATTTTCTAACATAAAATCTTTTTGTTACATGTTAACAAACAGATACTTGGGAAATGCTCCCAAAACTGTGCACAAAAATTAAAAATGCACTACCACGTGAATATGTCTTTATACAATCTTTCCATGAACACCATGAAAATTAGAAGTGACCAAGCAAATGCTTGAGTGCAAGTTGAGGTCCATCTTTTACTCTATAAATAATTAACAGTTCCAGATTGAAGCTCTTGGTTTTTGCTTGCTCTTTCCTCCTCAAGATCGTCCATTGATCATTTGACCTATCTGAAGTTTGATCTCTAATGGTTTGTGCCACAACTTGGGTCTCTTCCTGGGATTCTCCTCATCCCCACCTATATCAATGTCGTCTGAATGCTGATTCTGGCTATCTGCATCAGAAATTACTGGCCTAGAACACTCCTCATACTTAGAGTCTCAGCCTCCCACCTTCAGGTGGAGGTTGGAGCTGCCTAAAGCTTGACACCTGAATCTTTATCCATCGTTGGCTGCTCAATAATTTTGAACTTGGAAAATGTTTAGAAGAGTCCAACTTCCTCATCAACAGTAATATCTCTACTAAAGCTCACATATTGGTGTCAATATCAACCAACTTGTGGGCCTTGTTGTTGCTCAGATTGTATAGGAACCGTAACAACCACTCAAGGGGGGTAGTCACTCTGATCCCCTCCCACTCCATTCTAGCTGTCTCCCAACAGCAGGCTATGGGTGGTAGTCTCTATGGAAATGAGATGATGGAAAACAAGTTGGGAACCAACTTGTCCGGGAGACATAGTTGAGTGGCCTAGCTACTTGGTAAAATTTCACAAGATGAAGGATTTGATTAGATTTATAATTGAGACTAGTGCCTTATGGAGTCAAAGTTTCTTGCTTATTATAAATTATGAGCAAGTAACTGGATGGACAACCGCTGCTTATATGAATGACTAACCAATATGAGATGCAACTCATAAGACCTAAGTGTGATGCAAAGATTTTGGTTAATTTTAGATTGAATACCTAGTCTAAGTTGAATCTTTTCCTTAACTATTTTGAGAAATAGCCTTCAGAGTAGGTTGTGTGATGGAAGCCATCGGGAAGTAGGCAGTGGCCTGATTAATGATACCTCCCCCTGTGTTCCAACCACCCAATGCCTCCGGCACTGCAAAGACTGTGACTCTGATGACTGCAGGGTCACTGTGTTAACCATTAAGAAGGGTTGAATCCCTCAAGCTAACTGAGAAAGGGTTGTCCTAGGAATCTATCAACCAAGCTTATGCTTGGAGGTAAGTTGTTAAATGCAACTACTCTGAAAATGAAATGCAAGATAGATGAGTGAAGTTCTTAGCTTAATATTGTTTTAAATGTTCAAGTAATTAGGTTGTGATTATTGTTTATGAAAAGAGTACTTAACAATAAATGAAAAGACAATCTTAACCAAATAAGAATGTGCCAAATACTTAAGTGTGAACTAGATACCAAAGATAATCACAAAGTTCTAATGACTTCAGGATGTACCCAAATCTCGTAATAACTTAATTCACACTTAATCAAGATATCAATTGCAAGGTTATCAAAGACAATGACACAATCGAAACAATTAGAGATATTCAAAGATATTTCAACCAAGTAAATGCCAATGATGATTCCACAACAATATTATCAATGATATTATTACTCAATGCCAATTATCAAAAGATGTTCAATTGGATTCAACAACGCTTAAAACCACGATGTTAATAAGATTAGAAAATAGAGCTTATGTGTGAGTGATGTAAGTGCAAAAAATTGGAAATTCTAACTTAAGATAGGACAAGCAAACATTAGATTTATAATAACAAAAATCAGCAGTATTACTTCAGAATTTTGAGCACTTATTAGTCTTATGACAGCAGTACGAAAAACATCTTAGATCCAAGAGATAACAAGCCAATAGTGACTAGATATGATCACTGAGATGCACAACCACTTTCCAAGGTAAAATAAAGAGTTTTAGCCCACCTTAAGATGCAGTATTCAGAAAATTCCAGATCTGATCTATTTATTACAGCAGTAGGAAAAGATGTAAACAGTGAGCTATCTATGCTTGAACAAGTGTCAAAAAATGCCCCAAACTTAGAATGAGTTTGCCAAACTAAAAAATATGAATTTTAATCCTTTTAGAGTGTGATATTCAGAAAATATCAGATTTGATATACTCAGTTATGCAGTAATTTCCAGCAAGCAAAAAATTAGATCTAGGCTATGTTGACCACTGGAGTGGCACCTGATGATAATGTGAAGATTCCATGCCCAAGGATGAACCAGAAGACACTTGTGCCAGTTGATATCATCAGATATCATCATGTTCAACAGAGTTTTTAAACTCTACTTCTTCTTCTCATCATTTTCTTCTTCAGTCTTCAGATTCTGCAGCCCTGCGAGGATATTGTATAAATGTCACTAGCATGATGAATAAAGCCATGTAACAGGTCTAGGATGTCGGGACTCGATCAACAAGCGAGTACACCTTGGAGTGTTTTTTTTACTTGGTTAATTATGCCTTCTTTTTAGCGGCGAATAATTTTCTAGGTTTTTTCACTCATTGCATTACCCCAAAGCCGGGGTGACGGCTTGAAGGTTGAGACCCTAACACATCTTAGTGTCTAGAGTCAATGTATATTACCATGTTAGGTCATCTCTGAAATTTCGCGGAATTTGACTAGGTCTAAGTAGGATTTTTTAATAATTAAAAATTTCCCGCAAAATGGGATTTTTTAATTATTTTCTATGTAATGATGTAAATAAGTGGTCTTCGGAAATGTCTGGGGCGTGTGACCAGTCGAAATTCATCCTCAGAGACCCAGCATTATCCTAGGACCCACTTTGAGGGTCAAAAAATGACTTATGGTCCCTCAAAAGCCGATTTTCCTAATGTCAGTGGAAAAAATGAGAAAAAATTCAAAAAAAAATTAATAATTGGAAAATTTTAGAAAATTTTCCAAAGTCAAAATAAGTCAAATTTTGACATGGCAGATTGAGGGTAAGTCAAAGGTGGTGTGGCAAGTATGTGGGGCCCACCATAAGGTACAACTCAAGTCAGAGTCAAAGTTCCAAGTGGCAAGTCAAATGGAAGTCAAAAAAGTCACGTAATGCCTAAAGTTCAATGATTTAATTTAATTCACATATCAGAAATATGTGGTACGTTTGAAAAGTTTAAAGGGGGACAAAAGGTGTGACATGGCAGCCACTTCATCACCATGAGTTAGTGGGCCAAGTCAAACATAAGTCAACAAGCACTGAACAGAGTCTTGAATTATCCACTCAGCAGTCGTAAAAATCAGTGTAAAGAGCATTTGTGAAGGTTAAAAAAATAAAAAATTTGAGAAAGTTGAAGGGGGACAAGGCTGCCACATAGGACAGACCTTGCCTCCCACTTGTCCCCCACCTAAAAAAAATCGAAGGACCAGTCAAAAGGAGCATCATACGTAGCCTAGTTTGGCATCTCCTTCAACATGTATTTTGCTAAGAATTTAGTGGAGGACAGACTACTACATGCGTCAGAATTTGTCCCCCACTAACTCATGTTTGTCTCCAAAATAAAATCAGCGTAGACTTTGATGGAATTTCAAGAGATGTTAACTAAAGTTTTTGTGATCACTGTCTATGCCTTAGACTCCACTACACCTCCACGCTGCCAGCTAAAAATATTTATCACAGCAGTCCACGGAGGCCAATTAGAGATAATACGCAGCGGTCATTTAATGGAAGATTTATCACAGCAGTCAAGCAAGTATTTTGAGGGAGTTTGTCTCCCATTTACTTCAGTTGTATATGCACTTGGCAAGCGGCTTTCACAGTAATCAGCAGTTTACAACAGTCACCTACAGCAGTTGGTTCCACTTGGACAGTTCTTGTGCTACTTGTGCAAATTCGTTTTGCATTGGGATTATCTCCCTTCTCCACTTGTCATTCATTTTTTCATTGGGATTTTCTCCCGTAGTTCTATTTAAATGAGCCTTGGGCTCTCATTGTAAGTGTGGTTTTTTGAAGCTTGTGCTTATTGTTACTATGCCGAAATTGTCATTGAGATGAATAAAGAAAAGTCTTTGGGGTTACTAGCTTCTCTTGTGGTGCATTCTTTGGTTGATGAGGTATACTTGTTTCATTTGATATTTTTATTTATTGCAATCTAGTTGTTTTTCTTTGCATTTTCCTGAAGGCACTATTGTCTAGGGAGGGGAGATTTGTATCTATCTCAGATCTCCTTTGGACTTGGTATGTTTTGTGTTCTTGTTGTAGCTTGTTATTTTCGATGAAATGACAAGCTCAACGTGGCCTCTATATGCCAAGTTTCTTTTGCACTAACAATTGGTTTGCAGAAATTTGTGTGTTCAAAGGACAGGTTGCCAAGTCCATTGGAGTGTGAAGACTTCTTCGGTTGGAATAAGTCAGCTCCAAGGATATCAGAGGTCTCACAAGCTGTTCAAGCCAACAATCTCATAAGACATCAAAAGATTTATTTAAAAGGGGGTTTCATGAGCCTTTTGCTTCTATTCCATCTCTAAAAAAATTTCATATATTTCTTCTCTCATTTGTGCACATATCTATTTTATCTAGCATTTGAGGCTAAGTTGTTGGGTTTAAATCCTAATTCTCACTCACTAAATCAACTCTTTCAAGTTGTTCTTAGTGAGGGAATTTGTAACATAAAGTGTATTTTATACTTGCATTGAGTTTCTAACTATTTCTTTGGCATTCTAACTCTTTTGCTTGTTTGCCTATAGGTGTGCTTGGAAGCAATCTAAGTTTTGAAGAAAGGGAGCTAAAGCTTAGGCTAAGGAACACTCTTCCGTTTGGAACCTCAAATCCAAGTTCCGCCTTATCACTTCACCTCTACTTCTAAATCCTCGTTCTTTTGAGGAATTGTAACCGCCATTCACCTCAAGGCTTTAAGCCTTTACTTTGTAAACATCTCACAAGTAGATTTTTTTTTTTTAAACCTTACACTTGTAGCTTTGGGAAAGAGCAAATTTAAAATGCATATTGTAACCTCTTCCCAATCCCCTCATTTCCATAAGAGGGCCTCACTTTCATTAATAAAGAGCTGACTGTTCTTGAGGGAGCTTGGGAAGTTTTTCCCATGGTATCTCACCTACTCAAGGAGTAAATCCTCTTGAGTGGTTAACTTTCTTTTTCTTTTTCTTTTTTTTTTCAACTAAATCACTTGCATTCATCATTTCATTTGCTAATCTAATTTAGTTGCATGTGAGTAACTCATATTTTCATTTCATTAATTGCTTAGATCACATAGTCCTCTAAATTTCCTAGTTTGCAATCTCATTTGCCATCACTTACTTATGTTTTGTGATCTATTTCTCATTGGATAAGTTTCACAATATACTACAAGTAAAGAAGCATAATACTTTCAATTTATGGCAACTCGAGTTATTGCTCTAACTATGAAGCATATTTAACTGAATCATCTCCATCTTTTACATAGCACTTGCAAACTCATTTCCATATTAGGCATTTCACTTTGCATGCTAGACTCGCGTCTCTAAAAATTAACCTCCAACTTAAGTTGGTTGTATAGACATTAGGGACCCTCCACCCCTATGGACTCCTCATTGTGAGATCCGAATTTCGGGCGAGGGTGAGGTCTGGGGACAGGAGTTCAATTGTAACATTACTTTAGAACTAATTAATAAAATAAACCAAGAGCACTATCTCATCACATTTACTTGCAAAGTTCCCAAATTTTCTTTTGCTATCTTGACGGTTTAAAGATTCACGTGCAAATATTATCTCAAGAAGCACTTTGATGCAAGCATTTTTAAATTCCTTAAATTTTGCAACAAGTTTAATTCTATGGTACTTGGAAATTTGCTTCTACATACAATTTCAGTGCATGTTGTCATTTTAATGATCATTATGCTTATGGATAATTGATATATCTCGTTTCATTGGAAAATACCATTATTTGGTGTTGCAAATTTAATTGCATATTGTGATCTTGGTCTAACACTTCCTTTGTGGGATTATTGTCATTATATCTTGATTTTTATTTTTGAGCAAGCATTTGTTATCTACTTTAAAGCACTAGTCTATATTTTGAACAAGTCATTGAATATTGCTCATATACTTATATGCTTGTTTACATATTGGAAATCAAGTCATCTTTGATAAGTAATTCCTTCTAATCAATTCTCCTAGAAATCTCACATCTTTAACTTAGTTTTCCTTTAGGGACCACCCCCCTTAGCTAACCTAGGAGATAGCTTAAACGGAGAGAGTTGGGAATAGGTGACAACCCCTTCTCTGAGTTCCTTGCCACCAACCACACCTGTGGGGTTGAAGGCTTTTCCCACTAACTGTAGGTAGGTGTAGGCGGCAAGCGATAACAGGCTAGAACATCAATGCCCAAGTGGCCAAAATTTAGCAAAATTATAGTAGTAGAAAAACAGTGAAAAACTAGGGTTTAGAGAGAAAACCCTAGGCCCAAGGCCTTGAAGATCACTTTGGAAAAACTTGCCCAAATTTTGGGACGAAGTTTCCACCAGAAAATCAAACTTTTTGAGGCCAAAATTCTGCAAAACCCAACAAGTATTAGGTCTCAGAAATTTTCAGAAATTTCCAAGGGTTAAATTAGGGCTAGAAGAGGGCTAGAGGCTAGGGAAAAGGCTCAAGAAAGACAATGGCTAGTTAAGAGAGGCCAAACAAGGCTGAAATGGTGTCAAAAGAGGCCAACGAAGGGAAAGCGAAGGGCAAAGGCAAAAGAAAAAGCCATAAAGGGCTTGACGTTGGGGATAGAGTGCAGACTAGGGCTTGAAAAGCCCACAGCTAGCCCAAAGGGCAGCCGTTTAGGGTAACGAAGGGGGGCCGCGGCCTTCTAGGCCCACGGTCAAGCCTAAAAAGGCCTTCAAACCATAACGCAGGGCCTAAAAGGGTAGGCCAAGGCCCCTAGAGGGTACAACCTTCCCTAAAAATCTCTAAAAGAATAATGCAGAGGGAAAAAAGGTTGACGCAAAGGGGATTGAGGCCAACGTTGGCCTTGGAGAGGCTGGATTCAGGCCCAAGAGGACTAAAACATGAAACCCCAACTTCAGAAATTTTTTTATTCCTTCAGATCTGCAATTTTGCTCAATTTCTTCAATGGTTGACCCTACAAAAATTTTAGAGACTAGATCTTACCCTCAAGGGCCTAGATCTAGCTCTATTCCAACTTTCTCCACTAGAACTCACCTGCAAAAATACATTTACAAATACCCAAAACCATAAATTTATACAAAATTTCAAAACCCCAAATCCCCAATTAGAAGAAATAATTTACAAATTTACAAATATATAAGGGTTTTAAGATAAATTTTGATACATATTTTTTATGGAATTTTTCTTTAATAAATGGCTAAAAACGCTTTAGAAAATCAATTCACACTATAGCCTTAGCGAAGTTTAAATCAACCACATAAATATTCATAATCAAAACAAAGTCGGTTCATGCCCACAGTTTGTGAACTTGGAGACCAAGGACTGGGGAACCTGCAAACACTATATATATTTCTGAAGAAAATTTGCTAAACAATATGGCAAAAAAATCATCTAACATAAACCCAAAATCTATCAATAATATGACTTTATCCCATCTAATGAAAAACAAATTTTAGCATTAATAAGCACAATATAGGAAAGCCCGTATCCAACACATACCATAAATCAACGAATATTGAACAACTTGGACTGCATCCCAATGTATTTAGTATGATTCAAATAAAAGTTCCCAGCAAGACAATAGTGTTACATCAATGCTTCAACAACAATTTCTTAGCTAGACCTCAGATGTCTAAATACTCAAATAACTCTCTAATTAATAGATAAATCCTCCAAGTGGAAAAATAATGGTTACTTTAATTGATCCTTGTCAAAATAATCTCGGTTGTTGAAAAATACTTGATCATCTTTTAATCTTAGCCATTGAATTTTTATTTTTGAGGAATTTTCGAATTTTTCTTTTAATCATTTTTTTATTAGCTCAAAAATAATTATTTTGAGCTAATTTCCTCAAAAAATTGACTTTGCCTTAACCAACAAGGTCCAAGGGTCCAATTTTTCTTGAAATATCCAATATTCCCTTGGTGGAGGACCTCCAAAAATTAATTCTTTTAAAACCCACAAATTTTTCCACTTGGAGAATTGAATTTTCCTATCAATTTAATTTTGACTCTAAATTAATTAATTTTCTGGCTTAGGATTTATTTAATTTTTCCAGAAAATTTAATTAATTGACACTTGAGAGAATTTAATGTTTTTTCCACCCTCTAATATTTTAACCATGGTGTCTAAGTATGAGGGACTATGAATTAAAATAATTTTTACATAAGATTTTTTACAATTCAACCTTCAAAGGTGGAATGCCCGTTTGTCTTAGACCCTCAAAACACATACCTAATCTGTGACAAAACATGAACTAGTAGACTAAGTAATCTGTAATAAAATAATTTAGCCAACTAGCTTAAATTATTCCCAAACCAATTTCACATAAAACTCGACTGGAACACTAGGACTCACCTAAGACTTTGACGAAGAATGTGAAAGTTTCAAAACAGAAACTCTACTGCAGTATCTAGATCTACTTCACCTACTTGTTTCATTAACATTAACAAGTTATTTAACTGAAATATTCCGATAAGCACTAAAGTAGACACTAACTGCAACCTACACATCTACAGATCATTTACTGAACAATGCACACATGTGACAAGATTACTCACGATTTTTCGGACGAATGTCCCTGGAAAAATCCAATGTTGGAAAACCGGTGCAGCAGCTCTAGAGGGCTTATATTATTAAGCGGAGTCTGAATACAACATTTTGGGCACTAGACATAGTTGGCCCTACAGAGAAATTACACAACAATAAGTACCTTTCACTCAAAGACAAAAGATATGGTTGTATCGCACCCTCAAACGTGATTTACATATCACGAGCCCCTTCTGGCCCACAAGAACCCTCAGCGCTGCCTCTGCAGCCTCTGCATCAGCACTCACTAGCCAGAATCCCCACTACGTCACCCTGACTGGAGTTGTGCTACCTCTGCGTTGCTCTGGCTGGGACTGCATCACCTTGGCTGGTGTTGCGCTGGTTGGGTCTGCGTCACCTTGGCTGGGCTTACGCAGTCTTTGCGTGGAGCTGGCTGAACTGCGTCCTCCTGGCTGGCTCTACGCTGACTGGTACTCGCTGCCCCTCTCCCTTGTTGTATTCTCAGCCTTGGATCAGATCATCCCTTGTCGATCTCTGCACCTCACAGCACTACAAACTCATTTCGAATTTCTCAGCAAAACCCCGCCCCAGAAATTTGACTTAGTTTTAGTGCTTTGCCAATGTGTGTGTGTCTCCAACTGACCCCAAGCCTTTACTTTATACTTTTCTCATTGGGAAACCAATGATCGTGATCTAATCTCTAATCAACAACTCAGATTAAAGGACTGCTTGATCCATGTCACTTAAAAAATTTCATCACATGTGTTTAATTAATTCACTTTAATTTTTCTAATTTCCTAAGTTAGAATTAGGGTCCTCATTAAAAAAAATAATTATGTAATATCCCGAATGGGAAATAAACAGCAATACAAGCATACAATAATATAGAAAATGTCGGAAATAGAACATAAAGCAAATACACATAAAAATGCCGGGAATGCTAAGCCATTTTATTAATCTGAGAATATAATGAGATAAAATGGATAATCAGAATGATAGCACCTCTCCTTGCTCAAGGCAAGTGAAGAACTCTCTCAGATAGACTGGAAATGGCTGCTACAAGAAACTGCGTCCCAGCTGTTGGAAAACTGCCATAAACTGCTGCTGCTAAAATAGACTGAGAACTAGGGGCTGATCCCCTCGCCGGAATGAGCTGAAAATCTGTAGATCACCTGTACTCACTGCTCCGGAAAAAACCCAGAAACCATAAACAAAATGGACCACCTCCGAAAATCACCCCAGAAATCCTCCTCAAGGAAAAACGCTGTCCCTCCAGGCCCAGCGCAGATGCCAAACGAAATATGCTGAGATGGAGCCACAAATCCCTCAGGAAACTCTCCATCCGATAGAATCGAACTCACAAAGATTAACATCGACCTCATAGCGAAACCCCGCAATAGAACACTCTTCCAAGAACCTGCGTCCTTCTCCCTGGTGGATCACAGCCACCAAAAGAGCGCTCCTCCGAAATCAAACTGCATCCTCCGCTGAAAAATGTAGAAAAGACCTGCCCTAGCGGTGCACCGAAGTCCCCCCGGCTAAGGGTGATTCTAACGGAGACACCTGGGCCGCACTAAAAAAACAAAGGCCAGACAAAGCAACAAAATGCGTCATGCTCAAGAAGACAAAAGTCTAGCTCAAATATCATCAGCAACAAGAATGCCAAATGAAATGGCTCTCCCACCTTTTATAACGCTAGCTCTCCTCAAAAACCCTAACGTGGTCCCCCTCTCTCCACGTGCTCCTCATAAGTCTGCGCAGATGCTCCTAGTGGCTACGTGAGGCCTCCCTCATACGTGGTGTGGACCCCCAAGGCTCCCCTTTAAGTTATAACGGTACTCCTACTAGGGAAGCACTTTATTTTATTTAAGTGAGTTAACCCCTCTTTTCTCACTTTTATTTATTAATTAACTATAGGCGGTAAAACTATACAAAAATCAAATATTCCAATTAGCGGTGCTAATTAGGAATATTACAGTCTCCCCCGGCAAAATGTTGCTTGTCCTCAAGCAACTGAAGTGATGGATGCTGTAAAATCTTCTCATCCTCCCAAGTGGCATCCTCATCCGGCAAATTCTTCCACCTCACCAAGAATTCCCGGATCGTCCTGCTCCGCAGCTGCCTCTCCCTGGTATCAATAATAGCCTCTGGCTGCAACACTAGATGCCCCTCATCATCCGTAGGTGGTAGCTCATCTGTGATTGTCACCTGCTGGCCCAATGCCTTTTTCAGGCATGATACGTGAAAAATGTTATGAATCTTGCTGCCTTGGGGCAGCTCTAACTCATATGCAACTTGCCCGATCCTGCGTATCACCCTGTATGGCCCATAAAAACGGGGCTTAAGCTTCTCAGCCCCCTTCTGCTTAAGTGAAGACTGTCGGTATGGCTGTAATCGCAGGTAGACCAAGTCTCCTACCTCAAACTGTCTCTCCACCCGACCCCTATCAGCATACAGCTTCTGCTGATTCTGCGCTGTGGCCATGTTATCCTTGAGAGCTCGGAGGATATCCTGACTCTCTTGGATCCAGATCTTGGCTCTTGGAGCCCTGCTAGCACCAAACATCATGTCCACAAAAGATAAAGGATGATATCCATACAAAGCATAGAAAGGTGACATACCAATGGACATGTGATGCGTCGTGTTGTAGCAATACTCTCCCAAATGCAGCCACTTCAGCCATGCCCTCTGCTTTCCACTGACATGGTTACGCAAGTAGCCCTCCAGCCACTTGTTAACTATCTCTGTCTGTCCATCCGTCTGTGGGTGATAACTAGTACTCGGCGTCAACTCTGTCCCCACTAGCCGGAAAAGCTCCTGCCAGAATCAGCCCATGAAGCGGCTGTCCCTGTCACTGACAATGGTCTTAGGTAGACCATGCAACCTGAAAATCTCCCTAAAGAACAGCTCGGCCACCTGTGCTGCTGTGTGGTGTGCGGATATGGCGAAAAAATGAGCATACTTCGTCAGTCGGTCAACGACGACAAAGATGCAGTCCTTGCCCTGCACCATGGGCAACCCTGTGATGAAATCCATCGAGATGCTCTCCCATTTCCCCTCTGGAATGGGAAGAGGCTGCAACAACCCTGCCGGATGGCTCATCTCTCCCTTGTTTCTCTGACAAACATCGCACTCCCTGACATGCTGGAGTACGTCCTCCTTGAGGCCCTTCCATGAGAACCTCTCCCTGATGGCCCTATAGGTCTTGGTGAACCCCTGATGGCCCGCCAATGGAGAATCGTGTGAAGCATGGAGTATCTTCTTCTTAAGCTGAGATCCCTCAGTCAAGAAGATCCTGTCCCTGTAATAGATAATCTCGTCAACCACCCTGTACCTGTCATCTGCTACCTGTCCATCCAACACCTCACATGCAAACTTGTCCTTGGAGTACTCCACCAACAGTCGAGCTCTCCAATCAACGTCCAATCTCATAAGAGATAACGTGGCCGGTCTCCGTGAAAGGGCATCTGCTACCACGTTATTCTTGCCTTTGACGTACTCAATGTCAAAGTCATAGGCTTGGATCTTACTGATCCACTTCTGCTGCCTCTCCTGCAACTGCTTCTGCTCTAGAAAGTACCTGAGGCTGTTGTGATCTGATCTCACCCTGAATCTGCTGCCCACTAAATACTGCCGGTATTTGGCCAATGCATGCATAATGGCCAACATCTCCTTGTCGTATATGGAATACAACCTCTCATGCGGAAGGAGTTTCCGGCTCTCAAAAGCTATAGGATGACCACCCTGCATCAATACTGCGCCAATCCCCTCTCCTGACGTGTCGCACTCCAAGATAAATGGCTGTGTGAAATCCGGCAATGCAAGCACGGGGCAGCTGCTCATCACCTCCTTGAGCCTATCAAAGGCTCGCTGCGCTGTATCCGACCAACTGAATGCCCCCTTCCTCGTCAAGTCTGTGAGGGGTGCAGCAAGCTGTGAGAAACCTTTGACGAACTTCCTGTAGTAAGTGCAAATGCCAATAAATCCCCGAAGCTCAGTCACGTTCCTCGGCTCTGGCCAATCTCTGATGGCCCTGATCTTCTCCTTGTGGACTCTCACCCCGTCCACTCCTATAATATGCCCTAAGTACAGCATCTTCATCAATCCGAACTCACATTTGGAGAGCTTGGCATAGAACTGCTGCTCCTCTAAGATGCGCAACACTCTCTCAATATGTTGGAGATGCTCCTCCCATGTCCTGCTATATATGAGTATGTCATCGAAGAAGACCAGCACAAACTTCCTCAGATGACCCTTGAAGATATGGTTCATGCAAGACTGAAAGGTAGCGGGTGCATTGGTCAGCCCAAAAGGCATAACCAGAAACTCGAAGTGCCCATAATGACACCTGAAGGCGGTCTTGGGAATGTCCTGTTCCCTCACGCGTATCTGATGGTACCCAGATCTCAAATCAATCTTTGAGAAGAAGCGTGCTCCTCTCAACTCGTCCATTAGCTCATCGATCCTGGGGATGGGGTACCTGTTTTTCAGGGTCCTCTTGTTCAGAGCCCTGTAATCAATGCACATCCGCAATGTGCCGTCCTTCTTCTTCACCAACACCACGGAAGAAGCAAAAGGACTCGTGCTCGGCCGAATGTGACCAAGGGCCAGCAACTCCTGAATAGCACGCTCAATCTCATCCCGATAGGCCTTGGGATGCCTATATGGTGTGGTGATCACCGCCTGTATACCCTGCTCCAGCTCAATGGTATGCTCAAACCCCCGATCCGGTGGCTGCCCTGGCGAAATATCCCCGAATACTATGGCTTACCTGTCAAGGATAGTTTGTACCTCCGGTTGCACTGCCTGACCTGTATCCACTGCCTCCGAAGCTCGCAGCTCTACTGCCCACTCTATGTCTCCCTTGCGGAAGGTTTCCTCCATCCTATGTGCCGACACAGTCTGAGGCGGGTATGTGTGCTGTCCCCGTATCTTCTCATGCCTCCCTGTCTTGGGATCATCCCACTCCATCTCTAGGGCCTTCCAATCTGTCGTGACCTTCCCTAGAGTAATAAGCCACTAAACACCCAATATCATGTTGGTGCCCGAAATATACACCACGAAAAAATGATTTGTCAATGTATAAGTGCCCATCGTCACTGATAACTCGGGAACATACCGAGCACACACCATGGTCTGATCTCCTGGGACCAAAACGGAAAATCCATCAAAACTCTCAGTCTGTATAACCCTCCGCTCGACCATCTGTGCATCAATGAAGTTGTGGGTGGCCCCACTATCGACCAAGACTGAAACTCGCTGGCCACGCACTGTCCCTCGTACGCGTAGCGTCAAGTACTTGGGAACTCCCCGCAATGCTGCTAGAGCCCCTCCAGTAGGTGCAAATGACGCACCACCTGCTGGTGGTGGTGGAGGTGGTAAGGTACCCTGCACTACACAGCTATCTCCTGCCTCCCCGTCATCCTCCTCATCATCTTTCCCGCTGCTCTCGGAGAAGACCTCAATGAAATGTGCTTTCCCTGCAGCACATCTATGTCCCGGTACCCATGGCTCCTGGCAAGTGAAGCACAACCGCTTCTTCTTCAACTCCCTCCTGGCCTCATCATCAACCTGCACTCGTCTAGGATTCCCCTTGGGAGGCGGAATCCTCGTATCCTTCCCCTTAGGCTGGAAAGCCTGTCTCTGGGGGTAAGGTGTCCGAGTCCTGGGTAAGACGTCCTGTAAATCTCAAGTCCTGCTGATGGCATCCTGAAGTGTAGCAGGTCTAGTCGACCTGACTAGGCCACGAAGTGGCTCTGCTAACCCCTCCACAAACATGTAGACCATCCAAGCTGTGGATAGATCTAGCACCATCACTGAAACCCTCAAGAAATCTGAAATGTAAGTCTCTGGGCTCCCAGTCTGCTTGAGCTTCGTCAGCTCAACAAAGTGCTGCTCCAGATCCCTCCTGTCAAAGCGCTCTATCACCCTCCGGGTAAACTCGACATATGTCCCTACTGTAGAATGCCCGAGTGTCGTCATCCCATGAAACCACCAGTGCTGGGCCTCACCATCCAGATGTAATCTTGCCACCTTAATGGCCTCTGACTGCGACATCTGATTAAGCTGGAAATAGATATCCAACTTTTCTATCCAAGACTTTGCCGAACTGTTTGATGAGCCATCAAACGTGGGCAAATGAAATCTGCTAGTTGCGCGGTGGTCATCATGATGATGTCTGTGTCCCCTGTGATGATCACGGGGTCTACCATCACGCTGGAGCTGAACATAATCTCTGAATGAGATAAGATCTCTGATCGCCGGCCCGCGTGCCAGGTACTCTTCAATGTAGGCGTCCATCTGGCCAGGGTCAATCTCCAGCTCCCGCTTTGCTCCTGCCCCTGTGTCCTCCTCTAGAAAAGTGGGCATAGTGGATCGCGTGGGTGCATGTGATGCCACGATGGGAATAGCACCCTGCTCCGGCATATGGTGGGAAGTGCCCGATCCCTCACCGATCTGAAAACCCCTTGGGGTTTCCCGCTGCTTGACCTCTAGCGTACTGAGTCTCTGTCCCACCGTCTCCATCTGCCTCGACACATCCTGCATGTGTTGGAAGAGCGCATCTCTAAATCCCTTCCAATCCTCCTCGTCTGCCATAGGATCCTGCTGCTCTGCGTCCCCCACGGGCTGCTCCTGCTCTGAATCTGTCTTAGGCTGCTCCTGATCTCTGTATATCTCGGGCTGCTCCTGATCTGTGTCCACCACTCGAACACGATCCCCCTCTCCATAGGTGTTCTCCAACCTACGCTCAATGTCTTTGTATCTCCGACCCCTGTAACAGATATGGGGTCTATCCCTCGACTTCATAGACTGCTAGCTCCACAGGCTGAGCCAGATCTATGCTTTGATACCACTGTAATATCCCGAATGGGAAATAAACAGCAATACAAGCATACAATAATATAGGAAATGCCAGAAATAGAACATAAAGCAAATACACATAAAAATGTCGGGAATGCTAAGCCATTTTATTAATCTGAGAATATAATGAGATACAATGGATAATCAGAATGATCGCACCTCTCCTTGCTCAAGGCAAGTGAAGAACTCTCTCAGATAGACTGGAAATGGCTGCTACAAGAAATTGCGTCCCGGCTGCTGGAAAACTGCCGTAAACTGCTGCTGCTAAAATAGACTGAGAACTAGGGGCTAATCCCCTCGCCGGAATGAGCTGAAAATCTGTAGATCACCTGTACTCACTGCTCCGGACAAAACCCAGAAACCATAAACAAAATGGACCACCTCCGAAAATCACCCCAGAAACCCTCCTCAAGGAAAAACGTTGTCCCTCCAGGCCCAGCGCAGATGCCAAATGAAATATGCTGAGATGGAGCCACAAACTCCTCAGGAAACTCTCCAACTAATAGAGACTGAACCTCCACACCGAATAACACTGAATCTCCTGCAGAAAACCCCGCAATAGAACACCTCCTCCAAGAACTGCGTCCTCTCTCCTAGGGACTGCGCAGTCACCAAAAGAGGCCCAGCTCCTCCGCAAATCAACAACCAAATCCTCCGCTGAAAACTGTAGAAAAGACCTTGCCCGAGCAGGCACTCGAAGTCCCCCGGGGCTAAGGGTGAGATCTTCGACCGGAGACACTCAGTCGCACTAAACAGTGTTGCAGACAGGCTAAACAGCCAGCGTGCTCAAGAAGACAAAAGTCTAACTCAAATATCATCAACAACAAGAATGCCAAATGAAATGGCTCTCCCACCTTTTATAACGCTAGCTCTCCTCAAAAACCCTAACGTGTTCCCCCTCTCTCCACGTGCTCCTCATAAGTCTGCGCAGATGCTCCTAGTGGCTATGTGAGGCCTCCCTCATACGTGGTGTGGACCCCCAAGGCTCCCCTTTAAGTTATAACGTTGCTCCTACTAGGGAAGCACTTTATTTTATTTAAGTGAGTTAACCCCTCTTTTCTCACTTTTATTTATTAATTAACTATAGGCAGTAAAACTATACAAAAATCAAATATTCCAATTAGCGGTGCTAATTAGGAATATTACAAATTATTAGAATAGCTTCAACACCAGATGAAATTTCTACAAACGCTTTCTAGGTTTTGGAGGTCTCGTGTGTTGTAATATTCCCAATTAGCTCGCTAATTTATCATTTCATTTTTATTTAATTTTGCCGCTTAGCTAGAAATAAATAAAGTGAGAACAAGAGGGGCCACCCCCACTTATCACCTCACTTTATAAAATAAAGAAGTTTCTTTCCTAGTTGATTAACGTTATAACTTGGAAAGAGGGGGCCTTGGGGGTCCACATGAGCATGATGGGGAGGCATCAGTTGACCCAAGGTAAACCCACAGTCAAAGGAGGGTATGACCAGCTTAAGTTTTGGAGGGAGCTGGCATTATAAAAGGAGAGGTCTGACCATTTGGATCATGGTTCTCGATATTGATATTGAGAGCTAGACTTTTGTCCGTTCAAGACGCCGGTTGTTTAGTCGGTCTCGCGCATCGCTAGTGCACGAGTGTTCCTGGCCGGAGATCTCACCTTAGCCCCCTAGACTCTCGAGTACCGCTTCCGGTAAGGTTATTTCGGTTTCACCCTTAGCTTCGGTGACTTCTAGTGCCCGCCTAGTAAGGTTAATTTCCGAGTTCTATCTTCAAACAGAGCAGCTTGTGGAGAGCTCTGGAGAGGAAGAAGCCCTCTAGTGGTCGTTACATCTACAGTGAAAAACGCAACAAAGAAACAGGAAGGACGCATCCGAAGGCACAAGGATAGATCCACTTCCTTGGAGACGAGATCCGACAGACATTTGCGCATCCTCGGTTCGTAGGTTGCGTAACCGGAGGGGCGCACTAGATCCACCTTTTGGGAGATTGCAGATTCGAGGAGATATTGCGCATCCGAGCTTAGATCCGAAGAGACAACATCGATCCAGCTTTGAGGTTGCGTATCCGAGAGACATTAAGGCATCTTAGCATAGATCCCGAAGAGCCAGCGGTGCGCATCTAGCCTTGTAGGACGATCCGGAGAGACAGTATGCATCCACTTGTATGACTCGTATCCGTATCCGGTGAAAGAACGCAGACCCAGCTGGTGAGGACAGATCCGATGAGTAGGGTCTTTATGTGGGATTCTGCGCATTTTCGCTGTTTTCAGCCTTGAGGAGTTGGTCATCTCATCCTGGGAGGATTTGTGGCAGATCCAGCCCTTTTGCCGCATATTTCCGGAGCTTTCCGAGATGTCTCTCGAAGGCACAGCCGTTTTTGTAGGAGGAGGGTTTCGGGGGCGATTTTCGGAGGTGTCCATTTGCTTCACGGTTTCCGGGTTTTTGTCCCTCGGGAGACAGGTAGTATAGGTGATCCGTAGATTTTTAGCCTATTCTCGGGCATGGGGATCAGCTCAGCTTCGGGCCTATCTACAGCTACAGCTACTGGGTAGCTCCTGCACTACCGGGATGCGCTCGTAGCAGCCCATTTCTCATTTTTCCGAGAGGGTCTCACTTGCTCAGCAAGATAGGTGCACTCATTCTGATTATCTTGTACCTCTCTATGTACCGTATTATCAGTGGCCTGCCTTTCAGCATTCTATGTGTACTTGTTCCATGATCCTGTTCCAAATATCAGTATTTATCCGTCCTGCACATTTCCGTGTATTACCTGTTATTTCTTTGGGGACACATGCTGGTATCAGCACCGTGCCTTGCACCGTGGTCTAGAAACATCGTGGCAAGATCATACAAGAGTTAAATGAAAGAAGCCAAGTAATACCGTAAACGCAACTTGAAAAAGCAACAAAATAAAAAGGGTCAAATTTTGTAAGTTTGGAATTAGGAAAACGTTTTCCGGGTTTTTCCGGTTTTGACAAGGATCACCTTCCCAAATTTTTGGAATTTCTGAGTAGTCACAGTGGCAAATCGAAGGTCGAAGTTAAGCAACAGTGATGGTTTTTATGTAGCCACCGTGCGCTCGAGGAGCCCGTAGGGCACTCTCCAGCGCAGAATGCCAATGGCGGAGATGTGAGTCCGGCCCAACATGCCCATTTTTGCAGATCGTTGTGGCCCTGGTCGTGCGTCTGCGGATGCTTTCTTCTGGAGCGCTAGTACCCGCCTCCGATGTGGCGGGGTGCTGCCCATGAGCAGGAGCAAGACAAGGGACGGGGCCCTCACCGTGATAGTCACCGTGCACAGTAAATTCCATCAAGCAATGTTTGATGGTTCAAGACTACGGCAGTTCGGATGGAGAAATCGACATCTATTTTTCGGCTTAACCAGATGTCGCAGAAGAAGGCCATTAAGGTGGCAACATTGGCATCCGGGATGGTGAGCTCCCGGATTGGTGTCCTACAAGGTGACACCTTGCATTCTAAGCCATGACGGAGGAGCATGCTTAGGCTTACACTGAGGGTAGAGTCGCTTGACCTGGGGATCCCAAGACCAAAGATTTTTTTTTTTTTGTTGAGGGCCGACCAAGCTCAAACAAAGACCGGGAGTACAGAGACATACATTTCGTACTTCTTGGAGGATTTCGTGGGTTGGCACTCGTTACTTATCTCAAAATAGGCTTCTGGATGGGTTACATGTTTGTGGAGGGGCCGTCCGTGCCACTTCGTGGCCCAGTCCTGGCCGAATGCACCTACTACTCCTTCGTGACGCCATCACAGACTCGGGACCACAGATGTCTGCCCGTGACCTCGACACCTTATCCCCGTACGTACCTTCCGTCTCAAGGGTAAGGACACGAGGGCTCGGCCCTGCCGCTAATCTCCGGACGAGGGCACGGATGATGAGGCCAGGAGAGAGCCGAGGAGGAAGCGGTGTCGACTTGCCGGGAGCCATGGGCACCGCAGGCTGGTGTGTGCGGCAAGGAAGGCACACTTCATTGAGGTCTTCTCCGAGAGCAAAGGGGAAGAGGATGAGGAACATGATTGCAGTGGAGTTCGAGGATACACTTAGTGAGACAAGGTGGACTCACCATCATTAGAGACCTCCTTGACCGTGGGGCGGATGGATATCGTAGTAGAGGAGATAGAGCCTACCTTGAGAGAGCCATCCACCGAGGTGATGACCGTGAGCTATGTCCGAATCTTTCGTGTAGCAAGACACGTACGTATGGTGAGGTATCGTGAGACATATATCCATTACCGACGAGGCACTAGGAGACAAGAGGTATTGGATGATGGCCCACGTCGTGTTATCGGCTTTCCGTACTCGGTGCTCCTTCGAGTTCGAGGGAGAAGGCCGCGCGCCGAGACCATTTTTTGTTGGGTGACCGTGGAGCCGGAGGGCATGAGAGTGACTTGTGCCAAGTCGGCGCCCCGTTATCCGTTATTGGGGAACAACGCCTGATTCTGGAGCGGGTAACAACCCGAGAGCACATTGCGCATCGCATCATTCTCTTCAGTATGCACAAATGGATGGGACGCAGCAGACATGTCATCTCTTCCCGTTGAGAGAGAGGCAGACGTTGACTAATGTGTCTCATATGCTGACTTGACAGGTATGAGACGACCGTAGCGTCGGGTGCATGCCACAGCCCACGTGTTGAGATTGGATGGCGAGAGATTTTATTGGCACTGGCGGGAGCGTAGTATGGAGGAAGAGGAGGTCTCAAGGAGAGATCTCACCGGAGATGCACTTCGACACACCATGGGGTGCACACTTTCTTCCTTCTCACAAGAGCAAGTATAGAAGATGGGGGACATTCCCTCGGATGGATAACATCTCTCATGCGTGTGATGGACATCCCTTAAGCCATACACATCATGATGGGAGTGTTTGCCTACCACCTATTTGATTCTTGATAGGGTCTCATTGATCCTTGAGAAGTTTATAATCCAAAATCCCAAGGAAGTGCAAAATCAGAAATTTGAGTTGGGAGGATGGTAGCCCTCATGAGAGGAGTACCAGGATGAGGAGGGAGGAGGCATCCCACAAGCGACGAGTGGATGGGGATGATGAGCATGAGCCGTAGCCACGAGGACCAGGTGATACCAGGCAAACAGGAGGCTTGGCTGCTACCGTTACCCTCTTGAAAGAGTTTGGCCATCACTTGCAAACACTCTTCCTAAGATAGGAGGATGGAGAAAAGATGGATGGACGGCACTGTCGATGATAGAGTATGTGCATCGTGTTGATGTGTTACTCATATCATTCATTGTGTCGCCATCACATGAGTCAGTATGATGGAAGCATGGGGAAGCAAAGAAATTGTTTGGTTGTCAATACTGTGGGAGACAAGGGCGATTTGCTCTCACACCCTAACATGATGTTGCAGAAGAGGATGGTACCCATCTCCTGATCTTCGATGATGACGGGAAGCACTTCCATCTTGGGAGCACTCCACACTAGCGTGCAAAGAAAAGATGAGAGGAGTCTCCCGACAGGGAGCAAGGGGACATATAGAATGTGAGTTTGTATTGACAATGTGAGCTTATTTGCATGAGCCCTCAGCCGTTGTCGTCACCTTGGGAGCAAGAACATTATGGATGGAGTGCGTAAAGCAGAGACATGGTGGACCCATAACCCATAGGTCCTGCAGATCACTTCATGTTTGTTGCACAAAGAGGAGGTAAAGATGATAGAGACATCTATGGCATATTCTTCTTGACTTGCCCAAGCATGAGGAGTGGATTATCTTTCTTGCAAGACATGGTTCATTCTTCTTCATAGCATGCCAAAACACTATGGGAGGACTCATTTATGGATCCACATACCATCTTACTCAAAGACATGGTCAGATTTAAAGGGAGGTTTGATTATGAGAGAGAAAGGAGCTCTAATGTGCCTTTGAGTATTTTCTCGCACCACCGTTCTAACAGGGACAGGGAGGAATGGCCGCCACTACTACATATGCGTTTTCTCTGAGGTGGCCATGAGATATTCATCCATTGTACACCTATGGGCAAGTGTTTGGCCTTATGTTGTTGTTGTTATTCAACATTTATCATCCATTAGTAGATGTGATGTGAATCTTGTACACCATTGCCATGTAATTTTTCTCTGTTGCATGGGATGAGACTACGTTGTATCCTTGTGAGAGATTGTTTGCATTATGTATCCTCATGTAGGACCTTCACAAACATCTCACTAGGTGATCCATGATGACCATGTCATGTTCTTCTCATGATGGTTTGTTTTGGGCCATTTTGTTCTTCATTGACAGAGGAACCTTCTATGGTGGATTGTTTTTCACTTTGCCATTGGAGGGCAAATGATTTTGCACCCCAGATCAAGATAGACTCTACACTTATTGTGAGTGGAGAGAATAGAAGACAGTAAGCTATGACAGCTTGCCAAGTTCATATTTTTGCCCCCACCTTCATTACCGCAGCTTGAGGTAAGGTGTGATTTTCTGTGGAGTTGCCTTGTTGGGGAGGTGGCCTATTTTGTCCGGATGATTGCCGGGAGATGGAGGACCCATGAGGGAGATATTCCTCATTATATTTTCGACTCCATGCCTTGATGGGAGAGAGACACGAAAGTTGGTTCGCGGGCTACGGCCGCCACATGCTCATAGATGCAAGAGCAGCAGCGTCATGGTCTTCTACCATAGCTAGAGGCAGGAGCGTACTCCGAGCCGCGGGACTTGGGCTATTATTGGCCATGGTGGCGGCGGGATCCTGAGGACTATTGATTGGCTGGCACCATGAGAGGCCGGGGCCAGATCCGCATTGAGATATCCCTTCATATCAGGGTGATGGTGGGACAGAGAGGCTCAGTGGGGACCTCCGTGTTATTTGGCGTATTGGCGGGGAGCATCGCCTGAGAGTAGGCTTGTTCCGCATTGCTTGAGAACAAGCACTTGCCGTACAGAGGCCACTTGGGAGAGCTTAGCAGAGCCTACAAAGATCCATCACTTTAGCTTGCTTGAGGACAAGCAATGCTTGCCGTGGGAGATCAGAATATTCCAATTAGGCTCAATAATCGTATTTCATTTTTATTTAATTTTGCCGCTTTAGCTAGAAATAATGGAATAAAGGAGAAATAAGAGGGGTCACCCTACTTATCACCTCACTTTACAACAAAGTAAGCTTTTTCTAGTTGATTAACGTTATAACTTAAAGAGGGGGCCTTGGGGGTCCACATGAGTACATGGGGGGAGGCAGCATCAGCCGTACTCAAGGTAAACTGCTGCAGTCAAAGGAGGGTGTGGTGTGCATGACCAGCTAAGTTTTGGAGAGTTTTTGGCATTATAAAAGGAGAGGCTCTCACCTCATTTGGATCATGGTTATTCGGGATATTGATATTGAGAGCTGGGGACTTTGTCCGCTCGCACGCCGGCTGTTGAAGCCTGCCTCACAGTGATCGTTCAGCGTACCCAGTGTTCCCACGTCGAGATCTCACCCTTAGCCTCGGGGACTTCTCGAGTGCCTCGCCCGGTAAGGTTGCTTTCGTTCACTCAGCTTCGGGGGACCCCCGAGCACCGCCTAGTAAGGCGACCGAGCCCTATCTTTCGCTCAAAGAGCGCTCAGTGGGAGAGTCGGAGATGAAGAAGCCCTCTAGTGGCCGCGGCGTGCGAGACCAGCGGCAGCGTTCGCTCAAAGCACAGAAGGACGCATCCGAAGGCACACGGATAGATCCGTGCCTTTATATCGTAAGATCCCACAGATATTTGCGTATCCTGCTCCGTAGGTTGCGTATCCGTAGGCGCACGGACCTTGGGCCAAAGAAGACGTGATCCGAGGAGGATACGGGCGTAACCTGCCTAGATCCGAAGAGACAACATCGCATCCACCCCTTGAGGTTGCGTATCCGAGGAGACACGCGCGGTTGGCATCTAGCATAGATCCGAAGAGCCACATCTAGCCTCGGTGACGGCAGTATCCTGAGACAGCAGCAGAATCCACCCTTAGAGTGACCTTGGGATTCAAACAGATCCGGGCAGAGAGAACGGCAGAGATCCAATGGTGATAGACGCAGATCCGATGAGTAGGGTCTTTGCGGTGGGATTCTCGGGCAAGATTTTCAAATAAGCTTTCACTGAGGAGTTGGAATAATCAGGTCTGAGTGACTTGTGGTGATCTGCACCCCTTGCCATATTTCCGGAGCTTCCAGCTGTCTCCCACGTTATTGCTTTTGGTAGGAGGGCAGGCGAGAGGGTTTTCCGGGGGGCGCTGAGGTGGTCCATTTGCTTCACGGTTTCGGGGTTTGTCCCACAGCGAGTATAGGTGATTCAGAGATTTTTAGCTCATTCCGGCAAGGGATCAGCCCTAGCTTTCCAACATTCCACACAGCAGTCATTTTGCAGCCCCAAAGAAACTGGGATGCGTTCGTAGCGCCCATTTCTCATTTTTCCGAGAGGGTCCCCCACTTGCCTAGGGCAAGGATAGGTGCACTCATTCGATTATCTTGCACTCCTCTCTATGTACTTTCGCATTAATAAAATGGCTCACTTTTCTAGCATTCTATGTGTACTTGTTCCATGATCCGGTTCCAACACTGTATTTTCTATATCCTGTCTGCACATTTCCTCATAGTATTACCGGTTATTTCCCTTTTGGGGATATTACATGTTCCGCAGCTCCTTCCAATGGCCTCTGTGGCTAGAGCACACTCGATGCTACCTCAAAATCTCAACACTCCCTCTTAGCAAGGAGTGTGCTCTAGCAATACATCCACACCAAGTACTGACAGATATTGGCATCGGTCTTTGCATTGCTGATGCTTGGCCAGCTGCCCTCCATCCACTACGTTGTTGCTTCCTGTATTGTTGCCCATGTCACTACCACTGACACTGTTACATCCGTACTGCAGCTCCCTCTCAAATTGCTGCATCGTGCTGCCAACTACTGCACTGCAACTCAGCTACTGAGAAGTAAGCAATTGAAGGATCCCTGCCCAATCACTGACAGACAAGTCAGTCGGGCTGCATCTCATCACTGAAGCTCCCTTGGCTTCTCCGCTGTGCTGTCCTCCTGAAGCCACTGCCTTATTGCAGCTTTGCACTACGTAAGCACTGCCCCTTTGCGTTGTTGAAGTCCGATCAGCCTCTGCACTATTGCTTCTACATTGTTGCTGCCTCTGCACTGCGCTTCTCCCATCTACAGCGTCCCATCTCTGCCCTTTGTTTCACTGTGATCTCTTGCTCCCACTGCTCCACTTGTCTTGCTACCGTCTTAAGGCTCCCGTAGCTTGTATTTGATCCAAGAGTTTGGGCACCTCAAGGATCCCACTACTCTCCATCTGTAGCTGCTCTACAGATCAATATCACCCCACTTACGTGGCTCATGAGCACTCATGGCTACGTCATCATCACTCCCATCATCCTCCTTTGCTGCTGTTGCCTTGGATTCAGAAGATCCCTTGTCCTTCTTCTTAGGACAATGGTTGGCGAAGTGTCCAAGTTCGCCACAATTAAAGCATCGGACCTTGGATAGGTCCCTCTTCTTCTTCCCTTGTTGCCTCTGTCCCTTTGATGCAAGGGCTACATCCTCCTCCTGTTTATTTTCTTTGACTGTGTCGCTACTACTGCTTTGCCTCTTGGTAAACATCATGATTTCCTCTTGTCGGAGGATTGCCCACATATCCGCCCAGGATGGTAACGCTTCCCTGCCCAAGATGCTTTGGAAAAATGTTTCCCATTCTTCAGCGACTGCATTTAGGGTAGTCCTCACCAAGATCCCCTCATCCGGAGTCGTACCCATGGAAATCAGTTGATCTCGAATAGCCTGAAATTTGAAGAGGAAGGGACCTCTTTCCTCACCCTTCTGAATCTGGAACAACCGCATCTGATTCTCCAGAAGCATCTTCCTTTGGATGGAGCCTCCCTGATACATCATGTCCAAAGTTGTCCACATTTCATTTGTCGTGTTCTTCCCGACAATGTGGCACGACGTGATCTTTGACTCCGTCCATGATCAAGCGCTTTGCTCGTGCTTGATTCTCCTTGAATTTCTTCAGAGGATCTACATCGGAAGGCACAACTAGGACTCTCTCAGCATGGTCTTGATGACGTACTCATCCAGGACTGTCAGGATCCTGGCCCTCCAGATAACAAAGTTGGACATGCCGTCCAACCTATCCTGATCTCTTAGTCCATGAGACACCATCTCTGCTCAAATCTGTCAGAACAGATACTCCTCTCCCTCTATCTCCTGCAACACTCAACAGAAAATTGGATCTAGGTTTCTTGGTGATTAGAAACCCTCTATAGTAGTTGCTCCCTCTGACAACTGATTTCCCTCCTGGAAATCCTCCACCAAAAACAACTGAATCAGTTCTCTACGATCACCCTCCTAATCGAATCTCAGATCTGCTGAGAAATTGTTCTCCTCCCGCTCTTGTCACCTTTGTTAGGCACGATTCTGCACCGACAGGACCTCTGCCACACCAACAACCTTTGAATATCTGAAGCTCTGCTTCCAGACTATGACAAATCTACACAACAACCTCAAAAATGGGACTGTGTCCCTCTGGTTGGCTTCTGCATGAGCAGACTGGCTCAACACAGCCTCTGCGCAGCGCAGGCTGCTCCTGCGTCACTCTGGAAGGCTTTGCGCTACCTCTACGTCATTCAGCTGGATCTACTCAGCCTCTGCATGGCCTCTGTTGGGATTGCGTCCTCTTGGTGTTGCGCTTCCCTCTCTGGAACTCTGCTGCTTCAGCTGCCTTCTTTGCAGCAATCTTCTTCAGCCACGTTGCCGGTGGATCAGCTTGATCTGCAATGTTCTGATACCATGTGAAAGTTTCAAAACAGAAACCCTACTGCAGTATCTAGATCAACTTCACCTACTTGTTTCATTAACATTAACAAGTTATTTAACTGAAATATTCAGAAAAACACTAAAGTAGACACTAACTGCAGCCTAAACATCTACAGATCATTTACTGAACAATGCACACATGTGACAAGATTACACACGATTTTTCGGACAAATGTTCGCAAAAAACTAAATGAGGGAAAATAGGTGCAGCAACTCTAGAGGGTTTATATTATTAAGAAGAATCTGAATACAACATTCTGGCACCAGACATGGTTGGCCCTATAGAGAAATTACACGGTAATAAGTACTTTTCACTCGGAGACAGAAGATATGGCTGTATCACACCCTCAAACGGGATTTACAGATCACGAGCCCCTTCTGGCCCACTAGAAACCTCAGCACTGCCTCTACAGCCTCTGCGTCAGCCCTCACTAGCCAGCGTCACCCTGACTGGTTTTGCGTTGCCTTTGCGGTGCCCCGGCTGGGATTGTTGAGATTTTGTGTATTTGGGTAGCATCGAGTGTGCTCTAGCCCTAAAACTTTGTGGAGGGGCTAAGAAATCCATCACCTCCAAAACCCAGAAAGTGTTTGGATAAATTTCATCTTATGTGTGAGATATTAAAATAATTAATTTTTTTAATGAGGACCCTAAGTATAAACTTAGGGAATTAGAAAAATTAAACTGAATTAATTAAACACATCTGATGAAATGTTCTAAGTGACGTGGATCAAGCAGTCTTTCAATCTTAGTAGTCGATAAGAGAATAAATCACGGCTGTTAGTGTGTCAACGAAAAAGTATAAGAAAAAGGCTTGGGGGTCAGTTGGAGACACACACATGGAGGCTGAGCTGAGAAACTGAGCTAGAATTCTAGGGCAGGGTTTGCTAAGAATTTCCGAAAGAGTTTTCTGTAGCGAGGGGTAGTATTGGTTGAGGGGATGATCTGATCCTGGAGCCAAGAGTCAACAAGAGGCAAAGGAGTAGCAATCAGGAGCAGCGCAGAGGAGCAAGGGAAGCAGCAGCAGCTGCGCAGCGTGGAGGAGCAAGGGAAGCAGCAACAACTGTGTAGCGCAGAGGGCTTCAATCGCTATGCAGGTGCTACGCAAGCCCAGGAGGGGCAGCGCTGCAGCTTCAGGAGGCCACCAAGGTTACGCAGAGGTCTTCCAGGGTAGCGTAAGCACTGCATCACCTAGTCTGGGGTTATGCAGGTCCCTTCTGAGCAGCACAGGGGCACGCAGAGCCTAGCAGGGCTGACGCTGGGGCTTCAAGGGTAGTGCTGGGGTTTCTCGGGCCAGAAATTGGCTGAGTCTTGTAAATCCAGTTTGAGGGTGTGGATCAGTCAAGTTTTTAGTCTCGGAACAGCAGGTATTGTTGCAGATCTATTATTTTCTCTGTCGGGTTAACCAGTTGGGTGTCCAAATTTGTTGTACTTAGATTCTACTTAATAATAATAAACCCTCATATCTGTTGCACCGATTTTCCCGCATTGGGTTTTTCTGGGGATAATTGTCCGAAAAATCTGTCACTTTGTTGAATGAGCGTAATATTCAGTAAATGATCTGTATGTGTGTAGGTTGTTAGTTGTGTTTACTTCGGTATTTTCTAAATATTTTCTGAAAATAACTTGTATAATTTAATCACAAGTAAGAGAAGTAAACCAAGATACTACAGTAGGAATTCTGCATTATTGTATTTAGAAATTTTCACATGGTATCAGAGCGATTGCAGATCAAGTTGAATTTCCAGCAAAATCAGCTGAAGACATATTTTCTACAGGGTAGCAGCAGATCCTGAGACGACGTCTCAGTAGCAAGAAGATGTAGTCCCAGAAAGGGCTACGCAATCCCATCTGGGTGATGCAGAGAATGCAACACCCTCCAGTGGGACGTAGGAGCAGCTTGCGCTATGCAGCCGCTGCACAGAGGCTGTGCTGGACCAGTCTGCTCACACAAAGGCCAGTTAGATCGACGCAGTCTAGTTATTTTTCCTGTTGCGGAGCAGTATTGCCAAGATCCGGAAGAAGTGCCTCAGATCTTCAGCAGTGCTGGTGCGGTGGAGATTTTGCTGGTGCAGAATTGTGCCTAGCTAAGTTAACAAAGAGCGGGAGGAAGACAGTCACTCAGCAGATCTGAGCCAAACAAATCTGAGATTCGATCAGGAGGATTGGAGAGAACTGCTCGATTGTTTTGGCTGAATATTTCCAAGAAGGAAATCAATTTTTAGAAGGAGCATTTACTAGAGGGTTTCTAGTCACCAAGAAACCCAGATCCAGCCTTTTTGTGTTGTCACAGAAAGAGGGAGAAGAGTATTGTTTCCGACATATTTGAGCTAGATAGCTTCTCATGGGTTGAGAGATCAGGACAGGTTGGACGGTGTGTCCAACTTTGTTATCTGGAGGGCCAGGATCCTATCAATCCTGGATGAGTACGACATCAAGAACCATGCGGAGAATATCCTAGTTGAGCCTGCAGATCCTGATCCTCTAAAGAAATTCAAAGAAAATCAAGTGCGGCCTAAGCGTTTGATCATGGACGGAGTAAAGGATCACCTTGTGCCACACATTGCTGGAAAGAAGACGGCAAATGAGATGTGGACCGCTTTGGAGACGATGTATCAAGGAAGCTTTGTTCAAAGAAAGATGCTTCTAGAGAATCAAATGAGGCTATTACAGATGCAGAAGGGTGAGGAGATAGATCCCTTCCTTTTCCAACTTCAGACTATCCGGGATCAATTGATTGCCATGGGTGCAACTCCGGACGAAGGGCTCTTGGTAAGGACTGCCCAGAATGCAGTCACCGAGGAGTGGGAAGCGTTTGTCCAAAGCATATTGGACAGGGCAACGTTACCATCCTAGGTGGACATGTGGGCAATCCTCCGTCAAGAGATCAAGAGAATCACCAAGAGGCAGAACAACGGCAGCGAAACTGTCAAGGTGAAGAAAGAAGAGGAAGACGATGCAACCCTTGCATCGAAGGAACGAAGTTAGCAAGGGAAGAAGAAGAGGGACCTATCCAAGGTTCGGTGCTTTAACTGTGGTGAACTTGCACACTTCGCCAGCACTTGTCCTAAGAAGAAGGACAAAGGAGCTTCTGATTCCAAGGCTGCAATAGAAAAGGACGATGGGAGTGATGATGACGTAGCCATGAGTGCTCATGAGCCACATAAGTGGGGTGACATGGATCTGTAGAGCAGTTACAGATCAAGGGAGCAGCACAGTGCAGAGGCAACAACAATGTAGAGGCTGATGGGACTTCAGCAGCGGAGAGAGGCAGTGCTCACACAATGCAAAGTTGTACAGTGCAGTGGCTTCAGGAGAACAGCGTAAAGTAGCAACTAAGTAAGTTTCTGTGATGGGATGCAACCTGACTTGGTTGTCAACGAGTGGGCAGAAGTCTTTCAGTTGCTTACTTCTCGGCAATTGAGTTGCAGTGCAACAGTTAGTAGTGGCAGTGCTATGGGCAGCATGATGCAACAAGTTGAGAGGGAGCTGCAATACAGATGTGGCAGTGTAAGTGGCAGTGACATGGGCAGCAATACAGAGAGCAGCAGTGCAGTGGATCGAGGGCAGCATGCCAAGCATCAACAACACAGAGACCAATGCCAAGATCTTGTGATACATGGTGTGGATGTATTGCTAGAGCACACTCCATGCTAAGAGGGAGTGTTGAGATTTTGTGTATTGGGGTAGCATCGGGTGTGCTCTAGCCCTGAAACTTTGTGGAGGGGCTAAGAAACACATCACCTCCAAAACCCAGAAAGCATTTGGAGAAATTTCATCTTATGTATGAGATATTAAAATAATTAATTTTTTTAATGAGGACCCTAAGTTTAAACTTAGGGAATTAGAAAATTAAAGTGAATTAATTAAACACATGTGATGAAATGTTCTAAGTGATGTGGATCAAGCAGTCTTTTAATCTTATCTGTCGATAAGAGATTAAATCACGGTCGTTGATATGCCAACAAAAAATTATAAGAGAAAGGCTTGGGGGTCAGTTGGAGACACACACACAGAGGCAGAGCTGAGAAACTAAGCTAGAATTCTAGGGCAAGGTTTGCTAAGAATTTCCAAAAGGGTTTTCTGCAGCGAGGGGTAGTATTGGCTGAGGGGATGATCTGATCCCCGAGCCAAGAGTCAGCAAGAGACAGAGGAGCAGCAATCAGGAGCAGCGCAGAGGAGCAAGGGCAGCAGCAGTAGATACTCTGGAGTTGTGCAGCGTAGAGGGCTTCAGCCGCTACGCAGGCCCAGGAGGGGCAGCACTGTAGCTTCAGTAGGCCACCAGGGTTACACAGAGGCCTTCCAGGGCAGCGTAAGGATTGCGTCACCCAAACTGGGGTTACGCAGTCCCCTTCTAAGAAGCGCAGGGGCACGCAAAGCCTAGCAGGGCTGACGCTAGGGCTTCAGGGGTAGTGTTTGGGTTTTTAGGGCCAGAAATTGGCTGAGTCTTGTAAATCTCATTTGAGGGTGTAGATCAGTAAAGTTTTTGGTCTCATAACAACATATATTGCTGCAAATCTATTATTTTCTCTGTCGGGTTAACCAGTTGGGTGCCCAGATTTGTTGTACTCAAATTCTACTTAATAATAATAAACCCTCATATCTGCTGCACCGGTTTTCCCGCATTGGGCTTTTCTGGGGACAATTGTCCGAAAAATCTATGTGTCACTTTGTTGAATGAGCACAATATTCAGGAAATGATATGTATGTGTGTACGTTGTTAGTTGTGTTTACTTCGGTATTTTCTGAATATTTAGGATTTCTGCATTATTGTTGTCAGAAATTTTCATAGGGACTGCGTCACCCTGGTTGGTGCTGCATTGGCTGGGTCTCCGTCACCCTGGCTGGGCTTACGCAACCTCTGTGCAGTCTGCATGGCGCTGACTGTACTGCATCCTCCTGGTTGTCTCTGCGCTGACTGTTACTCGTTGCCCCTCTGCCTTGTTGTATTATCGGCCTTGGATCAGATCATCCCTCGCCGATCTCTACCCCTCACCGCACTGCAAACTCGTTTCAAATTTCTCAGCAAAACCCCATCCCAAAAATTCGACTTAACTTCCGTGCGCTACCAATGTGTGTGTGTCTCCAACTAACCCCAAGCCTTTCCTTTATACTTTTCGCTTTGGGAAACCAACGACCGTGATTTAATCTCTAATCGACAGCTTAGATTAAAAGACTGCTTGATCCACGTCACTTGGAACATTTCATCACATGTGTTTAATTAATTCACTTTAATTTTTCTAATTTCCTAAGTTAGACTTAGGGTCTGTTATCGCTTGCCGCCTACACCTACCTACAGTTAGTGGGAAAAACCTTCAACCCCACAAGGTGTGGTTGGTGGCAAGGGACTCAGAGAAGGGGCCGTCACCTATTCCCAACTCTCTCCGTTTAAGTTATCTCCTAGGTTAGCTATGGGGGTGGTCTCTAAAGAAAAACTAAGTTAAAGATGTGAGTTTTCTAGGAGAGTTGTTAGAGTTAAATATATTACTTCTTCAGATTTATAAGAAAAAACATGATATGAGCAATAACCATCAATACATAAGATAAGCATGAAACATATGACAAACCAGTGCCTCCAGAGTATTGCTCTTTCAAATGAAAATTTATTTGCTTCAGTGAAATAAAATGCTTTCAAGATAAATAGATTTATGAATCAAAGCATGAGATGCAATTATACTAGATTTGGATGCAATTAATCTTGGTTACTTTTAATATAAAATGCCTAATCTAGGTGAGAAGTTCTTCTCTTGTGCTCTTACCAAGGGGTAAAAAGTGGGGTGACTATAAGAAAGAAGGGGCGAGGGCACAGGGGTGCCATTAACGATACCCGTCCCTTGAATTTTACGAGCCAGCGTGTGCCTTCGTTCCTACAAGGGGACAAGCCACCTTCATAACTCCAGGGTCACACGCTTTTACCTTACTTTGTACCAAATGGAAGAACTTTCCAAGAAAGCCTTTTTCCCCATAATTTATATCAACCAAGCTTATGCTTGGAGGTAAATTTTAAATATGCAACTATTTTAGTATGCAAAGTGAAATGCCTAAATGTGGGTGAAATGCTTCCAATGAAATATGTTAATGACAATGTGCTTAAGATTTGTGATTAGCCCAATATGACATAAACTAGCAATGATTCTCCATAAAACATGTATCAACAATTCAAATGGAAATATTAAAACGGAAACTAGCTCAATGCTTTAAGATACCAACTCACAAGCTTTGAAATGAAAATGATGTGATATGACAATTATTGCATGAAATCATAATCTAATAAGTTGTTTGTGAATGGAATGAGCTAATAAAACGTACACAATTAAATTACTCAAACTAAGTTGCAAATAAATGGATTTGTAAAGGGTTGCTCCAAAGATGTGCGCAAAAGTGAGATACAAAGTTTTCTAATAACTCAACAAGAATATAAAATTGCAACTAGATGACTTGAGATAAAAATTAATGATTAGCATGAAACCATGAAAAAACTAGCTTGCCAAATGAAATGAAAGTGCTATGTTTTTACTTAAACAAATAAAAAAAAAGATTGCACAACACAAGATACAAGAAAATGGATTGGCAAGTTTGCTTGCAAAATAGGAAAATGTGAGTGTTATGTGTTGAGGTTATGCGTTAAATATTCACAACTAGATTAAATTAGCAAACGAAATGATGAATGCAAGTAAATTAGTTGAGAAAATTAGAGACTAGACAAAAGAAAGTTAATTGCTCAAGAAGATTTCCTCTCTCTAAATGAGTAGGTGAGATACCATAGGAAAAACTTCCCAAGCTCCCTCAAGAAAAGTCAGCTCTTTATTAACTTCTTGTTAGAATGAAGAGAGCTTCTTTTATTGTGAAGAAAGGCTCCAATTTCGAGAAGGCTTTTACAATAAATATGAGTTTTATACACTAGAATCCCTTCTTGAGAAAGTAGTGACAATGTTTCGCAAAAAATCAGCAATGGAATACAAGAGAGACACCTCGAATAATATCTTGATACTCTAGCCTCTTGAGATGATGAAATGGCCTAGCTGCTCACGGCGTAGCAGAGGTAAGGGACAGACTTCAAAAGGTCACATTCTAGCAAAGAAAACATGCATCCAAAGGTTCACGGCCTTGGCAAAAATCTGCTCCAAAAGGTGATGACAGTCTACACGGAATTTCGATATGATTTACAGCCTTGACAGTCCAAGTCCCTACCAATGTTAGTAATAAAATACTTCTTGAAAAGGATGTCAAAACCTCTGCAAAATGGACCCAAAAATCGGTGGAGAAAGATGAGAAAAAAAATGTCAAAAGTATTTACAAGTCTACAAGGACTAGACCGATGGTTAGGGAGTATGATTATTATCCCTGTCTTGTCAAAAAAAACATGCTCTTATTAGCAAATATGATCAATGTAAGCACAATATTTATAATAAACGATTTGAATAGAATAGACTCGATCACAAACACAAACCCAAGAGACCCTGAAAACACAAATCGAAAGATAAAACTTTGGGATATCACAATGTGGGTCCATGTTTGTAATATTCCTAATTAGCCTCGCTAATTGGAATATTTCATTTTTGTATAGTTTTGCCTCCTTTAGTTAAATTAATAAATAAAGTGAGAAATAGAGGGTCAACTCAGTTTAATAAAATAAAGTGCTTCCTAGTTGATGAACGTTGTAACTTAAAGGGGAAGGCCTTGGGGGTCCACACACACATGAGGGGAGGCCTCACGTAGGCTCCTAAGGTAACTGCGCAGGTCAAGGAGGAGGTCAAGGACGCAGTTAGGGTTTTAGAGGGAGTTAGCACTATAAAAGGTGGGGTTTTCACTCCATTTGGCATTATTGATATGTTGATGATATTGAGAGCTAGACTTCTGTCTACTTCAGCACGCCGGTTGTTTAGTCGGTCTGCAGCACTGTTTAGTGCGAACTGAGTGTCTCCGGTCGGAGATCTTGCCCTTGGCCCCGGGGGACTTCGAGTGCCTGCTCGGGCAAGGTATTTCCTTCAGTTTCTGTAGGTGATTTGCAGTGGATTTTGGGTGGACGTTGCAGAGGAGCTAGCCCCTTGGAGTGACTGCGCAGTCTAGGAGAGAGGACGCAGTTTCAACAGGGAGGACGCAGTCATTGTTGTGCAACGCAGTTGTAAGGTGATTTGGTGGTGGTTTCAGCGTTTTTCAGTCTTGGGAGATTGTTGTTTCAGCCGGAGGTTTTGCAGGAGGAATTAGGCCCCTTCTCCAGCGTGTTTCTTGAGCTTCTGCGCTGTTCCTGGGAGAGACAACGTTTTTATTGAGGAGGGTTTATTTGGTGGATTTTCGGAGGTGGAGCACTTGCTTCACGGTTTCTGGGTTTTGTCCGGAGGGTTGAGTACAGATAGTCTTCAGATTTTCAGCTCATTCCGGTGAGGGGATCAGCCCCTAGTTCCAGTACATTGCAGCAGCAGCTTTCTACGGCAGTTTTCTCCAGCAGCTAGGACGCAGTCTCTATTGTAGCCATTTCTATTTCTGAGAGGGTCTTCACTTGCCTAGAGCAAGGATATGTGCACTCATTCTGATTATCTCTTGTACCCATATATATGTATTCTCAGATTAATAAAATGGCTTAGCGTTCTGGTATTTTATGTGTACTTGTTCCATATTCTAGTTCCGGCATTTTGTTCTATATAGCTGCTTGTTGTTTTGCTATGTATTACTGTTTATTTCCTGTTGGGGATATTACAGTGGTATCAGAGCATAGATCTGGCTCAGCCTGTGGTCTATGACATCGGGAAAGAGATCATACAGAGGTTTGCTGGAATTTTGGAGAGCAATAGTAGTTGCAGTACCAAAAACGCAATTGGAAAAAGGGCCAAAATATAAAGGGTCAAATTTTGAAGTTTAGAATTAGAAGAAACGTTTTCTGGGTTTTTCTGGGTTCTGGGCAAGGATCACCTTCCCAAATTCCGGGAATTTCCTGAGTAGTTTACAGTGGGTAAATCGGAGGTCGAAGTTAAGTAGCAGTATGGTTTTGCAGCAGCCGTGCAGTTTCTGAGGAGCCTGTAGACACATAGCAGAGAGAGCTGATGGCAAGCGATGATGATGAGTGGAGATTTAGAAAGGCACTCCAACACATGCAGTAAGTGTCACAGAGACTCACTGCGTTGGAGGTTAGTTTTCAGATTGGTGAGGGATCAGGCACATCCCACCATTTGCCGGAGCATGATGCCACTCAGCATATGGCATCACATTCACCCACACGTCCTACCATGCCCACTTTTCTGGATGAAGACATAGGGGCAGCAGCACAGCGAGAGCCGGAGCCGGGCCACATGGGGGACTATTTTGCAGAGTACCAGGCATACGGGCAGGAGTTCATGGAGGCTCTCTCGTTCAGAGACTTTGTCCAGCTCTGACGGGGTAGCAGACCCCGCAACTCTCACAGCAAGAATAGGCACTCACATGACGGGGGCTTGCAGCGCGCAGTGGGCAAATTCCATCTACCGACATTTGACAGGTCATCCAGGCGCTCAGAGAAAGCTTGGGTGGAGAAGTTGGATACCTCTTTCCAGCTTGACCGAGTATCGGAGAGGAAAACCATTAAAATGGCTACCTCGCACTTGGGGGATGAGGACACACAGGGTTGCAGGGAGTTTGAGGTTACACCTAGTGTGACACAGGACTCACCATCATTAGAGACCTCCTTGACCGTGTCGGTTGATATCGTAGTGGAGAAGGTAGAGCCTACCCCAGTAGAGCCATCCACTGAGGTGATGACTGGAGCCATGTCCAAGTCTTCGGGTGGTAGCAGCACACGACAGATGGGTCAGGTATCAGGAGATGTATCCACTATCGATGAGGCACTAGGAGATACAGAGGTATTGGATGATGGTCGCAGGCAGCGGTATCATCGACTTCGGACGGACCTTCGAGCTTTGAGAGGGAAGGCCACGTCAGTACGGGAGGCCATTTTGTTGCAGGACCAGGAGCTGGAGGGCATGAGAGTGGCTTGTGCCGAGTCGGCCGCCAAGTTGGCCCGCATTGGGGAACAACTGGATTCCCTGATGGTACAACCCGAGGGCACATTGCAGCGTCAGATCATTCCCCTTCAGGCATGCATGGATGGGACTAGCAGTGTTGTTGGGTCATCTCTTCCCATTGGAGAGAGAGAGGCAGAGCCACCTAGTCAGATCTCATATGTTGACTTGGATAGCGGTATGAGACAATCAGAGTTGCACAGGGTACAGCATCCACATGTTGAGGTTGGATGGAGAGAGATTTTGAGTTGGTACTCGATGGAGCAGGCTATGGAGATGGTGATGGATCCGAGTGTAGTTCAGCAGGAGTTCCTAGGTGTTGGGCATACAGGGACCCCAAATTGGCATTGGGATCCAGGTGGGATCACCTATCATTTCCCAGGCAGGTCAGTTGACTATGTCTTGGAAGATACAGTTGGCGTAGTAGCAGAGCATGCGTATTCGCTAGGGGAGTGTCGGTCAGCTTCAGTGGCCACCCAGTTTATGGGCAGACTCCCTAGGTTGTCTGGGCATGACATTCATACACGGGATCACGGGGTGGTCAGCACACCTTGGCAGGAGCTTGTCGGAGGAGGTGGCGTTGGCAGGCCACCAGATGGCACCTTGTATGGCGCCAAGGATTCTTCACCTTTGTGTGGGGCACAGAGGACGCAGCGGAGGCGAGCAGTGGTGGTAACACTACTGACACACAGGGAGATTCACATCTCGGACCCCTTGAGGAGGATTTGGAGTGATGATCCTTTCGTCGGCAGGTATAGTGATACGACGGTGGAGACGATGTTACCGATTGGTGGTAGTCCGACATGTAGAGGCATAGCTCTAGGTCATCACATCCAGGGATGTGAGGGAGCCTCTAGCATTGAGCGGGGGATTGCCGGTGGACATGGAGTAGCATGGTGGTGTACCATAGTGTGTGGGACTGCATTGTGGAGTAGGAGTATCCTACATCACATTGAGAGCATGCGGAGAGTGACCGATGCCTGGACACAGTCAGGGCACGAGATGGTACAGGGTGCTACAGCCGTAGCACATGGTATCCAGCAGTATTCAGGGGTATGCCTTAGTGTGCAGTGGCATGTTGAGGAGTCCATGGATGACCGGTGGCTTGCGAGGGTGTACGGTGGGGCACAACAGGGTCTTAGAGTATTGCATCCAGGGAGACTCACAGACAGGGACACTGGCTTACCTTTGGGGGTATTTCACCCAGGATCGATGAGGAGACAGAGGAGCGATACTTGATGGTATCTGTGGGGACTCACACATCCGACACTCTTCTACATCACTCATGGGCACAACTGATTTTGTTGTTGTCCTTTGGCACTTTGGGCGTGAGCAGCAGGGTACGCGAGGTTCACCCAAGATATTTGGATGACACTCAGTACACTAGGCGAGAGACTTCTCAGCAGTGGCACTGGGTTGGTGTGCTAGTTGACGGCCACAGGTTGGGGGATGAGATGATCCTTTGCAGAGGTGGTGCATCAGTTATCATTGAGCCTACGCTTGGGGAGCAGGTCATGAGGGAGACATGCATCATTTTTCCCTCAGGGCATGTCGAGATCATGCATGAGCAAAGGATACGGGGTACAGCAGAGGTAGTATCCCAGTATGTGTCTGGGCTCCAGACACTGTATCGACACTTTGTCGAGAGGGTGGATGGCATGTTCGATGCAGATGAGATGGCGGAGGTAGAACAAGAGGGCATTCCTTCTGTATGCCAGGGTGAGGACTCCTTTTCACATGAGTCCATAGGATCAGTTGAGGTCGCTTCTGGGGAGCGAGGGCAGTCATGCATGGATGGTGACAGTAGACCGGAGCTATATTCTAGTGTCCAGGGTGAGCAGTCATGGGGCTCTGCGAGAGATACTCTGGGTGAAGAGTCACTTGTGACAATTCAGCTAGAGCAGCAGGTGATGGAGCCTGAGTCGACAGAGGAGGACACTACTCACATCAGGCATGATATTCCTTTGAGAGAAAGCCAGATGGGCACTCACATCGAGTTTGTGGTGGATATGTAGCTAACCACGGGGTCAGCCATTGAGGAGGAGCAGTTAGATGCATTGACATCGAGTACGGTGACAGCTGTTGCAGATCCATATCCTCTGGAGGTGTTGGAGGTTGATGGGATTGTTATGCAGGGGGCTAGTAGACAGCAGGAGCTGTTGGATATGTTGGAGCATCCATCTTTGGGTCGACACTGGGATGGGGCGCAGATAGATGTACTCGCAGTCAGCAGAGCTGCAGCGTTTTTAGTGGGTAGCACTCTCCAGGAGTACATCGATGGAGCTTGCAGCATACCTTGCCCACTTTTGCCCATTATAGAGAGAGGGGCTTCCTTCTACAGGCAGCTTCCATTGATAGACAGGGTAGAGCAGTGGGAGTTGATTACAGGTTGGCGACAACATCCCAGGCCTGTTCCATATACCGTTGTTGTTGCTACATCAGATTCTTCTTCTAGGATGGACTGGCTGGAGATCATGAGTTGGTACCCTCTAGATGGTACGGTATTATTCGTAGGGAGCACAGTCGGGCAGGGACCCTTGGACATAACAGAGGTTATAGATTCCAGCTGGCAGGGCAGCACAGGACATCATTTCTTCAGCACTCCATCCCGATTTCAAGAGAGCAGGATTAGCATGGGATTGAGTCAGGACGTGGATTGGAGAGAGGTGATGAGTTGGTATGCAGTTGGAGAGGCAGCATATGCAGTCACAGGTACATCACAGCAGGAGCTCGAGAGCATTGATGCTTGCTGGTGGTCTTCACTGCTTAGAGCATTAGTCATAGCCAGAGGCGGTGCACAGTCCGAGCCGTGGGACTTGTGCGATTATTGGCCACAGTGGCGATGGGATCCGGGAGGACTATTGATTGGCTGGTACCATGAGAGGCCAGTTTGGGATCCTGGCATTGAGATATCCCTTCGTATCGGGGTGATGCAGGAGACAGAGAGGTTTCAGTGGGACCCAGGCACATTTTGCAGTATTGGTGGGGAGCATCAGCTAGAGAGTAGGCTTGTTCAAGCGTTGCTTGAGGACAAGCAATTTTTGCCGGATGAGGATGCCACTTAGGAGAGCGAGCAGATTTTACAGCATCCATCACTTCAGTTGCTTGAGGACAAGCAACGTTTTGCCGGGGGAGACTGTAATATTCCTAATTAGCACCGCTAATTGGAATATTTCATTTTTGTATAGTTTTGCCGCCTATAGTTAAATTAATAAATAAAGTGAGAAATAGGGGGTCAACTCACTTTAATAAAATAAAGTGCTTCCTAGTAGATGAACGTTGTAACTTAAAGGGGAAGGCCTTGGGGGTCCACACACACATGAGGGAGGCCTCATGTAGGCTCCTAAGGTAACTGCGCAGGTCAAGGAGGAGGTCAAGGACGCAGTTAGGGTTTTTGAGGGAGCTAGCACTATAAAAGGTGGGGTTCTCACTCCATTTGGCATTATTGATATGTTGATGATATTGAGAGCTAGACTTCTGTCTACTTCAGCACGCCGGTTGTTTAGTCGGTCTGCAGCACTGTTTAGTGCGAACTGAGTGTCTCCGGTCGGAGATCTCGCCCTTGGCCCCAGGGGACTTCGAGTGCCTGCTCAGGCAAGGTATTTCCTTCAGTTTCAGTAGGTGATTTGCAGTGGATTTTGGGTGGACGTTGCAGAGGAGCTAGCCCCTTGGAGTGACTGCGCAGTCCAGGAGAGAGGACGCAGTTTCAGCAGGGAGGACGTAGTCATTGTTGTGCAGCGCAGTTGTGAGGTGATTTGGTGGTGGTTTCAGCGTTTTTCAGTCTTGGAAGATTGTTGTTTCAGCCAGACGTTTTGCAGGAGGAATTAGGCCCCTTCTCCAGCGTGTTTCTTGAGCTTCTGCGTTGTCCCTGGGAGAGACAGCGTTTTTATTGAGGAGGGTTTATTTGGTGGATTTTCGGAGGTGGAGCACTTGCTTCACGGTTTCTGGGTTTTGTCCGGAGGGTTGAGTACAGATAGTCTTCAGATTTTCAGCTCATTCCGGTGAGGGGATCAGCCCCTAGTTCCAGTACATTGCAGCAGCAGCTTTCTACGGCAGTTTTCTCCAGTAGCTAGGACGCAGTCTCTATTGAAGCCATTTCTATTTCTGAGAGGGTCTTCACTTGCCTAGAGCAAGGATAGGTGCACTCATTCTGATTATCTCTTGTACCCATATATATGTATTCTCAAATTAATAAAATGGCTTAGCGTTCTGGTATTTTATGTGTACTTGTTCCATATTCTAGTTCCGGCATTTTGTTCTATATAGCTGCTTGTTGTTTTGCTGTGTATTACTGTTTATTTCCTGTTGGGGATATTACAATGTTCATGCTCAAGAGTGGGTTGATTCCTTTGAAAATGTCCCCTCACTCTTGAGGCTTGATCCAAAGATATTTTTCTACACAACTTCAAATAAAGTCATTAGATCCACCAGAGTTAAAAAAATATAATGAGAAAGAAAACTTAGAGATTTATATGAAAATCTACTAAAACATTCCCTATCTAAAATAAATCTTTAAAACCAAATATTAGTGCAAGATAGCTCTACACAAATATTTTGCAAGCATATGGAAATAATAAACACAATACTACCAATAGAAAATGAAGATCGCGATCAAGAATTATACCACAACCATAGAAGAATAACACCTCATAGTTGAACCCCAAAGTCTTGTTATTTTGATTGAAAGATGAGTATACAAAGTGGAAGAACCTCTCCAAGCACAAGATCTCGTATTCCGGATCCTTGAATGAGAGCCCAATGGGTCTCTTTATACAAATTTGGGATGAAATCCCAATGGAAAAAGCATCAACAAGTGGCAAATAGTGATAATCCCAAAGCTGGTCAAATTCCTCCAAGTGGCCATCAAACTGCTGTAGGTGTCACTGTAATTTTCCTTGTGCTGGCAGTGAAAATCTCCTCTATGGCTGAGCGTACATCCCTATGGAGCAACTGTGTAACAAGTGTTTATATGAGAAGATAAGACTCACATAATCCGTGGAGGATCCTCACCCAAAACGTTGCTAAACAAATGTCCATTTCCTTTGCTGTGTACAGACAATGTTTTTCCTCCAAATCTGATGCGCATATCTTCCTTTCTGAAGTGCGTTGAGCTGCCTGAGGTGCTGCTTACATGTGTAAATATTTGCTGGGGTAAGTGGAGACCATACTCCATGATTTTTTCAAATAAATATTCAACCAAATACTTCATGCAATACGCTGATTTTTCCTTGCTGTTTTTGTAATGTGCGTATTTCTCTTCAACTTGACTGTGTGGGTTGACTTATCTACGTGGACTTGGAAGCTTGTATTAACTTGCCCAACGCATGATTGAGGTGGGGAAAAAGTGGGGGGACAAGATTTGTCCCATGTGGCATTATCATCCCCCTTTAAATATTTAATTTGCTTCCCCTTATATGCTTTTCATTTTCTTGTCCCTTTTTTATGGACTTTGAAATAAATCACCACTTTTCAAAACTTCACGTGTTGCCTTGTTGACTCAACACTTGGAACCTTTGACTATGGTTGTACCTTCTCAATTGGGCCCCACATGACTTGACACATCATTTTTTACCTTCGCTGAATCTGCCATGTCAAAATTTGACTTATTTTGACTTCGGAAAATTTTCTAAATTTTTCTAATTATTCAATTTTTTAAAATTTTTTTTTTTCATTTTTGCCACTGACATTAGAAAAATCGGCTTTTGAAGGACTATAAATTATTTATTGACCTTCAAAGTGGGTCCTAAGATAATGATGGGCCTCTGAAGATGATTTTCGAGTAGTCACACGCCCCAGACATTTCCGAAGGCCACTTATTTACATCATTTCATAGAAATTAATTAAAAGATCTTGTTTTGCGGGAAATTTTGATTTATTAAAAAATCCTACTTAGACCTTGTCAAACTCCGCGAAATTTCAGAGATGACGTAGCATGGTAATATGCATTGACTCTAGACACTAAGATGCATTAGGGGCTCAACCTTCAAGCCGTCACCCCGGCTTTAGAGTAATGCAATGAGTAAAAAAACCTAGAAAATTATTCGCCACTAAAAAGCAAGAATAATTAACCGAGTAAATAAAGCACTCCAAGGTGTACTCGCTTGATGATCGAGTCCCAACATCCTAGGCCTGTTACATGGGTTTATTCATCATGCTAGTGACATTTATACAATATCCCCATAGGGCTGCGAAGTCTGAGGACTGAAGAAGTAAAATGATAAGGAGAAGAAGTAGAGTTTAAAAAAATATGTTGAACTAATGATATTTGATAGTACACATGTCTTCTGGTTCATCCTTGGGCATGGATTCTTCACATTATCATCAGGTGCCACTCCAATGGGCAACATGGTCCTCATTAAAAGAATTAATTATTAGAATAACTTCCACACGAGATAAAATTTCTCCAAACGTTTTCTGGGTTTTGGAGGTCTCGTGTGTCTTATCCCTTCCACAAAATTTCAAGACTAGAGCACACTCGATGCTACCTCAAAATCTGAACAAATAATTCCACCCTAGCTTTGGGGTGAGTTTGGAGAGATACACTTTGCCGACCATCCTTGTTTAGAAACACAAATGAGTCAGTGATATGAAAAACCTCCTAACATGAAATTATCATTGAAACAATAGGCTTACATAGGTTGTTACATACTTTCATGGTCTTACTAGCATTATTTACATTACAAAACTTGCAGAATGGGTCTACAATGATACAAATAACTACTGAAAGATGATCTGATCACTTGAAAAATCTTCAGCATATTTGCTTCCTTGAACTTTGACAAAAAGTGTACAATAGGCCTTATGATTGTCATTGTACCCTATGATCATCATATTTTTTCTCTTTGGATTTGTAATATTCCTACTAGGAAAATAACGGTAAATATGAAAACATGAACCAGTTACAGCAAATAAAATTTAACCACACATGCAAAAATCAGTACACCAAAGAAACTGGACGAAAATGTTGAGACATTTTATTAATATCAAGAAAACTGGGTACAAGTGAATGAGAACAATGGAACCTGGGCTTGCTTCTGCAAGCTATGCAAAACTGAGGTGAAAGAGTGATGACACAAGTGTTGGAATAGCTCCCCACAAAATCTGCACACTGCCCAAAAAAATTTGTCAACTACTGCTAGTATGGAACTGGAATTCTGCCCTCAATATTGCCCATAAAATTATGCAAAAATAGCCCTAGTCTCCTCTCACCAAACCCAAAAATACCAAAAAAGGGTTCGGGTTGATTCCAGCTAACTCGGAAGCTCCCAAAAAGTGCAAGTTGCCCACTCTGGTCGGTTGTGTGCACTACAGGAAGTCTTCAGATGTCAGATTCCCAATTCCTCCATTGAAATGCCTCCCTAAATCCCTGCAAAAATATCCTTTCGAAATACCTTATCCCATAGTTCCTCCACACTCTTCTTCGTCCAACCCCTACATATCCTTTGCTTAGTGACCTCTACGCACTACCAAAATGAATAAATTCATCCTAGGAAATAACCTCAACTTTTGTCCTGCAAAATGTTATCACTACTCTCGCCTCAATAAGGGAAATCTCTCTGCAAACATTTGGATCCTCCAACCCACAAATGTTGTTGCAATTATGCTCCATGAATTTCCTCTGCGTCCATGAAATGCACAGAGTTGGGTATACTCCTGTAATGAATCCCAAATTAAAGCCCTGAATTTAGCTCCCAAATTACCTCACTAGGGAGACACCTGAAGTTCTCCAAAATGAAGGTGGAAATTCCGCCTGGAATTCCTGTGCTAAACAACACTACTCTCCCTATGCTCAACAAATACAAGAGAGTTCGATTTTTAAGTTAGATAGACAAAATATGCAAAATGAAGGCCTCCTTCCCTTATTTATAATTGTTGGTCCTCTCTCCCTTGGTGGACCCCATCTTCCACAAACTGATACCCCTTTCTTCTCTCTCCTCCTTCACAAGTGTGAATTGACTCTTGGGGATTGATTTGCCTCCTTTTCTGTTGAGATTTTTGAGTGTTGGGGTAGCATCGGATGTGCTCTAGCTCCCAAACTTTGTGGAGGGACTAGAGTACATGAGATCTCTAAGACCCAGAAAGGGATTTGAGAAATTCCATTACGTTTAAGAGAAAAGTAATTAATTAATATTTTTAATTAAGTACCCTAAGTCTAACTTAGGAAATTAAAAGAATAAAGGTAATTAATTTAAACATGTGATGGAAATGACTTAAGTCACACGGATCAAGCTTTCTTTTAATCTTAGTCGTCGATTCAAGATTAGATCACGGTCGTTGGTTTCCCAACAAGAAAAGTATAAAGGAAAGGCTTAGGGTCAATTGGAGAACACACACAGTGGCAGAGCATTGAAACTAAGCTTGAATTGTAGGGCGTGGTTTGCTAATAATTTCCAGAAGTGTTTCAGTTGCAGCAAGGGGTAGTATTGGCGAGAGGGATGATCTGATCCCTGGCCAAGAGTCAGAAAGAGGCAGAGAAGCAACAGTCAAAGCAGCAGCTACACAGCATAGAGGGCTTTAGGTGCTACGCAGGCCCAGAAAGGACAGCGCAAAGGCAGCAGGAGGCCAGCAGAGCTGACGCAGGCCTAGCCAAGGAAGCGTAGGGGAAACGTAACCCAGTGTGGGGTGACGCAGGCCCTTCCTGAGCAGCTCAGGGGCAACCACTGCCTAGCAGAGATGACATAGAGGGCTTCTGAGCAACGTTGGGGTTTTGGAAGACTAAAAAAGGTTGAGTTCTGTAAATCCCGTTTGAGGGTGTGAACCAGTCATATTTTATGTCTCAGGAACAGAGGTATTGCAGTAGACTTTTATGTCGGGTTTGTTACAAGTCAGTGGAAAAAGCCTTCAACCCCACAAGGTGTGGTTGGTGGCAAGGATCTCAGAGAAGGGCTTTCACACTTATCCCGACTCTCTCCATTTTAGCTCTCTCCTAGGTCAGCTAAGGGGGGTGATCCCTAAAGTGAAGAAACTAAGTTAAAAGGATGTGAGGTTCTAGGAGAGTGTTATAGTAAAGATGGATTACTTTTAAGGATTTATGAGCAAATATGATGTGAGCAACATGAAATAATAATGACAATCAAAAACCACAAACCAGTGCCTTATACAGAATTTTTTTGACATTTGAAATATATATATATTTGCTCAAGAAGTAAAATGTAATGCTCTCAAAAATTGAAAGCAAAGTAACCCTCAAATGCAAACAAAAGATTGTTAGCACAAGATATTGCAAGATACAGAAAATGCCTTTGAGATAATCAAATTTGGGAATCAAAACATTGAAACATATCTTGCCAAAACTCCACAATTAGTAATTAGCTCGGAAAATGTGAACAAGGAAATGCCAAATGTGAAATTAGACTTGAAACATAAAAAGAAAGCACTTTTTAAGAGGATTACAATACTTGCTTTTGAAATAGACTTTGCATATGAAAACTTAAGTCCATCAAGAGACAAGTAAAGTAAATATGACGGATAGTGCTTTTGGTTAATTTTATTATTAGTTACCTCTACAACAAGATCGCAAATGAACTCTTCAATCCTCAGACCTCACCTTCGCCCAAAGATATGGATCCCACAGTGAGGAGTCAATAGAGGGGTAGAGGGTCCCTAAGATGTCTATTCAACCAACTTATGTTGGAGGTAAAATTTTAGTGAGTGTTGATTGTCCCAATTAAATTGCTACATGCAATGTTTCAAAAGAAATAAAAAAGAGATTGTGTTCATTGCAATAACAAATTAAACTTGAGAAGCAAGAATGGAAATAAGCTCATATGTGTTGCACCAATAAATGAAAGTAGGCAAGTTACGTGAAATAGATTTTCTTTATGATACAACTGTTTCAAGCGAGAGATAATGCTCCAATAGTTACCAAAATATGTAGCATAAATGGACCAAACAATGAAACATGTGCCTAAATAACCATGAAACAATTAAAACTTGCCCATAATATAAATCGTTCATACATAAAAGAGATTTGCTCAAGTTTGCAAATTTTGGAACTTATGCATGTTAGAATTTTTAGACACAAGATTTAGTGAATGAAATGTGGAGTGAATATGTTGTTAATTTTAAGCATGAATGCAATGGAAATAAGCATAAAAGAGACTAGAAACAAAGTCAATCCACCCACAAAAGGTCCTTCCTCTTCAATTGAGGAAGGGGGATGCCATGGGAAAAACTTCCTAAGCTCCCTCAAGAAAAGTCAGCTCATTATTATTAAAAATGAGGCCCTCTTATAGAAATGAGGGGCTTGTGAAGGGCTTACAATATGCGCTTTAAACTTACTCTTTCCCAAAGTTACAAGTGTAAGATTTTAAATATTTACTTGTGAGATATTACAAACTAAAGGTTTAAAGCCTTGAGGTGAATGGTGGTTACAATTCCTCAAAAGAATGAGGCTTTAGAAGAAGAGGTGAAGTGATAAGGAGGAACTTGGACTTGAGGTTCCAAATGGAAAAGTGTTCCTTAGCTTATGCTTTAACTCCCTTTCTTCAAACTTGGATTTGCTTCCAAGAACACCTATAGGAAAGCAAGCAAAAGAGTTAGCATGCAAAAGAAATAGTGCTGAAATATGAGGGGAAATCACATGCATGAGAAGGAAAAAAGTTGGAAACTCAATACAAGTATAAAATAACTTTATATTACAAATTCCCTCACTAAGATCAGCTTGAAAGAGTTGATTTAGTGAGTGAGAGTTAGGATTTAAATCCAACAACTTAGCCTCAAATGCTGGATAAAATCAATGTGCACAAATGAGAGAAACAAATATATGATTTTTTAGAGATGGAAAAGAAGAAAAGGACTCATGAAACCCCCTTTTAAATAGATCCCTTGATGTCTTATGAGATTGTTGGCTTGAACAAATTGTGGGATCTTTGATATCCTTGGAGGTGACTTATTCCAACTGAAGAAGTCTTCACACTCCAATAGACTTAGCAACCTGTCCTTTGAACACACAAATCTTTGCAAACCAATTGTCAGTGCAAAAGAAACTTGGCATATAGAGGCGACGTTGAGCTTGTCATTCAACCGAAAATAACAATCTACAACAAGAGCACAAAATATACCAAGCCTAAAGGAGATCTGAGAAAGCTACAAATCTACCCTCCCTAGACAATAGTGCCCTCAGGCAAATGCACAAATAAAACCAACTAGATTGCAATATAAAATCAAATGAATAACAACATCAAATGAAACAGGTATACCTCATCAACCAAAGAATGCACCACAAGAGAAGCTAGTAACTCCAAAGACTTTCCTTTATTTAGCTCAATAACGATATCGGCATAGTAACAATACGCAGAAGCTTGAAAAAACCATGATTACAATGAGAGCCCAAGGCTCAATTTATACAAAAACTGAAGAAGATCTCAATGAGGAACCTTATGACAAATGGAGAGGTGAAGATAATCCCAATGCAAAAACGAATTTTCAAGTGGTTGTAAGAACTGTTGTAGGTGGCATGAACTGCTGATAGGTGTCTTCAATTAACTCTTTTGGCCAACCTATCACTTTGAGGATCTGTGTACTAGCTCAATTTCTGTCCATGTGTTGAATATGTGGACTTGAGTGGGAGCAATATCCCACTAAATTAGTCACCAACCGAAATGCAACAGAAATGTGCCAACTCTGCTCATGTATATAGCTGCCAAACAGGAACAGTGTATGGGTGAACTGCTAGTGCGCTGACTGTTGTATATGTTGCCTAGAGTTTGAGATAGACAACTGCCAAGAGTGCGTACAAGTGGATGGAGAGAGCAGCAAAGTAAAGTGGGGACATAAATCCATCAAATCCTCAACTAAATCTATCAAAAAAATCTTTGCACCATACACTGATTCCTTTGTTAATGCATTGAATTTATGATGGGCCAGCATACAAGTGTAATATTGGTGGAACAATATGGACACAGTACGCCATAATAGTCTCAACAAATATTTTCCATATCGTTCCATAGTCTCTCTAAGTAAATGTGTTGATTTCCTTGCTGTGTGGAATCTCCTCTTGTTGGGCTGCGTTAATATTTCAACTTGATAGGTGCATTTTTATCCTTTGTGAACCATGCGTTGAAATAAGATGGAGAGAATGAGGTGGGGTCCATTCCCCACTCATTTCTATAAATTTTAAACTTTGGAAAACATCTTATCCCAAATTAAATTAAAATTTCATCTTTAGAAAATTTGTGGGCCTCTAAATCTTCAACGTATTTCCTCCTTGCTTATTTGGTACTTGGGTTGTGGGCCCTTGGACGCCCCATCCACCTTTTAATTTAACCTTTGGTTTCACCTTCATTTTCCATGTCAAACATTGACCTATTTCGACTTCGAAATTTTTTAAAACTTTTTCCAACTTTTTTTTCTCATTTTTTCTCATTTTTGCCACCAACATTAGAAAAATCGGCTTTTGAGGGACCATACGTCGTTTTTTGACCCTCAAAGTGGGTCCTAGGATAATTCCGGGCCTCTGAGGATGATTTTCAAGTAGTCACACGCCCTAGACATTTCTTAAGACCACTTATTTACATCATTACATAGAAATTAATTAAAAAATCTCGTTTTGTGGGAAATTTTTAATTATTAAAAAATCCTACTTAGACCTAGTCAAATTCCGTGAAATTTCAGAGATGACCTAGCATGGTAATATACATTGACTGTAGACACTAAGATGCGTTAGGGGCTCAACCTTCAAGCCGTCACCCTGGCTTTGGGGTAATGCAATGAGTGAAAAAACCTAGAAAATTATTCGCCGCTAAAAATAAGGAATAATTAACCAAGTAAAAAAAGCACTCCAAGGTGTACTCGCTTACTAATCAAGTCCCAACATCCTAGGCCTGTTACATGGCTTTATTCATCATGCTAGTGACATTTATACAATATCCCCGTAGGGCTGCGGAATTTGAGGACTAAAAAAGAAAATGATAAGAAGAAGAATTAGAGTTTAAAAACTCTGTTGAACTGATGATATCTGATGATTTCTGATGGCACAAGTGTCCTCTGGTTCATCCTTGGGCATGGAGTCTTCACATAATCATCAGGTTCCACTCCAGTGGTCAACAAGGTTAACCAGTAAGGTGCCCAGATTTGCTATACTCAGAATCTACTAAATAATATAAACCCTCCAGCAGTCAGAAAATCGGTTTTTCCGCATTGGGTTTTTCTGGGGACAGTTGTCCAGAAAATCCCATGTCACATTGTCATTGTGCATGTATTTAGTTTAGATATGTATCTATGTAGGCTGTTAATGTGTTTACTTCGATGTTAATGCTAAATAATTCAAATTAATAACTTGATTAAGTAGGAGAAGTAAATCAAGATTTAACAGTAGCATTTCTGCATAAGTAATATTAAGAAATTTTTACATTTTCTAGCCCCCACATTCCACTGAAGTTGCAATTTGTCCTTTTTCTCCTAAGCCCAATGCCAAAAATGCCTCCAGAACCAATATTGTCAAAATTGTGCTATTCCTAAATAATTTAGGAAATTGGGGATATCATAGGATCTAACTTGGTTCTTTTTTCATCTGGAATTCAAGAGTAGGTAATAGAACCAAAGATTTTAAGATGGTTGACTCTGGGCTTTCTTCCAAACCATGCTTCCTTTGGAGTCTTTTGCTTCACCACAGTCAGTAGAGATCTATTCAACATGTATACTATTGTGAATATTGTGTCAGCCCAAAAATTATTCAGAACACATGTATTTTCAACATACACAACCATCTCTATGATAGTGCGGTCCCACCTTTCAACCACTCCATTCTGTTGTAAAGTGTAAGGTGTGGTGAACTATCTTTTGATCCCATGTTTAGCAAAAAAGTTACCAAATTCTTTGGAACAAAATTCACCACCACTATCAATCCTAAGAGAGGTAATGTGACAACCTGAATTTTTTTCTACTAAGGCTTTAAACTTTTGAAATTCCATAAACACATTAGATTTTAATTTTAAAAAATACACCAACATTTTACTATTGTAATCGTCACCAAAAAAAGGAAATAACTAGCACTGATGGTTGATGTCATGTTCAATGGTCCACAAATATCTGTATGATGTGAAAATTTCTGAGCACATAAATCCTACTGCTAATTATTGATTTACTTCTCCTACTTGATTTATTTACACAATTTATTTAACTGAATATTCCAAAAACATCGAAGTACACACAAATAGCAGCCTACACAGATACATATCATTTACTGAACATCACGCACATATGACAAATGACACAGATTTTTCGGACAAATTTCCCCGGAAAAACCCAATGCAGGAAAACTGGTGCAACAGCTCTAGAGGGTTTTATTATTATGAAGAACCTGAATATAACATTTTGGGCACCAAAACTGTTTTCCCTACAGAGAAATTACATGGCAGTTGTACCTTATCACTCGGAGACAGAAAATATGGCTAAATCACACCCTCAATCGGGAATTATAGATAACAAGCCCTTTTCGGCCCACTGGAACCCTAGTGCTGCTCCTCCAGCCCTTGCGTCAGCCTCTACTAGCCAGCGTACCCACTGCGTCACCCTGATTGGGTCTATGCTGCCTCTGCGTTGCCCTGCCTGGGCCCTGCATCACCCTAGCGAGGTCTCTGCTGCCCCTGTGCTGCCCTGGCTGGACTTGCATCACCCTGACTAGGCTTACGCTACCTCTGTGCAGTGCTCTGCGTGGTCCTGGTTGTACTACGTTCCTGTGGCTGGCCTTTGTGCTGCCTGGTACGATGTTGCCTCTCTGCTGGTGTATTCTCGGCCTTGGATCATATCATCCCTTGCCGATCTCTGCCCCTCACTGCACTGCAAACTCACTTCGAAATACTCAGCAAACCCCGCCCTAGAATTTCGACTTAACTTTAGTGCATCTGCTATATGTGTATCCTCCAACTAACCCCAAGCCTTTCCTTTATACTTTTCTCGTTGGCAAACCAATGGTCGTGATCTAATCTCTAATTGATGGCTAAGATTAAAAGAATGCATGATCCATGTCGCTTAGAACATTCTCATCACATGTGTAAATTAATTCACTTTAATTTTTTAATTTCCCTAAGTTAGACTTAGCGTCCCCATTAAAAAATTTAATTATTTTAAAAACTATTACACCAGATGGAATTTCTTCAAACGCTTTCTGGGTCTTCGAGATCTCATGCGTTCCATCCCCTCGTCCAAGTTTCAGAGCTAGGGCACACCCAATGCTACCCCAAAATCTCAACACTCCCTCTTAGCGAGGAGTGTGTTCTAGCAATCCTTCCACACTGAAGCATTGCTCCTGATCTCTGGCATCGGTCTTTGTGCTGCTGATGCTTGACCTACTGCCCTCCATCCACTGCATTACTTCTTTCTGCACTGCTACCCATGTCTCTATCACTGACACTACAACATCTGTAATGCAACTCCCTCTCAAATTGCTGCATCATGCTGCCAACTGTTCCACTGCAACTCAGTTGCTGAGAAGTAAGCAATTGAAGGACCACTACCCAATCACTACAGGCAAGTCAGTCGGCCTGCATCTCATCACTGAAGCTCCCTTGGCTGTTGCGCTGCAGCTACTCTACACTGTGTAAGCACTGCCCCTCTGCATTGTTGAAGTCCCATCAGCCTCTGTGTTGTTGTTGCCTCTGCACTGCGCTTCTCCACTCTACAGTGACCCAGCTCTGCCTCTGCTTCATCATGATTTTTTGCACCCACTGCTCCAGTCATCCTGCTATTGTCTTAAGGCTTCCATAGCTCGTATGTGATCCAACAGTCTGGGCACCTCAAGGATCCTGCCTATCCATCTGTAGCTTCTCTACAAATCAATATCGCCCCACCTCTTCTCTCGAGGCACATGAGCACTCATAGCCACATCATCCTCACTACCACTATCCCATCTAGTTGTTGTTGTGGAAATTTCTGAATCCTTACTCTTTATGCAGAAATTATTACTGTTAATATGGTTATGCTCCTCCTACTTAGACAAGTTATTAACTGAATAAATTCAAGTTAAAATCGAAGAAAAACACATAACAGATCTCTACCAATCCAGATCTAGAACAAGTTCATGCACACATAGACAAAGTGACAGTTATTTCTGGATAAATAGTCCCAGGAAAAACCCAATGCGGGAAAACCGGTCTCTAGCTACTGGAGGGTTTTATTATTAAGAATTTTTCTGAATACACAATCTGGAAAACCCGACAGAGAATATACTAGATCTCTAGCTCACTGGCTGATCTAAGGCCAAAATAATGATTGATCCACACCACCACTTACAGACTCTCAAATTTGAGGATTAGGCTTAAACCCGATCGCCTAAAGCCACAGTCGCTTTGCTTCCTCAAACCCCTCAACGCCTTCTTCGGAAGAGACCGGCAGCTGCACTTTGATTAAGGATGCAAATAATTACGTTGTTCGAAAGGTCCTGCGTAATTGAGGTTTCTCCGACAATCACGTTGTCCTTGGAGGGACTGCGATGTCCTTGTTGTTGCTACCGCCTCCTCTTCCTCGTTGTCCTTGAAAGACTCGCTCTGTGTATCAGACCCCTGACTCGCATCATCCCTCATCACCTCTCTCTCAGCTAAACAGCTTTGTGGCTCTAGCTGACCCTGCCTGGGAATTCTCTTAACTTCGCTGTTTCACCTCTCATGTGTCTTTATAAATGACCCCAAGCCTTTCCTTTATACTTTTCTCGTTGGGAAACCAACGACCAAGGTTAAATCTTTAATCAATGGCTAAGATTAAAAGAAATCTTGATCCGTGTGACTTAAAACAATTTCAGCACATGTTTAAAAATTCACTTTAATTATTTAAGTTCCCTAAGTTTTAACTTAGGAAATACATTAAAATAATTAATTAATTTAATATCTCCTAAACCAGATGAAATTTCCCAAATCCATTTATGGGTCTTGTAGATCAAGTGTACTTTAGTTCTTCCTCAAAATTTGGGGACCTGTAGCACAATTGATACTATTCCCCAAATACATAATAAAAATCTCAACACTCCTCTTACATCTAATAGTGCTCTACAATATAGACTACACTTATGTATTACAAGATTTTTACAATTTTGTTTGTGTCACGATGTTTATTCATTGCCACTCAACCTGCACACCTGGTTACCATTCTCAGATGATGTCCTGTTTTCACTCCTCATCTCTGCCATCATACCTCCTTACCCAGCCCTTTCCTCAATATGAAGCGTATCTGTAAGGCTCTCATAGCACTGCCATCATTTATCTGTCATCCCAACACCACTGTTGAGAGAAATAATCCATCTTCCCCGCTAATTCTTGATGTGACAAGTCAAGGCCACATCCTCATCAACGAAGCCCATAGGGTCGGGCAGACTACGTGCCGTGCATTCAGCACGGATGCGCTGCGCCTTTGCTCCGTGTGACCAAAACTTCTCCCCACACTTCGATTAAAGTCACATCACCTTCCTTGTGTTGAAATCTATCACGCGTCGCTCGCACTCCGTTATCCTCTCAAAGCCCTCTCACACACCGGTCTCCGCACCGCACAAGCAACTTTGACCGCGCCGCGGTCGCACTCACCCCCCGCGCCCGCCCGTTTCCCACATCGTTGTTGCCTTGCTCGCGCTACTACCTTCGCTCACGCCGTTGTTTCGTTCGCGCTCGTTTCTTCCGTGCCTTCGGACCCGCCCGCTCTCGCTTCATCCGTGATTCATGCACCCACCGTCTTACTTTGTCTCGCTAGTGTCTTAAGGTTGTCGTAGCTTGCATGTCATCTAAGATATGAGTTATTTCACATCCCGCCCTCACTTTTCATGGAAGACTTACATATCCATGTTACCCCACCCCCATGGTTCATGAGCACTGCGTGTTCACTGTCTCCTTGAATCTATCATTCACTATGTCTTTTTTTATTAAGAAGAGCTGTTTCTTTGTCCTTTCTTTTCAGATAATTGTCAAGAAATTGTCCCGTCTACCATATCTCCATGACCCTGATTCCCGAGAGATCCTTCTTCTTCTATGGCTACCTCTTTGATGCCAAGGCTCATTCGCCATTCTTCTTCATTTTGCTCATCGTTAAAGATCGAGAAGCCGCTTCTGGTGAATTTGCGGAGTTCTTCTTGACGCAAATTGACCACAAGCTGCTCAATCAGAGGTCCGCTCTCGCCCAAGATACTTTGGACAAATACTTCTCACTCATCTGATCATAACAGGAAGTACCCCACTATCACATCATCATCCACCATTGTACCCGCGGTACCACCATCTTTGATTAATCTATTCTAAGAGGAAATGTTCCATATGTTCTTCCCTGTCATCAGTGAATGACTTCATCTAAGTCTCCAATAGTATTTTTCGGAATATATTTTCTCAAGGCTGTGGAAGTCAAGGCTTCCACATCTCATGGCTGTCTTTCCTACCACGGTGGTACAATATGGTCCTTGATTCCATCCATAATCACCACTTGGCATGCCTGGGCAGCCTCATTATAGCTCGAAGGAGATCCAGACCGTCTGGGTGGCCTTGAATGTTCTGTGATGGTCTTTAAGATTGTATGCCACAAGGATTATTAGGATCTCGTCTTCCAAACCTTAAAAGCTTGAGAGGCCATCCATCTCATCTCGATCACGAAGTCCATGAGGAGCCATCCGTCGAATGTGTTCGAACTTCATCTTTCCTTTACAGAGAATTGGATCTAAGTGCTCCTTGTGAAATGGTGGACCTTCTGTTTCTTCAACAAATCTATTCTCCTTCTGGAAATCACCAAATCAAATTCCACATTCAGCCTTCTTCTTTGATCTTCTAATCAAACTCAAAGTTTCCTTTGGTTAGAAACTTCTTGAGAAGTTGATCTCCTCCCACTCTTTGTCACTTGTGCTGCTGCTGGAATATCTGGCACCTCCTTAAATTTAACCCCACTAGCACCTTTTGAATTTATTTCTCGTAGTCTTTTCTCGGATCTCGACAGATTCAGAGATTCAATCACACCTCACAGGCTCAACTGTTCCGCGCGCGTTGTTTCTTGGAGCTCGCTCCCAGCATCATGGGGCTGCTAGGATACAAATGTTAGCCGTCGGGCTACCCTTCCCTCCCGCAACTGCTTCCAAACCGCGTTGTCCTCTCGCATCCGCATTTCTGTCGCTCACCGTTTTCTCGGCACGGAACCTCGCCCTTCGCTGTGACCCTCCTAGATCCTAATTGTCTACGGTCATGTGGAGCTCTAATCCTTACTTTTTACAAGAAATTATCGTTAATCGTTATGCTCCTCCCACTTAGACAAGTTATTAACCTAATAAACGGTTAAAAATCGAAGCAAAACACATAACAAATCTCTACCAAATTATCTGAACAAGTTCATGCAATAATAGAGAAAGTGGTTATAGTTATTTCTGACAACAGTCCTGAAACCCAATGCGGAAAACCGGTTCTAATGGCCGGAGGGTTTTTGGATGATACAATTTTTCCATAAACAAATCCGGGATCCTGTGGACCTGGAAAACCCGACAGAGAATATATTTTGCAGATTCATGTGTTACTACCCGCTCATCTAGGGCCAAAATAATGACCCATCCACCCCCAAACAGATTTACAAGAACTCGGCCCAAGATTAGGCCTAGGGTTCTCGCGGTTTCCCCGAAAGCCACCCGTCGAACCTCTCAAGCTCTCAAACCTTTCTTTAATACTTCTCTTAAAAGAGACCGCGTTGTCCCCAACCGGCAGGACGCAGCTCACTACGCCACTCGAAGGGTTCCCGTACAACAGGGTTTCTCATTGAAAATCACGCCTCTCCTTGAGACCGCGTTGGTCCCCATTGCCACGCGCCCTCCTCTGGCCGTCCTTGATTTTATCTTCCCGCCCGTGTATTCTAGACCTCAAAAGATCGCACCATCCCCTGGCCTAAATTCCCCTCTTTGCCGCCGAAACATCTTCCCCCAGTGGGAGTTTTATAAAACTCGTCCAGAATCCTTAGCTAGTTTCTGTTTCGCCTTTTGTGTCTTTACGAAATGACCTCGTTTTCCTTTATATTTCCTTTCGTTGGGAAACCAATCCACAAGATTAAATCTTTAATAAATGACAGAGATTAAAAGAAAGCTGATCTTATATAGACTTAAGACAATTTTCATCGACATGTTTAACAATCTACCTTAATTACCAAGTTCCCTAAGTTTTAACTTAGAACCACATTAAAATAATTAAATTATCTACATTCCTCATAAAACCAAGGAATGCAGATCTCATTTTCAGTCTGCAGATCATGTGTACTCTAGTCCTTCCTCGTACCTGGGACCCTGGGAGCACAATTGATGCTACCCCAAATACACAAAATCTTAACAGTTGTTGCCTTGGAATCAAAAGATTCCTTGTCCTTCCTCTATGCATATGTCACAAAGTGTCCAAGTTCGCCACACCAAAGCACTGCATCCTTGAGTAGTCCTTCTTCTTTCCCTTGTTGTCGTTGTCCTCGGATGCTAGGCCCGCATCCTCCTCCTCCCGCCCACTTTGCTACCCGCACACCCTCTTGGTCATTCGTCGATCTCCTCTTGCTCAAGGATATGCCTCCACATGCACCCCAACTAGAAATTGTGCTCTCCCCCCAAAACAAGCTGGGGATAAAGTGTCTCTCAATTTCATTAGTGACCGTATTCAGGGCAGTTTCGCTCAAGATCCCTTCATCCGTAGCGTTCAACAAGCACCCCACCATCCCTGACAGTCTCAATCTGAGAATGGATTCATCTCTTCCTCCCCACATTCCAGAACATCCTCATCCGGCTCTCAGAAGCCATTCTTCAACAAGTGACTGTTGCCTTTACGCGCCAGCTCAAAGTTGTCCATATCTCCTCATTTATCGTCTTCTCTCGGGCAATGTGTGGGACCATGTGATCCTCACCCCATCCACATCACGCTTGTCCTTGTGTTCTATCTTCGTTGAAACTTCTTTCTGTAGGCACATTCATACCTGGCCGCATAGCTAAAACATTTTCCAGATGGTCTCTTGCATGTCATCTTCCCAGGATCAGACAAGACATGGCCTTCCGTATCGCGAAGCGATGCATCGTCCAACCTATCCGACGCACAACAGCCTGCGTACGAGGCCATCTAGCTCAAACATTTGAAGCTGCACTCCCCTCCTCCACCTGTCCGCCACACCAACAGAAGACCAATCCAGGTTTCTTGGCACGAGAACCCTCTAGAGCAGCTGCTCATCTCAACATCGAATTCTCCCGAAATCCTCCGCCAAATCTTTGAACCGGCCCAACACTCACCCTCCTAATCTCCAACCTCGATTCATCACAAATCCTGGCCTGAGCGATCGTTCTCCTCCCGCTTTTTGTCACCTTTGCGCAAAATACTCACACTCTGGCGATGAATGCATCCCTGCTGCTACCGTGTTGGCCTCTCGAAGATCAAAAATCGTACCTGAATCTCTCACAAACTCACCCAGCCCGAATTGCATCACCGTCCGGTGTCGTGCTTCCACCGTACGAGCGACCGGGCCACGTCCCTCTCCCCGGGTGTCGCGCGAACTTCTCCGCGAGCGGCCTGCTTCTGCCAGTCTCTCTCGTTGCACCGTATTTCCGCGCCACCCCTGCGGTTTTGCTGTCCCTATGTTGCATTGCCTCTTCCCGACTGCTGTTTTTCCTAATCGCCCTTCCCAGCAATTATCTTCAATGCTTGCTTATGTTCACCTTGATCTGTTGCATTGCTTTGATACCACAAAAATTATGACACTAAATCCATTAAATCTGTTTATTTATTTCTCCTACTTTGATTTATTTACACAAGTTATTTAATCCAATATTTTGAGAAAAACTTCATAAACACAAATAGAAACCCACACAAATATAGATCATTAATTTGAATATCGATGCATATATGATAAATGACACATTTTTTTTACGTCCTTTAAAAACCCAATGCAGAAAAACCTATGGTAATGGGCTCAGAGGGTTTTATTATTATGTAAAATTTAACACAACATTCGGGTACCGTAAACGCTTCCTATAGAGAAATTACACAGCTTCAGCTATACTCTTGGTCATCGGGAGACATAAAATATGTTGAATCACACCTCAATTGAGAATTACAAGATAAAGAGCCCTTTCTCACCACCTGGACCCCAACGTCTCTCCTCCAGCCTCTTGTATCAGCCTCATTAACAAAGACATCACCATCACTCCTCGACGAGGTTCAGACGACTCTGGCGCCTGGGACCCTGCTAGGCCCCTCTGCCCGCTCATCGTCCCCGGGCCGGGGCTCTCGCGCCACCCTCACCGAGTCTCGCTGCTTGCCTCCCGGTCCCCCCGGGTCCCGACCGTCCTTTTCCCCGCCTGCTCGCTTCCCCGGGCGATGTTGTCTTCCGTCGTTGCTTCCCGCCCGGACTCACTCATCCCTTGCCATCCCTCGCTCACCGCACCGCAAACTCATTTCGAAATCCCTGCAAAATTCCACCCCGACAATTTCGACTTTGCTTCATAACCAGCTATGTGTATTTCAACTAATTCCCAAGCCTTTCCTTTATACTTTTCTCACTGCAAACCAATGGTCGCGGATTCTAATTCCTGACTGACACTAAAATTAAAAAGAATGTTTGATCCACGTCACTTAGGAATATTTCCTATCACATGTAATTAGATTCATTTTACTCTTAATTTTCAAGTTAGACCAGGGTTCACTTTAAAAATTCTTAATTATTTGAATAACTATTACGACCGATGTAATTTTCTGCAACCTTTCTTCTGGGTTCTGGAGATCCTATGTTCCAACCCTCCACCAAGTTTCCCGAGCTGGAGCCAACAGTCCCCATGTTGCCCCCAAAAATCCTCAACACATGAGCGAATTGAAGGACTCTCTATCATCACCACACTTTTCATTCATCAAATGTTGTTATTTGCTACTTTTCTCCCTGTCATGTTCACAAACCCCGTAATCTATCGTTTAATGTTTAAAATCTCATCTACCACATTTCTCTATGGCACCAATATAATGTTGAGGCCCCACTTCGCTGCCAGTGTATTCACATTTGGAGTGCATTTTATTGTTGTGAATGCTCTCCGACTTTTTCAATATCCAACAATCTAAGCAATCTGTGGTCCTCGACACCAAGAACAATAGTCTTCTTAGTCACCTTGCCAACCATGTAGCACTTGTGACCTAAAAGTTGATAGCTATTTGAGGGCAATGCTACATAATTTGACAAACTAAAAGCAATTAAGTTCTCATCTAGTATATATATTTAAAATATTTTTTGATCATTTTTCTCAGCTAAATCTCAAGATATTTCATTTCTGAATGACTATATAATCCTCTCGACCACCAAAGACATTGCATCCTTGGAAAAACAAGACATGTCCATTGTGAATTAGTCCTTCTTGTTAATGGAATTACTTTATGCACCTTGATTAATGAACCAAATTGATGACATTAGCTGATCTACATGTGTTATTTCCATTGTGAAAATTTCAGGCACTACTTTTAGCAGAACTCTACCCAGATCCCTCACATACTCTCCTACTTAATCAAGCGATAATGCCGAAACGATTAATATCAAAGTAAAAGCATACTATATTTTCTACCTGGCCCAGACCTACAAAAGATACGTGCACACAGTATTAAAGTGACACAAGATTTCTTCAGATAATTATTCCCTTATAAACCCAATGCGGGGAAAACCGCCTAACGGTCGTGAGGGTTTATATTATTAAGGTTTCCAACACAACAAATTTGGGGCACCTTAATAAAGAATCCGCAGATAAAACAGAGATTTGAAACTTCTGTTGTTTTGGGAGACCCAAAAATTCCGACCGATCGACACCCCAAACGAGACGAGACTCAACTACTCTCTTTTCACCTCTGTAAACCCTCAAAGATTGCCCTAAAGCCCCGGGTTAGCCCCGGCAGCTCGCGTGCCTCTCGTGCTGGCCTCCGGACAGGCGGGGAACACCGTGATCGGGTGACGCAGTCCCCACGCGCCGCCCCGATGGCCTCTATTTAACCCCCTGGAGGTCTCCCTGCTGGCTCAGCACGAATGGCCTCTTCCGGCCCAGGCCACACCTGCGCAGCGGCCTGGCTCTCCCGCCGCGCGTCATTACTTCCCCCTCCTTCCCGGGCGCCTGCTCCCTGTTGCCGCTCTCTCTCGCCTTTCCTTGTTTATTCTTGCAGCACCGTACCCAAATAATCCCCGAGCCAATACTATCCCTATCTCACCAAATATCAAATATTCTTAGCAAATCCGCTCCATCTTCTCTACTTAGGTCTCTAACAGCCTGGCTTCCGTGTATGTTCTCCAACTCACCCCAAGCCTTTCCTTTATATTTCTGCTTGCCAAACCACCACTGCTGATTCATCTTGAATTATTGCCAAGATTAATAAGCTTGATCCATGTGACTTGAGTCATTTCCATCACTTGTTTTAATTAATTACCTTAATATTTTAATTTTCCTAAGTTAGGACTTAGGTCCTTAATTAAAAATTATTAATTAATATTTCAAACTGATGGAAATTTCCTACAATCCTTTTTCTCAAGCCCTGAGATCCCAAGGTACCTCAGTCTTCCACAGTTTGGGAGCTAGAGCAATATCCTAAGCTAACCTAAATACCAAAAACTCAACAATCCCCCGTGCTTAGGAATGTGCTCTTAGTACAACGTTGTTTCACCCCCGAAGCCTTCCAGACCATCTCTCATGTGTCTTTGCGCATGCACACAGACATGTCGCTCTTTCCATCACTACGTTGTTGCTGCGTTCGTACCATCGTCGCTGACACCTGCCACCGCCACCGCCACCCGCCACATTTATACTCGGGCACTCTTCTCAATCTGTATCGTGCTCAATCGCTCGCACTCATGGAACTCGTTGTTAAGAAACGGAACTAAAACTCCCGCCACCCTTGAATGCACGAACAGCTAGTCGTATCCTCACTACCAAAGCTCCAGAATGCTGATTCTCACTACGACCGGAGACTACCCACATTCGTAGCTCGCATCGCCACGGCAGACTTCTTCTCAGACAGCTGAAGTCAGCATCATCTCTCACGCCCAAACCTCCCCATGCCGTTGTTGCCTGCGGTGTCCTCTTGCCTCTACGCGTCGGCACTGCTGGCGTAAGTCACCCCCCGCGACACCGTTTCTTCTCAGACACCCGGCTCGTCTCCTCTATCCTTCTGTCTCCACACTTCGCGTTGCATTCGTGATCTTCCCGCGACCAACCGCTCCGAATTGTCTCGGCGGGCTTGTCTTTAAGGCTTCAGGTAGGCTTTGTTTGATCCGTAGATGAGATTCTCAAGGATCTCGGTCAATCACCGTAGTTGCTCTGACAGATCTGTTGCTCGCTCTCACTTCGTGGCTCAGTGAGGTGCCGCCTGCTGCTACGGCCATCTTGTAACCATCACCCGCCTGAAGGCCTCGGGTTAGAAGCTTCTCGTTCTTCTCTTCGAGGACAATTTGGTGTGCTTAAATGTCCTAGTTTGCCGCATTAGAAACACTTGATCTTGGATAGATCACACTTCTTCTTCCCTTGTTGCCTCTTTGATGCCAAGGCTGCATCTTCTTCCTCTTCCTTCTTCACCTTACTTGATCTTGTGTTGTACTACCTCTTGGTGACACGGCGTGTTCTTTCGACAAAGGATTGCCCACATACCGTCCAAGTTGGGAAGGTTCGTTTCTCCTTCAAGATACTTGGACAAAAGTTTCCCATTCCTCTGGTGACCGTATTTAGAGAGCGTCCCTACCATCACATCATCCTCCGTCCTTTGCTCCCACGGCGGGCAATTGATCTCCATTGCTCTAACCGGAAAGTGTTGAGCTCAGACATTCTTCTCCTTTGGCCACTGCGAGAATCGTAGTTGATTCTTCAGAACAGAGCTCCCAACACTCTCCTCATAGGGCAATTAAGGCTTTCCCACATCTCCCGGGCTGCTTGCTTACCATGGTGAACTGAGTAGCATCCCTAACCCCATCCATTATGTGTTTTCATACGTGCTTCGCAGCTTTCCTGCGTTCTTCGCTAGGAGAGCAAAGGACGGCTGGCGTGGCTAGGACGCCGAGGTAGATGGGTCCTCAGACCGTATGCCTTCACACGCCTACGATTTTCGTTTTCCAGACGGCAGTTGGACAGACCGTCCAACCTATCCTAATCATATAGTCCCTAAGGTGCCATCTTCTCAAAGAAACTGCCGTGGAACATCCCCCATGAGATTTGGATTCAGGCTCCCGCTAAACAGCACCCTCTCCGTACCCCCAGTGACACCCTCCACCCTCTCTGGAAGTCCGACAAATAAAAACGAATCAGCTCTCTTCTATCCTTCCATCGACCACATATTTTGCTGAAACCTTCAGACGTTGTCTTCTCCCCCCGTTCTTTGTCACCTAGTACTTAGGCTGGGACTCGAATCTTCCGAAATTCAACCCCACTGGAAGACTTTCCTCGGGTTTCCACACTCTGCCTCCCAACATCCGAAATAGCAACGACTCTCAACCGCGTCACCCTAGCCGCCCTTTGCGCAGCAGACAGGCCCCAACATTATATCGAGCCGCCTCTCGCGCAAAGAAGTGTGTACCGCGGGGAGACTATGTGTAGGATTATATTGTCTTGCCTCTCTCGCGTGGTTCTTGCTTCCTCTCTTGTTGCGTTGTCTCTTCTCCGAACGTCTCTGCTTAGTCGCTTTCTTTGTTGCTTTTTATAAAGAAGGATTCTTCTATCAATGGGTGGGATTCTACCAGATCCGCAATCTCCTCATACCATGTAGGTTCTCTTAATATATTTATGGAGAAACCTGTATCGTTAGATATGATTATACTTTCTCCAGCTTGAATAAATTATTAATGCTGAATTATTTAATATTTAAGTAAACACATGCACGTACTTTCACTTATTTATCGGCTAAAGATACATGCATAAACAGGCGGACACAAGATTTTCCGGATAACCTGCCCAACACCCAATGCGGGAAAATTTGTTTCTCTGTTGTTGAGGTTTATATTATTTAAGCCATCACAAAAATTTGGGCACCTTACCTGTTAACCCGACAGAAAAAATAGATCTGGCAGTTTCAACTTGGTCGTTCGAGACCGAAAACTTGATCGATCCACACCCTCAAACAGATTTACAGTGATTTCAGCCACTTTCTTCCTCTAGAAAACCCCGCCGTTGTCCCCAACCTCGCGTCAGCCTCTCACAGCCTCCCGTGTGCCTCCTCGTGTTGCCCCGGAGAGGGCTGTGGAACTCGCGCCAGGCATTGCCGTGCCCATACGCTACCCTCGATGGCCACTGCATAACCCTAGAGGTCTCCGCACGACTTCCGGAAGATCGCCCTTTTCTCGTCTTAGGCGGCCGGCAGCCTTCGTCAATCGGCACAGCAACCGGGCCGTCGGCTGCCCTCTCTTCCCCGTCACTCCCCGGTTACCGCTCGCTCTCTTACACTTCTTACACCGGGATTCGATCATCCCTTTAGCCACGAGCCATCTCTTCAGCCTGAACATCTTGAAAAATTCTTGACAAACTCGCCCTAGAATTTCAGCTTAGTCTCGTTGCCCCGCTCCGTGTGTGTGTTCTCCATCTCGATGAAGATTATTATTATTTTATATGAATCTATAGCCAAGATTAAAGAAAGCTTGATCCGTGTGACTTGATTCATTTCCATCACATGTTTTAACGTTAATTACCTTTAATATTTTAATTTTCGTTCAGATTTAGGGTCCTTAATTAAAAAATATTAATTAATTAATTATCTCCTGTCCTGACTTAATTTCCCAAATCCCTTTCTGGGTCTTGGAGATCTCATGTACTCTAGTCCCTTCACAAATTTTGGGAGCTAGAGCACATCCGAAGCTACCCCAACACTCAAAAAACTCAACATCCATAAAGGCATAGGTTGACTCCTCCTTTGCATGCTCTGTGACATCATCCTATTGCTAACACCCTCCCTTGTTTGTTTTATAATCAAACAACCTCTTTTTGTAATGCTTCTTCATATGGCCCACCTTGTCACAATAACAAGAATTGATGACCTTCCCATACTTGGTGACATCCTCACAACTGCTATATCATTTCTTCTCCGCCCATTTACCTTTTGCCTTTAATTTGGAAACTTGAACTGCTCTATCTCACTGCCACTACCGAATTATTTCTTCCATTTTTCCTATTATAAGAGCTTATATAGAAAATATCATCAAAATTCAAGTCAGCATTCATCGAAGTGATGTTTAGTATCTCAATAAAGTGCTCATAAGCACTTAGTAAAATTGTTAGTGTGATTAAAACCATGTCTTCCACCTCCATTTTCTAAACAATGGACATTCGATGCTATCAACAGCCCGCATCTTGAGCAATATCCTTGAGAGCACATGCTCATCCATCATCATTGAAAACAACATGTTCTTTAGGAAGAAGACTCTACCATTGTCCAAAGTTTCATGCAAATGTTTCAAATGTTTATTCCATGTCTAAGTGCTTATATTTATGAAATTATTGGTGAAATGTTGCATGCTTTAATCAAGAATCTTCAACTTCCCTTGAGAACCTCCTAGATAACTTTTCTCTTTTTTATCCCCGTATTGAATGATAGATAGGGTTTTAAAGTTGAAACTTAGGGTTTCCCCATTACTCCCTGATGAGCTACGAAATGGACCCTTTTCTCTACAAAATCATTCCTTTCATTTTGACTAATTTTCCCTCTTTTCCTTTATAAAACACTTTTAATCCTATATATTTGACACGGGTTGCTAATGTATGATACATGCTTGATTAGTTTTCTATTTCATATTAAATAATAGAACTAGAAATTAGTTAAAGGGTGACTCAATACTACATATATATATTAAATAAATATGAGTCACTGTTAATTTGAGAACATGTTCTATGCCATTTTAGATTAGGGCATTGTGGCCATCGTGTTGTATAGAACATACTAATATATCAATGAAGACAAGCCAAAACAAAGAGATGATGAATGGAAAGGTGATGCAAGAATCACCGAGGATGCTTCTACCGAAGAAAGTTCCAATAGGTCATTTAACCCAAGTGTGTCACACACAACCCCAAGACAACCTAGACAAAGAACATCTATAGATATGCCATTTCAAGAATGCAAATTTCCATCGCTACCTAAGAGAGAAGAAAACTCTCCACACATTTGTGTGTATAATGAACTCAAAGTCTTCCCACAGAAAGTAGGCATCTTTGGGGGTGTGTGACACGTCCCTTAAAAACATTTAAGTCTATATTATATTCCAGGCCGACCTAGCACATAAGTGGAATAATTCAAACACATGTTCCGCTCATCCGATCGAGTCGATCTTTAAAACAATCTACACCTCTCCGAAAGAGGAACCATAAAAATATTGGGACTTGCCATATCCGAAAGTGAAGATGAAACTCGGAGTTTGGACCTAGTTGCCCAAATTTAACAGTCAATAATGTCCATTGTTTAAGATATGAAGATGGGAAATTATTATAGACACCTACTATTCAAAGGACAATTTGCATATTCGAGTAGATACAATGCTCTAAGAAAGGAACAAACAAGTGAGCAACTTCCCAAGCCATTGGGCATCGTAGTTGCAAGCATACTTCATTTGTTTCTCATGAACCAATTAGATGGTTCAACTATTTCCTAGATCCTTTCCAAAGTCCGAAAGAGGCGTTTCATGTCCCTTGAATTAATGTATTATTGGGCCTGGGATATTCTGCGTTAACAAATTTTTTGTGTTGCCAAGGTTCGATATACATTCATGTAACTTTGTAATATCCCCAATGGGAAATAAACAAGAATACACAAACAAATGTTTATACAGAGCAAAATGCCGAACCAGAATATGGAACAAATAGACATAAAAATGTCGAAATGCTAAGCCATTTTATTAATCCGAGAATATAATGAGACACAATGGATAATCAGAATAAATGCACCTATCCTTGCTCAAGGCAAGTGAAGGATCCTCTCGTGAAAATAGGAAATGGTCAAGCATAGAACCCATATCCCGGTACCGCCGGAAGAAACTACCGTAAATCGGCCGCTCGCCGGAATGAACCGAAGCTAGGGCCGATCTCACGCAATGAGCTAAAACGCGCATCGACCCATACTCGCCGTTCCGTACAAACCCTGAAACCATATACACCAAACGGGACTACTCCCGAAAATCACCCCGCAAACCCTCCTTCCCACAAAAACGCTCGTGCCTCTCCAGGAATGTCACAGAAGCTCACAAAACACGTCCCGAGAAAAGGGGCTGAATCCTCTCAAACCTATATGGCACCCGCAACCTCTCTAAGGTCAAAATAAATCGTACCCGCTAAACTACTCCGTCAAACGCTGTCAACCAAGACCGCGTCTCGAGTCAGAACTCGCGTCTTCTCTCTAAATCAAAAGGTATTTACTCGAAATGTATGCTCTTTCCAAGAACTCGTCCACTAGAAATCCACCGCAAATCACCAAATCTAAATCGTTAAAACTCCTGTTCTAGCAGCACCGAAGTCCTCTTTAGCCAAGGAAGCGAGATTCTCCCACTGTGAGATACCGCCCGTACCAAACAACAGCATGTCACAGACCACTAAACAATCTTACAAGGTTTTGTATATTTAAGTTCAGCGTCTCTCAATATTTATCAACATATTTAATAATGCCAAATGGAGCAAACTCACCTTTTATAGTTAGCTCTCAAACCCTAATCGCGTCCTGAGTTCCTCCTTGACCCCAGCTACCTTAGGAGCTCACGTGAGGCCTCTTCCTATGTGTGACCCTGGCTTTCCTTTGCGCCACAATGTTGCCCCCGCCTAGGCAAATATTTTGCTCTTATCACACCAGTTAATCTCCCTTTTCATTTTTATTTATTAATTAACTATAGTCGGCAAAACGAGAAAATCCAAATATTCAAATTTAGCGAAAGCACCAGGAATATTATGCCTCCCGCAAAATGTTGCTTGTCCCTGCCAACCTGCGACGGACGTCGAAAGTCCGCTCGCTCTCCTTGCGGGTGGTCCTCATCCGGGCAGGCCCAGCCATCCTCGTGCTGCTTGAACAAGCCTACCGGCCTGGCGTTCCCCACCGACACCGCAAATGTGCCTCGGGTCCCACCGAAACTTTCTCTATCTCCCCGCATCACTCGACACAAGGATATCTCAATGCCAGTGATCCCGTGTTATCTCCTCGAGCAAGATTTCAGCCATCCAACCAAGAATCTTCCGGATCCCATCAGCTACTGCGTCAATCGCACTCACCCCACGGCTCAAGATCGTGGTACCCGCTCTAGCTGCGATCACTGCTCTAAGAGGTGAAGACCACCAACAAGCATCAATGCTCCCGGCTCTTGCCGCGCTCGTACTCATAGCTGCCATGCTACCCCTCCAACTGCATACCAACTTCATCACCTCTCTCCAATCTGGCCGCATCTAATCCCGAAGGCTCATCCCCTGGCTTCCCCCAAAATTGGGAAGGAGTCTCAAGCAACGACAATCGGTGCCCTCTGCCGATCGGGATCTCAGAAATGGCGACATACTATGTCCAAGGGCCCCTCGCTTCCGCCGTGTCCACGAAGAACACCGGGCATCATCAAGAGGCATGCACGAACTCATGATCTCCGCCACCATCCGGGAGAAGCACCCATGGAAGGCACGAAGAACCTTCGCATGTGGAACATGCTCTGAAGGTTGCCGCCAACTCGCAATCATCTCCCACCGCCAAACTATCACATCACCTCCAACATCTCCCAGAGGATGCGGGTCCGTAGCCGCCGCCGTACTCGATGTCAATGTGCTCGATCGCTCCTCCTCAATGGCCGACCCTGCGGCGAGTCGCACATCCACCACGTACTGCGGGATGCCCTCCATCTGTTTCCTTCAAAGGAATATCATGCCTGATGTGAGTAGTGTCCTCCTCTGTCGACTCAGGCTCCATCACCTGCTGCTCTAGCTGAAGTGTCACAAGTGACTCTTCACCCAGAGTATCTCTCGCAGAGTCCCATGACTGCTCACCCTGGACACTAGTATATAGCTCCGGTCTACTGTCACCATCCATGCATGACTGTCCTCGCTCCCCAGAAGCGACCTCAACTGATCCTATGGACTCATGCGAAAAGGAGTCCTCACCCTGTCATACAGAAGGAATGCCCTCCTGTTCTACCTCCGCCGTCTCATCTGCATAGAACATGCCATCCACCCTCTCGACAAGGTGTCGATACAGTGTCTGGAGCCCAGACACATACTGGGATACTACCTCTGCTGTACCTCGTATCCTCTGCTCATGCATGATCTCGACATGCCCTGAGGGAAAAATGATGCATGTCTCCCTCATGACCTGCTCCCCAAGCGTAGGCTCAGTGATGACTAATGTACCACCTCTGCAAAGGATCATCTCATCCCCCAACCTGTGGCTGTCAACTAGCACACCAGCCAAGTGCCACTGCTGAGAAGTCTCTCGCCTAGTGTGCTGAGGGCCATCCAAACATATTGGCTGTACCTCGCATACCCTGCTGCTCATGCCCAAAGTGCCGAAGGACAACAACAAAATCGGTTGTGCCCGTGAGTGATGTAGAAGAGGGTCAGGTGTGTGAATCCCCACAGGTACCGTCAAGTACCGCTCCTCTGTCTTCCCATCGATCCTGGGTGAACTACTCCAAAAGGTAAGCCCAGTGTCCCTGTCCATGAGTCTCTCTGGAAGCAATGCTCTAAGACCCTGCCGTGTGGCACCGTATGCCCTCGCATACCACTGATCATCCATACACTCCTCAACATGCCACTGCACACTAAGGCATACCTCGGTATGCTGCTGGATACCATGTGCTACTGCTGTAGCACCCTGTACCGTCTCGTGCCCTGACTGTGTCCAGGCATCGGTCACTCTCCGCATGCTCTCAATGTGATGTAGGATACTCCTACTCCACAATGCAGTCCCACACACTATGGTACACCACCATGCTACTCCATGTCCACCGGCAATCCACCGCTCAATGCTAGAGGCTCCCACACATCCATGGATGTGATGTCCTAGAGCTGTGCCTCTACATATCGGACTACCACCAATCGGTATCGTCATGTCCACCGTCGCATCACTATACCCGCCGACAAATGGATCATCACTGTAAATCCTCCTCGAGGGGTCCGAGAAGTGAATCTCCCGATGGGTCAGTAGTGTTACCACCACTGCTCGGCTCCGCTGCGTCCTCTATGCCCCACACAAAGGTGAAGAATCCTTGGCCCCATACAAGGTGCCATCTAGTGGCCTGCCAACGCCACCTCCTCCAACAAGCTCCTGCCAAGGTGTGCTGACCACCCCGTGATCCCGTGTATGAATTTCATGCCAAGACAACCTAGGGGGTCTACCCATAAACTGGTTGGCCACTGGAGCTGACCCATACTGCACATGCTCTACTACTAGGCCAACTGTACTCTCCAAGGCATAGTCAGCCGACCTGCCTGGGAAATGATAGGTGATCCCACCTGGATCCCAATGCCAATCTGGGGTCCCTGTATGCTCAACACCTAGGAACTCCTGCTGAACTGCACCTGGGTCCACCACTATCTCCATAGCCCACTCCACTGAGTACCAACTCAAAATCTCTCGCCATCCAACCTCAACATGTGGATGCTGTACGCTGTGCAACTCTGATCGTCTCATACCGCTATCCAACTCAACATATGAGATCTGACTGGGTGGCTCTGCCTCTCTCTCTCCAATGGGAAGAGATGACCCAACAACACTGCTGGTCCCATCCATGCATGCCTGAAGGGGAATGATCTGACGCTCCCACGTGCCCTCTGGTTGTACCATCAGGGAATCCAGCTGTTCCCCAATGCGGACCAACTTGGCCGCCGACTTGGCACAAGTCACTCTCATACCCTCCAGCTCCTGGTCCTGCAACAAAATGGTCTCCCGTACTGACGTGGCCTTCTCCCTCAAAACTCGAAGGTCTGTCCGAAGCCGATGATACTGCTGTCTGCGACCATCATCCAATACCTCTGTATCTCCTAGTGCCTCATCGATAGTGGATATATCTCCTGATACCTCACCCATCTGTCGTGTGCTGCTACCACCCGAAGACTCAGACATGGCTCCAGTCATCACCTCAGTGGATGGCTCTACCGGGGTAGGCTCTACCTCCTCCACTACGATATCAACCGACATGGTCAAGGAGGTCTCTAATGATGGTGAGTCCCGTGTCACACTAGGTGTATCCTCGAACTCCCTGCAATCCTGTGTGTCCTCATCCTCCAAGTGCGAGGTAACCATTTTAATGGTTTTCCTCTCCGATACTCGGTCAAGCTGGATAGAGGTATCCAACTTGTCCACCCAAGCTTTTTCTGAGCGCCTGGATGACCCGTCAAATGTCGGTAGATGGAATCTGTCCACTGTGCGCTGTAAGCCCCTATCATGTGAGTGCTTGTTCCCTCTGTGAAAGTTGTGAGGTCTACTATCACGCTGGAGCTTAACATAATCTCTACTAGCTGTGCGGTGGTAGTCTCCACCATGATGATGCCGGTGCCCCCGGTGATGATCACGGAGTCTAATGCCATACTGGATCTGGACATATTTTCTGAACGAGAGAGCCTCCATGAACGTTGGTCCGAAAGCCTGGTACTCTGCAAAAATGTCAGCCATCCGAGCCGGATCCATCTCTCGCTGTGCTGCTGTCCCTGCGTCCTCTGGCAAGAAGGTAGGCATGGTAGGGCGTGTGGGTGTATGTGATGCCATATGCTGAGTGGCATCATGCTCCCGCAAATGGTGGGATGTGCCTGATCCCTCACCAATCCGAAATCCCCTTGGGGTTTCCCGCTGCCTAACCGCTAGCGCAGTGAGTCTCTGTGACACATCCTGTATGTGATGGAGGAGTGCATCCAGTTTCCTCTCTGTGTCTGTCATCGGGTTCCGCTGCTCTGTGTCCCTCACAGGCTCCTCAGAAACTGCACGGCTGCTGCAAAACCATACTGCTGCTTAACTTCGACCTCCGATTTACCCACTAAAAACTACTCAGAAAATTCTAGGAATTTGGGAAGGTGATCCTTGCCCAAAACCCAGAAAAACCCAGAAAACGTTTCTTCTAATTCCAAACTTCAAAATTTGACCCTTTATATTTTGGCCCTTTTTCCAATTGCGTTTTTGGTACTGCAACCTGCTATTGCTCTGTATGATCTCTTTCCCGATGTCATAGACCACAGGCTGAGCCAGAATTATGCTCTGATACCACTGTAATATCCCCAACGGGAAATAAACAGTAATACACAGCAAAACAATAAGTAGCTATATAGAGCAAAATGCCGGAACTAAAATATGGAACAAATAGACATAAAAATGCCAGAAATGCTAAGCCATTTTATTAATCTGAGAATATAATGAGATACAATGGACAATCAGAATAAATGCACCTATCCTTGCTCAAGGCAAGTGAAGAATCCTCTCAGGAAAATAGGAAATGGCTGCTACAGAAACTGCATCCCAGCTGCTGGACGAAACTGCCGTAAACTACTGCTACTGGAATGAACTGAAGCTAGGGGCTGATCCTCTTGCCGGAATGAGCTAAAAATCTACAGATCACCTATACTCGCTGCTCCAGACAAAACCCAGAAACCATATACCAAACTAGCCCACCTTCAACCCCCATAAACCCTCCTCCTACAAAAACGCTGTGCCTCCAGGAACAGCGCAGAAGCTCAAGAAACACGCTGAGGAAGGGGCTTGAATCCTCCTGCAAAACCTCCGGCTGAAACGGCAACCTCCTCAAGGCTGAAAAACGGGAAACCACTCAACAACCACCCAACAAAGCTGCCAACAAAGACTACGTCCTCTCAACCGAAACCGTCCTCTCCTAGATCGTTACCACTCAAAAGGGCAACTCCTCTCGCAAAACATCCACCGTAAACCACCGCAAACCACCAACTGAAATAATAGAAAACCTTGCTCGAAGGTGAGCTAAAGCCCCCGAGCCAAGGGTGAGATCTCCGACCGGAGACACTCAGTTCGCACTAAACAGTGCTGCAGACCGACTAAACAACCGGCATGCTGAAGTAGACAGAAGTCTAGCTCTCAATATCAATAACATATCAATAATGCCAAATGGAGTGAAACCCCCACCCTTTATAGTGCTAGCTCCCTCAAAACCCTAACTGCGTCCTTCAGTTCCTCCTTGACCTGCGCAGTTACCTTAGGAGTCTACGTGAGGCCTCTCTCATGTGTGTGTGGACCCCCAAGGCTTTCCCCTTTAAGTTACAACGTTGCCTCTACTAGGGAAATACTTTATTTTATTTAAGTGAGTTAGACCCCTTTTCTCACTTTTATTTATTAATTAACTATAGTCGGCAAAACTATACAAAAATCAAATATTCCAATTAGCGGTGCTAATTAGGAATATTACAAACTTACGTCAATATGTCTGGTCACATTTTAGATATTGGGGAAAATTGTCTAGATAATGTAGCCTCTAAACTTAGCTAGTTGTTGGGACAAAGATTCCTCTATTATCTATAAATATGTATGTATAAACTTGTAATAGCACGTCGTTGTTGAAACTCTGCTACATTTTTGCTTGGTAATAAAACTGTTCGTGGATGCACACTTGATCTACTAATCTTGTCTTCGTAAATTTGAGCATTGGGCGCAAGCTAAACCTCGAGTTGGGCCCACTCGAGGTAAGGCCCTATGCACACTTTCTTTCAAGTAATTTATATGTATGTGTGTTTCTTTCTTGCAGTATATATTTCATTAATTGTTTATTAGATTAAGATCGATCGAATTGATTGCACAATGTGTATAATTGAAGTGTGATTGATGTTATTTTCATTTATGTACTTTCCTAGGCTATGTTTTTTGCTTGAATGTGTTTGTAGAGGTGATTGCACAGTTGCACCATAATCAGTGGTTACTGCTGTGAAATCAGAAAAACTGTAGAAAGTGCTGTGAAATCAAACCTTGATAGGAATCTTGTTTACAATTGGGTATTAATCGTAAAATTTAAACTCTATTATTTGGGTAAAATTATGGCTAAACAAATTTAAGTAATTTAACCTGTCTCAATTTTGATTGCCATCACCTGTAGGTTTCATGCATAAGCATATAACTTGGCGGGAACTTTGGTACTTGTGCATATAGCATAGAGTCCTCGCAAGTTAACAAACCCTAGTTGATAATTAAATGATTACGTGTGTTGACCACTAGAGTGGCACATGATGACTATCTGAGGACTCCATTCCCAAGGATGTAGCAAAGGACACTTGTATCATCAGATATCATCAGATTAGAGTTATTAAACTCTACTTCTTCTCATCATATTTTGTTGTACCCAGATTCCACACCCTGCAGGGAATTGTAATAAGTGATGCTGGTAGTGATGAGTTTTCAGTCATGTAACAGGACTAGGTAGCTTGGGACATTGCCAACAAGTGAGTATTACTCAGGGAGGTTTTCTTCACTTCGTTAATTATCTCTCCCTACTAGGACTTAATGATTAATTAAGTTTTTTCCTCCAAATTTACCCCAAAGCCAGAGTATGGCTGACAGTGAGGCCTTGGGTGAGTCCTAGTGTCTAGAGTCGATTTATATTACCATAATAGATCACACAAAAAATTTCGTGGAATTTGGTTAGGTATAGGTAGTCATTTTTTAATTTTTTTTAAATTTTCCGCAGGGCGGAAATTGCAATAAAATTTGTATTTGTAATGTAATAAATGATGTCTAGAGAAGTTTTATGGGGTATGAGTAATAAAATTTTCACCTATCACTCTCGACTTTCTACTATGACACACTTTGAGGGGTCAAAAAAGTGTTTAGGACCCCCAAAACCCATTTTTCCTAAGTTTAGTGCAAAAAGTGGCAATAAATTAGGCTACAAATAAATTAAATAGAGAGAAATAAATTATTTCATGTGACAGAATGACATGGAAATGACTTGGAAATTATACTAAGTCAAAGATTTGAGTCAAGGGAAATGTGGATGATGATTGAGAACTTTACATCATAAATGCACCAATATCTCATAAAATCGAATTTCCTGGAGCTAATGCAATAGTTGCTTGTGTGGGAAATCGAATTTTTTGGAGGAGCTCATGCACTAAAGGAATATTCGTTGGAATATTTTGATTGAGGATTTCGTGGAGACTTATCTCACTATTAGCTTCAGTTCTTCTGCACTTAGCACTTCACTTGGGGAAATATGAGTTTCTCTTGGAGAGGACCACACAATTCCTTGGGATCTACGTTGAGCTTCATTGGGATTATCATATGAGGTGGCAACACATAGTTCGATTATGGATATTCGTGTGAAAATTCTATAATGTAGAATCCTACTGTAGCTACTGATTATATTTCTTCTATTGCATTCTCAACACAATTATTTAACATTTCACTGTGTTAAATATCGAAATAAAATATGTTGCAGACTTCACAATAAATAAACAATATGAAAGAAATAGCACAAGTATTCACAAATAGACACCATTATTTTTGGAAAATTGTCCCCGGAAAAACCCAACTCGAGAAAACCAGTGCGATAGATTTAAGGGTTTCTTTATTATGTAGAAGTTTTGAGGACAAATGTGTGATTGTGATTCTCAGTCAATCACAAGAAGAAATCTGATAAGAACAGACTAGTGACACAATTCTCACTTTACCACGAAGTTCCGGCACTGACCTGCACCCACACTAAATAGCTCTGCGTGATCTCTGCACAGTGACTGCGTCTCCCATGCTGGCACTGCGTCACTTCTACTGCTGCTAGTTGTGTTTGCTTCAGTGCTCACTGTTGGGTGAGACTAGGGTAACTTCCCTTCCAGAAATGTCCTCCGGAGATTGGATGAGTCCCCAGCTGCCTCTCTAACTAAAATCGAAACTCTCTCTGCTTCTCTGCGCTAGCCCAATGTAACTACTGTTAGGTTATCATTGCGTTGTTGCTTGCGGCTCCCTCCTTCCTTCTCTTCCTGTACTCTCTTGGCTTCAGTAACTCTTCCTCCTAAAGATTTCACCTTCCCCTCTCTGCAAGTGAGAATCACTTCGATTCTTCCTTCAACTAGAAGAAAATCGATCTCTAGACTCTTTCTCCGTCTGATGTGTATTCCAAATGCCCATCGAGCTCTCCTTTATAATCTTTCACTGACTCATCAATGGCCAAGATAAAATCATAATCAAGAGCTAAGATTAACTGAGAGTTGATCCATGACTTTATCTAGAATATTCACACTTCGTTTAATTAATACCCTTTAATTAATCAGTTTCCCTAAGTTTAGAGTTAGGAAAACATTAAAAAACAATTAATTAATTTAATTAAACCATTTCTAAGTGGAATTTTCCAAAATCTTTTCTCGGTATTATGGAATGCATGTGTCTTAGCCTATATACAAAATCACAAGGCTAGAGCACATTTGATGCTACCATAAATCAACACTCCCTCTTAGTGAGAAAAGTGCTCTAGCAATACAACTCTATGTGCTGCTCTGACTTCTGTAACATCTATTGTTGTGCTGTTGATGCTGCTCACCAACACTGCAAAAATGTTGCAACTGTATTGCTGCTGACTCTACATGTTGCTGCCAACTGCTACTGTATTGCAACTCCCTCTTTCAATTGCATTGAAGATCCATTGACTACTGAAATGGATTTTTAGTCATACCCAATTGTTCTCTAAATTGAGTGAACTTAATCCTCCCCGGAGCTTTAGTGAGTATATCTGCTATTTTTTCTCCTGTGGGAATGTACTGGAGTTGCATTGTCCCACGTTGAACACAGTCTCTGTTAAAATGACACGTGATGTCAATATGTTTGGTCCGATCATGAAATACTGGATTTTCAGAGAATTTGATACAACTCTGATTGTCATAGTAAACGCTAGTTGGCTCCATCTAGCTCCTGAATAGGCTCACAAGAAGTTTATGAAGCCAGATGGCTTCACATGTAGCTGTACTAGCTGCCATGTACTCTGCTTCAGTTGTGCTCAATGCTACTGACTTCTGTTTCCTGCTGCACCAGGACACCATTCTTGATCCAACGCTGAAACAGTACCCATAGGTACTTTTCCTGTCCACTAAGCTTCTTGCCCAATCTGCGTCTGTGAATCCACTAAGTTTGACATCCTCTCCTCGGCCATACCTTATACTAAATATGACTGTTCCTCAAACATACCTCAGGACGTGCCTTGCTGTTGCTCAATGCACTCTTTTGGGTTCCACCATGAGTGGACTAAGAGTGTTGACAACAAAGCAAATGTCTGGTCTGGTGTTAACCAGATACATTAAAGACCCGATGAGTTGTCTATATAAGGTGGGGTCTACTTCTATGTCTTCTGATGCATCTATCTTTTTCCAATTGGTGATCATCGGTGTGGCCATGGGCCTGCAATCTTGCATTCTGAACCTCTTCAGAATTTCCAAGGCATACCTCTCCTGTCACATGAAGATATCCCCATTCTTTTGACAGACTTCCAATCCTGGGAAGTAATGCATCAACCCCAAATCTTTCATGTCGAATTCTACTTCTAGATTCTGTTTGTAATCCTTGATGAGCCTAGATGATCCAGTGAGAAACAGATCATCTACATATAGTACTAATACTAATGGCTCATTCTCTAATAGAAAATAGTAAAGATTGGGATCTGCGTCACTCTTGACACACCCCATTTTTTGCAAATAGCTATCTATTCAACCATACCATGCTCTCAGAACCTGCTTGAGCCCGTATAGGGCCTTCTTCAATCTACACAGATGAGACTTCCTTTCATGAGTCTCAAAACCCTTTGGTTGTTCGATATATACCTCTTCCTCAATCTCTCCATTCAAGAATGTTGTCTTGACATCCATTTCATGAATCTCCCATCCCATCTGCACTGCTAAGGATACGACAATCCGACTGGAGGTATATCTGGCAACTGGTGCGAAGGTCTCTTCATAGTCAATGCCTTCCTTCTGAGCATACCGTTTTGCCACGAACCTTGCCTTATATTTCTCTACGCTACCCTCTGCAGCATATTTGATCTTGTAGATCCATCGTGATACAACAACTGATCTACTCTGAGGTCTGGGCACAACTTCCCAGACATCATTTGTCATGATAGAAGCATACTCCTCTATCATGGCATCTACCCATACCTGGTGTTGAACAACTTCCTAGAAGCTGGAGGGTTCCTCTACCCGAGCAACCAAGCTTGGTACCTGTCAGGTGGTCTACGCTGCCTCTTCCCACTCTTGGGAGTTCCAATGAAGTTTTTTATGTCCCTCAGTATTTGCTGAGCTTCCCTGCTGATCTGACCACTGGTGGAAGGCTGCTCTCTCAACTCTTCCTCCTGATCTGGTTGTTCCTTAAACTGAGTATCCTCTCGATCTTCTTCTATGGAAACGTTAGTACCTGTACTGGGTACTAAAGTCTGTCTTTCTGTCTGTTCTTCTTGGTGCCCTTGTTGCTCTTGGACTGAGGGAACTTCTACAGTTTGATCCTCTGCCTGCATATCACGCGAATTTTTAAAAGCTCTATCCTCCATGAACTTAACATCGCGCCTTATCACAACCTTCCTGCTGCTAGGAATATAGATCCTATATGCCTTGGAGGTTTCACTGTATCCTACAAGATATCCCCATTCTGTAGTTTGATCAAGCTTGCTTCTCTTCTCACTTGGTACATGACAGTATGCCATGCTACCAAATATTTGAAGGTGCCCTACCTCTGGTTTCTTCGTTGCGAAAACTTCTTCAGGAGTCTTCTTCCTCAATGCTCTATGAGGAGTCCTGTTCTGGATGTACACTGTCATGTTGCAGGCTTCAGCCCATAAATATCTGGGCAATCCAAGGTCGAATAGCATGGCCTTGGTTGCGCCTACAATTGTCCTGTTTTTCCGTTATGCCACACCATTCTGTTCTGGATTGTATGGCGGAATCCACTCCCTCCTGATGCTCTCCTTTGCGCAAAAACTTGTGAAGTCTCCATCTATGTATTATCCACCATTATCTTAACACAATGTCTTGATTTTCTTCCCCATCATATTTTCAACAAGAGCCTTGAATTCTTTGAACTTTTCAAAGACTTCATCTTTTGTCTTCAGGAAGTAGATCCAGGCCTTCCTGGAGTGATCATCAATGAATGTGACAAAATATTTGCCACCCTTGAGAGCGTTAGTGGACGTTGGTCCACAGATATCTGAGTGTATCAGTCCTAATATGCTTGCTGCCTGGTTCTCACTTCTGGGAAAGGTTGCCTTAGCGTACTTCTCAAGTACGCATCCTCGGCATACATCATCATGCTCCATGCTGAGAACAGGTACCCCAACAACTATCTCTCTGAGCATCTTCAATGCACCATGGTGCAAGTGCCCCATTCTTCTATGCCAAAGTTCATTCAACCCTTTCTTGTCTTCAAGATTACTACTGATTAGTGCCATTGGAGATTCAAACTGCAACTTGTATAGTCTGTTGCTCCTAACTCCAATCTGCTTTGTTTGCTTCCAACTTGGGTGCTTGACATATACCTTCTTCTCGATAAAGTGTATGTCATACCCTTTGTCTTGCAACTGGGATACTGAGATTAAATTCATCCGAAGCCCTGACACATGTAGCACATCAATGACTTTGACACTGGTTCCGGCTTCCGTCTGAAACACTACAGTTCCTCTCCCAACTGGAGTGCATTTCGTGCTATTCCCCATAGTGATTTGGAATTTCATCTGCTCCTCCCTATAGCTCGAGAAATATTCTCGTACTCTAGTCATATGAGCTGAAGCCCCACTATCAATATACCAGATTCCTGTAGATGTTGAACTTGACAAACATGCACAATCCTCTTTTAACCAAGAAGATAAAACATCTAAGTCTACCATACTTATCTATGCTTTCTTTTTCCTGTGATGTGTCCCTTCTGAAGCTTCTGGTTTGCGCATTCTCCTTTCTGACCCTGCTTCCTTTGGATCTAACAGCTCTGATACCATGTGAAAATTCTATAATGTAGAATCCTATTGCAGCTACTAATTATATTTCTTCTATTGCATTCTCAACACAATTATATAACATTTCATTGTGTTAAATATCAAAATAAAATATATTGCAGATGTAATATCCCGTTTCGGGTATATCTCAAAAACACAAGCAAACTCCAACCAAAGATGGATTGGGAGGGCATTTACCAGATATTTCACCTCTGTGAAGAGGGTGAGATCTGGAGGCTACCTGGCCCTTTCCAGACTCTATCTAAGAGTATGAGATAAACACACCAAGTGGTATAGAACTAGAATGCCCGAAAATACATAAATATAGCAGTAAAGTAGACATACAATAGCATAGATAGAATGTACAACAAATCATCCAGAAATATAGAGAGAGAATGCTAAGCCATTTTATTATACTGAGAAATATAATGGAGTACAATAGGTGATCAGAGTGATGGCACCTAGACTTGCTCAAGGCAAGTGAAGAAATACTCTCAGAATATCCAAGAAATGGCTGCTCTCTGAACTGCGTCCCAGCTGCTGGAAAACTGCCATGTAGCTGCTACTATTGAACTGAACTGATGACTTGGGGTTGATCCCCTCGCCGGAATGAGCTGAAAATCTGGAATCCACCTCTACTCATCAACCACAGCAAAACCCAGAAATCATATCTGAAATGGCTGACCCCCGAAAATCACCCCCTTGGGGAATTACGTTGTCCTCCAAGGCTCTGCGCAAAGGCTAAATAGGAACCACTGAAATGCAGCCTCAAACTCCACCAAAATCCTCCCAAAGGCAAAGGCTGATCCTTTGCTCAATCTCCAAGCTCAAAACCCCTGCAAGAAACTCAATCCGAAACTCCCCTAGAATGGACTGCGTCCTCCCTCTCAAGATTGCGCAATCTCTGAATGCCCAACTCCACAAGAAAACCCAAACATCAATCCTCCCACAAAATGTTGAATAAACTACCTTGCTCGAGCAGGCACTCAAAGTCCCCCGGGGCTAAGGGCGAGATCTCCGATCGGAGACACTCAATGCACTAAACAGTGCTGCAGACAGGCTAAACAGCCAGCGTGCTCAAGAAGTCAAAGTGACTAGCTCAAATGCATAAACTCGAATGAATGAAATGAGGAGGCTCCTCCCTCTTTTATAACGTTGGCCTCTCTCCAAACCCTAAGGCCCATCTCCTCAACATAGCCTCCTTCTTGCCACGTGCTCCTCCCCATCTGCGCAGACTCTCCTAGTGCATATGTGAGCCCCCTCTCTACGTGGTCCTTGGCCCCCCTTAGCTCCCTTTAAGTTACAACGTTGTGCTACTAGGGAGTGACTTTTATTCTCAAAAGTGAGTTATGTCCTTTCTACTCACCTTTTTTATTTATAAATAAACTATACACGACAAAATTGAGCAAAATTGAATATTCCAATTAGCCATTGCTAATTAGGAATATTACAGTCTCCCCTGGCAGAATGTTGCTTGTCCTCAAGCAACTGAAGTGATAGATGCTGCAAAATTTTCTCACTCTCCCAAGTGGCATCCTCATCCGGCAAATTCTTCCACGTCACCAAGAATTCCCGGACTGTCCTGCTCTGTAGCTGCCTCTCCCTGGTATCAATAATAGCCTCTGGCTGCAACACCAAATGCCCCTCGTCATTCGTGGGTGGTAGCTCATTTGTCACTGTCACCTGCTGCCCCAATGCCTTCTTCAGGCATGATACATGAAAAACGTTATGAATCTTGCTGCCTTGGGGCAGCTCCAACTCATATGCAACCTGTCCAATCCTGCGTATCACCCTGTATGGCCCGTAAAAGCGAGGCTTGAGCTTTTCAGCTCCCTTCTGCTTCAGTGACGACTGTCAGTATGGCTGTAATCGTTGGTAGACCAAGTCCCCTACCTCAAACTGTCTCTCCACCTGACCCCTGTCAGCATACAGCTTTTGCTGGTTTTGCGCTGTAGCTATATTGTCCTTGAGAGCTCGGAGAATATCCTGACTCTCTTGGATCCAAATCTTGGCTCTTGGAGCCTTGCTAGCACCAAACATCACATCAGCAAAAGATAAAGAATGATACCCATACAAAGCATAGAATGGTGACATACCAATGGACATGTGATGTGTAGTGTTGTAGCAGTACTCCCCCAGATGCAACCACTTCAGCCATGTTCGCTGCTGCCCACTGACATAGTTACGCAAGTAGCCCTCCAACCACTTGTTAACTATCTCCGTCTGTCCATCCGTCTATGGGTGATAACTGGTACTCGGTGTCAACTCCGTCCCCACCAACCGGAAAAGCTCCTACCAAAATCCGCCCATGAAGCGGCTGTCCCTGTCACTGATGATGGTCTTAGGAAGACCATGTAGCCTAAAAACCTCTCTAAAGAACAACTCAGCCACCTGTGCTGCTGTGTAGTGCGGGGATATGGCGAAAAAATGCGCATACTTTGTCAGTCGATCAACGGCGACAAAGATATAATCCTTGCCCTGCACCATGGGCAACCCTGTGATGAAGTCCATCGAAATACTCTCCCATTTCCCATCCGGAATCGGAAGAGGCTGCAATAATCCTGCGGGATGGCTCATCTCCCCCTTGTTCCTCTGGCAAACATCGCACTCCCTGATGTGCTGGAGTACGTCCTCCTTGAGGCCCTTCCATGAGAACCTCTCTCTAATGGCCCTGTAGGTTTTGGTAAACCCCTGATGGCCAGCCAAAGATGAATCATGTGATGCCTGAAGTATCTTCTTCTTGAGCTGAGATCCCTCAGTCAAGAAGATCCGGTCCCTGTAGTAGATGATCTCATCGACCACCCTGTACCTATCATCCGCCACCTGTCCATCCAGAACCTCACATGCAAATCTGTCCTTGGAGTACTCTACTAAAAGTCGAGCCCTCCAATCTGTATCCAAGCTCATAAGAGACAACGTGGTTGGTCTACGTGAAAAGGCATCTTCTACCACGTTGTTCTTACCCTTGACATACTCAATGTCAAAGCCATATGTCTGGATCTCACTGATCCACTTCTGTTGCCTCTCCTGTAGCTACTTCTGCTCCAAAAAGAACTTGAGGCTGTTGTGATCAATCCTCACCCTGAACCTGTTACCCACCAAATACTGCCGGAATTTGGTCAATGCATGCATAATGGCCAACATCTCCTTGTCGTATATAGAATACAACCTCTCGTGTGGAAGGAGCTTCCGGCTCTCAAAGGCTATAGGGTGTCCTCCCTGCATCAATACTATGCCGATCCTCTCTCTCGATGCATCACACTCCAAAACAAATGGCTGCGTAAAATCTGGCAATGTAAGCACTGGGCAGCTGCTCATCACCTCCTTGAGCCTGTCAAAGGCTTGCTGCGTTGTATCCGACCAACTGAATGCCCCCTTCTTCGTCAAATCTGTAAGGGGTGCAGCAAGCTGTGAGAAACTCCTGACGAACTTCCTGTAATAAGTACAAATGCCAATGAATCCCCGAAGTTTTGTCACGTTCCTCGGCTTCAGCAAATCTCTGATGCCCCTGATCTTCTCCTCGTGGACTCTCACTCCATCCACCCCTATGATATGTCTCAAGTACAACATCTCTGACAACCCAAACTCACACTTGGAGAGCTTGGCATAGAACTGTTGCTCCTCCTAAATGCGCAACACTGCCTCAATGTGCTGGAGATGCTCCTGCCAAGTCCTGCTGTAAATGAGGATATCATCAAAGAACACCAACACAAACTTCCTCAAGTGACTGCAGAAGATGTGATTCATGCAAGACTGGAATGTCGCTGGGGCGTTGGTTAGCCCGAAGGGCATTACCAAAAACTCAAAGTGCCCATAGTGACACCTGAAGGCGGTCTTGGGAATGTTCTGTTCCCTCATGCGAATCTGATGGTACCCCGATCTCAAATCAATCTTTGAGAAGAACCGAGCTCCTCTCAACTCATCCATCAACTCATCGATCCTGGGTATAGGGTACCTGTTCTTCAGTGTCTTCTTGTTCAGGGCCCTGTAGTCAATACACATCCTCAAGGTGTTGTCCTTCTTCTTCACCAACACCACGGAAGAAGTGAAAGGACTCGTGCTCGGCCGGATGTGCCCAAGAGCCAGCAACTCCTGGATGGCCTGCTCAATCTCATCCCGATAGGCTTTGGGATGCCTATAGGGGGTAGTAATCACTGCCTGTATGCCCTGCTCAAGCTCAATGGTGTGCTCAAACCCCCGGTCCGGTGGCTGTCCTGGCAGAATATCCCCAAACACTGTGGCATACCTGTCAAGGATGGACTGTATCTCTGGGTGCACCGTCTGCCTTGTAGTCCTTGCCTCTGATGCACGCAGCTCCGCTGCCCACTCCAAGTCTCCCTTTCAGAAGACTGCCTCCATCCGATGAGCCAAAACAGTCTGAGGCGGATAGGTGTGCTCTCCCCGTATCTTCTCATGCCTCCCTGTCTTCTCATCATCCCATTCCATCTCTAAGGCCTTCCAATCTGTAGTGACCTTCCGTAGAGTGATAAGCCACTGAACACCTAGTACCATGTTGGTGTCCAGAATATTGACCACGAAAAAGTGATCAGTCAGTGTATAGGTGCCCATCGTCACTGATAACTCTAGAACATAACGAGCACACATCATGGTCTGATCTCCTGGGACCAAAACTGAAAATCCATTGAAGCTCTCAGTCTAAATATCTCTTCGCTCAACCATCTGTGCATCGATGAAATTGTGGGTTGCCCCACTGTCAACCAAAACTGATACTCGCTGGCCACGTACTCTCCCCCGTACGCGCAGCGTCAAATACTTGGGAACTCCTCACAATGCTGCAAGGGCCCCTCCGGTAGGTGCAAAAGCTGCACCCCTTGCTGCTGGAGGTGGAGGTGGCAAAGGATCCTGCGCTGCATGACTATCTCCTGCCTCCATGTCATCCTCCTCATCCTCTTCCCCGCTGCTCTCGGCGAAGACCTCAATAAAATGTGCTTTGCCAGCAGCACATCTATGTCCCAGTGCCCACGGCTCCTGACAAGTAAAGCACAACCGCTTCTTCTTCAGCTCCCTCCTGCAATCATCATCCATCTGTGCCCGTCCTGGATTCCCCTTTGGAGGCGGAATCCTCACATCCTTCCCCTTGGGCTGGAAGGCCTGTCTCTAGGGGTAAGGTGTCCGAGTCCTGGGCAATGCATCCTGTAAATCTCGGGTCCTGCTAATAGCATCCTGGAGTGTGGCTAGTCTAGTAGATCTGACTAGACCCCGAAGTGGTTCTGCTAACCCCTCCACAATCATATAGATCATCCGTGCCGCGAATAGATCTGGCACCATCACTGAAACCCTCAAGAAGTCTGCAATGTATGTCTCTGGGCTCCCGGTCTGTTTGAGCCTCGTCAGCTCAACAAAGTGCTGTTCCAGATCCCTCTAGTCAAATCTCTCTATCAAACTCCTGGTGAACTCGGCATATGTTGTCACTGTAGAATGTCCGAGTGTAACCATCCCATGGAACCACCAGTCCTGGGCCTCACCATCCAAATGTAATGTCGCCACCTTGATGGCCTCCGTCTCCGACATCTGGTTTAGCTGGAAATAGATGTCCAGCTTCTCCACCCAAGACTTCGCCGAACTGTTTGATGAACCATCAAACGTAGGCAAGTGGAATCTGCTAGCTGTGCGGTGGGTATCTTCGTCATGATAATGCCGATGCCCTCTATGATGGTCGCGGGGTCTACTATCCCGCTGAAGCTGAACAAAATCTCTGAACGAGAGAGCATCCCTGAACTCCTGCCCATAGGCCTGATACTCTGCAAAATAATCACCCATATGCCCGAACTCTGCCTCCTGCTGGGCTCCTACCCTTATGTCTGCTCCCAAGAAAGTGGGCATGGTAGAGCGTGTAGGTGCATGTGAAGCCATCTGCTGAGTAGTATCACGTGAGTAGCACCATGCTCCGGCAAATGGTGGGATGTACCCGATCCCTCACCTACCTGGAAAACCCGTGGGGTCTCACGCTGTCTAGCCTCCATAGCGGTGAATCTATGACCCATCACCTCAATCTGTCTCGCTAGATCCTGCATTGATTTGAGGAGTGCCTCCCCAAACTGTTTTGCCTCACTATCATCTACCATCGACGCTCTCTGCACTGAATCTAACATAGGCTCCTCCTGCTCTGCGCCTATCACAGGCTCCTCCTGTTCTGTGTCCACCACCCGAACACAGTCTCTCTCTCCGTAGGTGTTCTCCAACCTACGCTCAAGATCTCTGTACTTCCTGCCTCTATAAAAAATGTAAGGCCTCTTTCCCGGTGTCATAGACAACTAGCTCCACAGGCTGAACCAGAACTATGCTCTGATACCATTGTAATATCCCATTTCGGGGATATCTCAAAAACACAAGCAAACTCCAACTAGAGATGGACTGGGAGGGCGTTTACCAGATATTTCACCTCTGTGAAGAGGGTGAGATCTGGAGGCTACCTAGCCCTTTCCAGACTCTGTCTAAGAGTATGAGATAAACACACCAAGTGGTATAGAACTAGAATACCCGAAAATACATAAAGATAGCAGTAAAGCAAACATACAATAGCATAGATAGAATGTACGACAAATCATCCAGAAATATAGAGAGAGAATGCTAAGCCATTTTATTATACTGAGAAATATAATGGAGTACAATAGGTGATCAGAGTGATGGCACCTAGACTTGCTCAAGGCAAGTGAAGAAATACTCTTAGAATATCCAAGAAATGGCTGCTCTTTGAACTGCATCCCAGTTGCTGGAAAACTACCGTGTAACTGCTACTGCTGAACTGAACTGATGATTTGGGGTTGATCCACTCGCTGGAATGAGCTGAAAATTTGGAATCCACCTCTACTCATCAACCACAGCAAAACCCAGAAATCATATCTGAAATGGCTGACCCCCGAAAATCACCCCCTTCAGGAATTACGCTGTCCTCCAAGGCTCTGCGCAGAGGCTAAATAGGAACCACTGAAATGCAGCCTCAAACTCCACCAAAATCCTCCCAAAGGCAAAGTCTGATCCTTTGCTCAATCTCCAAGCTCAAAACCCCTGCAAGAAACTCAATCTGGAGCTCCCCTGGAATGGACTGCATCCTCCTTCTCAAGACTGCACAGTCTCTGAATGCCCAGCTCCACAAGAAAACCCAAACATCAATCCTCCCACATAATGCTGAAGAAACTACCTTGCCCGAGCAGGCACTCGAAGTCCCCCGGGGCTAAGGGCGAGATCTCCGATCGGAGACACTCGATGCACTACATAGTGCTGCAGACAGGCTAAACAGCCAGCGTACTCAAGAAGTCAAAGTGACTAGCTCAAATGCATAAACTCGAATGAATGAAATGAGGAGGCTCCTCCCTCTTTTATAACGCTGGCCTCTCTCCAAACCCTAAGGCCCATCTCCTCAACGTAATCTCCTTCTTGCCACGTGCTCCTCCCCATCTGCGCAGACTCTCCTAGTGCATATGTGAGCCCCCTCTCTACGTGGTCCTTGGGCCCCCTTGGCTCCCTTTAAGTTACAACGTTGTGCTACAAGGGAGTGACTTTTATTCCCAAAAGTGAGTTATGTCCTTTCTACTCACCTTTTTTATTTATAAATAAACTATAGACGGCAAAATTGAGCAAAATCGAATATTCAAATTAGCCATTGCTAATTAGGAATATTACAGCAGACTTCACAATAAATAAATAATATGAAAGAAACAGCACAAGTATTAACACATAGACACCGTTATTTTTGGACAATTGTCCCCGGAAAAACCCAACTCGGGAAAACTGGTGCAGCAGATCTGAGGGTTTCTTTATTATGCAGAAGTTCTAAGTACAAATGTGTGATTGTGATTTTCAATCAATCACATGAAGGAATCTGATAAGAACAGACTAGTGAGACAATTCTCACTTTACCACAAAGTTCCGGCACTGACCTGCACGCACACTAAATAGCTTTGTGTGATCTCTACGCAGTGACTGCGTGTCCCACGCTGGCACTGCGTCACTTCTACTGCTGTTGGTTGTGTTTGCTTCAGTGCTCACTGTTGGGTGAGACTAGGGTATCTTCCCTTCCAAAAATGTCCTCCGGAGATTGGATGAGTCCCCAACTGCCTCTCCAACTGAAATCGAAACTCTCTCTGCTTCTCTGCGCTGGCCCAACGTAACTGCTGCTAGGCTATCACTGCGTTGTTGCTTGTGGCTCCCTCCGTCCTTCTCTTCCTGTACTCTCTTGGCTTCAGTAACTCTTCCTCCTGAAGGTTTCACCTTCCCCTCTCTGCAAGTGAGAATCACTTTGATTCTTCCTTCAACTAGAAGAAAATCGATCTCTAGACTCTTTCTCTGTCTGATGTGTATTCCAAATGCCCATCGAGCTCTCCTTTATAATCTTTCACTAACTCATCAATGGCCAAGATTAAATCATAATCAAGGGCTAAGATTAACTGAGAGTTGATCCATGACTTTATCTAGAGGATTAAAACTTAGTTTAATTAATACCCTTTAATTAATCAGTTTCCCTAAGTTTAGACTTAGGAAAACATTAAAAAACGATTAATTAATTTAATTAAACCATCTCTAAGTGGAATTTTCCAAAATCCTTTCTAGGTATTATGGAATGCATGTGTCTTAGCCTATATAAAAAATCACAAGGCTAGAGCACATCTAATGCTACCATAAATCAACAGTTCGACTGGAGTTATCTCATTTATTTGGTTCAAACATGGATTTGTTTACAGTACCACATAGAGAATTCGATTTTCCTTGGGTGCCACATATGGAATTCGATTTTCCTTGGTGTCTCTCTCATCTCCACTTGGAACTCGACTTGTTCGTTCTTGGTATTTTCTACAATGACATTTGTCATATGCATTATTTCTTGGGATTTTCTCCCAAATCTCTATATAATAGAGCCTTGGGATCTCATATTGTATCATGTAATACGAACTATCGAGCTTAAGGACATACTGCTAGATTGTACACGAATTTTTCAATTTAACACAACAGACTTTGGGGTTACTTGTAATGGTGTTCTTTTCCTTGCATATGGTAAATTCTTGACATGTTATTGTGTTTCTACATACTTATTCTTGCTATTTTTCCTTCATGCTTGTTTCAAGTTATGTTGGTATGTAACTATATCATATTAGCATAGGAATTGTTTAATTGCTCTAGGAAAAGAAAAATTCTAGTTGATGTCAAATATATCTCTAGGAGTTCTTTCCATTGCATTTATTTAATTTCATGTGGATTTAATGTGTTGTGGTGAAGTTTTGTAGAAGAATCTGTCTTTGGTCAAGCTTAGCAAACGTGAGGGGAAGTTCATGGAGGAACCAACCCACTCTTGAAAATAATCAAGGAGAACCTGCATGTGTTAAATTCTAAAGTCTCATCTATTTTGATTTGTCTTGCAGGCATTCTTTTAAGTTTTAGGCTCTTATTTATTGCATCAAAATCACATTAAAAATTTTATTTTTCACATATTGCACTTCATTTATTAATATCTAGCTATTTCAAAGAGTTAAGTCATGGCTAGTCAAAGAGAAGATTTTACTCATACTCTTTGGCCTAGCCTCTTGTAAATTATTTTGTAACATATTTTATAGTTTTTTGAGCTAATATTTGTTGTGTTTTTGCATCCATTTCTAACTTGTTCTCTTGCAGCTACTTACAGGATTCATCTTCAAAAAACTACTTAAAGTTTGCATACAGAACCTTGGGGCTCGAATTTAGAGACTACTTCCACCTTTAGGCTGAGTTCTTCTTGGACAAGGCCGAGTTCTTCTTGAGGGAAGCCAAGTTCTTTTGGTCATCTCTTTCTTTCTCTTGGCCGTGGGCATTGAGGAGGCTTAGCCTCTCTTCTCCTTCTTCAAAATCTAAATTTTGTGGAGCCTTTTTGAGCCTCAAATTGCAGAAATTTTTAGCAGGGAAAGGTCTATGGTTTGAAGCTAAATTGTTAAGACTTTCCTTGGGTTTTATAGAAGACTTCATGGTCTTTTCCTTCTTGTAACAAATAATAAAATTTCTGATTTTGGGAGCGTGGGTTTTACCCATTGGTATCCCTATCTCTCCACATTTTGGAGAGGATTGATGGTTTGATTTTTGTTGGTTTATTTCACTTGCATGAATCTCATTTAATTGTGTAATTAACACAACCATGCATCACACTCATTCCGCATTGACGCAACATGAAACTGCATTTTACTTAACACTGCGTGGACATGTGGGTTATGGCCCACATATATTCCGAAGCACACACAACGGAATCACATTTTAAAAATTATAACTTGATCGCAAACTGAAATCCTTAACTCATCGCAATAAAGCTCCCAAACCATATCGCAGTTCGGAACTTTTACAACATCACATGTCGCAACATATAACAAATACCTCTCACCGTAAACAATAAATGTGCCGATGCAAAGTTGCGACGACGATGTCGCATATCAACATTGCAACATCCATGACTTATCGCATTTCGGCGTTTCGTGGATTTACCTCTCCTCCGTTAACGATTACCCCGTATCACATGCGATATGTGTTGGAACGCCATGCCGACACGTGGCTCTTCTCATCGCATCACAAATCAAATCATTTACCGGCAATGTCTTAACAATAAACATCAATCTTGCCAATGTGCGAAATCACTATGTTTGCGATTCAATCTCCACCATTGATCTGCGCCCAGATCGAACGGTCCTCACTGCTCGCTCGTTCAGTCGCTCTTCTCTGGATCTCCCACTCTGCTGCTCAATTCGCTCTGAAACCAAACAATTTTAACTCAAACAATATGGCCACCATAGTTCTGCCGAGCTTCTCGTCAGCTCATAAAACGTTTGCGATTCTCAGACAAATGCACACAGAACACTGGAATCAAAACATTCGTGAAACATAGTTTATACAAAATCCAGATAAATCCTGGATATATAACAACACACAAATTTCATTATTTCACTGAACTCGAGTTACAGGCTAAGGCCACTACGGCTTGAATCACACTTTCGTCCTGCAGCTACATTGTGTTCTTTCCTCCTATCATACAACACAGAGTCACATTATAAAGAAATTACAAAGGAGTGGATCATCTAAGATCTACGAGTTTTTCTCCCACAACTCGCTCAACTAACCCCTGAAATCTCTCTGTTTGATTACATAGCAGATAATTACAATAAATCAAATCTTCTAGAGACATATCGCTTCCATCATTTTAGCTCTGTTTCACAGAAATTAGACCCCATTTACAAACGATTGTCCACGTTTCACCTTCTGCAGTGTTGAATTTCAATTATGGTCCGATGCTCCTGCATCAGACTCCCAAGGTACAAAATTTTTTATGACCTCCTGGTCATATGCCTTCTTCATCTCTGTAACAAGTCTGCTACTTGCTATCAGTACCAAGTCCTCTTCTTTAACAATTCTACCAACATCCTCTGTGGAATTACCTTTGTGATCTTTTCGTATCAGCATTCGTGAGCTGCAACAAAAACCTCTGCAGTAGCAAGTCCTCCCTGCTACACTTACTCACTAAGCTTCTCTCCTTTGAGCTCAGTCTTTCAGCATCCCTCTGGTTCTCGCCTTTGGAACCATCTGAGCACTTGTGGCTCTAGGCTACTGCAAATCTTCTCACCTTCTTCGGCTGCTACCTCCATAAAAATATAAAGACCACAAGCTTTACCAATCTTCAACATAATTGTACCTCCTTCCTTTACATGCAAAACTCGTTCGCAAGAAATCTTTCCTTGCCTCTGATACCACTTGATGCAGACATGAAACTGCAATTTAACATAACAACGTGGACCTATGGGTTATGGGCCCACAGACATACAGAAGCATTCAATAGCAGTCACTTCATCGGAATTTTAACCCTTTTACATATTGTAAATCGCTCCTAAGCAATATACATACATCGCAGATCGGAGAACATATGATATCACAATAAATCTCTCAAACCATATTGCAGTTCGGAACTTTTACAACATCGCATGTCGCAACATATAACAAATTCCTCTCACCGTAAAAAATAAATGTGCCTATGCGAAGTTGCGATGACGATGTCGCATCGCAACATTGCAACATCCACGACTTATCGCATTTCGGCTTTTCATGGATTTACCTCTCCTCTGTTAACAATTACCCCGTATCGCATGCGACATGCGCTGGAGCACCATGCCGAGACGTGGCTCTTCTCATCGCATCATAAATCAAATCATTTACCGGCGACATCTTAACAATAAACATCAATCTTGCCGATGTGCCTTGGATTAGAATCGCTTGCCAATCTCTGCCCCTCACTGCACTGCAAACTCACTTCAAAATTATTAGTAAACCACGCCCTAGAATTTCGACTTAGCTTCAGTGCTCTGCCAATGTGTGTGTCCTCCAACTGACCCCAAGCCCTTCTCTTATACTTTTCTCGTTGGCAAACCAATGACTATGATCTAATCTCTAATTGACGGCTAAGATTAGAACTTGTTTGATCCAAGTCACTTAGAACATTCTCATCACATGTTTAATTTAATTCACTTTAATCTTTTAATTTTCCTAAGTTAGACTTAGGGTCCTTAATTAAAAAGATTAATTATTTGAATAACTATCAAACTAGATGGAATTTCTCCAAACGCTCTATGGGTCTTGGAGATCTCATGTACTCTAGCTCCTCCACAAAATTTCGGAGCTAGAGCACATCCGATGCTACCCCAAAATCTCAGCACACCCTCTTAGCGAGGAATGTGCTCTAGCAATACTTCCACACTAAGGCATTGCCCTGATGTCTAGCATCGGTCCCCGACCTGATGCTTGGCCTGCTGCCCTCCATCACTGTGTTACTGCTGCTCTCTGTACTGCTACCCATGACTCTACCACATCTGTACTACAGCTCCCTTTCAAATTGCTGCGTCATGCTGCCCATAGCACTGCCACTGCTAACTGTTGCACTACAACTTAGTTGTTGAGAAGTAAGCAAATGAAGGACCCCTACCCAAACACTAACAGACAAGTCAGTTGGGCTGCATCTCATCACTGAAGCTCCCTTGGCTGTTGTTCTGCGCTGTCCTCCTGAAGCCACTACGTTGCTACAGCTCTGCACTGCGTAAGCACTGCCTCCTTTGCACTGCTGAAGTCCCATCAACCCCTCTACGTTGTTGCTTCTATGTTGCTGCTGCCTCGGCACTGCGTTGCCCCCATCTACAACGTCCCAGCTCTGCCCTCGGCTTCACTGTGATCTCCTGCACCCACTACTCCACTTGTCCTGCTATTGTCTTAAGGCTCCCGTAGCTCGTATGTGATCCAAGAGTTAGGCACCCCAAGGATCCTGCCTCCCATCTATAACTACTCTACAGATCAATATCGCCCCACCTCTTCTCTCGAGGTTCATGAGCACTCACGGCTACATCATCATCAGGGTCGTCATCTTCTTTAGTTGCCGCAGCCTTGGAATCAACTTCCTTGTCCTTTTTCCTTAAAGGACAAGTGGTGGCGAAGTTTCCAAGTTCACCACACCTGAAGCATCAGATCTTCGATAGATCCCTCTTCTTCTTCCCTTGTTGCTTCTTGGATGTAAGGGTTGCATCTTTCTCTTTCTCCTTCTTCACATTGTTGGATCCGGTGTTGGCTTGTCTCTTGGTCATCCGACAGATTTCCTCTTGTCGGAGGATAGCCCACATGTCATCCCAGCTTGGAAGGTCTTGTCTACCCAAGATGCTTTGGACAAACGTTTCCCATTTATCTGTGACTGCATTTAGAGCAGTCCTCACCATGACATCATCCTCCACTTTAACCCCCATGGCAATTAGCGGATCCTAGATCAACTGGAACCTGAAGAGGAAAGGATCGATTTCCTACCCCTTATTCATCACAAATAACCTCATCTAATTCTCCAGAAGCATCTTCTTATAGACGGGTTTCCCTTGATACATTGTGGTTAAAGTTGTCCACATATCATTAGCCATCTTCTTCTTGGCAATGTGTGGGACCACATGATCCTTGACCCCGTCCATGATGAAGAGCTTAGCATGCGCCTTAGCTTCATTATGCTGAGCAAGAAGAGCAACATTAGTTGGTGTAGCCAAGACATTCTTTGCATGCTCCCATAGTGTGTATGCCTCCAGGACCGTCAGGATTCTGGCCTTTCAAATAGAAAAGTTGGACAAGTCGTTCAACTTATCCTGATCACACAGTCCGTACGACGCCATCTAGCTCAAAACAATCTGTCGAAACAGATACTCCTCTCCCTGCTGTTGTTGCTACTCTCAACAGAAGCTCGGATCTAGGGTCCTTGGCGAAGAAGGCACCCTCTATAGTAACTGCTCCCTCAAACAACTTATTTCCCTCCTTGCAAATCTGCCAAATCCTCTGAATCAACCCTCTTCGATCATCCTCCTAATTGATCCTTAGATTTCTTTGGCAAAAAATATGTTGATCGGTTGTTTTCCTCTCGCTCTTTGTCAACTTAGCTAGGCGCAATTTTGCACCGACATAATCTCCACCACACTAGCAACCGCTGAAGATCCGAAGCTCTGCTTCCGGACTACGAGAGATCCATACAACACCCTCAAAGCTAGACTGCGTGCCTCTGGTTGGCCTTTGTGTGAGCAGACCTCCTCATCTATTGATGTGACTTCAACTGCGCAGTGCAGGCCTGCTTACGTAGAGCACAGCTGCAACAGTGTAGAGGCTTTAGGAGGACAGCGCAGCGCAACAACAGTGTAGGGGACTTCACCGCAGAGGAGTTTTGCTTACGCAGTGCAGAGCTGTAGCTGTACAGCAACCTCCAATTGACAACACAGAGCAGCATCCTATGGAGCTTCAGTGATGAGGATGCATCCCAACTGACTTGTCTGTCAAAGATTGGGCAGGGGTTTTCAGTTGTTTCTCTCAGAAACTGAGTTGCAGTGTAGCAATTGGCAGCACGATGCACCAGATTGAGAGGTAGTTGCAGTACAGATGTGGCAGTGGTGGTGGCAGCGTCATGGGCAGCAGTACGGGAGAGAAGTAGCAACGCAGTGATGAAGGGCAGCGGGCCAAGCATCAGCGCAGAGACCCACACTAGAGATCATTGCAGAACTTCGGGGTGAAGTAGTGTTGTGCTCGAGTACATTCCTCGCTAAGAGGGAGTGTTGATATTTTGAGTGTTGGGGTAGCATTGGATGTGATCTAGCTCCCAAACTTTGTGAAGAGACTAGAGTACATGAGATCTTCAAGACCTAGAGAGGGACTTGAGAAATTCCATCTTATTTAAGAGAAAACTAATTAATTAATCTTTTTAATTAAAGACCCTAAGTCTAACTTAGGAAAATTAAAAGATTAAAGGTAATTAATTTAAACATGTGATGAAATGAATTAAGTCACACGGATCAAGATTTCTTTTAATCTTAGCTGTCGATTCAAGATTAGATCACGATCATTGGTTTCCTAATGAGAAAAGTATAAAGGAAAGGCTTGGGGTCAGTTGGAGTACACACACAGAGATAGAGCACTGAGACTAAGCTGGAATTATAGGGTGTGATTTGCTAAGAATTTCCAGAAGTGTTTTAGCTGCAACGAGGGGTAGTATTGGTGAGAGGGATGATCTGATCCCAGGCCAAGAGTCAGCAAGATTCAGAGAAGCAGCAGTCAGAGCAGCACAGACGGAGCAGCAGCTACGCAGAGCTGCACAGCGTAGAGGGCTTCAATGCTATGCAGGCACAAAAAGGGCAGCGCAGAGGCAAAAAGAAGCCATCGGGGCTTACGCAGGCCCAATTAGAGCAGTGCAGGGACATCGTAACCCAGTCTATGGTTACACAAGCCTCTCCTGAGCAGCGCAGGGGCACATACAAGCTAGAAGAGCCAACGCAGAGGGCTTCAAAGCAACGCTGAGGTTTTTGAAGACTGAAAGGGGTTAAGTTATGTAAATCCCATTTGAGAGTGTGAATCAGTCCATTTTTCTGTCTCCGGAACAGAGCTATTGTTGTATATCTTGTACTTCTCTTTCGGGTTAACCAGTAAGGTGCCCAAATTTGTTGTACTTAGAATCTACTTAATAATAAAAACCCTCCAGCAACCAGAAGACCAATTTTCACGCATTGGGTTTTTTCGGGGACAGTTGTCCAGAAAATCTTGTGTTACTTTGTGTAATATTTCTTTTTTTGGTATCACCCATGACAGGGCTAGGAGGAACTTCCAGAGTTAGGAGTAGACAAGTCACATGTACAGATTGGTGCTATCAGTGGGCTCAGGAGCTTTTTGGAGGAGTTTTGAGGAGTTTCCATGGTGTCCGGAGGCATTCGCTTGATATACTCCATCATCCAAGCAGTTTGGCTTTCGTTCCGATGCATTCCGATAACTTTCGGAAATTTGAGTTATTTATGGGCTTAACTCAGCTGATTATGCTCAAGGTGGCATTCCAGGAGGAATACATGATGGAACACCTTAGTGTAGTAGCTCATTGGAACCGGGACGAGAATACCTACATGGTGGGACAGTTAGACACAGATTTCAGTGACAGGAGGAGGCGTGGTAGCCGATTTACCCTTTTTTGCATTAAAAAGGAATATTTTAATAAAAAGGAAAAGTGCTCCATGAATAAAATAATAATAAAATAATGCTCTAGAAGGCTCCAATGGATCTATAAAAGAAAGGGAGAAGGCCATTGGGAGATATCTTTGGAGGAGATCATTTTCTTGTGTATGAGAGGTTTGAGGACGTGGTTCTCTACTTCAGCCGTAGTCCCAGGACGGAAACCCTCGGGTGATTTGTGAGTGTTGGATGAAAACCCAACTCTCTTGAGGAGACTTCACTTAGAAGTTTCACAGAGCTTCAGAGATTGGTGTGAGGATCATTCAGATCTTCAACTTGGGCTTCATCATCTTTAGTGGGTTCAGTGACAGCTGTTGCCAAAGGGAGAGTGCAGCAGTTCAGTTTTAGAGGCCATCGTCGTGTAGCAGTGCAACAGATCCTATTTTTGGCCAGTTTTCCATCTCAACATTTTCTGGGTCAGATCTATATGTAAACCCCTCTTATTAGTTATGATAAAAGCTGAGATTTCTCCTATTCTATGTGGTATTGGATTGCAGTATTTTATGTGTTTAATTTTACATGGCAATCTTCCGTTAAATAAATGTTGAATTTATGGCAAATAAGTAAATTTAGGCAAATTCAGTGAAATATCTCATTTGGGGATATTACAGTGGTATTAGAGCAAAGTCTTGGTTCAACGTGCAGGTTTCAGCTCCAGTTGCAGTGATTATTATTACAATTTTCAGTTATAGCTATTATTATCAAAGGGTTTGTTGCAGAGCAATCTCGAAGAAGGATCGCAATCGAATTACTGAAGATATTTTTCTTGCCAGCCATGAGAAATCGTGGCAAATTTAATAAGGATTCCACAATTTCTATTTGTTAAATTATTTGGACGAAGATTCTCCAGTTTACAGTTTCAGCTATTTTGGTTTTCAGTTACAATGATTACTGAAGTGATGGATGGAAGGGTTGCCACGGAAGTCGAAAATCAGTTCTTGCAGTAAAATGGGGAATTTATTAAGGAAGGATCGTCGACCAAATTGTCATAACAGATTTGTATTCTATTGCCTCCAAATCCTTAATTTCTGAGGAGAATATTTCTCGAAGGTTGATATATCCGAGCCCGATACCCAAAATTTGACTGTAGGACGGATCCCGCGGAGTCTCGCTGAAGTCATGGTTTAAATTATTTTAGTGTGGTCAAAGGCTTGCAAGGCACTGAACGTAAAGCTTTCAGCAGCACTTTCTAGATCGGGTTTATGAATCGAGCCCGCTCATTCCTATGAGGTTCAAAGGGATTCTAGGCGGAAAGGGAAAGTTGTGGTTTGAATTCCGAGCAAGAGAGTACCCTGTCACCTCATAGAAAGGATCGTGTAAATTAGTTCGTAATGGCGGATAGAGGCGGCTGTTCACAAACCTAGATCCAGTGACGGTTTCATACCACAGCCGTAACTCGAGTAGGAGAAAAGGGAATCGCTTGGGTAGCCATCATATCGTTGTAGTAGACACATTCATGTTTCTAGATCAACTGCGCACATGATCATAGGAGCCAGTAGGGCCGAGATCGTTGGACTCACGAAGAATCGTCGTGGTGAGCACTGTCGAAATCGCTGGGTTTTGTGGACAAATTCCAGGTAAAATATAAATCAAGTAGACTGAATTCCATCTGTTGGAGGCAAAGAAGAAATTCTGCGGCAGATCACGTTGCATGGGATCCACGCACATCGAGCCAAAGACGACAATATAATACACTTGAACCACGCCTTGATTTGCTGTGTAAACGAATCAATGAATGCTGCACCTGTAGCGTATCAGAGTTAAGTGGGCATGGTACGATGCCTCTTCGAGTTAATTCTCAGATCAAGGAATTGATCCAACGTCAAATTCCATGCGGATTGGGGACCAGCTAAGCCTGGGAATCGTCATTCCCTATTCTGCTGCGTCAAAGGCATACAGATATTAAATGGGACCATGGATCGAGTCGTCGTTTCAATAAGCGGATTCTGCGAGCTTCAGGGAGCAGTTTCGCGACGGATCGAATCGCATGAGTTCCATGCACGTTGAGGCACCAACGAAGAATCGAGTTGCAGTAAGACAATGGGAAAGAATCAAGCGCAGTAAGACCTAGGCTGAAATTATATAAAGCAGAGGACTCTAATTCTAAAGCAGAGTTTCCTGTGTGTGAGTGACAAGTCTGCTGTGGCCAACAAATTTTTTTTATTTTTTTTATTTTTATTTTTATTTTTTTTGTGAAATCCACTCGTTAAAAGACAAGCGTTGTGGGAGAAGTTCTGTATCCTGTGGAGGTGATGACATATAACGTCAAGTCCCATTTCTGGGCAGTGGATTAATACATTTCTGGGCAGCCACCTTTAAATCAGGTATAATATTGAAGTTTGTGACTTCACACATTTAGGTTGCTGATATCGGAAATCAAGAATTGAAGCAGAGCACTATCACTATCAGCGGGACCATCCAAGTTACCAGGTTCTCAAAATCCCTTGCTCACTTGTAATATTTGATAGTAAAGCAAATTATATCAGTGTTTCCTGAGTTTGTAATCAGTCTTCTATCTCAATTGACTATGCTGCTGTGGTAAGCAGCGTTAGTTGTTTGTGTCTTGCCCTTGTCCTGTCCATCTGAGTGTGAGAAGATGTCACTGTCTTGCATTCGAACCGGTGAGGGTCAAAGCCCGCATTGTTGTTACTAGAACATGTGAATAAAGTGTGCAGAGTGATTATAGGAATAACTGAGCCTACCTAGTGTATAGTTATATTATTCTCCAAGCACTGATGTGAGGATGATACTCTTGTTGACAATGTTGAAATGACTTGTATATGCCATGAGTCTTATTGTTTAACATTGCACTGCTGAAGATTACACTTGAATTGGTCAAAAATTCTGAAAGTCATCTTGTCACTCATTCACCAGAATACCACACAAAAAAATGCACTAAACTCAGAAAATAACAGTGACCACATCACTGGCTGAACCATGGAAGAATTCCTAAACAAATTGATGAAAATAAAAATAGAAGTTGGTTCTTTAAACCACCATGCATCAGAAGACCAGAAAACAAAACCAAACAGCAGACCCTTTTCAAGAGGAATTTATGCCATCCTTCAAAAAGGACAGCGAAAAGATTTGCAGGAAGACTTGGGCATTGGTCACAGAATTTTTGCACTTGGGACAGATCTGAAACACATGAAGATGTCATGGAGAGTTTTGTCCAAGCTAAAAGAGTTTAATGAACTCCTGTCCACAATAAACCAAGTTGAAGGGAAAAAACTAATTTGGGCTCTAAAACCAGCTATGCTTGCTCTTATACAGCCCAAATTCTTGGAGGAACCTTGTGAAGGGGTCACACTTCCAGTTGCAGCTTGTCTCTGTAACATCATGAAGTTGACCGCACCTATAACTCCATACAATGATGATGTTATGAGTAAGATTATGAGATTGATTGTAGAGGCTTTTCAGGATTTGGACAACAGTGCAGGCTCTACCTTCGGGAAGAGGCTTGAGATTCTATGGAGTATGGCCACATTCAAGTCTTATGTCATCATGTTTGACCTTGAGTATGATGACTTGATCCTGCAGATGTTCCAATGCTTCTTCAGCATTAGGAGACATCATCTTGATACTGTCATAGCACACATACAGTCCATCTTGTCATCATGTATGAGAGACCATGAGACCATTGGCCGAGAGTTGCAGACCTGGTTGTTGAGCATTTGGAGGAGAGAGCAGTTGGTCTCACCTGCTGCTTCTGAGCTAGCCCAAGGGTTGGTTGAGCAGAATATTGGGCTATTCAGGAGACAGTTGACCAGGGAGGAGCTGCTCCAGTTTGGTGGATCTGGCAGCAGAAATGAGTTGAGGAGGAAGGGACTTTGCTTCATCTGCAAAGAACCTTGGGGACCTGATCACTCATGCTTGGGTGATGCAGATGATGTGGCGAAGAAAGAACAGGAGGGCATTCCTTCTGTATGCCAGGGTGAGGACTCTTCTTCGGATGAGTCCATGGGATCAGTTGAGGACGCTTCTGGGGAGCGAGAGTAGTCATGCAGAGATGATGACAGTAGACCAGAGTTGTGTTCCAGTGTGCAGGGTGAGCAGTCACGGGACTCCGTGGGAGATACTCTGGGTGAAGAGTCACTTGTGACGATTCAGCCAGAGCAGCATGTGATGGCAGAGGAGGACCCTATTCACATCAGGCATGATATTCCTTTGGGGGAGAGCCAGATGGGCGCCCACATTGAGCCGATGAGGGATAGGTGGCTAACATTGGGGTCAGCCATTGAGGTAGAGCAGTCAGATGCACTGACATCGAGTACGGTGACAGCAGTTGCAGATCCATATCCTCTGGAGGCGTTGGAGGTTGATGGGATTGTTATGCAGGGGGCTAGTAGACAGCAGGAGCATGACATTCTTGATCAGGAGTGGGAGGAGCTGTTGGAGTTGGTGGAGCATCCATCCGTGGGTCGACACAGGGATGAGGCGCAGATAGATGTACACGTAGTCAGTCGAGCTGCAGTATTTTCAGTGAGTAGCACTCTCCAGGAGTACATCAATGGGGCTTGCAACATATCTTGCCCACTTTGGCCCATTATAGAGAGAGGGGCTTCCTTCTACAAGCGGATTTCATCGGCAGACAGGGCAGAGCAGTGGGAGTTGATTACGGGCTGGCGGCAACACTCTAGGCATGTTCCATGTGCAGTTGTTGCTACATTGGATTCTTCTTCCAGGATGGACTGGCGGGAGATCATGAGTTGGTACCCTCTTGATGGTACAGTATTCTTCGTAGGGAGCACAGCGGAGCAGGGGTCCTTCGACATGACAGATGATACAGATTCCAGTTGGCAGTGGGGCAGATTCTTCAGCATCCCATCCCGGTTTCAGGAGAGTAGAATCAGCATTGGATTTAGTCAGGGATTGGATTGGAGAGAGGTGATGAGTTGGTACACAGTTGATGGGGCAGCTTACACTATCATAGATATAGCACAGCAAGAGATGTGGTCTTCACCTCACAGAGCATCAGTCATAGCTAGAGGCAATGCACAACCCGGGTCGTGGGACTTGGGCGATGATTGGCCATGGTGACATTAGGATCCGAGAGGATTGTTTGTTGGCTGGTACAGTGAGAGATCAGTTTGGGATCCCGGCATTGAGGGGTCTATTCCGAGCAGTTTGACACAGGTGCATAGCAGCACCCAGAGGTTTGTATGGGATCCGGGCATTGGGTCTCAGCTGCGGTGGGCCAAGAGAGTGGCCCACATATTTCGATTGCTTGAGGGCAAGCAATCTGTAATATTCCCAATTAGCTTTGCTAATTGGAATATTGCATTTTTGTGTTATTTTGCTGCTTTAGATAGGAATAATAAATAAAGTGAGAAATAAGAGGGGTCACCTTACTTTAGCCACCTCACTTTATAATAAAGTGTTCTTTTTCCTAGTAGCTTGACGTTGTAACTTAGAGAGGGGGCCTTGGGGGTCCACGTGGATATGATGTAGGAGACATAAGGTTAACCCAAGGTAAACTGCGCAGACCCTGGGTGAGTTGAGTTTTGGAGGGAAATTGGTGTTATAAAAGGAGAGGCTCTCACCTCATTTGCTCATTCATGATTTGATATTCTTATTGATAGCTAGACTTTGTCCTGCCAAGACGCCACAGCTAATGGTTCCACTGCCAGGTGTACTTCCAGTGTTCTGGCTGAGATCTCACCCTTAGCCTCGTGGGACTTCGAGTGCCCTCGCTAGTAATAAGGTTTTTCCTGTCTCCACCTTTAGCTTTCGGGGACTTCGAAAGTGTCTGCCTAGTGAGGTTTGTTCTGAGTACACTTTTCAGTTCCAGCAGTGAAGCAGCAGCAATTTCTGAAGTATATCTGAGGAGGAGAAAGCCCTCTTGTGGCTGCGCAGAGGAAGAGGAGGAAGGACGCTGATTTCTGAAGGAGAAGGACGTTGTCTCATCTGGAAGGAGGACGCTGTGCCTTTCAGGAGGGGAGGACGCTGTCCAAGGAGGACGCAGTTCTGGCTCGGCAGAAATCGTCGTTGGGGAGGCGGCAGACGATTTCCTAGCCTTAGAGTGAGAGGCAAGCGGCTCCATTTCGGAGGTAGGGGCTGCGTATCCGGGTTGCCTATTGCTAGATCCAAATGTGGAAGTACGACCTGCAGATCTAGTCCTGTATGTGGCAGACCTGGTCTTGTATGTTGCAGATCTGGGGGTTTTGCACTAGATCCAGCTTGGAGAGTTGCAGATCTGAAGAAATATTGGCAGATCTAGTTCAGATCTGAAGGGTTAACATCAGATCCAGCCCCAGAGGCTGTAGATCTGAAGAGATATTGTCAGATCTAGCATAGATCCGAGGCTCTGGCATCGTATCCGGATATTGGAGGACGTGCATCGGGCAGGAAGGACGCATCCCATTGGAGGTCGTGATCCATCAGAGGGACGGTATCCGAGGAGCAAAGCAGGTGAGAGGCTCATCGGCCGTTTTCCAAGATCCAAGAAAGAAGTTCATCCGTTCCGAGGGTCGAGGGCTTGTGCTTCACCTGGGCTTCGCGCCGTCACCAGCGCAGCGCCGTTTTCCACTGTGGAGGGTTTGCACTCTGAGATCGGGGCCCCCGCCACCATCTCCGCCTTCGTATAGCCAGGGACGCCGTCCTTGCTGGCACCCTTTTTTGTATGGGAGGGTCATCACTTGCCTAGGGCAAGGATAGGTGCACTGATTCTGATTTATTTGTACTTCTCTCTATGTACTTTCCGATTAATAAAATGGCTTAGTTTCTGGTATTACATGTGTCATGATTCAGTGATCTGGTTCAGCATTGCATTTTCTATATCTGTCTGGCATATTTCTGTTATATTACTGGTTATTCCCCTCTGGGGATATTACAGTGGTATCAGAGCTTAGATCTGGCTCAGCCTGTGGTGCTAGCAATCTATGGCACCTAGGGGTCGCCCCACTCTCCTCGGGGGAAGCGATTCTGATTCAGAGGCAGAACGGAGGAATCCAATGGAGGCCATATTGTGAAAATGGACGGAGAAGTTGACCGAGAGGATGGATGCAAAGATGGATGCATTCATGCAGGAGGTAACTAAGAAGGTTGCAGAAGGGACGCAGAAAGAGCCCCTTAGAGTCTTTCAGGTAGGGGAAGGATCGGGAGCATCTAGTTGCATACCAGATGCTATTCCCATTGGGACAGCGCAGAAGACCGATTCCATGGACACGCGACCTACCATGCCTACTTTCCCGGTAGAGGAAGTGGAGCAAACGACATCAAGAGAGGAGGGTCCCGATCTTCATGCAGTTTGGTTTGCAGATTGGCGAAGCTTGGGGCAGGAATTCATGGAGGCTCTCCCTTTCAATCAGTATCTGCAGTTCCGAAGCGGCAGTAAGCCTCATGATCGAAATAAAGGAAAGGGTTCCCACCGTGATAGTAACCGTGCAGCCAGCAAATTTCATTTACCGATGTTTGATGGGTCACCAAAGACCACAGCCAGGTCTTGGGTGGAGAAACTAGACCTCTATTTCCAGCTTAACCAGATGCCAGAAAAGGAGGCCATCAAGATGGCTGCATTACATCTAGAGGGTGAGGCCCAGAATTGGTGGTTTCATGGGTTGACAACACTGGGGCATTCCACAGTGACTACATATGCTGAGTTCACCAGGAGGGTGGTGAAACGTTTTGATCAGAAGGACCCGGATCAGCCTTTCCTCGAGCTGACCAAGCTCAAACAGACAGGTAGTGCAGAGGCATACATCTCTGACTTTTTGAGGGTTTCAGTGATGGTACCTGACATATCAGCAGCTCGGTTGATCACGATGTTTTTGGACGGGCTGTCAGAACCACTTCGTGGCCTAGTCCGGTCAAACAAACCGGCTACACTTCAGGATGCTATCGGCAGGGCCCGTGACCTACAGGATGTGTTGCCTAGGACTCGGCCACCTTATCCCCAGAGACAGGCTTTCCAGCCTAAGGGTAAAGACATGAGGATTCCGCCTCCCAAGGCGAATCCCGGACGAGGACAGTATGATGATGAGGCTAGGAGAGAGCTGAGACGGAAGCGATTGTGCTTCACCTGCCAGGAGCCGTGGGCACCAGGACACAAATGCACCACAGGGAAGGCGCATTTCATAGAGGTCTTCTCCGAGGGCAGCGGAGAAGAGGATGAGTTGGAGGATGAGGAGGCAGGAGAGTGTTATGCAGCGCAGAGTGCCTTACCACCTCCACCACCAGATGCGGGAGAGGCATCATTTGCACCTACTGGGGGAGCTCTAGCAGCATTACGAGGAGTCCCCAAGTATCTGACATTGCGCGTACGTGGGACAGTGCGGGGACATCGTGTCTCAGTTCTAGTTGACAGTGGGGCCACCCACAATTTCATCGATGCCCAGATGGTCGCACGGAGAGGCATACCCACGGAGAGCTTTGATGGGTTTTCTGTTTTGGTCCCAGGAGATCAGACCATGGCTTGTGCTCGATATGTACCAGAGTTATCAGTGACGATGGGCACCTATACTTTGACTGATCACTTCTTTGTGGTGGACATTCCGGACACCAATGTGATATTGGGAGTGCAGTGGCTTATCACTCTGGGGAAGGTCACAACAGATTTGAAAGCCTTGGAAATGGAGTGGGATGATCCCAAGACGGGGAGGCATGAGAAGATCCGAGGCCAGAACACATATCCGCCCCAGACAGTATCAGCACACAGCATGGATGCGACATTCCGCAGGGGAGATATAGAGTGGGCAGTCGAGTTGCGGGCTTCAGAGATAGTAGATACAGGTAGGGCGGTGCACCCTGATCTACAGACTCTTCTCGACAGGTATGCAGTAGTTTTTGGAGACATTCCACCAGGACAGCCACCTGATCGGGGGTTTGAGCACATGATCGAGTTGGAGCAGGGGATACAGGCAGTGATCACCACCCCTTATCGGCATCCCAAGGCCTATCGGGATGAGATAGAGCGGGCCATTCAGGAGCTGCTGGCCCTTGGACACATTCGACCCAACACCAGTCCTTTCGCTTCTTCAGTAGTGCTGGTGAAGAAGAAGGATGGCACATTACGCATGTGCATTGATTATAGAGCTCTGAACAAGAAGACTTTGAAAAACAGGTACCCCATTCCCAGGATCGATGAGTTGATGGACGAGTTGAGAGGAGCACGATTCTTCTCAAAGATTGATTTGAGGTCCGGGTACCATCAGATACGCATGCGGGAACAGGACATTCCCAAGACTGCTTTCAGGTGTCATTATGGGCACTTTGAGTTTCTGGTCATGCCATTTGGGCTGACCAATGCACCTGCCACTTTTCAGTCTTGCATGAACCATATCTTCAGGGATCATCCGAGGAAGTTCGTGCTGGTTTTCTTTGATGATATTCTCATATACAGCAGGACCTGGGAGGAGCACCTCCAGCATATTGAGACAGTCTTGCGCATTCTGGAGGAGCAGCAGTTCTTTGCCAAACTCTCCAAGTGTGAGTTTGGATTGACAGAGATGTTGTATTTGGGACACATCATAGGAGTGGACGGAGTGCGAGTCCATGACGAGAAGATCCGGGCTATCAGGGACTGGCCAGAGCCGCGGAATGTGACAGAGTGTAGAGGGTTCATTGGTATCTGTACTTACTACAGGAAGTTTGTCAAGGGCTTCTCACAGCTTGTTGCACCCCTCACAGAGCTGACGAGGAAGGGGGCATTCAGTTGGACGGATACCGCCCAGCGAGCTTTTGATAAGCTCAAGGAGGTGATGAGTAGTTGTCCGGTGCTGGCATTGCCCGATTTTACTCAGCCCTTTATCCTGGAGTGCGATGCATCAGGGGAAGGGATTGGAGCAGTTTTGATGCAGGAGGGTCATCCGATTGCATTCGAGAGCCGGAAGCTCCTTCCACATGAGAGACTTTATCCTATCTATGATAAGGAGATGTTGGCCATCATGCATGCATTGGCCAAATTCCGGCAGTACTTGGTAGGCGGCAGATTCAGAGTCAGGACAGATCATAACAGCCTGAAGTATTTCCTGGAGCAGAAGCAGTTACAGGAGAGGCAGCAGAAGTGGATCAGCAAGATCTAGGCCTACGACTTTGACATAGAGTATGTCAAAGGGAAGAACAATGTGGTAGCAGATGCCCTTTCCCGTAGACCAGCCACATTATCCCTCATGAGCTTGGACGCTGATTGGAAGGCTCGACTACTGGTTGAGTATTCCAAGGATAGATTTGCATGCGAGGTGTTGGATGGACAGGTATCAGATAGCAGATACAGGGTGGCATATGAGGTCATCTATTACAGGGATCGGATCTTCTTGACTGAGGGATCTCAGCTCAAGGAGAAGATACTCCATGCCTCTCATGATTCACCATTGGCGGGCCATCAGGGGTTCACCAAGATGTACAGGGCCATCCGGGAGAGATTTGCATGGAAGGGCCTCAAGGAGGACGTACTCCAACATGTCAGGGAGTGCGAGGTTTGCCAGCGGAACAAAGGGGAGATGAACCATCCCGCAGGGTTGTTACAGCCGCTTCCCATTCCCGAGGGGAAGTGGGAGAGTGTCTCGATGGACTTCATCACGGGTTTGCCCACAGTGCAGGGCAAGGACTGCATCTTCGTAGTAGTTGACCGGCTAACGAAGTATGCTCACTTCTTTGCCATTTCGGCACACTACACAGCAGCACAGGTGGCAGAGTTGTTTTTCCAGGAGGTTTTCAGATTGCACGGTCTACCCAAGACCATTGTTAGTGACAGGGACAGCCGCTTTATGGGAGGATTTTGGCAGGAGCTCTTTCGACTAGTAGGGACTGAGTTGACACCGAGCACCAGCTATCATCCCCAGACGGACGGGCAGTCAGAGATAGTTAACAAGTGGCTGGAGGGCTACTTGCGTAACTACGTCAGTGGGCAGCAGCGAGCGTGGCTGAAATGGCTACATCTGGGCGAGTACTGCTACAACACAACCCATCATATGTCTATCGGCATGACACCGTTTTATGCGTTGTATGGATATCATTCCTTGTCTTTTGTGGATGTGATGTTTGGGGTTAGCAGGGCTCCACGAGCCAAACTATGGATCCAAGAGAGCCAAGACATCCTTCTGACTCTCAAGGACAACATAGCCACCGCCCAAAATCAGCAGAAGTTATATGCAGACAGGGGCCGAGTGGAGAGACACTTTGAGGTAGGGGATTTGGTCTACTTGCGGTTACAGCCATACCGCCAGTCTTCACTCAAACAGAAGGGGGCAGAGAAGCTTAAGCCTCGTTTTTATGGACCATACAGGGTGATTCGTAGGATCGGACAGGTTGCATATGAGTTGGAGCTGCCCCAAGGCAGCCGGATTCATAACATTTTCCATGTATCATGCCTGAAGAAGGCACTGGGCCAGCACGTGACAGTCACCGGGGAGCTACCACCGACTGATGATGAGGGGCACTTGGTATTACAGCCAGAGGCCATTATTGACACCAGGGAGAGACAGCTGCGGAGCAGGAAGATCAGAGAGTTCTTGGTGAGATGGAAGAATCTGCCAGATGAGGATGCCACTTGGGAAGATGAGAAGATCTTGCAGCATCCCTCACTTCAGTTGCTTGAGGACAAGCAACGTTTTGCCGGGGGAGACTGTAATATTCCCAATTAGCCTTGCTAATTGGAATATTGCAATTTTGTGTTATTTTGCTGCTTTAGATAGGAATAATAAATAAAGTGAGAAATAAGAGGGGTCACCTCACTTTAGTCACCTCACTTTATAATAAAGTGTTCTTTTTCCTAGTAGCTTGACGTTGTAACTTAGAGAGGGGGCCTTAGGGGTCCACGTGGATATGATGGAGGAGACATAAGGTTAACCCCAGGTAAACTGCGCAGATCCAGGGTGAGTTGAGTTTTGGAGGGAGATTGGTGTTATAAAAGGAGAGGCTCTCACCTCATTTGATCATTCATGATTTGATATTCTTATTGATAGCTAGACTTTGTCTGCTTCAGCACGCCGGTTGTTTAGTCGGTCTGCAGCACTGTTTAGTGCACGAGTGTCTCCGGTCAGAGATCTCACCCTTAGCCTCGGGGGACTTCGAGTGCCGGCCCTGGTAAGGTTTTCTGGTTTCACCCTTAGCTTCGGGGGACTTCGAGTGCCCGCCCTAGTGAGGTTTGTTCTGAGTACACTTTTCAGTTCCAGCAGTGAAGCAGCAGCAATTTCTGAAGTATATCCGAGGAGGAGAAAGCCCTCTTGTGGCTGCGCAGAGGAAGAGGAGGAAGGACGCTGATTCTTGAAGGAGAAGGACGCTGTCTCATCTGGAAGGAGGACGCTGTGCCTATCAGGAGGGGAGGACGCTGTCCAAGGAGGATGCAGTTCCAGTCTGGCAGAGAAAACGCTGTTTGGGAGGCAGAAGGACGCTGTCTAGCCCTAGAGTGAGGACGCTGTCCATTTCTGGAGGTAAGGGTTGCAGATCTGAAGGTTTATTGCTAGATCCAGTTGTGGGAAGGATAGATCTTGCAGATCTAGTCTTGTATGTTGCAGATCTGGTCTTGTATGTTGCAGATCTGGAGGTTTAGCACTAGATCCAGCTGGAGGAGTGACAGATCTGAAGAGATATTGATAGATCTTTGTTAAGAAGCTAGTAGAAGATGAAGATATGGCTGATTTGTTAATGTGAAGCTTGCTGCCTTACTTTGATTGATTTGTGACTCATTGCATCTCCTTGGAGAGACTCAAGCACTTCAGTCAAGAAGTTATCAACAATTTTCGAAACCCAAATTTTAGAAGATATTATTTTTAATACCAAAATACTATAATACTATAAAATATAGGTGCAATAAACTATTATTTTGATCAACAAGACTCTAAATAAGCATTAATTTGCATCCATTTATATAATTAGTTAAACTAAATTATATAGTTGATAATAGGATAGTAGAATATATTATAGGGTACTTTCAGAATGAAATACATTTTGTTCATTCATTGGAAAGCTTCACAAACCACTGTGATAATAGAGTTCTCAGCGCTAATACAATTATTTTGTCGATCTGTGCATATATTTCTCAATATCCCCTTCCCATATGGGAAAGGAGTGGACTAGTCACTTACCTCACAAGGTCCTTATGGAGTTGTTGTTCCAGGCCACACGTGCACACCATTTTACCAACAAGACAATTTAGTAGACAACTCGACAAGGCCTTGGAGCTGGGTGCCCCCAAATCCACACAGCCAACCATCCATCAGGAGAATTTTTCCATGCCTGGATGTTAGGAGAGCTTGCTCAAATTTGGGCTTCCCACAAGGATCATACTGTAGAGCCCTATCAGTCCCAGACACACTCCAAAGGACATCATCCACTAGTCCAAAAAAAATTTTGCGGTCATTGAGGACTCTAGCAGGGAGACCCCCCTTGATCTAATTGCTCGTCCTCACCTGTCAGCACTAGCATACCATGACTAGTTCAAACTAAAGTTCCTTTGGTCCTCAGATATCATACATATTATCTTTTTCTTGTAATTACTTTATCTCCACTCCGAGTCATGTACTTTCTTATCTTCTCTTGTTGTTCTGCTTCTAGCACAATTAAAAATCTGTTTTGATATGATTTTTAGCATCTTTATAGTCCACACTTCCACACTTCCACATTGTATTTTGGCTAGTGATGTACTCTTATAATCCCATTGACCTAACATTTTCCCCAAGGAAAACCTTGTGGGGAAACCCAAGAGATGCTTCCTCATGTTTGTGGATGGCATCCCTAGTAACCCTGTTCGCTAAAGTCATAGACTAGTGTGCCTAACCAGGAGGGTTGAACTAGGCAGATGCCCAACAACATGAAAAAAAACCAGTTGAGCTAACCCTTGGTCTTCCCATTGACATACTCCTTTGATCATTTGCTGGACATTAATAAACTTATATTATCAAACTTTGGTTTTTACAAATACTGCAACAAAAAAGGTGGTTTGACAAACAATGCAACAAATCAGAACTCATATTTTAATAATTTAGACGATAAGAGGTATTCCAAAAATCATTGACAAAGACAGCCATGCTTTTATCTAGATTTGCATTTGAAAAAATTGTCAACTTATCTGTTATATTGTCAACTTGAAATGTGAAATCCAGATATGAAAACTAGATATGAAAGTATTTCAAAAATCACCTCTTGGGTATTAAAATAAGAATGGAGCTGTACAGGATGGCATCAAGGCCAATGAGAAAAATTACAATTAATT